>BSBK01000220.1:222500-907500 GCA_027943335.1 Chamaecyparis obtusa | reverse complement strand
ATCAGTAATTAAAGAAGGAAAGTCACGACAATAATACAAAGTACTTAATCACAACCAGTACTTATATACTACGAATACAGTATTCTCTCTCCCGCTAGAACTTCCAAAAAAGGAAGAGAGAGAAGGGAATTCCATGCGCGTTAAAAACTTTCTATTCCCATTGGGACACGCGGACGGGGTCGAATTCCTTGCGCGTTAAAAACTTTCAGATGCGAAGGTCAAACCGCCTTTGTCCCGCTCAAATAGCATCACAAAAATAGCATCACAAAGAGAGATGAAACAGATTTGTTTCAAAGCTTCCCAGTCCACTCACGTACATTTACAAGGTCACATCTTCCCCAGCTGATCAAACTGAGAATTCCCGGGAGCTGAGGAAGAGCTAGAACTGGAAGGAAAGAGGCCATCGGCAGTGTGAGAAGCTATAAGCCACGTAAAGCCGCCCCTGCTATTCAAGGAGGATTCGATGTCCAACTCCATGCTCTGCACTGCAAAAATCATGTTTGGCGAAAGCCTGCCCTCCATGCCTTCCAGAATGAACAGCACCTCCCCGATGGAGGGCCTGCACCCCAACTCGAGGGTGCGCGCACTGCAGCGCCAGCAACAACACCCTCTCCATACTCTGCCTGCAACCACTCTCCCGAATCCTCTCGTCTATAATCTCGCTAGATCTCCCATTCTGAGTCATGTCCACCACCCAGTCGGAGACAAGGACATGTTCAAGGCGATTAGTGCGCGAGTCGAAAGCCCGACGACCCGCGCACTAATCGCCTTTTGGTTGTCGGGTAAGAGGAAAGAGCGAGTTGTGTGCATCCATGAGAAGTGCAGGCTTTTGATCAAGTCGTTGATGCCTTCGCAGCAGTCAGATTTGTCTGTCCAGTAGCATTGCCGAAACAACCATGCATGGACATCCAGTCCCCCGGTTATATTCATCGGGCATACTCCGGCCCCCGGCTGGCCGGATAACTACGAACAAAGTTAGCGCTACCAAAAACATTATCTTGCGCTTCATCTTTTCAGAAATCAATTATGCGTAATTCATTCTTACGTAAGAATATATATAGGAAACACATATCGCGTGAAAGAATTGGGACAAACAGAATTGTAACATCTGATAATGGAGTGAAGTGTTTAATTGCATAGATTAGTGTGTCCACATTCAGTTACAACGACATGCTTGCATATATTCAACGCTCATTGCCAATCTATTCCACTATATTAACACTTCATTGGTTACTCTGATTTTGCAGTAGTTTTTTATTTTTGGTTCATCCCACGTTGTTCAGGCCCATGACTCTTCTTTTGAAAGTCATCATCACTGTGTTACCGCGTTTTTTTAATGCGGGAAAAGAAGTAAGGAGCGACTCCTAATGCGCCACTCTCGACACTGTGCACTTTGTTAAAAAAAGAATAATGCAACTTCCTCTGCATTTGGTATACACAATAAGTGGTTCTATGCAATCAAAACTCGTCTTCGGAAAAAAACAAACTTCATTAAAAATTAGTAACCAAAATCAAACTTTATTAAAAATTGGTATCGAAGTTTTAAATGTAGTCAAAGGGTTGAAGAATTTAGTTTTTTAAGTGTTTAGGAAAAAATTAAGACGATACTATTTTCTCTTCGTAATTTTACATATTTTTCATATGGTGTAGATAAGCATGGTGTAGGAAGCTTATCTACTTATCCTTGCAAGAATGGTTGTTAATTTTATCTGTTTAATATATTATTAGGAAGTGTGTCTACATACTTGCTTGAAACTTAACATTTAATAAAAAATCTTTATATTAATATTAAAGTGAAATGATAATGGTAAGCGATGACTTTAAACTTCTTTTAACAAGTATAAATCAATAAAATAGGGCATCCATTTTTGAAAGGAGGAAATAATTTATTTTTTTAAAAGACTTAACATTATAATAATGTTGATTATTCATATTAATATTTTCATTCACTAATATAATTTATAAGTCCTTGCCTTTAAGCAAGAAACTAATGATTTCAGTTACCTATTTCTTTCAATTAATTTAGTTCTTAGGAACTATGTCAATACAGAAATAAAACACATATACTTTAGTTTGATTTTAATATTATTTATATTATATAAAAAATTATAATTTTATCTCACACATGGTTGGACAACGCATAATTTCCTGGGGTTTTTATTTCTACAAAAATAATTTCTAATGTCTATCTAATAAAAATGAAACAATAGAGAAATAAATCGCCTTTACTATAGTTTGCTTTTAACATTTTTATATTGCATTAAGATTGACGAATTCTAGCTCAACCCCTTTGTATGGCATCCACAAATCATGAGCAATTCCATTTACGTCGCTTTCCTTTTTGTTGCCACTAGACAAATTAGAAAAATGGTCTTCGCTGCAAAATTTGCCTCAACAGTAGCAAATATTTGCTCTATACACATTATTTCCACCTGGATTTTCCGCTGAAAGTTCCCCGCCGCAACCCTCATTTATTTCCATGGAGTCAACAACATATAGAGTGAGGCACAATTTCACAAAATAGAGTTGAGAGAAAAGGGACTTCAACCAACACATCAAGGCTCTAGTTAAGCAACTTTGTAAGGTGCTCAAGTTTAGTTTTAGGGAGAAGAGGATTGCATAGGAGTTGAGCAATGTGGTGGAAAGAAGTGATCATATAAGTAAGAAGCCAACATCTATTGAAGCGGCTATTGTTTGGATTTTGGACAAATATTTCATAGATGATTTGGTGGTTATTTCATGGCACTCTATTTTGAAACTTACAATGCATGTGGCTTACAAATTGTTAGTGCCCTATCTTGATAGTTTTGTGCTGCAAAGCTTTGGGGTAGGAACAAGGGTAGTAGAAACATCAACTACAATTGCTCCCTATTTTGTGGATAAATTTTCTAGGGTTCCAAAATTCATCTAGGGTTTCAAAATACCCTCTTCAAATGTCAATAATTAGGGCATCGGGCTAAGGACTACCTCAATAATTCCAATCAAGAACAAGTTCCACATTTTTCACCACCAAAAATGTGCCACTATCATAGAGAATGTCCACATTCTCATCTCAAATACCTCTCCAAATCCTAGCCAAAATTTATACAAAATATTGAAAAAGTTGCTCTTTTATTTAATTTTTATTTATTTTTGTTTCTTTTTATTGTAACATGTTGTATGTTAAAATATTGTCTATGCACAATTTAATAGAAAGATGTTTATTCTCATTTCTATAAATAACATTATTTAAATTTTATAAACATAAAATGTTGATTGAAACTTATTGTGTAGTGTAATTTTTTTGAATGGTCTAATGCCATCAAAGTCTTTGCCTCACTAGAAACCCTAACCCTAAATCTCAGTCATAGTGTCATGTTAAAGCTACTATATACATGTTATATCTAGTCTGCAATTCTTCGCCCACATATAGCATCCCTTAGCTTTGCATAAAAAACTAGGTAATGGAGAACTAATGAATTTTGTCTAAGTTTTTGGATCAAGGCTAGTGATACAATACAAATTTCATAATGTTCATGAATAGAGTTTAAGTCCTTTTAACATACTTAGTGAGTTGGGGCCATGTCTTTCTTTGAATATATTGCATTTCATCTAGAACATCTTGAATACATTGAGTGGTATTTTTTTTCTTTCTTCTCTATATAATCTATTCTACACCTAACTATTCATCATTTACATTTCAATCCTTGTTTATTCTGATTCATTTCCTACTTCATTTATCATACTTAACTTGTTATATTATTGTTATAAATTATAATGTAATACTAATATATTATTAGTTACCTTACCTTTTTGCACCATATATAATATGTTTTTTAGCTTTATTATGTATTAAATTCATGTGCCTTCTTGGCGTCTTTTATTTTAAAAGAGCCAACGAGCAATTTTATTATCATTTTATCTCACCATCGTGATAATAGATCGTGGAGCATGACTCAAAATATAGGTGAAAATTAATTAAACCTATTTTTCCTAGAAGTTTTTTACCTCTATCTTGTGGACTGTGTGTCCTCATGTTCATAATAATTTATGTTTGTGTGACAAGTGGCTCTTCATCATTATAATCAATTTCAATAGGAAATATCAACAATTTCATATTGCCTTGGCAATCTATTTTGCTCCTCTTATTTATTCTCTTTAGAAATCTGTTGACTATTTGCATTCAATCTTTGTAGCATTATATTTCTTGGCCTAACATATAGAGTAACGAGTAGTGGACAAACAATTACTTGCTTAAATATTATTTGGTTATCTATAGACAATGATTTCTACTTACCATTACTATGATTCTATTGTCATTATCTATGTTGAAAAAGATATTATGAAAAGCTTTTGCAGACGTGCAAAATTTTCTTGCAAATTGTAAAGAGTTTTTTAATTTAAATTATTACATTCCTAGTGGACATCCGTTGACATCAATTTTCATTTCTACAATCTTCAATATTTTGAATACAATATTTCATCACAACACCTCAGCCTCATTTTCCTAGAGCTCATCTATGAGTTCACTCTCAAACACACCAAGTATAATTTTTCACTTTTTGTAGACAATAGCTTGAGTTTTGAAATAGAACTTTTGCAACTAAGCTCCTTTTTGCACAAGTTATTGCCTTTGATCCATGTTTATCTATCATCTTCATATAATGCAAGCTTGTAGATGGGTACACCATGCCAAATTAGTAGCTTATCCTAGAGTTGATGATACATAAATATTCTCTCAAATTTATTATTGACCACAAGCACCACAAATTGGATTCCTCTTTCATTTTCATGAAAATCAAGCATATCCCCTCATACAATAGTTAAAATTTGTGCATGTAATTAGAAGCACCAACTTATTCACTATAATGAAATAGTAAACTTATTCAAGTGTGGAATATATTTAAACTGAAATTACTTTCCTCTACTCACACATTTAAAGCCAAAGGGCCTATCTATGTAACCAAAAATTTGGTTTGACAACCTTAACAAAAAATTCAGCATCCGATGATTAGAGTTGTGCAACTACTTTTTCCTATTCAGTCACTATGTTTTAACCATAAAATAAATATATCCACCATTTTTGAGAAAAAAGAAAGGACTCCACTCTATCAGAGCTCTTGTTAACTATTGTATTAATTTAATATGATTGAAGACATTCTCATTGAATTAATCAAGTTAAATAATTTTATCAATACAAACAAATGTAGTTTCCTATGCTCAACCAATTTCTTAAGAAGATTGCAAGTATAATTACTTGCATATATTTTTTGTATTCATATGGACTATATTTTAATTTGGTAAATGTGTCTCTTGATAATCTATATGGATGATTATTAGGAGATCATTCAAACAAGAAGAGAAGGAGATTCAATAAATAAAAATGGTAGTGTAAAAAAAGAACATTAAGAACTTAGATGATAGTCATATAGATAAAAATTTTAAACTCAAATTTAATAATTTATATTTTATTTTAAACTTTATATTTGATGAAGTATAATTATTTGTCCAAAATAGCATTGAGCTTGAAGTAATTGAAAAATAAAAATCATTTTATTTTTCGAAAGGTTGATTTGTATTTTTATATAGAAAATTAATAGATGAATACTAGAAATTATGTTATTGAATTGTACACTAAGAGTTGATGAGAAGGAAATTGAAGCTCAATGATGAAGAATCAATCTAGAAAATGTGTAGTAAAGGGTAGGTTCACTCTTACTTCTCTTGAAGTCATTCTCCTAAAAACAACCATCAATTCTTTCATACCATGCTCTTGGTGCTTTCTTGAGGCCATACAAATATTTCTTCAAGCTGTAGACATGATCTTCTTTACCTTCCACTTTAAAACCTTGTAGTTTCCCCACATATACCTTCTCTTCTATGTACCCATTCAAGAAGGCACTTTTCACATCCATATGATGTATGCTCCAAATCTTTTGAGCTTCTAATGAAATCAATGTTCTAATAGTCTATTGCCTTGCTACTGGTGCAAATGTCCCCTTTATAATCAATTCCATATTTATGTGCGAAGCCTTTGGCAATAGGTCTTTCAACACTCCCATCACCGTTAAACTTTGTCTTATACACCATCTAGTGTCAATCTTATTCTTGTTATGCAAAAGTTCTAAAAGATCTCAAGTGGAATACATGTGAATGGAATCCATCTCTTCTTCCATTGCTTGCATCCAAACCTTATTAGTACACTCCTCTTCAAAACATGCTGGTTCAAAATTAGCCTTGGTGAATAAAGAAAAATTAATTGTCTCACCTCTTGGATTTTCCTCATGTGCTTGATTTGTACATATTTGATAAATATCACTCATCCTTCTCATCTTCCTTGTAGGCCTTGGAGTTGAATATGGACTTGTACTTGGACTTGAAGAACTAGATGAAGGGTTACTTGGTGGATTCAAATCACTTGAAATAGAAACATTATTGGGCTTCTCGTGAACTATATCAAATGATAGTAACATCAATATTCACAATAGATTTTGATTTTTTACCATGGCATTTTTTATGACCATAGACTCCCCCTTCATCAAAAATCATATCTCTTGACACAATGAGCTTGTTAGTGAGAGGATTATACAATCTATATGCTTTACTTTCCTCACTATAACCCACAAAAATGTACGATTCACTTTTAGCACCCAACTTTTGTCTTTGTTGATCAAGTACATGGACATAAGCTAAACAACCAAAAAATTTGAAATGATTAACATTGAGCCTTTTCTCATACCCTTCTTCATATGGGGTCATCTTGTCAAGTACATTTGTAACACTCCTATTAAGAATGTACATAGCTGTAGCAACTGTATCTCCCCAATAAGAGTTACTTAAACCCTTAGTTTGTAACATGCTCCTTTTCATTTCTACCACTGTATGATTCTTTCTTTCAGATACTCCATTATATTGAGGTGTGTATGTGGTAGTGAGTTTCCTTTTGATTCCATTCATCTCACAATAATTCTAATTTTTTTGAGTAATATTCTCCTCCATGATATGTCCTTCAACATTTGATTTTTCACCCTTTTTCATTTCCACACTAGCTTTAAACCTCTTGAATATATCAAGGGATTTATCCTTGGCCTTTAAAATACACCCAACACATTTGTGAGTAATCATCAATAAAAGTGATAAAATATGATGACTTACCCAAACTCTTTGTTTACATAGAACCACATATATGTGATTGAATAAGCTGAAGAGGGTGATGGGCCCTCCATGCATTTCCTTGTGGAAATGTCTCACTTTCATGCTTTCCTTTTGCACATGCTTCACAAATATCTTTATGCTCTTCAAATTTAGGCAACCCAAGAACCAAAATTTTTGATGTAAGAAGATTCAAGCTATTAAAATTTAAATGTCCATACCTGTGCCACAACCAACTTTTTTTAGGTCATAAGCCATATTGACAAGTTGATTACAATTTTCACCAAACTTCAAAGAGAACATATTATTATTTTTCATAGGAACAACAATGAACACTCTATTAACCCGATTCTTATGATAGATAGTGCATTTCTTTTTGTCAAATACCACTCTATAATTATTTTCACATAGCTTCCCAACACTTAATAAATTATGCTTCAACTTTGGAGCATAAAAATATCTTGAACACTTTTTACACCTTCCTTTGTCTGGACATCCATGGCTTTTTTTGCTACAACCTCCAATGTATGGTCATTATCAAGTGTAATATTAGATGTAAAACTAGTATCCAATTTAGAAAATAACTTCTTATTACCAGACATTTAGTTCGAGCATCTTGAATTCAAATAACAAATATAATTGACATCATTTTTAACTTTGCCAAAATTCACAAATAAATTCCTTGGGGAAGGCTCTTCATTTTTTTGAGCACAATAGACATTATTAATGTTATTATCATATTTCAATATGCATTATTTATCAAAATGTCCATCTATTGTAATGATAGCACTAAATCTTCCTTTTACCAAATCTTCCTCTTCCTCCATGACCACCTCTTCTTTGTCTGATAGGCTTGAAAAGATTCAAAGAATTTTTCTATGGGCTAGCTTTGAAGAGAAGAAGAGGGTGTCTTTGGTCAATTGGGAAAATTTTTGTCTTCCTAAAAGACCAGGAGGATTGGGTCTTAGAAGAATTGGCATGCTGAATAGGGCCCTCACCACGAAAGTGGCAAGGAAGCTTACAGAAAGAAAAGCTGATTGGTGCAAAATTATGGAGGCTAAGTACCTTCAAGGTAACCCCTATGGGATGATGTATCATGACAATGACCTTCCTTGTGGTTCCAAACTTTGGGCAAATATCTGCAAATGAAAAACCATGCTTTCTAAAGGTGCCTTCTGGCAACTCGGGGATGTGCGATCCATCCGATTCTAGCATGACTCATGGATCCAAAATTACACTACCCTTGCTGGGCGGTTTGGTCCCCTCATGACCTACCTCAGACAGGTATTCTTGGTGATAGAATCTACAACTACATGACTAGAGGTCAATGGACAGATGTGGTGTACCTTGTTAGGAACAGATCTGAATTGCAACACTTAGCTAATGAAATAATGGAAATTTTGGGAAATGTCAAAATTCTTGGAATTAATAGCCAGGACTATATCATTTGGGCCCCCACCCAAGCGGGAACCTTCTCAATCAAGACTTCTTACAACCTACTTCTGAAGGAGGAGACTAACCCTGGAGATTGGAAAAATGTGTGGACCCCTCACCTCACTCCAAAAATCAACTTCTTCTAGTGGACGCTCATGCATGGAAAAGTGTTAACCCATGACAACCTTATAAAAAGAGGTTTCTCCCTGGCCAAGAGATGTGTCCTCTGCAAAAAGGAGGAGGAAACTATGAACCATCTATTCATACACTATGACTACTATGCTAGTACTTGGCAGTGAGTTATTGGAAAACTGGGGATCCCCTAGGTCCTTGGGGAGGGGGTCCACCAGTTTATTGATTGGTGATCCCCTTCCAATCACCCTCTTCTCCAGCTCCTATGGTACTTACTCCCCCCACACATTTTTTGGACTATCTGGAAAGAAAGGAACAACATGATCTTCAGGGAGACTGATTCCCTGTGTTTTCAAACAAGTTTTGTGATATGTTAATGGTTGGCTGATGGTGTAAGATCCTTTATTTGGTTATTACTTACATTTTCATGCATTGATCTCATTATTTCCTAACTACATTTGGATATATATACATTGGCTATTACTTTTGGTTATGGACTTATTTCCTTTATGTATATTGGCTCATCATATACCTTTGTGTGACTTAATTATGGGTATGAGGTTTAAGAGGGAGTTCAATCATGGGCTCACTCAATTTTGTGAACTCCTTCCTTATGTCATTACTATGGAAGCATACCTTGCACTAACACATCTTTGTTTTGTATGCATGGATGCATACTTATGTATATTGGCAACATACCTTTGGTTATGCATGAGGAGCATAAATTACATTATGAATAATTACATTGACATATTTCTATTATGACACATGTTATAACTTATGTTGTTATGGGTACATACACAACTAATTGTTAGTATGGAGCATACGTCATTTGTATACTTTAGCATGTATGTATGAAGCATACTTTAGTGGCTTATTGTGTATGTACATGGATCATACTTTATTTCATAGTTGAGTCTATATTTATTGATTATAAGGAGGCGTGTTTGAGAAGCCACATAATGGTCGAGATCTCTAAGTGAAGAGTGCCATATTTTGGCACCAGTCACATGGAGGATGAATGCCCTGAAGGATGGATACATTTTATGATGGAATATGGATGTTAGGATCGATATTGATGTGTTAGATCAATTATATTGATGTGGAGGTAGTGTTAAAGGTCTTTGTGAAAAATCCCTAGATAAGTGATCCTAGTGTTAAAGGTCTTTTTAAAAAAGATATGAACAAGTACATTATACATCAAGAGATTCCCTCCTTCCCTCCTTCAGCTCCTCTTTGCTGAAGAAGAAAATGAAATAAAATTGATTTGTTATGGGCACTAACCCCAAACCCTCAATTGTTTCAAAGACTCAAACTTGGCTAGACCAAACAAATTAGTGTTTTGGATACCATTTTCCTAGTACATTATCATATCAAAAGGAAAGATATGGTTGTTTTGGAACATGTACTGTTGCTCACACCCTGTGACTCCCAAAATGCACAAAAATGGGTAATTTAACAAAGAAACCTTGTGTTTCTTGTACTCCTTGTTAGCTTGTGGTGACTAATCAGGATAGTACTATACACTTTTCCTCTTGACATATTTTTAGTAATTTTTGGGCTGACATGTTGTAACTCATTCTAACCCTAAAGTAGCAAACATATTGTATAATATGGCTTAGGGTTAGGGATTTCATTATGTATGATTTTAGTACTTGTAGCAGAATTGAGCTGTAAGGGATTACGGATTGTAATCAGGTTGTAATCACTAGATAATAATAATATTGGACTCACTGTTAGTGGACGTAGCCCAGGGATTGGGTGAACCACGTTAAATCTTTGTGTCTTGTGTTCTCTTCTATGTGGTTTATTGTTTTCTGATATTGGTTATATTTACATGTAATTTTTATTTCCACCTTGTTAATTCTAACAAGTGGTATCAGAGCGAGGTTATTTCATTCATTCTTTCATATATTCTCTGAAGCAAGTCTCACGAGTCAGTGGGAGAGTCTCTCGGTTAAGTGGGAGAAATGGCAAACGAGGGTAGGCTGAAGGTTGATAAATTTAATGGGTAGAACTTCCAGTTATGGAAGATGCAAATGGAGGACTATCTCTATCAGAAGGATCTATGGTGGCCATTAGAGGGAATAGCCTAGAAAGAGGCAACAATGTCTCAGGAAGATTGAGATATTTTGGACAGGAAGGCACTGGGGAGTATTCATTTATGCCTGGCACAATTGGTGGCATTCAATATTAGTAGAGCAATGAAAGCTAAAGATCTGATGGATACCCTAGAAAAGTTGTATGAAAAGCCTTCAGCTTCAAACAAGGTATTTCTTATGAAACGTTTATTTAATATGAAAATGGTAGAAGGTGGATCAGTCGCTGATCATTTGAATGAGTTTAATACAGTTACAAGTCAGTTAGCCTCAGTTAAAATTACTTTTGATGAAGAGGTTAGGGCTCTCTTGATTTTGTGTTCTTTGCTAGAAATTTGGAATGGCTTGGTAATGGCTGTTAGTAATTCTATTTCTGGTTCTAATACCCTAAAGTTTGATGTTGTTATTGGTGTTATATTGAGTGAGGAAATTCGTAGGAAAAGCTTAGGGGCATCCACATCAGGTAGTGTATTGAATGCAGAAAGTAGAGGTAGAACAAGATATAGAGGAAATAACTCTGGAAATCATGGAAAATCATGAGGGAAGTCAAAGGGAAAGAGGTCTCAGTCAAGAGGACCTAGCGACTACTAGTATTGTGGAAAACTAGGGCATAAGAAGAAAGATTGCTGGTCTCGAAAGAAAGATCAAGGAGACAAACATGATGGAAACAAGGAGGAAAATGTGGTAAGTAACAAATCCAAAGAGGATGTTTTGCTCTTGTCTTTAGAAAATGTTGATGATTCATGGGTGTTAGATTCAGGGGCTTCATTTCATGCTACACCCCATAGAGGTTATTTTGTTGATTATGTCCAAGGGGATTTTGGGCTAGTTTATTTGGGAGATAATGAACCCTGCCAAATTGTTGGAAAAGGGAAAATCAAAATTAAATTGCACAATGGGAATCATTGGCTACTACAAGAGGTAAGAGATGTTCCAAGGCTGAGTATAAATTTAATTTTAGCAAGGCAACTCGCTGATGAGGGTTGCACAATTACTTTTAATGATAAAAATTGGAAAGTTTAAAAAGGTTCCTTAGTAGTAGCAAAAGGTTTGAAAGTAGGCACCTTATATCTTTGTACAAGTCATACTGTTCCCTCTACTTTAATTATTTCAGAGAAAAATGAATGTTCAGGAATAGTTGCTGCAGTTGAGCGGGTAGAACAAGAGACAGTTGCTGGAGATTCTGAAACAACGCTATGGCATAATAGACTTAGGCACATGAGTGAAAAAGGTATGAAATTAATTCATTCAAAGAAAGCTCTACCAAGTCTGAAATGTGTTAATATGGATTTCTGTGAAAGTTGTGTGTATGGAAAGAAAAAGAGAGTCAGTTTTGTAAAGAGTGGGAAGGAAAAGAAAGATGAAAAATTAGAGCTTGTGCATACAGATGTATGGGGTCCAACTCAGGTATCTTCTCTTGGTGGCTCTCAGTATTATGTTACATTCATTGATGATGCAACTAGGAAAGTATGGATATATTTCATTAGATAGAAATCTGATGTATTTCAAACTTTTAAGAAATGGAAATGCTTGGTTGAGAATGAGACAGGTAAAAGGTTAAAATGTCTCAGATCGAATAATGGTGGTGAGTATTGCAGCACATAATTTGAATATTATTGTTCCTCTAATGGTATTCGTGGGCAGAAAATTGTACCAAGGACTCCACAAGAAAATGGAGTGGCTGAATGCATGAACAAGACAATAATGGAGCGTGCAAGGAGTATGAGGTTGCATGTTAGGCTGCTCAAAAATATGTGGGCAGAGGCTGTGAACACTATTGTTTATTTAATCAATAGAGGCCCCTCTACTCCTTTGGACTGTGGTATTCCAGAGGAAGCATGGAGTGGTAAGAAGGTGAGTTATTCTTTTCTCAAAACCTTTGGTTGTGAAGCTTTTGCACTTATAGATTCTGAAAACATAACCAAGCTGGAAGCTAAGTCAAAGAAATGTGTATTTGTTGGATATGACATTGATGAGTTTGGTTATAGGCTTTGGGATTTTGAAAATCATAAAATTGTAAGAAGCAGGATGTCATATTCAATGAGAAAGTATTGTACAAAGATCTATTGTAGCAGCATGAGAAGAAATAAAATGATTATGTAGTACTAGATGATACTCCAAAAGATGATGTTCCAGTAGTTCCTTATGCTCCACAACAACAGCAACAACAAATACCACACACCCCAGTGAATGCTCCACAACAACAGCAACAACAAATACCACACACCCCAATGAATGTTAGACAATCAACAAGGCTAAGTAGACCTCCAGAGAGATTCTCTCCCTCTTTGTATTCTATTTTATTAACAAATGCTGGTGAACCTGAATGTTATAATGAAGTTGTGTAGGTGGATACAAAGCTTCAGTGGGAGTCTGCAATGATAGATGAAATGGACTCCTTGCTGAAAAATCACACTTGGGATTTATGCAAGTTACCTGTAGGTAAAAGGGCTTTACAAAATAAATGGGTTTTCAGGATAAAAAAAGAGGATGGAGGTAAGAAAAGATTTAAAGTTGGGTTAGTTGTAAAAGGATTTGCACAGAAAAAGGGTATTGATTTTGATGAGATATTTTCTCCAGTTGTTAAAATGACTTCTATCCATACTGTTTTAAGTATTGTGGCTACTGAAGATTTGCATTTAGAGCAGCTTGATGTTAAAATAACTTTTCTTCATGGTGATTTGAATGAAGAAATATATATGGTCCAGCCATAAGGATTTGAGGTCAAGGGTAAGGAGAATTTGGTGTACAGATTGCAGAAAAGTTTATATGGCTTGAAGCAAGCACCTCGGCAATGGTATATTAATTTGACACTTTTATGAATGAGCATGGATATAGTCGGTGTCATTCTGACCATTGTGTTTATTTTAAGAGGTTGGATGATGACAACTACATTATTTTATGTTTATATGTTGATGATATGCTTGTAGCTAGGTCTAACATGGATCACATTAAGGGGTTGAAACAACAGTTAGCACATTCATTTGCTATGAAGGATTTGGGGGTAGCAAAACAAATCTTTGGTATGAAAATTTGCAGAGATAGGAAAAATAGGAAATTGTCTCTATCTCAGGCTGATTATATTGAGAAGGTGTTGCAACGTTTCTCTATGGAGAATGCCAAAGCTGTCAGCACACCTTTGCCTGGTCATTTGAAATTGACTAAGGATATGTGTCCCAAGACACCAGAAGAAGAGACTAAAATGTCTAAGGTACCTTATGCTTCAGCTGTAGGGAGCTTAATGTATGCTATGGTATGTACTAGGCCAGATATTGCACACGAAGTGGGAGTCATTAGCCGATATATGAGTAACCCTGGTATTGAGCATTAGAATGTAGTCAAATGGATTCTCAAATATTTGAGAGGTACATCCAGTAAGTGTTTACACTTTGGGGGTTCTACTACTACTGTACAAGGCTATGTTGACTCAAATTTGGAAGGAGATATAGATAGCAGGTAGAGTACTATAGGTTATGTATTTACTATTGGTGGGATAGCAGTGAATTGGATTTCTTGACTACAAAAGGTGGTTTCTTTATCCACTACAGAGGAAGAGTATGTTGCTGCTATAGAGGTAGCCAAGGAGATGATATGGCTTCAATTCTTTATGGAAGAATTGGGACATCCACGGAAGGATAATTTTTGCATACAGATAGCCAAAGTGCCATTCATCTTGTGAAGAATTTTCCTTTGCACTCAAAGACAAAACACATACAGTTGTGGTACCATTTCATTCAGTCAATTTTGGATGATGGGAAGTTAAAGTTGGAAAAGATTCATATAGATGATAATCTAGCAGATATGTTTACAAAGGTAGTAACAAGGGATAAGTTGAACTCATGTTCAGCTTCAGTTGGTCTTCTAGACTGAACAAAATAAAGGAACAGTTGAGTCTAAGGTGGTTCCATCAAGTGGGAGCCTCATATGGTAGTGGTATTGCTACAGGATCAGTCTCCAAGTGGGAGGTTTTTTAGTGTGGATACTAATCAGTCACCAAGTGGGCGATTGTTAGCTTGTGGTGACTAATCAGGAAAGTATTGTATGCTTTTCTTCCTGACCTCACCAAGGTTTAGTAATTTTTGGGCCAACATGTTGTAACTCATTCTAACCCTAAAGTGGCAAAAATATTATATAATATGGCTTAGGGTTAGGGATTTCATTATGTATGATTTTAGTACTTGCAGCGGAATTGAGCTATAAGGGATTACAGATTGTAATCACTGGATAATAATAATATTGGACTCATTGTTGGTGGACGTAGCCTAGGGATTGGGTGAACCACATTAAATCTTTGTGTCTTGTGTTCTCTTTTGTGTGGTTTATTATTTTCTAATATTGGTTATATTTACATGTAATTGTTATTTCTGCCTTGTTAATCCTAACACTCCCAAGACTCCAAACTGTAGACAGTGTCATATTATTCTATCAAAACTCCAAATCTTAAAGGAATTAGACTCGGACTTCCTAGAACCCCAAAAGACCCAAATTTGGCATTCCAAACCCTTGTTTCTAGGGCTTTCTAAATCTCTATCTTTCAAGCACCGTTAGACCAAATTGAAGGTTGTTTCACCTTTCATTCAACATACCAAAGCATTCCAAAACCTAAAATGTACTCCTCATTCGACTAGAATGTCAACTGCAATACCCTTGCAATTAAATTCAATTCTTTTTCCACCATTTGTTGACTAATAACCCTCTAGTAGCATCCCGATGATGGATCATGTAGTATGATCTGAAACATTGATGTTAAAAAATGCTACACAATTGAATCCAAAAATAGATGCTAACGACTAATAACCCTCTAAATGGTGACAGTGTTGTAACAACGAATTGGATTTCCTTCAAAAAAATTCAAAGTCCATATGAATGCCACCAATGTAATAAGAATTAAAAGTAATATGAATTTCTTCAATACAATTCAATGCTCATATGAATGCCTCCTTTTCATAAACCAAATGTGAGAGAAGTGGGATATTATCTGGGAATATAGAATTAAAATAAATCCCTAATAGAATAAATTAGGGAAAGATAATAGAAAAGAGACAACATTAGTATTATTGGGGAGTATTGTAGGTTTAGGTTTAGTAGATCCCATCGCATTTTTACCCGCATTTCATGACGCTATTCTTAATCTTCTTTTTTTAAATGAGAATGATTCTTAATGATATTGCCAGAAGTTATAGGTGGTGTCGATATGCAATCGTAGGTGGTGTTGATATGAAATCATAGGTGGTGTTGATCTACAATCTGTGATACTTCATTGATTTCATCCTTCCCTCCTTCACCTCTTCTTTGCGCACAAAATAACAAAATGAAATCATCTTTTTTTAAAATTTATATTCCTGCGTTGGTCGTAATTATGATGACATGACATGGTTGTCGTAATTTCGACCAACATGGTAATGAATTAAAAAAAAATCAAAATTTTCCTTCTATAAACCAACCAAGAGAAACCATTCTAATGCTTGGTCAGAAATGTTGGTCGGAAATGTGGGTCAAATGTACTAGTGAGCTATAATTTGAGAATTCTATGTTTCTTTGGCATTGTTGTCAAAGAGGGAGAAATCTGGAGAAGTCTAGAAGGAGAATATCATTGATGATTGCTGAATACAAAGGAGAAGTTTACTAAAAAAAGGGAAAGTAAACTAATTGATTACTGGAGCAGAAGGAGAATAAAGCTAATGAAATAAAAAAAGGAGAGAAATACTACTATTGATAGAGGGAGAAAGACTACAGAAGAAGATCAAGTACAACAAAGGAAAAGCTAAAGCTTAGAGGAAGAATATGAATGAAAGTGAAGTGTTACCATTATCAATTGAACACTGAATATTGTTAGTGTTGCCATCAATGCCAAATAGGGAGATTGTTACCATAATTGATAGTAATGTTGAAGATTGATTATCTAATGGTGATGATGATGAAGACCGACCAAGATAAGAGGAATACACGATAGTAGAAAGGTTAGATTAGTTATTATCTTGTCATTGATGTCAAGAAATTGACTTCTGGTTTATTTTATGTTTCCATATCATTCGGTAATAATATAAGTTGAATGAGTTAAGGAGAAGAATAAATGAGATGTTATGAAGTTGAAGAACTTCAATGGGAAACTAATACAGATCAGACAATGATTAGATTAGGTTGATATAATTATTTTCTACCTAATATATGATTATGTTAAGTCAATAAAACATGGTAATGAAGTTTTGTCAAGTCGGTAAGATAAGTTGTTTTGGCTACCGAGAAGGATATGTCACTCGATAAAGGTAAAAGGTAAAAGGAAGTAACTTGGTAAAGGAAAAGGATCTGAAGGTACTGATTATCAAGGAAAGGTTTAGGCACCGAGTGAAGTTAATAGAAATATAAATAGAGGACACTGAGCAAGGAACACAAATTAAATAAGGATTGAATTGACATTTAATAATTAGCTATGATGAGATGGATGATCATGATGATAAGGAGAGTTAGTTACAAGAAATCTACGGACAATAAAATTCAAGGTGAAGATCTATGACAAGATCTAAATAGAAAAGGTGATGGAACAAGTTTCAAGAAAAGTTCAAGTTCCTAGGTGAAAAGAAAATGTGTTACCGAGATCCAAATTCAAGGCATAATGAATTGGACAGTTAAGATTTATTAAAGGAAAATGTAATAGAGGAGATGAAGAGGAAAAAATTGTCTATATAAAGGATGGAATTTTATGAACAAATGGCTGGCAAATTGAATAGTTGAAGGGTCACCGACAGATACAGTGAAGAAGGAATAGAGAGACTCCAAATGGGAAAATAAATATTTGATGAAGTGTCGAAGCCAGTGGATAATGAAGAATTGAAGGTAAGATTGAAGAGCACACAAAGGATCTGATTGAGCAAAGATAGTTGAAAATCTACGGGTCAATTTATTTACTATTGCTTACTAGCATTTGTAACAAATAAATATCTTAATAGAGTGGACTTAACAGTCTTATTGTAAAATCTTTGAAAAAGGTAACATTCTAAAGAGTGTTTGAAGCCCTCTAACAAGGCCACTCCTAACAAGGTGAAGATCCTAACATATCTGAGGTAAATCCTTTAACCGAGTCACACCTAACAGTGTGCATTGTAATCTTTAACCAAATTGGCTCTTAATTGGGCGTACTTCAAAAGAGTATTTTCTTAGTGGTGACAAGTCCCACAGTGGTTTTTCCCAAAATTGGGTTTCTACGTTAAATACCAGTGTTACATGTTGTGAATGATTTGTGAGAATAATTTACTGATTTTTATAGTTTATTTACTATTGTCAGTAAATAGTGAATTTTATTTTACTGAGATTCTACCGATTTAATCAAATAATTTTTTTTAAGGCTTTTGGAATCAGGGATTATTGATTCACCCCCCCCCCCCCCCCTCTCTGTAATCCTACACCTAACCCAAAAGGTAAATTCTTTGTTGCCATTGGATATAGGGAGCTTGTTAGGAAGCTCTTTGGGGAAGCTCTTCTGCCTTGGTGGAAAAAGGTTTGGAGTAATTTTTCTTGGCCCAAGTGTAATGTCTTTATGTGGTTGGCGTTCTAGAATAGATGTCTCACTTGGGATAACTTATGTAAGTGTGGTTTTTAGGGTCCTTCTATGTGTATTCTTTGTATGGGTAGGGAGGAAACCTCTTCTCATTTCTTCTTTGTGTGCCACTACTCAAAAAAACTCTAGCTTTGTTGGTGGGGGTTTTGGAATAGGCATTTTTTTCATGTTTCTACCTTGATGGAATTTTGGGACTGATTGGGATACACCTTTCTCATGCCCCTTTTTTTCATATAGCATAGAATATTGGTCCTATGTTTATTCTCTAGAAAATTTGGCTAGAAAGGAACATAAGGATTTTTTAGGATAAGAGAATGATGAGCCATCAGGTTTGGATGTGAATTATCAACAATATACCCTATTAGCTAAGTGCGATATATCTAGTGGTGTAGATCTTAGGACCTACCTATTATTCAGAGGTTAGGATTAGAGGGTTGTAGGTCCCAGTGGTCCCCATCTTGTGTGGTTCGTCATGGAAGAAGTAAGGTTCTTAGAGATGGTTGTTGGAAACCTCCTCCGAAGGAGGTCTTGAAGGTTAATACAGATGGATCCTCCAGGGGAAATCTTGGGCATGTTGTGATTGGAGAGGTTGGTAGAGATTCCTTAGGGGTGGTCCATTTCTTATTTTCTATCTATAATGGTTTTTCATAGTAAATTTTTTATGGAAGCTTTGACTATCCTCTATGCCCTTGAGTTGTGTTGTTCTTTGAGATGGTGAAATGTTATTGATGAATTTGATTTGCATGTGGTTGTCCATATGTTGAATAATGGTGCCACTAAGAATAAGAGTTGGCAATTAGTGGGGGTGGTCACCCAGATTATTAGGTTGAGTAGATCTTTAGATTATGTTACCTTTTTCCATATCTCTTGATAGTGGAACAAGGTAGCATATAGATTGACTAAATCATGAGATGCTAAGAACATGGGAGTGTGGGATGTCCAAAATTGGAGTAATTTGTCTAGGGATTATTGTGGTTTGTTAGAGGATCTTGTTATGAAGGACATGCATGACTATTTGGGGGGTGTAGGTGACCACTGACTGTTGTTTGGCTATTGGGCTAGTTGTTTAGTTGTTCCTAGTTTCTTTGTACTCTATTGTTCTTGATTCAATAAAATTTTACCCTTTTTCTTAACAAAATAAAATAAGAGAAGATCAAAACTTAAAAATAATATTTATAATTCAATTAACCTTATTTCCCCATGTGTGTTAACACATTTATGTTCCTACCAGATATGCAGATAGGATTGAAGTCATGAAATTTTTTTGGTCCATCATCATTATAGTTTTTTTTGAACTTTTTCAAATATGTGGGTGGATGAATTAATACCACCAAGACTAAGATTGTGATCTTCTCCAATAGAAAGAAAATGATCAATTTAACTTTTATTTTAAAGGAAGTATTTTTTGTGAAAGTAAAGAGGTATAAATATCATGGAATTGACTTCAGTAACAAATTAGTTAGAAAATTTGTAGAAGGAAAAGAACTTTGGGAGGGTGAAGAGTGACTTTTTGTTCTTCAAAATATATGGAGAGTTATGGTATTTAAAAACTATTCAAACTTTACTTGTGTATGGATAATTTTGGTGGTGCTCTATGGATATGAAATATAGGCTAGCAATATTTTTGGCATCGAATGGATGTAGATTATAGAGAGAGTCTTAAAATTTATGATCATAATCCAATCAAATTTAAAAACTTTAGTTTGTTATGAGACTCTTTTAGTTAAAACAAATACAAGTCTTATTGATTACATTGCTATGGCGTATTGTTTAAGATATCTAAAAAAATTGAGTAGCTGGAGGCAAGTTGTTGGCCTAATGTTGTCCTAAAAAAATGTTTTAAGTGAAAGAAAAAATCATGGATGAAGCAAAATTATAGGTGGATGAGCAAATGGCACATTTATTAGAACAATCTCCCCAATAATGACAAAGAAGTAAATAAATTTGTTGTACATAAGTTACACGAGTATATGTAGGAAAATATGTTAGAGAGAAAGAAAAGATATTACCTAGATCAATTTAACCCCTCTTCAAACCATCCGCAATTAGCTTATTTAAATGTCAAATCATCTTTGAGACATAACAAGGATTCTCATTGTACGATTTAGGAGTTTAACCATTCTTCGTATCATCAACAAAATGCCTATAAAGATCAATATCCCTTAGAGAGCAAAGATTCTCATTGTACAATCCAGGAGTAACTTAGATCATTTTTAATGTGAAATATTTAGATGGAAAATGTAAAAGAGAGTATGACAAGAGAGTGTATTTTTATGTTCAATTGAAATATTTGAAGAAGAAAAATATTTTATTTTAGAATGTAAAGCTTACAATAACATTCACATTAAATACATAAATAATTTAGTAAAAGTTTTAGTTCAAGATTTTTTCAACAAGTCAAAAGATACTTAATATAATACAAAATCCTCCTTGTAAGCAACTAAATGATAATATCTCTAACACTCTGTATGTATACAATTAAAGGATTGTTGAAAAAATAAAAAATAAAATAATTATCAAATTGACATCGAACCTTGAGAAGGGGAGATTAACAATTACATAGTCCTTTCCCGTGTACGTTAAGCTTTCTCTAATCCTTTCGGGATACGCGGCCGGGATCGAAGTCATAGCAAAAACCCGATCCGTCATCAATCGGCCCTGTATCGTCCTTTCAAGCTTAAGAGGTCGAATGCAGCCGCTTCAAAGCTTAAAAGCCCACTCGAATACGATTCCAAGGTCCAGCCTTTGCCCCGGCACTATCGTGGGGCCTCTCCCCGATGAACTGTTCTCACTGTGAATTCAGGAGAGCTTGAGCTTGTCAAAGAGCTAAAATTGGACGAAAAGAGGCCATCGGCAGTGTCGGAAGCCATAAGCCACGTAAAGTCGCCTCTGTTATTCAAGGACGATTCGATGTCCAACTCCATGCTCTGCAATGCACTAGCCATGTTTGGCGATGGGCTGCCCTCCATGCCTTCCAGAATGAACAGCACCTCCCCAATGGAAGGCCTGCACCCGACTCGAGGGTGCGCGCACTGCAGCGCCAGCAACAACACCCTCTCCATACTCTGCTTGTTACCTGAATGCCGAATCCTCTCGTCTATTATTTCGCCAGATTTCCCATTCTGACTCATGTCCACCACCCAGTCGGAAACGAGTACGTGCTCAAGACGCTTAGCCCGAGAATCGAAAGCCCGACGACCCGTCAAGAGCTCCAGCGCAACGATACCAAAACTGAAGACGTCGCCCTTGTCGTTTAGGTAGCCGTAGAGCGCGTACTCGGGAGCCACGTACCCCATCGTGCCCACGGTCCGCGTGGTGTAGTGCGTTTTGCCCGCCGTCTTGAATCTAGCCATGCCAAAGTCGGCCACAAGCGGGCTGAGGTCATCGTCGAGCAACACGTTCGCCGCCTTGACGTCCCTGTGAAGAATGGCCGGCTTCGCGTCTTCGTGCAGGTACGTCAGCCCCCTCGCTATTCCCACCAAGATCCGGAAACGTTGCGGCCACGTCAGACAGGGCCGGGTAGAGCTGAAGAAATAATCCGCCAGGCTGCCGTTCTCCATCAAGTCGTAGACCAGAACCTGCTCTGGCTCATGGCCGTCGATTATCCCCACGCTGTAGCCGTTCAGAGGTAACAAGTTCCGGTGCTTGGTGCTGCTGATCACCCGGACCTCGTGGCTAAACTCCTCTTCCGCTCTCTGCGTAAGGTCCTTAAATCTCTTCACCGCAATTCGCCTTCCGTCCGCCAGAGTCCCTCTGTACACCATACCAAAGCTTCCCTCCCCGATCAGATTCGACTCCGAGAAATTCCCCGTGGCTTCTTTTATCTCCTCCATGTTGAAGAAGATCAGGCCCGTACTCTCGCTGAGGATCTCATATCTCTGGATCAACTTCCTCTGTTGTCTCTCCCTCACGCTGCGGAGTCTTCTCAGGTACCCGAAAACGGTGGCCAAGACAAGGATGAGCACCGCCAGCGAAGGAACGAGCGTGATGATAAGCGTCTTGTTAACCGCTCTGCTCTGTCCTAGATTAGGCGGAGGACCCAAGGCAGTTGACACGGCAGACAAATTGCTGACGCTGAGAATACAAGAACTGGCGTCAAGGCCGAGGGCATCGTAGCAGTTGATGCCGCCGCCGACGTAAATTAGCACGAACTCGGGGCACTTGGATTTGCCCATGAGGGGGATCTGATTCAACGAATAGAGCGCGCTGCCCATGGCCATCACGCAGTCCTTGCAACTGAAATCGCCCGGCCCCGATGCGTTGCAGTTTCGTCCGAGGGCGGAAACGTTGATCGTCTTCTGGAAGCTCTCTAAATCCGTAACATTGTTGCAGGCGGAAGGGTCGCTCGGAAAAGTGTGGACTCCCAGCCCGCAAGTTGCGAGGAGTTTGGACTCGATCCCGCGACTTATGAGCTGCTTGTTCAATTCATCGACACAGGAAACGGCCGTTTTGTTGTCGGGTAAGAGGAAAGAACGAGTGCTGTGCATCCAGGAGTATTGCAGGCTTTTGATCAAGTCGTCGATGCCTTCGCAGCAATAAGATTTGTCCCGTAGAAAGCATTGCTCATACATCCATGAATACGCATCGAGTTCCCCTGTTATATTCAGCGGGCATAGAGCTGCAGCAGCTGGCAGAACACCCGCGATCAAAATTAGCGTCCCCAATAAAATCCCCGTTCTCTCCATTGTCTTTTCAGATCTGAAATTTACGTTTGTTTCTTTTTATGTAGGAATCAGTCTGCATAGATATTATATTAGTCCCTACCAAATGAGTTGTTGGCGACCCTTCGGAGCATTGAAGGAACATGTATGTAAAACGAGCAAAAAGACATCACAGCCGTCAGTGGAATAAATTAGGCTAAATGAGAAAGCAGGTCAGATTCGTTGCAACTTGCATTCAAAAGTGTCCGCATCCCTTGAGTGCACCCCACGTCTGTGCCAATATTGATTTTTGATAAGAGTGCCGATTAGATTTACCATGATCTAAACATTTATTTATCACTTTTTAAATATTATTAAATAAAAGCACATAAATTAATCTATTATTAAAAGAGTTTAAGAACATTGGATCTAACGTCTTTGACCAAAAAACAGTTTTGTAAGTAAAAAATTTAGTAATCATTCATAGCAAACAATACTATAATCATAAGGTGTTTTATTATATTTATAGTAATAATAACAAGCTATTATTTTGACATTTAGTTGTTAGCATTATCTATATCTTAAGTCAAAAGTAAATAGTGGATATGATGTATAATAACAAGAAGCCATTATTTTTTATATTTATTATTTTAGTATTATTTACATCTTAAGTCAAAAGTAAATAGTGGGTATGATGAATTTATTGCTTTTAATGACATTTAAATTACTCTCATTATTATTATTAACTTTCACTGCCTATTTAATTTTCTAATGACTTTAAGATGGAAGTTCAAAGTTACCTAATCTTACAAACAATTATATTCAACACATTAAAATTTAATATTCTAATGGTTCCAAGATGAAAGTTCTAACTTGTCTAACCTTACAAATTATTATATTTAACACACTAAAATTTAATTTTCTAATGACTCCAAGATGGAAGTTTGAATTGTCTCACCTTACAAACAATTATATTCAACGCACTAAAACTTAAGCTTTTCTAACTAAAAGCTAGCTTGAATTGAAAAATGTATCCTAACTAGATTCATTGGAGATAAAATTGATCAAACTTCCTCTAAATAACAATGCCTACAAGATACTTATATAACATCATTTTAAAATCTATTAAAAAAATAATCTAAAATTAGCTTTAAGCCTTACTATTTCTAACACTTCTCATTACATAAAAAAAAATATATCTTTTCAGAAATCTAAATTACCATAGTTTTGAAGATAAAGTTAAAATTACCATATTCTAGATTTAAAAACTTATAATTATGAAAACATGTCTTTTAATATTTTAATTACTATTTTATATTTTTATTGTTATTTTTATTAAAAATTAGATCATTCGCACAAAAATAGAAGGTGGATTATTTTCTCAAGATAAAATATTATTTATTAAAATAATTAATTTTAAATATGTGTTAGAGTGATTCCATATCAAGATAATTTAATCGATATGATATTTGTGGGAGCTTTCCTCCTAGGGAAAAAATAAAATTATCGGAAATACAAATTTTTGATTGTTTTTTTCAATCTTACAAATCTCCAACAAATCTTTGTTTTTGCTCATCCATGTTTGCTAATCTTGAATTTCACATATTTTTTCTATTTTTTACTTTAAAAAGGTGTTTTTTTAATGATATTTTAGTTTCATTATTCATTGAGCTTTTATTTCAATAATCTGAGTGATTTTTTATTTATTTCTCACAAATATCTGGATGATCATCTATAAGTTTTAGATTTCATTCGGAACATTATTATTGGTCATCCACATTTTTGAAAATCTAATTTCCTATCGGCACACTGTTGCATGCACAAAACCATGCAACTTCTAGTATAGAATTAATGTCAAAAGACGTCAAACAATGGCAACAAGAGGTAGAGTATAATGGCATGAGTGTGTTAATGCGAGTATGTAACAAAAACTTTACCTTTTAGCTTAAATTTGAATCATTTATGTATATCAAAATATTAATATTAATTATAAACACAATAGTTAAAGATATGCACCACATTGAAATAAATATATATGCTCTCAGCAAATTATAATTTTAGATGTACAAATATAAAACATAAATATAATTACTTAAAGTGATAATTTTTTAAAAATAATATATCATTGTATAGTTATAATAGGGGTATGTGCAGGATCATGGTATGCCAAAAAGTGGCAATGTGAAAAAATGAACTTTTCACTCATCCAAAAGCACACTAAAAAGTTTGTTGACTTTTTAGTAGGCATGGGTGTCAGTACACCTGGCCAAGCCAAAATCCAATGCATAGGCCTAATTGGATATCCGATATTATCAGATATCTAATTTTAAATCAGATATCTAATTTTATATTGAATATCTGATTTTCACCAGTAATTTCTATTTGTAGCCCGTGACTGCGTTTAACATTTTCATTGTTAAAACGTTGAACACAACTCAAAAGGTTTCACGTATTCGATATAATCTCATATCCAATTTGCTCAAGATCAATAGGTAAGTTAAATTTTTTAAGTTTTTATTATTTTTATTGTTTTATAATTTCAAGAAATTTGTAGTTTTTTTTATTATAAAAACTAGGGTTTAAATGAGATTCTTTATTATTTTTTTAAATTGATTATTGTAGGATTTGAGCAATACAAATCCACAAAACCCGAAGATCACCTGCATACAAAAACTTGTTACAAGGAAGTAGAGACAAGAAGAGGGCAAGGGTTTGACTCAAAATATGGAGAAGAAAATATCCTCAAATAATGAATGAATTGAATGTACAATGGATCATCGATATAAAGGACATCGAAAGCCTTGAAAGGAAAACCTAAAAAGTAGAAGTGCATGTAATAATTAGTTAAATTATTACAAGACTAATGCATGCAAGTTTATATTTAAAACAACTAGTGCATGAGTTTAAAACAACTCGTGCATGTGTGTTTAAATATAAACAACTAAAGTAAAAGAGTTGACATCTTAAGAAGGGAGTAAAGATTAATTAACATAATTAATACTTTACTCTAACACCCCCTCTTAAGATGAGCAACAATGCAGCTACAAACATTGCAAGAAGAAAGCAAAGGAAACTATAGTGCTAAAAGCATAAAAATGGGTCCCGACAACATGGCCTGATGAGGTACCCATGTACAAAAGAGAGTCTCTATAAAGTGGAGAAACAGAGAAAACCACATGGGAAAAACTCTACCCCAAAAAGAGACAAAAACTAATCTGAAGGACTGAAGAAGCCTCCAAAACTAAGAATGTACCAAAAAATAAGAACAAGAATGAACATGTAGAACATCACTGAAGCAAGAAGATGCAAACTCTGTCAAAAAGTAACTGTTGATCTAAAGATCCTCCACAAAAATATGACCACATAGAGAAGACTGTAATCTGCATGAGTGCCCTCAAATAACACTACTCGAATCAGGAGGTAAACAAAAGCAAACACTTGAACTCAAAGATATAGATGGCATAAACACCAAAAGTCTGAAGAGCTAATCAATCAAAGATGGAAGAGTGCATCCAAAAAATAGGAAAGAAAAGAGTGTCCATATGGTAAATGATCCATCTCATCGGAATGCATAGGTACCCAACCACTGCAACCGCCTAGTACATAGGAACAAATACTGAATACATAGCTCACACTATCAAACCAAGGAAGTAGAAGAATGATCAATAGAAACCCCCCCATAATGCTGACAAGGGAGAGGTGATAGATACATTGAAAATAGTGCCAATAAGAACTGCATCATGAAGAACCAGTATGAACACAAATAAAGATACCTTGAGGCTAATCTCGTGGAAGGAACACTCACTTGATAAAGGTAGATGGAAAACAAGAGCAAACATCAAACCCCCCATGACACTTTATAATGGAGTACAAGGACAAATAGCATGAACATGTGCAAGATCTCATCATACAATAGAATGACACTTTATCTCAGTGTGTGTGCATAAAATAATGCTAGAAAAGTGAATTATACACTGCTCAAAGAAGAGAAAAGGCTATTGAAACAAAATAAAAACCTAAGAAGAGCCATCGCTTAAAGGGAAGAGATCCCAGGACCTGTAACATCCAAGATATCCACCAGAGTACAGAAATGCAAAAAATTGAATAAAATATACCTGGAATAGAATCTAGAAAAGAGACTCATAGAAAAAGAAAGCTCTCAGAACAATCTTTTCAATGATATCTCACTTTCCCAGAACGGAGTCTGGATGTGCAATATAGAGCTTCTGGAGTGCAAAACTGAACATCTAGCTTTGATAGTAAAAAAACACTATCAAAAAATAAAAATTAGAAATTCAAATCTCTAAATATGGATAGAGCTCGAAACTAGCTTTTCGACGATATCTCGTTTGCCCAATTTCGACACCGTATGCTCAAGATATGAGCAAAATACCAATGGGTGCGTGAGAGGGCCCAAAAATGGTGCAAATGATGATGATGATGCATGCTTATGTCATCAAATGACAGACTTAAATTTGACGGCCAAATGGCTGTCGCCACCCAAAATGAAAGAAAACAAAAATTATTATTTTTTTGCAAAATCGCATGCGCACCTCAGGATCCGTGCCAACCCTTTTCAAATTTTTGCCTCGATTTGCATGCCAAATTTTTTGATCTTAATTTGCGTGTCAAATAGCAAAATTTTTGTCTCAATTTGCATGTCAATCTATACAAATTTTGCCTCGAGAAGCATGCCGATCTATACAATTTCTACCTCATGAAGCATGTCAAGCTTATGGTACCCAAAATGCAAAGTTGTCCAAATTGGGCATGCCTTATATCGAAATAGGGGTTTTTGGACACTACGAGCTCAACGGTGAGGTTCGTTTGAGCTCAAAGTGTACCAAAATTTATAGACCCCCTAATTTCAATAAAAAACAAAAAAAATGCCCTAATTTGAATCCTTCAAACGCGAACAAGCTATAGCAGATTATGATCTGATACCATGTAGGATTTGAGCAATACAAATCCACAAAACCTGAAGATCATCTACATACAAAAACCTGTTACAAGGAAGTAGAGACAAGAAGAGGGCAAGGGTTTGACTCAAAATATGAAGAAGAAAATATCCTCAAATAATGAATGAATTGAATGTACAATGGATCATCCATATAAAGGAGATCGAAAGCCTTGAAAGGCAAACCTAAAAAGCAAAAGTGCATGTAATAATTAGTTAAATTATTACAAGACTAATGCATGCAAGTTTATATTTAAAACAACTAGTGCATGAGTTTAAAACAACTCGTGCATGTGTGTTTAAATATAAACAACTAAAGTAAAAGAGTTGACATCTTAAGAAGGGAGTAAAGATTAATTAACATAATTAATACTTTACTCTAACAATTATAATTTTCTATTTGGGTTTTAATTGTAATCAGACATGGACTCAAATGAATCATAAAACCCTCCCAATGATCCCGCAAATAACCCAGAACCACCTCCAAACAATCCCCCACTTTCAGAAGACCAACCAGTCTCAAACCCTCGACATTTAGAGGATCTCATATAATGAGAAAATCTAAATCATCTTAGAAGATATCAGAACACATATGCCAATATCCCCACATTGCGCCACATGTTTTCCACGTTGAACTCTGTTATTGAAAACATGGAGAAACTTACAGAGCAACATAATGTTTCACTTCTTTGGCGCAATTTCATGCACGCCTAGTTTGACGATGGGCTTGACTATGATCAAGTTATGAACCTAAACATAACAAAACATGACACATGTAATCTTTTTGTGGATTCCAAAACCGGTTTAAAAGTGGACCCTAAACAACCCAAGTTGTCAATTAAATGGTGCACAAATGATGAAATATGTGACAACTTTTGGGACTGCTGGTGGATGGTTTTTGATAGACCACCCCACAACAATTTGGATGTCCCATTCTATTTCATAAAAAAATTGTATGCTAAATTTGTGCTCGGTCATAAGGTAAATTATTGGAGCATGAGACCGAACCAGGGTGTAGGCTTAGGCACTCCTCAGGATACGCCATGGGCACACCAAGTGAAATCACATTTTTAAAAAATCACATTTAAAAAAAAATGAATGGTATAAATTTATAAATATTTGATGGAAGCGGGTTAGATGTTCAATCCACTTAAATAGAACCTTAAGGTTAAATTCAATGTTTAATGAAGTCCCCTTCACACCTATCAAAATGTTGAAGAACACTAATCACTTGACTTATTGTGGAATCAAATGAAGTTATCTAAACAATCGCTTTGTAATTACACAACCCATAGTGTCGGTTCTCAAAAAAATATTCTCTGTGTGTACATGTATGTATGTGTATGTGGATATGTACATGTATATGTATATACATATACATGTGTATGTGTGTGTGTGTGTGTAACATTTTAATGTTTTAAAATTTAAAATTTTAAAAATAAATGTAGGTCTATTATATAAAAATATGAGTTCTATTAAATACATTAGAAAAAATAATAAATTTGTCAAAATAATTTCAAAAATTGCAGTACATACTACATGAATGTCTTTGTTTAAATGATAAGGGAAAAAATGATATATACACTAAGGGAAATACTTTAATATGATAACAATATTTGTCTAAGCTTTCTATTTGTAACAATTAAAATCATTATAATTACCACATTGTTAATAAAAATTTACCAAAACTATCTACAAACTAATCATCAGATATGATAATCTAGCTCTAAGAATTCATAGAAATATTTTTATGTAATGAAAGTTATGCATTAGGAAAAGAGGTTAATGAAAATAAAAATTTATTAAAAAATTTAAAATAATATAAATAATTATTCAAAAAGTTAGAAAATAAAGTTATAATTGAATTGAGATGGTAAAGGCCACAACTTGTCATTTTGCAACATTCATATGTTCATGACCATTTTTAGTATAATTAAAACTAATTCGAAAGCTACAATTTTTGTGGTTTAAAAATACTAAAAACTGGGACATAATGTTATATTATCACTTCATGTTTCCTTAAAACTAAGCATGCATAAAATATCAATATTATAGATATATTTAATAAAATTTATTATTTATTCAAAGATCCTACAAGCTATAAATCTAAAATTAATATGTAAATATCTAAAAGGTGTGAGCCCTCTAAAAACACTTGTAAGTCAATATAGAGATAGACTAATTGGGTTCAAATATTGTCTTTGCAATCTCATACTACTCTTGATAATGATATTCTATATAGTTTTTCTTGCATATATTACAGGGCCTTTCCACTTGTGATACCTATGGGTGTTATTGTTTCCCTTTAAATAGCATCATTTTTTAATTCAACAATTGTTACAAATGTTGAAGATTTGACAACACGTGAAGATGGATCCACTACTTTAAAGCATCCCAAGAAATTTTTTAACTTATTTCATAAGGTATATCTTTTAAAATACCCCTTTAGTTTTTAATGTGATTCTTCCTATTATAAAGTTTAATATATTTTTTTTGTCCCTAAATTGAAATTTTTACCTTAATATTAGTCATATTATTGGGAGGTTTCATCCTAAAATGATTCGTAAAGAATGGTAGCCAAGGCTTTGGTCCTACACAAGGTTTTCTTTGATGTTGACCAAAACCTCATAATGGAGATTTCCCTTTTTTACTTTACTAAATCTAGTCATGTGGAGGTCATTATCAAACATGGTCCCTAGTTTATCTATGTATCTTTACTTTTTTTGCATCCTATACATGAGACATTGTTATCCTAGAGGAGAGATCTCTTTGTGTTCCTATTTTGGTGGAGGATTTGGATAATCTTTTCTTATCTTATCTACAAAAGTATTTCTATGTTGAAATTGAACTCTCCACGGACATGAAGGAGACTGTTACATAGAGATTGGCCAAATAAGACTCATTCCATCTCTTATTTACCTCAACTTGCATGATACCTATTTCAAGTGTTAATTTTTTTTATCATAGTTTGCCCCATGTCACTCCTCAAAATAATCCAACTCTGTGATAACTCCTAGAAAGGAAGAAAAGTATTCAATAATCATGAGATAAAATATAATCATAACATTGGGAATGGTGGTGTACCACAAAAAATATCATCTAATAATGGTGTATAGCCTTTTGAATCTTAAGCGAATTCTACTTAAAACCTATAGGGTGCAAGGAAAACTATTTTCCTTACACATGGTGATTCATCTAATGAGGTGAATAATTTTAAATTCTTTGGAATGCTACTGCAAACATGTATGTTATCTTATCAAACATAATTTATTGTTCTCTCCAACTTCTCTCCCTAGTGATCTAGTGTCAATTTCATATAGTCCATCTAGGAACATAGAGGAAGGTATGTTCCCTCCATTTTAGTGACCCAAATAATATTTGCAACTAGAGATTGATCAACTTGCTTAATGTCTCCTACAAAACATTGCTGGACAACTACTCTAAATATCCACCATCTTCTCCAATTTGTTCAGCTTGAACAAATTAGATTAATTAAATTTAGGTATTATATTGATAATATCATCAATTTTTAGGAAGAAATAAAATGGGCTAGATATTCTCACCAAAAAAGTGTTTTTTGTTTTTGTTTTAATGATTGACTTTACTAAAGCTTATATAATAGTATTGAGTGGCCATTTATTATTTCTATTCTTCAAGTTTTAAAGTTTAGTGTCTGATTTGTATGTATAGTAAAAAATTCTCTTTTCTAATTTGCTTTTGTGTGCATTATCATTAATGGCTGGCAATCTTCATTTGAACTTTTTTGCCTATTTTTCAAAGTTGTTCTCTAGCCCAATTTCATATATATGCTTTTTTTAAAAGGCTTTTTGCTATCTCTCGGCTATTCTTGTGTCACATAACCTAGTTTTAAAAGATGTTTTATTTCTCATTTCTATATTGCAACTTCTTAATTGTCACTTAGCAAATGATTTTTCATTAGCTCATTTGTACTAAGAAAATAATATCACATAGACCTTACAATTCCCAAGTGTCTTTTATAAGGCTTACTAAACTTACCCATGTATGATATACTTTTTAGGTTGGAAATTGTTTTTAAGATTTAAATTTCATTCTTCACTCATGCTATATATTGATTAAAATCAAGCTTAAGATTTAAAAACAATCTGTAAATGAAGATACACCCAACCCTTCAAATTTGATCCAAGAAAATGAGACAATATGAAAAGGTGATCTCTAACATTATGACGTCTATATCCATCAAATGGATTAGAACAAAAGTGTCGTACAAGTGACGTCGTACATCTAAACATTTTGACTATTGTATTCATAGTTTCTAACATACGCTACTTTGTTACAACAAATATTCTGTTGTATATATATTTTTTCCTTCTTTTATTGTTGTGTTGTTTTCGCATGTAATAGTGTGCCACTCATTACGCCGTAGGCGTTTCCTATTTGGAAACCCTCGGCCTGATTTTCACCATCAACAGCTGTATGTGCTGTAGAGTCCAATGACGGACATTGGACGCTTCTTGGCCATCCATTCACCAGCGAATGTGAGCCACATATTTTGTTCACCTGTCCGCTACTCTATTCTGACATATTTATTTCACATCAGCATCATTTAATTTTTCCATGGCGTCCTAGATTGAAATTCAACATCATCGATAGAAAAATATTGTGATAAGAAAATTCCATCACATCGCATTAGTGAGTTCAACTGCATTAACTTGTATCACTGTAAATGACCTCAAATTCATTGCCACTTTTTTATCATTTATTGTGTAGTTATTGCATTTTCTCTCGAATGCTCTCCACACTGCCGCCCTACCGCCTCTTCTCCTATAAATTAAAAAAAACTCTATCTAGTTTTAATACCTCAACTGAATATTGGAAGGCAAGTCAAAACACAGAACATCTAATCTTATACCTGCATACTGGGAGGGAAGGCACTGGAAGGAAGCTCACAACACGAAGGCACTAGAAGGAAGCTCACAGCACGTAGCAGCAATTAGGGTACTTTTTCCGCCCCTGAGCTTTGCCCTGAAAAACTGTTTGAGTTAATGTTATTTCGATAGACATAAACTATCTCCCTCTATGTGAAAGCATTATGTGCATTTTGACTTAACATTGTTTTATTATCTATTGATGTAAGCATAATAATTTTTTACTCCTATTTGTTTTATTACCAATATGGACCCTACAAATTTCATGATTGGTTATTTTTATTGTAAATGTAAATCCACTCAAAAGAGTGTTTAGGAAGGCGCTTGCAATTTTAAAATGTAGCAGAATTAATGGCTTAGAAAATGAAACTGCTTAAACTATTAAATTTTAGTTGAATACTTTTAGCGTCATCAAACATAAGGGAAAAGGCAACACATACGCTCCTATGGTTATTAAACATACTCCAGACAAAGAACAATAGTACCTCATGGGTAAGAAAAAAATACTGGAACAAATGTAAGCTAATAAGTATTTTTGTTTTATAAACATCTATTGAGACATTTTTACTACTCACACGCTATCATGTCCCTGTGATGAATGCAAAGTTTCAAATACTCACCCAGCAAATAATACGATCTGAGTTGATCTATCCTCACAAAAAGATAAGGTAGTTTATGTAGGTTATGAAGCTCACAAAGCAATATGTAAGTCTACATAGATTCTAACCCTTTAAACCCCATGCAAAAATCTACGCAGTTTCAAATCTCACATAGCAATAACGTGGTTTCAGTGGGTTTAAATGCTTATGCCGCCCCGATAAGGTGATCTACAACTTAAAAGAAAAGTATTGGATGATGTGTCCACCATTGGAATATAAATAAGGCACCTCATAAAAAGAGGACATAATTTACAGCGACATTAAGAAGAATTTAAGGTGCTATATTCAGGTCATGTCCTCAACTGTCATAAACAAACCACACTCCGGACAACAAACGAATGAGGCACTCAGGCGTTAAGACATGCCTACATCAAATGATAGGTCCCGGTTCGAGTCCTGGGCCGTCCATAGAATATAAACTCGTACATCTATGATTTTAAGTACATAAAACGTGTCCCACAGGTTTATTTCCAGAAACTCGAAATCAAAGAGAGGAAAAGGGGAAAAAGTAAAATAAAAAATAACAAGCGCGTAGATGAAAAAAAATGCAAACCGAAAAAAAATGGAACTGTTTTATAGTAAAAATGAGTTGAGAGTAGCTACCGAGCGCTGTGAGGTGCTACTTTTTACTGGAGCCAGGTGGCCGCCCTGTACCCCGCTTCTGTAGAGGAGAAGAATAGCTTCCCCCTGGACCTGAAGATGAGAGCAGCGTCAGAACCAATGCCATGCTTCCATCTGGGCCATACTTCCTTGGCCTCCTTCTCTTTTTCTTTCCTGAAGAATCAGTCCCTCCTCCCATACCAATACTCATACTCATACCTCCCAGAGCTCTGTTCATATTTATCTGCGACATTAGGGTTGCTGTTGCGCTTCCACTCACAGGCGAAGCTACAGCTGGTGTAGGTGAGTTCAAGTTAGGGTTAGTAGTGCCGCTGGTATTAATATTATTACTTGTAGTTGCGTTGCTGTTGCTGTTGCCATTGTTAGCGTTACTATTCATGTTGATATTATTCCCAGCTGCGTTTGGGCTTCTAAGCTCTTTCCTCCAGTACCAAATGGTACCACAGTCTCTCCAGTGATGGCGTATTTGGGTATTTGTATGAGATTTTAGTAGTATTAATAGGGCAGGGCAACAGGTGTATGGTATCTAGGGAATGTATTTATGGAGTTTTGATCTTGTGAAGACAACACAACCGTATACTCGACAATATCTCTTATTTTGAGGACCAACCTTTTTTTATCTACATGGTCCTATTAATACGATCATTACTTGGAGCGCCAAAAATAACCTTGGAAGATGGGCTGAGTAAATTTGCCTACCTGTTTACATGGAACGTTACTTGAACAACTAGGGTGACAGGTTTCTTACATGCTGTTAGGGCATTTGAAAATGGAGGGCCCCACCGAGATCAGCTGCAACAAAATGTTTGACGGATTCAAGAGACGATACAAGCATTACAGTTCAACATTAGGTTGCCACATGACATTTACTATTTATTTTCCTCTGCAGCAGTATCCGAAAAAGTTGTTGCGAGTCTTATTCTTTCTTCTTTTATGAATTGTTTTTTGGTTTTGTAAATCTCTTGTGTCTACCGAGTTTAATTGAAGTTGTTCAATATGTTTTTATTCAGAAGTTTAACTGTGTCTAAAATAAAAAATAGCAATCTAAAACTTAGCTTTTTACGAAATGAAAATGAAATCAACAACCTCCTATAACTTCTAGAACAATATGCAACAAACCTAGAGACAAACATAAAATTAAACTTACTCTATTTCCTTAATTTTCCACATTGATTTCAATACCATCACCAGTCCCCATCTCCTTATTCCAAATGCATTTCTGAGTGTTGATTCCATCATATATGAAGGAGAAAAGGTTATTTTATCTGAGTGCTTCTTATCACAGTAATGATGTTAAGCATTTCAAGATAGTGGAATGTATGACGAGGGAGGTGATGTGGGAAGTGGCTATGCAGCCACAGAAATTGTAAACCATACGAAGGGGAAACACCTAGTTTTTTTTTCAAAAGTTGGTAAAATGTTATATAAAAGAAACAATTTTCATGGCTGGATAGCCACTACCGGTAATGTGAGCCTCCAACCCATGGAGTTCACAAATGCATTTCATGAAGAATGTGTGAGCAGTCATTTGAGCACTAATATGCACTTACTGCTGAAACTGGACTGTTATAGGAAGCAGTTGCAGAATTGGATACGTTTTCTCTGTGCACGCGGATTTCATTGTCCATTCTCATTCATTACAAGCACAGGATTTCAACGACATTGGTCAGGAAAAATGAAAAAAGTTAAATGTGGTCCGCGCACCCACACAAAAGTTAAATTCTCATTCTAATACTTCTGACAGGAACAGTTTCAGAATCAGATTATAATGATGTTATACGTTAGAAAGTTCAGATTTTGAGAAGAAATTCAACTCTCTTTTTGTCTTTTGAACAGTGGAGAAAAAGGAAAAAACTTATAGGATCTTGGAGATGGAAAATTATAATCAATTTATACAAAAATACGTACAAATATCATTGATTGAGAATGAAGTAATATTTTTGTAAATGTCATGATCAAGGGATTCTGATATAGATCATTTTAAATTAAGTTTTTTTAATTTCTATAATATTCTATCAATCTTCTTTTTCTATTAATTTAGATTCTTTTCAGTTTTAAATCATAATTTTCTACTATGTATTGAATCTTTTTATGTCTCCACTAACATAGTAATTAAGTATTTGTTTTGATGAAATTGGAAAGAAATTTCTGAAAACTATTGTTTTCAAGAGAAAAGATCAAATGACCCATTTCATATATTCCTTGAGATGCAAAATTATAACCAATTTATACAATAATGTTTACAAATAAACCTTGATTGAAAATCAAGTAATGTTTCTTATCATACCAACGGATTCTATTATTTTTGTCCTTTTCACATTAGATTTTTTTGGTTTCCACAATATTCTACCAATCTCCAATCTGCCTTTTCCACTGTGTTGGTTTCTTTTAAGTCTCCGATCTGCCTTTTCCACTAACATAGTAATCAAGTGCTTATTTTGATGGGATTTGGAATTATACTTTGCAAAAGTTTTTAAGCTACCCCATTTTTAATAAAAAAATGAAAGGGCCTTGATTGATGTTCGAATGTTATGGAATAATTATAGAAACTGAAATTCATTTCTGGCTTGGTGATTAGAGGCCTATGACAAATGAATTTTGACCTTTTTAGGTGCTACTATAGGTCAATATAATCATGGAGATGAGATATAGTTTAGGGTTGCAATCCTACATGCTAGGAAATTTAAGCTTCAAAGATAATCTTAATGTGTTTATCATTGTGTATTTTTAAATTTTTTTTAAAGGGTAGTCTTAAAAAGTATTTTTAGAGGAATGCTATGTATACGGGGAAAAGCATTTGACTTTTTTGAATAGAGCCATGTTCTGGGGTTGATTGAATAAGATAAAAATCAGTTTAAAAGGAATGTTGGATGTTCTCTATATTGTGATTAAGTTAGAGAAGGGATGCTATAGAAATTATAAGTTAAATGTATATGTTTAGATTGATTAAAATGGTTTAAGTTAGTATTTTTTTTAGAGACATATGTCTCTTTTTTTCTCCTTCATTCTCTATTGCCTTGTCTATATAAGCAGGTTTCTCTACATTCTATAATCATCTCAATACCATATCATTTTCTGGTGAAATATTTGTCTCTTTGTGTGGAAGCTTCTTGCATTGTTATCGTGGGTGAGGAGGTTGCAAACTCCAAAAAATTTTAACATGTTAGTTTAATATTCTATTGTCCATTTTTTTTTTTAGCTTAATATTCTATTACACCTCATTTATTAGATTTACTAAAGAAAATATAGTGCTCTCTCAGAAAATTAATAATAGGATCGTACTTCATAGAAGCTAATCAAGAGTCACATTTGCCTCAATAATTCTTGATTGATGCTATTTAAGCATCACATCTACACAATTAATTATAAAATAATTATATAATATTAAGACATCTAAAAAAACAAGACTATAGCAAATTTCAAAAAATTAAAATTTAGTATAAACAATTCTTAAATTTTTAGTACATTTCTTGTTTTTAACTTTTAAGTTTAATTTTGACTTGTAATTATTATATTTAATTTTTGAGAGATATGTAGGTAGAGTTGGGAAAGAGAAAGAGATTAAATAGAAAGAGATATAAAGGAGAGGGGTATAGAGAAATAAATAGCAATTAATGTTAGAGTTTAGAAAATATGATTAGGTTTTTAATATGATTAAATATTTACCATTCCAATTAGGTTTATGATAATGTATGCTAGCTCCTAACCCATTTACATGAACCACCAAGGAAAAAATAGAGAATAATATCAGTTTTAAACACAAATAAATTTAGGGGACAAAAAAAAGTGAAACAAATGAATTTATAATTTAGTGTATTGATTTAAAAACTATCTATTTGAATTTTAATAAGCTTATATTGTCTTTTTGAATTTTAAATTTTATATATCACTTTTATATAAAATTTATAAATTATTTTCTTTAAAAAAAATTTCTTATTGAAAATTTGTTAGCAAATTTTTATTATAGAGTATTCTACTTTAAAATGATAATCATACCTTAATGGTTTATTTTGTTTACCAATTTTAAAAATTTATTTCTAATATGTTCATTACATAGGATTATTTTTGAAATATGAAACACATGCAATTTATACCAACAATACACTTATACTTACCTTAAATGTTAACTTGTATGTTTGTTGAATAGGACCAGGCAAGCTGATTTCAAAGTCAATAGATTTGACTATACAACTATTAAAGGTGTCATAGTTTATACACATCATACCATCCTTAACAGGTATGCCCACACCTTTAAATTTTAGAAATGAATCTATATTCCATTGCACATTGAAATTTAGTTTAGATTGTATAATACATTTCCTTGCATTTCTTTTTATTAAGTTATGGCTACGGTTTTTAATTAATAATGAAATGTCCACTAGAAAATTGAATACTGGTCTCATACTCCTTAATTTAATTTGGTACTCCACGACCCAAGCAATTTAAGAATATTAGAATCTGTACTACTGCCCAACCAAACTGTACTCCCCCAATAGTAATCTTTAGATATCTAAACACCCAACCATTTGTTATTGTTTAGTTTATCTTTTATTATACACATGAATAATATAATACATGTCCAGCTTAGGTACACATTCCTTGACATTTTCTACTACACATACAATAATTAATTTTTAAACAATAACTTATTATAATATTTACATTCATTGCTCTCAGGAAATTGCAACCAACATGAAAAACCAGGAAATCATTGAAGTCCTAAGTGGAGAGACAACAAACAATGTTAGCAGCCCGTCAACTCCGAATGTAGAAGCCAGTATACTACAAGAATCATGCTCCTCAGTGAATCAACCAACAAATCTTGCAACCAATATTCAATATCTATCTTTGATTTTGTCAACCAATTGTCATGATATTGTGCAGAACTTTAAAGTTGAATGTCAATCCCTTGTAGTGGAAGAAAAAGTCATCAATACACTTCAAGATAGTTGTACTGAGTTGGAGGGCCTATGCACCTTCATGAAAGAGCTGTATTATGATTGTTATTACACACGTGGTGCAACACCCTCCATAGTGGAAGCATATGAGTTGTACTTGAACACAAAGTGATCATATGTCCTACCTTCCACTAAGTAGTTTAAGAACAACCATCTATATAGATAATCTAATGTAAATAGACAAGCTTCTATTTTCCGCACTATGTAACCTATCTACAGACGTGAATATGATTTTGGGTACAATAAATATATAAAGAAATGTCTTGCAAATAAGTTTTCATTGGAAGAATGTACTTTTTCACATATTTAGTATTATTGAATTGGCTTGTTTACATAGAGAATATGGTACACAATGCATTTTTTTACAAAAACACTTACTAGCGTAACATCTGGCACACAATTAATATCGAGAAGAGGAAGAGAAATGAAAGTCAACAACTTAACTACCAATGTGTTGTTTTTATTTGTTTTTAAAGAAAATGAATATAACATGCTCAAACTACTTCACCTGAAATTGTTCTATATTTACCATATACTACATTCTCCACAACCTAACCACCAAATTTAACCACACTTGCAGGCTACTTGGTTACTTATAGATTGTACTTCACAATGGGAAGTTTAACAATAGGCGCACTTGCTAAGATTCTTGAAGGCATGCTTATTACCAATCCATACTTACAAGTTACATCTATACATCCTATTCGACAAGCACATTCTACATCTACCAAATACCGACTACAAGTCTCTGATGGGGGACACACCCATTTCGCCATACTACCAGACAATTTCACAAATCTTGTCATTGAACAGGCTTTGGTGAAGGGCTCAATTATTTTCCTCAATAAATATTCTTGCAAGATGTTAGCTAACTTCACGTAAGCCCTTTATTTAACATTACCATCTAGAAGTTTTTCATTTCCAAAGTAAAACTCCCACCTAAATTATCACTCTTTATTCTTTGCAGGACACTCCTAGTCGAAGACTTTGATATCATCTCAAACAATGCAGCTCTATTTGGAACTCTAATTCCACTCCTTCAAATTCATGACTCCCTTCGTCCTTCAACCTCTGAACATGCCTTGGGATCTTCTTCAAATACAGAGTATTTTGGACAAAATATTACTCCTTTTCAACCACTCCCCATTAAATCATTGACTCCCTAGCATAGGAATTGGTCCATTGAGGTTCAAGCATTAGGAAAAACACCAATCCATGAATACAAAAATGCTACCCGTGAAGGAAAAGTATTTGGTTTTGAATTCATAGATAAAGACAAATCCGAAATCCATGTAACTTGTTTTAATGAACTAGTAGATGAGTTCTATGAGGTTGTCCGCCCTGGTTGCCTATACAAGATCTCTGGTGGCCGTATAAAAGTTTCAGATACAAAATATAGCAGCTCAAAAAACCCTTACGAAATAGTCCTACTATGCTCATCAATCATAACTCCTTCCTCATATCCAGACTCTACAATACCCAAGCATAGCTTCCACCTCAAGAGCATAGATTCGCTAGATGGATTCCCTATCGACTCCCTTGTAGATGTCATCGGCATACTTGTATCAGTAACTCCTCTATCAACCATTCGCAAAAGAACTGGAACTGAAACAAAGAAATGTACAGCAATAATAAAAGACATGTTGAACTGTACCATAGATATCACACTATGGGATAACCACTGCGGAGTAGAAGGCAAACAAATCTTTGATATGTTCATGCAACAAAGCCCAATTATAATTTTGGTTAAATCTACACGTCTGATATTGTGGAATGAAAGAAAACTTGATAGCACCTTTTCAACCTCTATTATAGTCAATCCAACTTTGCCTGAAGCTTTTGCATTAAAAATATGGTATACAGATTTGGGAAATGACCAACCCTCTATATCCTTGTCAAAAGGCCATAGTTACCCACCCAAATTTTTTGATCCAATAGATATCTCTACTATTGTCAACAAAGAATTTTCCAACACAAATCCTGTTTGTGTACAAGCAAAAATCACTAAATTGTATTTGGACAACTTCTACTACCTTTCATTGCCCACTAGTAGTGGACAACAAAAAATGTAAGAAAAAGGTTGTTCACTGCTCAACAAACACATTCTGGTGCCCCAAATGTTCTATTGAACTCTCCAATTGTGCCTACAGCTACATGTTCAAGATGGACTTGCAAGATGCTACAGGGGAATTGTTGAAGGTAACTACATTTGAAGGACCCTCCATTGATTTGCTGGGAGTACTTGCAGAAGATTTGCAACTCCTATTAGCTGAGCCTGATGCTGCAACACATATATTGGACAATGTTATAAATAGTCAGTTTGTCTTTGAACTTACAATAAAAAATAATCCTTTTGGGGGCCAAGATACGCAAAGCATTATCGTTACAGCTCTAAAGCTTGCTTAAAATTAGCACATGGATCTCATTATGCACAATAACATATCCAAATTTTAAAGGTTCTACTAGAGTGTTATGTATAAAGATATGTTTTCATACCCTACTATGATAAATGTAATTATCCCTTTCCATTTTTTTACGAACCCAAAAAAAAGATTACGTTTGTAATACAGAATACTAGATGTGCAAGCACTATATTTCCCATGACAAATAAATAAATTATGCAATCTTTACTCTCATTGTTTTTCTACTATGTATGTCTTACTCTCACATCATTTAACAGGGTTTTTTACTTTAAACTATACTACATATATATGTGTTCTTTCTAAATAAAGCAAGACATAAATTTTAATGACGTAAGAAATTAGAATCATTTTACATATAGAAATTTAACAATTAAAGATTTAGTAACATATCAATTCTTTCAAAATACCCAACAATCTAATTTCAAAAACACTAATTGCAGGTCCATAGAACATCTCTCTTATTTGCGTAAATATCTATAAATGGATATACAAAATGATAATGCTCAGGAAAAGAAAAATCAGGCTAACCAAAAGTGACGAGCAAGGTACCAAGCAACAAAGGACATTAGCAACAAGAAAAAATGAGGAAGTCATCAAACTATTACAGGTGAACCATCCATCCCCATAGTACCTTCTTTGGCTATGCCAAACCACCTACAAGAAAGTTTGCCACAAATTTTAAGCACTCCTCACTTCAGTCCACCCACCCAACCATATTCTCACCATTTCTCACAAAACTACTACACAGCTACAGACAATTTCCGTTGCAAATTGGATAACCTTTCCAAAATTTCAACTTCTACAATATGCATGGAAAAATATCCAGGAATCAAAACAAAACAAATAAATGGAACAACCATTTGTTATAGATGCTCTTCAGAAAGAAATGGAAATCGATTTTCAAAATGGAATAATATGGACCCTAGTGTATAGCCTAAATGTTTACAAATTCTAACTCAAATTGAGGAGATTCTAATTGCAAGGATAAGCCCTATCCTACAAGTTACTTATGCAAGAGGTGGACAACTAAAGTATAGTGGCAACACTATATGTCTTCCTCAAGATATTTCTACGATTGCATCTTTCTTGCCAAGATGAATAGATTCCTTGGACATAATTCTGGTGAACAGAGAAAACATTGGCCATTAGCAATACAACTTCTATGTTAGTAGAAGTTGTGTATTTGAAGCATTAAAATAAAAAATCTACAATGATCCATATTACAAAGATGTGCAAATAGATGAATCTGCACTATCATCTTTGCCATTTCATTCGATTGACATTTCGAACTTGTCAACCTCAACAACTTCAACAAGTGACCCTATTGAATTAGCCACCAACGAAAGTGAAGTAACAGAAGAAGACAGATTGGGAGACAATGTACATGCAACTTCATTTGTTCCAAACCTACCAAATGTGCATAGGGAGATGGAATAGGTACGATCTTTACTACAACTAGGCGAAGGCCGACCAGCTCAAACCATTCAATGGCCACCCATTTCAGCATCACCAATCAATTAATACACAACAGAAGGATTGTTTGCAATGGCGTTCCCTACCTTGTTCCCAAAGGGTGAAGCTAAATTTAAACAAGCACGTATGAAAGATGTCAAGCTACATGAATATGCTCACCATCTCTTGCGCTACCATGATAATAGATTTGGCCAACACCCACAGTTTAGATACTTAATACTAAATATCATTCTACGACATCGAAGCCAAGCCACTTCAGTTGTCTTTGTTCGTAAACAACTTGATGGCTCAATCCCTACAACAATTGCTGACTTGCACCAAATATTAAAGGACTTGCCCAATGACAAACTTGCTGAGGAATTGATGTGATTTGGATTGTCAATACGTGGGACACGGCCATTCTAGAGTCAACGCAGAGGAGAGCTTATTAACATGGACGTTCAAATTGGATGTCCAACTTTGTTCTTTACTCTAATTACAGCAGATACAAAATGGCTAGATTTGTACAACACCATGCCATCTACGCTACCAACCAACCCCACTGCAGCAACTAGATGGAGGATACAAAACATCATTCAAAATCCACACCTTGCAGCACTCTACATGCATCACCGATTTACAACATTTCAGGAGGAGGTATTAGACAAGCTTCTTGGTGCAATAGATTATTGGTATAGGTATATCTCTTACTTCCACCCACTCAAATTATTTATTTCAACATTTTTTTGCCTAAAAAAAAAATTCTATCAGGTATGAATGGCAACACAGAGGCTCAGCTCATATCCATGGTTTCATCTGGCTACATGAAGCACCAAACATTAGTACATTACAATGGAATGATACTCAATCCATACAAAATGCACTTGACTTCATCGATAAATATGTATCTACTTGGAACCCAAAAAATGTCCAGTTGAGAAACCAAAACACTCATCGAAATCCTCTTGATGACCCATCTTTGATGGATACTAGTATGATTAGTTCGGCTGACCCCGTAATAGACTACACTAAATTGGTCAACCATGTGCAATGACACACAAAATGTTCTCCCCAAACATGTCTAAGAATGAAAGGCCCTAATGTTGTGTGTCATTATAAAGCCCCTTGGAGTACACAAGAAAATTCTAAACTTTGTATCACTGATAATGGCCAACCTTCCCACACCCCTGCTCATAATGATGACCGCCTAAACCTACACAACCCACAAGTACTATCCATTTGGAGAGAAAATGTAGATTTTCAACATGTCCTCTCCATTGATGCTATCCTCAAATACATTGCAAAATATGCAGCAAAGTCCAAGAGCAAGTCTGAAACATACAATGCCATGTTGTCCCTCATTTCAAAAAGATTCAACTCTCAAAAACCTGCCCCAATCACTTTTCACAGAATGCTTCTTGAAAACATTGTTGAACATGACATTGGCACCCAAGAAACCTGCCACCTCCTCCTCAAACTACTGCTTTACTTGTCTAGCAGGATATTTGTTTCTTTAAGTGTCAACCAACAAAATATCCAATGTGTACCATTGGCACCCAATACAACAACCACATACCCAACCAATATTGAATCTTACATCTCACACCCCAGACATTTAGATGCAACATCACTTATTGAAGTCACTCAAAAATGGAAATTTAGGATTTCAAAGAAAACTATTATATGGAAAGAACGCCCCACAAAAGCTATTGTTAGAGTCTCTCCACACTTCATAGCCATCCTTGCAAAGGAGGACATTACCTTTGAAGCATTTTGTTGGAGTGAATTAGTTCTTTACAAGCCATTTCGCAGCTTTCAAGCGGATATTGGATCTTCAACACTTGAAATTATTACAACATGGGAGAACTTCAAAAGTAAATACCAACCATGGCATGTACACAGGACAGCTCCAGCTACAGTACACAAAAATGAGGTAAACAACCCAGAAACAGGTTCAAATAATATGCAAGATAATATCCCTAATGACTGGCAAGTCTTAGCCGGATTATATCTAGGTGAACCTATCCACCTAAATGATCTTGACATGCTAGGAAGCCATGAAATTAACTTGAACAATAATTGGGAAAATAGAGAATTCAACCCATCACCAAAAAAATTGGCTTGTACTTTCATACAATCAAATCGACCCATATTTCAAGACCCCCACATTCTTGAACACCCAAAAGAAATGGCGCTGTCTGCATAACAACAAAAAACAAGTGATATTATTCTAGCACATCTTAATGCAACTTCTCAACAGCAACCACTAAAGATTATTGTTCAAGGCACAGTCGATACTGGGAAGTCACACCTTATCAGAAGCATAAAGTCAACATTGGCCAACTTAGCATCGCATGGACATTCACCACTGCTACTACTAGCACCTACAGGTGTAGCTACATTTAACATACATGCCACTACAATTCATTCTGCACTCCTGATACCAATCAAAGAAATGGTGCCCCTGCAAGGACAAGCACTTGCAACCTACCAAGAGAGCATGTACTTCATTCGATATATCATAATAGATGAAATGAGTTTCATTGGTTCTAAGTTACTAGAAAAAATTGATATGAGATTGCGACAAGCATTTGCTACTTAGAGCCACATTCCTTTTGGAGCATGGTCTATTTTTTTTTTGGCAATTTGGGGCAACTTCCACCAGTCAAAGACATCTCAATGTATGCTTCAAGCTCCTATGGTGGCACACTATGGCGTAGCTTCACAACCATTATTACACTGGAAAAAATATTTCACCAAATTGGAGATACAACAATCCAAATTTAGTTCCACTCACTCCTTTCAAATTTATGAAATGCAACACCTACAACAACTGATTGGGAACTACTAATGTCACAATCAAGTTCAAGACTCAACTCAGAAGAACAAAATCCTTTTATTTCTTCCATACATCTTTTTTCAACAAATGAAATGGTCTTACTCCATAACAAAAAAATGCTGCAATCTTTAGCAAAGCCAGTGGCCCTCTCCAATGCAGAGCAACTAAAAGGATTACCATGTTCAAACCTAGAAGAAGAACAACTTCAGTCTAAGCTCCTCTTATGCATTTACCAAGAGGTCATGCTCTGTGGTAATTTATGGGTACAAACAGGACTTGTCAATGGAGCACTTGGACAAGTCAAAGCAATTGTATACAATGAAGGCGAACAACCACCTCAACTTCCTCTATTTGTAATTGTTGAATTCAAAAATTACATGGGGCTAGCATGGGACAATAACAACCCAAAATACATTCCAGTGCTCCCAATAAGCTGTGGGATCCACTGTCAGATACCACTAAAAATGGCATGGGCCTTAACAATATACAAATCACAAGGCCTTACACTTCAAAGAGAAACCATTTACATTGGTAGCAATGATTAGCAAGGGCTAACATTCACAGCAATTTCAAGAGTTTGTAACCTTGCAAGCCTCCGCATTCAACCAGCGTTCACATTTGAAAGGTATGCAAGAATGCAGCATAACCCATTTGTCTCTCGTAGGAAAGAAGAAGAGTCTCGATTGATGAGATTATCAAATATTATTCCATAAAACAAAAACAAATTGAATACAAAAAAAAAGGTGCATTCGCTAACTAGCTTTTCCATGTACAATCCTTTACAAAAATAGGGAACAAATAGGAAAAAAATATTACTAAAGAGAAACCATTTCATGCAGGTTTACCACTATTTGCTCTCACTAAATAAATTGAATCTCCAAATATGCTTAGCAATACTCAGGAATAATGTGGATATTTAAAATTTGTAACAAATTCTCAATTAAAAGTAAATTCAAAAATTATTTTATTACAATTTGAATGTAAAATTGGATGTGTATTATAAATATATTAATTATTATATCTTTTCTTCAAATTACAGATAGTAATAAAAAAAAGTAAATGTTAAGTATTCTTTATTACAATTACAATGTCAAATATAAATATATTTTATTATTGGATTATTATTATGCTTATTAGTAATTCTTCAGCTATTTTGCAAAAACGTTGCGACAAAGGACTATTGTAATTGATCACTTCTTTCAACATGTCGACATTCATGAAATTCATGAAGAAGAAATCTCTGCAGGATTAATTGCACAAAATTTACTACAAGAAAAAGGACTAATCACATGTTGTCCAATAGCACAAAGAAATTTTTCCCACTTTTATAGAGATCCATATATTTTAGAAATTGAAACTTGTGAGACATGCAATACAACAAAGATGCATCATATTCCAAGCGAAATATGGTTTCAAGCAGCATCAATAGCAATTGAATGTGAATACTCCAATCTCATACAAGGCTTAGGACAATCATAGTTACAAAATTGTTCCAAGGTCCAAAAAACAATACACCAAATATGCAAAACCTTTGCTATCATAGTCAACTTTACCGCTTGCATTTTGCATCAAACTCAAACACAATGTGGAACCAACAAGTCGTAGAAAATTGGGGACTGCAGGGAGCTTTTTTGGCTATGCAAATACAAGATCGTATCAGAAAGATTGTACGGGAACAAATACCTACATGGACCCAGACAACTTGTACATTCTACCCATGTATTGATCTTCTCACATGCAACTGGAGTGTGCTCAAGCGCACACTCGAGCACCTTTATTGGTTCGATGACTATGACCCCATGCCAGAATTACTCATCAACCATAATGTAATCAATTAGAAGTTATATCCATCCTTCAAATTTGTACATCGGATATTGACCATTTTGTCTGATTATATCTAGCCAGTTATTCGCTTCTACTTTTGGGTTGGGGGAAAAAATATCATACTATCTATTGTAAAATGCCTTTCTCTAGCATTAGGGGCTGCTTAGGATCAAATATTTGTCTGCAGATTTATCTAATTTTTGTAAAAGGGTAACGAATAGAGCTTTTCTTCACTGGTTCTTTTCTCCGGGAGCCCTATTTCGAACCAATTATATAAATAAAAATATTAAAATTTCACAAAAAAAATAAAAATCAATTACAAGTTATACCTTGCTCAATATGACGCAAAACCTTTTGTCAATGCATACTTACAATTTTGAAGATGAATAATATTTACTAAATGCTTACTTATTCTTTATACAATGCTTAATATATTTCCACAAATAAGTTTTACCCAAAGAGGCTAATCTTTGCAATGAAATGTGGTTTGAAAAAAAAAAAGGAAAACAAAATACGGCGTACCCATTGCACACCTAGGTGTGATTGCTTGTTTACACTATGTATGCTATTGGGATCCACAATTAGCGTTGCTATGTAACCAAACTCACATTCGAAACAAAAGAAAACTTCATTAAAGAAATTGGTAGCCAAGACAAGTTATAAAATGGAGTGGTTGAAGCATATTGTTTTCAAATGTTTGTAATTGAATTTAAACGGTTCTCCTCACACTTTTCAACATAAAAATGTAATTCTTCACATTAATATTAAAAGAGGATAATTAAAGTCAATAATCTTAAACTCTCTTTGAGAAGCATAAATCAACAAAATTGGGGATCATCCTTTTATAGAAAGAATTTTTTTTTCCACAATAAAAGACATTAGCATTATCGTAATGGTGAATATCAATGCATTCATGGAAGCAATCTTTTTTCATTCTTGTCTGATAAATGAAAAATATTTTCTTTCATTAATATAGTATACCAACTATCATATGTATTTAATAAAAAAAAACATGATTGAAGAGAGTTAATCAAGCTAAATAATTTATTTGGTACACACAAATGTAGCTTCTAATGTTCAACAAATATTTCAAAAAGATTGGAAGTGTAATTACTTCTTCCATATATTTGTAGTATTCACAAGAAATAAATTTTAATTTGGTGAAGATATCCCTTGATAATCTATATGAATTTTTATCAGGAGATCATAAAACAAAAAGAGAAACAGATTGAATTAAAAAAAAAATGATAGTGTAGAAAAGGAACATGAACAAAGCTGATTTTATCTATTTTCATGTATAAATATTCCTCTTATACACTCTCATATACATTGACCTTGTCCACTTGCTTATTATACTTATCTATGCACCTAGGCCCATTTAATTATTTTTCAATTAGATCTTATTATTGTCACATTCTAGGAAAAGTTTTCCATAAAAAACTTGTCACTTTCTAATCCGAAGTTCAATTTTTTTTTTCAAGGACAGAGCTAAAAAACCAATGGAATGTTGAACTAACAAGATATTATATCAAGTAAGAAACCATTTTATGGAATCTTACACAAGTCTTGATGTGATGGCATGTATTCCTACAACATGTCAATCCATGCTTTCAATATGAAGAAACACAATATGATTGATCATGATTTCTATAACAAATTTGTGTGCTTGAATGCTTTGCTTCTGAATGAAAATCAATGCTCAAAATTGTATTGCTATGATGTTAGAATTTTTACTAAAAATATTTAAACTTTGAAATGAAAGAGGGAGTTCAATTTGTATGCAACTTGCACATCTTTAAAAATAATCCTTTGAGAAGACTGACAAAGAAAGGTAAATTTGTGTTGTTTGCAAAGTCAAATTTCATTCTTCAAAAGTTGAGATTTAACTGCCCAGCCAAGGGCATTTGGTGCCCTAGCACTAGCAAAAAAAGCTATGAAAAGGGTTGTGAATAGGGGAATCAACCAATTTTATGGAAATGGTCTTGAAACTAGGCATAATCAAAGCATAAATGAGGTCCATAAGCCAAAGTGGGTCCAAACTTGGTGTTGGAGCTCTAAATTTTTGCAAAATTTAGAGTTCAACATAATATGAAAACCTTGAAACATCCCATGATCAACAACTAAATTTTACCTTTTCATCATCCTCACCTCATAAAATCCATGAAAAATCATATTTAACCTTCATAAATCAAGGGGAATCCATATTTGGAATGTTGAAATTTTAGGGTCTCACATAGTGGCATAATGCATTCTCTCCTAGATGAGCATTTCTAGAAATACGTTTCTTTGCACCAATGGTCTATTAAGTTAAAATAATTGTTCCTTTGAATTATCCATATCATAATGAATCTCTTTGCCCATTTTTCAGGATCTGGAGACCTCATTTGATATTTTTCCCAAAGCTATTTCATTTACAATTTATTTAGTACATCATTTGCATAATTGAAACTTAGTTAAAATGGCCTCCCGTGGAAAGTAATTATTTGCATCTAGAGTTCTTTCACATTAAAATAACTTATCCCTACAATTATCATTATTGTAATCTGACCCTATGCCTATTTTCAAAATCCTATCATGATATTTAGTATTTTTCCAAGCTCCATTCCATTTCCAACTGAATACAAGGTTATAAATTTTATTTCATTATTATATTTTTTTTACTTAATAAGGTTAATCATTGATTCCTCAGGAGATAAATTTTAAAAGAGTCCATCCAGGACACGGTTTCCTCTTAGCCATCCTGGCTCTCTTGTCCTAGGCAAGTGAAGGGGTCTTCCAGACCCAATCTCTATCTATGCAGGATAGAGAATGATGTAAGTGACTTAGAATTCATTCTTCCATCTATCCGAGATGGCTTCTCATAAGGACAAGAAATACTTACTGCTCCGATTAGAGACTTGCACTCTTTGGGACCATCCGGGTCTAGAGTAGCTTGCTAGAAATATCACAGCCAACCCAAGATTGTGCCAAGGTTCTTAGCAAGGTTATAAACAACATCCGCACCGTTCCTTGGTTTTCAGGCTTATAGCCAAGTGCCAGACCACTGATAGTAATTATAAGTTCTATACCCCCTCTTGGCTTTCAGGCATTCAACCAAGTATAGATACCTTCCTGAGAATCATTCTTTTCTGAGTTTAATGAATTTATAAGTTTGCATCTTGACTAGACTATTAACCTGAAACCACTTTAATTATGTCTAAGGCGCTTGCGCATTGGAGGTATCCTTCACCTACTAGGCTGCATACATACCCGTATCCACGGGATCAAGGCCTTTCAACCGCTCACACTAACGTAGTATGTAGTTCTATTTTCTACTGAGGTTTTGGTGTAACTGTTGTGGAAACAAACTCTTTTGAGGCATTACCTATCCCAAATAGTTCTTCGCCCTCATACACCCACTCAGGCGAATCAGGCAAAATCCTTGATTTATTTACTATAACATCGACAATACTTGATTCAAAGTTAAAGTTTAACCACATGTATAATATTTACCTATGTGCATGTGCCCTATTCCTCTTCGTTAAATGTTAATATGTCGATTTTCCTCAAAGTTATTGTGAGTTTCTTATAGTGTTTGTTCCATCTTCATGGATCCAACAACTGTTTATCAAGAGTTGGCTTGTTGGAACTACTTTATCACTCTTCTTAAGAAAACCATAAGGTACAATGGACAACCAAATCACTAATCAAGATAATTGTTTTCATTAGGCATGCTTAACTGTTTGCTGAAACATACTAATAGTGTAAACATTAAATGGTTAAGGTTTTTTTTTTTAATAATAATATAAGAATAAACCATTCATATTTTAAGATAGTAAAATAAGAACAATCCCATTTTGAGTATGTAATAACAATATAAGAATGAAACAAATAACAATATTTATATCCAACTCTATTCTATGATCTACCAATAATATAGACTAACACCCAACATAAGTACAATAGTTTGGTTACACTCATAAATCAACTAAAATAAAGCAGCTTCTAAAATAATATAGATAAGGCTCATAATTATAATGATTTGTTTAATTATTTTTAGAGAAACATTCAAGGTTGCATCAAAATCCCTACTAGGGGTCATTTACTAACATAAGTGTCTAGTTGACCAAAGACTAATACCACTCTGGACTCTATTGTTTGTTTGTTCATAATTTTGGACTGAAAGTTAAAGTATGTGATGCATTATAAAAGCTGGAAAGTTTTGAGATAATAGAGAGTTCTATTGAGTGACAGTTGTTAAGAGCTGTAGGATATACAACTAGAGGACACAACTAAAAAACACTCCTCCAGGCTTAAATTCATTTTCCAAAATTAAATTTATTCTTCAATAAAACACAAGGACCATTCACAACCCAATGGATACTTGAAACTTGACACTTCGACTTACAAAATCAAAAGATGGTGGCACCAGGGACAGTGGTAGTCAACCCATTAATTCATATGATCACCAAACTGGACCAAAACTCTTTCTCAACACTTGCATCCACTTCATTGATCAATGAACATACTAGAAGAAATCCAACATTTTATAGAGCAGTTTTGATGCACAATAAATATACAACAACTGTACAACCATGATGACAGCATAATAAAATAATGTTATGCTAAATATTATAGGAAATAACAACCATAACACAACAAAAGGCTCTAAGATTTATAAGATGTAAATTTATAAACTGTGAATAAACTCATACTGTGAATAGGCATACACTGTGATTATACATAAACTATAAATGAGCATGTCCCATAAAATTATTTCCATAGTATTTGTAGGGAACATAAACCAACATGGGGCTTTCTAGAGATGTTCTTGTAGATAAAATTAAATCAGATTTCCCACCCTTATAAGCCCCCACATGGACTGAGGATATCACTGGGTTGTTCTTCTACTGCAACGCTCAACATTGGCATCTCTGGTGCTTGTAGAACCGCCACGCTCGCCCTCCCCCTCCACCATTTTCCTCATGCAAAAGTTTGGGTGTGATAATGCTAAAGCTAGATTTCACATTAGTATATTTGGGCTTTTCTATCCCATGCGATCCTTTGCTTTATAGTTACCTTATTTTATTTTTTTGTTTCCAAGGGAAATCTTTATAATGTTTTTTTTTAATAATCTTGCATAATCGATTTCCTCCATTTATAGATGGAGTTAATAATTTTGTTTTGCTAGTTTTAATTTGATTATTAATTATGTGATATGGTATTTCCTTAAGTTTTTAAAGAATTTAATATTAATTTCAAGATAATTATCTTAAAAATCCATTTAATTGTTAGGAATATTGAGGGCTATATATATTGATAACAATTATTTCATTAGTCTAGTCTAATTTCTTAATTAGACATTAGAAATATTTAATAAATGTTTTTAAAACATCACTTAAGTAGAAATTCTATTTATTTTATTTTTTTATGGAATGCCAAAGTATTTCATCTTGAAAGAATTCATTAATCATTTTTTTGAATAGGATATTTTTTTGAATTTTTATATCCTTTTCCGGATAGGTGGACGGGATCCAAGTGATAGCAACACTCTGACCCAATACCACACCGGTCTCAAATGCAGTATATGGTCTCAAGACGGAAACGAAGCATTAAATAGAGAGATGAAACAGCCGTTTCAAAGCTTCCAAGCCCACTCACGAAGCATGACATAGAGATGAAACAGTCCGTGAAAAAGTCTGTGTAGCATGTGTGAAAAACGTCCGTTGACTTGGAAAATACATGACGCTGTAAGTAGGAGAAACCTGAAGTTGTTAGAGGAGAGCAAAACACGGTTCGTTAGGCTAAATGATAATAAAGTAGATGGGATTAGTCGCGACTCGCAGCCGAATTCAGCACCGTGGGATTCCTTCCTTCCTTCCTTGAGTGTTCCCCACGTCTTGCCAATTTGATTTTTGATAAGGGTGATATTGGATTCCAATTAGATTGCCATGGACCTGATTATTTATTTATCACTTTTTTAATATTATTTAATACAAAAGTACATAAATGAAATCTATTGTAAAAAATTAATTAAGAACATATTCATATCTATATATATAGTATAATAATAAGGTATTTGATTACATTCTTAGTAAAATAATAAGATATTTGGTTACATTTACATTAAAAGAGTCGTAATTTGTAAAATCTTCAGTATGATAATAATAATTATTTATATTTACAATATTATTTTACTACACTTACATCTCATGCCAAAAATAAATTGTGAATATGATGAATTTAATGACATTTGAATTATTTGCATTCTCATTACTAACTTTTAAGTTGCACATTCAATATTCTAATGGCTCCGAGATGAAAGTTCAAAGTTGTCTCACCTTACAAACAATTATATTTGGCATACTTAAAATTTAAGCTTTTCTATCTAAAAACTAATTTGGTCTAAAAGTCATTTTTGATTAGAGGAAAACTGGTTTTATAGGGACTAACAACCCAAAGTTTACAAAATAAAAGGGTTCATCTCGTGCAACAGCTAAAACAAAGGCAAACCAAACAGGACCCAAATGCCAACCAAAAGCCAAAAACGAGGGACAAAACACCAATAAAACCTACACGTATTTAGCCAAAGACTCTTGCTTTCTAATTACATCAACATTTATGTTTCTAACCTTCTTAACAATACTATCTAAAGGAGTAGCATTCTTGTTCTTACTCCTCAGGCGCATGGTCGAGCCATCATTGGGATCGGGTCCTACAAGATCCTTCAACCCATTTGCATCTTTTCCCTCTACTATGTTCCACTTCTTCACTTAGAGGCGGTCAATATCACATAAATAATCTTTAGAACTCGAAGTGGGAGAGTTACCTTTAGAAAGACGGTTAACCACTTCAACATGTTCATTAATTTTCCAAAGTCCTTCACTAGTATCTAGCAACACCGACTTACTAACATTGACAACTTTAATAAGTGCAAACTGAACACCAATTAACCTTTCTTCCAAATTCCTAATTTTATTTTTATGATCTTGTTTAATATCACCAACATCCCTCATCAAATTGTGTGTTCTAGCAAGAATATCATCAAGCCTTTAGGTATTGGTGGAACCATGTTTAATGTCTTTTAACTCTGAAACATTCTAATTGAAAAGGACCTCTTGACTGACTAGGAAATTACTCAAGGGTGGCTGCAAGAAGTTGGGTGCCAATTCCGCGGAAGTCCGCGACTTGGAAAAATGTGCCGCTCGAAACGGGTGCCCGTTTCTTAACAATCGGGTGCCCGTTTTGCTTCGGCACTCCGATCTTCAATAAAACGGGTGCCCGTTTAGGTTCGGTCAAACGATACGAAACGGGCACCCATTTTTTAAGAAACGGGTGCCCGTTTTGTAAAAGTATTTTTTTTTTTTGTTTAGTGCGTTTCCTGTCATTTTCTAGCGATAGGAAACGGGATCTACATTTTTTCAAAATCGCCTACCCGTTTGTTAGACGCCTGTCGACCCCACAAATAGATTTTTTCGAGTTCCAGGTACGTATTTATCATTTTTATGTGTGTTACTTTATTTTCCGTGTTCATTTTAAGTAGTAAAACGTTAAATTTTAGTTTTAAATAGTTATTTAAGTATGCATTTTAAAAATGAATGTATTTTCTTAGATTATGAAATGTATGTTTTTATTTGTTATTCAATTTATTTAGAAATAATGTGCAATTGAAAATAATTTAACCTAAAACGTAAGAAAGTAGAAAACAAAAACCTGAACAGTAGAAAACTGAAAACAAAAACTTAAAATAGAGAAAATTGAAAACGAAAACCTAAAACGTGGAAAACAGAAAACGAAAACCTAAAATGAAACTGAAAAAAGAAAACCTAAAACGTAGAAAACTGAAAACAAAAACTAAAATTGAAACTGAAAACAAAAACTTAAAATGAAACTGAAAAGAAAAACCTAAAACGAAATTGAAAACGAAAACCTAAAACGTAGAAAACTGAAAATGAAAACTTAAAATGAAACCGAAAATGAAAACAAAAAACAAAAACTTAAAATGAAACCGAAAATGAAAACCTAAAATGAAATTGAAAACAAAACTTAAAACGAAACTGAATTTAACAAAAACCTAAAATGTAGAAAACTGAAAACGAAAACCTAAAACGTAGAAAACCAAAAACATATTTAAAATTGTAAACGAAAACCTAAAACATATAAAAAGTTAATTTTTATTTTTAAATAGCATTATACGAATTTATTTAAAAAATGAATGTATGTTTATAGTTTTTCATTTATTTATGTTTTAATTTACTTTTCAATTTGTTTAGAAATCATGTATTTGTAAAAAACTAAAAATGAAAACTTAGAATGTATAAAATTGTATTTACGAAAACTTAAAATGTAGACTTGATTGTAAACGAAAACCTAATGTTCTCTCCTCTCTGATCGTGTTCTCTCTCCTCTCTCTTTCTCTTATCTCTCTCCGTTTAACTCGCTTCTCTCTCTCTCTCATCTCTCTCTCTCTCTAAAATTCAAGTTTCAACAATCATAATCAAGTTCTATGTGTTCCTCTACGATGAATACATTATTTAACCCCTTCAATAAATATCATTTTTTTAAAGCTTCAAGTCAACTATTGCATATCTAATGTAACATTTGTCTATTAAAGCATTTCCATTAAGGATTAATTTGTCTCCTTTCTAGGAATAATCTCTATTTTCCTTCATCGATTATTGGGGTGGACATGTGATAAGACCATTAAATTTTTGACATAGGTAAGCCTTGATATCCTTTCTAACCAATTCTCTCCACTTTTATATATGTAGGTTCATTTCTAACCACATATATTGTTACAAGTGTGTAGATTAGATAGTGATAGATAGACTCACATTTATAATTCATAGAAACACATGGACTAGGATTCCCTCAAACTATATCTAATAATTTTTTAATTATTTCCAAATAGGAAAAGGTATAAGACCTATTAGTTGAGAATCTATAGAACTCTTCTAATTCAAACAACCTCAAATTGGGTTTCCCTACTCTAGACATAAACTTTCAAGCCTAGATTGTAGATATAGGGTAATGGTTATCCCTTCTTTCTAGATATCAAATATTTTATTAATTTTCAATTTTGTATTTAGTTGTTATTGTTAAAAGTTATCAATTTGATATAATGTAACCAAGTTCATGTATACATATTTCCTAATCTCAAATTCATTGAAAAAAGGAACATAAGTCTAGAATTCCAATTTTATATTAGAATTGTAGCTAAAATTATTTTTGTTCTAATGATGCATAATGAAAATTTGTTCTAATTCCTCTCTTCTCTCTCTCCGTTTAACTCTCTTCTCTCTCTCTCTCATCTCTCTCTCTCTCTCTCTCTCTCTCTCTCTCTCTCTCTCTCTCTCTCTCTCCTCACCTGCTAGCTCCTCTCTCTGATCTCTCTGTCTCCTCTCTCCTCACGTCCTCTCTCAGGTCTCTCCTCTCTCCACTATCTCATCTCTCTCCCTTGAACTTTCTTCTCTCTGTCGAGCCTCTCTCGTTTCCATAGCCATTCAGCTAACTACAACAATAACTTTCAATTTATCACAAACCTTAACATTATCATCTTCTAGGGATTTCATTCTCTACTCATGATAATTTTTAAGATCTTCAACCCCCTTCAAATTTTTTTGGTTCATCACAAGAAGTTTATTAACCTTTTCATTGTAAGGGGTGGAAACCCCTTTTTCCTTAATTGCATTTAGCTCTAACACAATCCACATTAAGAGAGAGCAATGGCCATCCATAGTTTCTTTGACATCCCTTCCTATATTTTCTTTATCATAAACAAAAGACCCTTTCTCCAAAGGAGTATCATTTCTTGAAGGGATATGCATGTATGCAAGTCCATATTATCATCATTTACAGGTGGAGGGGGGTAGGGGAGAAGCTTCATCACACACATTATCCCATCTAAGTTTCTTAGCATAGGATGAAGTTAATTGGCCCTTCCATTTTCCTTTGGCCATGACAAAAGAAGAACCATTAGATTTTACCATACCTATAATATCCCCACTAGGGATGAAAGAGTCAGGGACACACTCAATAGAGGGGAATAATAAAAAAGCTCATAGTCTAAAATTACATATTTTAAGTGGGACTTCGCTTCCCTTTTTGGGTTTGTTTTCTTTCCCAATTGAGGCCCACCCTCATCCAATAAGGAATCTTCCTTAGGACCCATCGAGTACTCCTTGAGAAAGCAATTGACTTATTTTTAACCTAGCCATATGGGGATTTATAGCTACTAAAATAGAGTTAGAAAACTCCATTATAAGGAAAATTAAGCCCTTATGTAGAACTGGATATGAGGGATTCTTTCTATGAGTTTTAATGCTATGGGAATGCAAAGAGAGCAAGTAGAAAGGAATATATGTATATTTATCATGTTTGAAATAGTTTAAAATGACAAAGTGGTAGCTGAAAAGACTAGTAAAATATCCATTTAAAGTAACATGCCTCATAATAAATTTAGATATCTTGGCCTAGAGAGGAGGAATGGACACCCTGTCATAGTTGTGATTAGTGCTTCTTTGAAGCTTTTATTTGTCCTTTCCCAAGAAGAAAATTATAAGGGATTCATCAATTCTTTTTTATCCCTAAAAGAATTTCTCCCTTAGACCAAGGTTTTTGAGACTTTGGCCACTAAATCCTCTAAGATAACCAATTTAAGGCCAAATACCTTCAACACACCATCATCTTGGTCATCGATTCAATAAAATCTCCTATAACTCGAGTATCATTCCCATGAACTTTCTTAGTGAAGGAGGTTAGACCCCCTATAGAAAGCTCCTTCCAAACATCCTCATCACTCTTCCATTTATCATAAATGATGGGCTTAACTTGTTTTTGATTGCCCCCCACTTTTATATAGATCTGTCCAGGATATAGATATAGTAGAATGATTCATAACCCCTTAATAGTATCTAATAGGACCTAATAATTTGACCTAATATGAACCTTAAACCCTAGTATGTACCCTTAAAACCTAATATAACCCTTAAGACTTAGTATGTACCCTTAAGACCTAATATGACCCTTAAGACCTAGTATGTAACCTTAATACCTAATATTGATTGTAAACGAAAACCTAATGTTCTCTCCTCTCTAATGTTCTCTCTCCTCTCTCTTTCTCTTATCTCTCTCCGTTTAACTCTCTTCTCTCTCTCTCTCTCTCATCTCTCTCTCTCTCTCCTCTCTCTCTCTCTCTCTCCTCACTTGCTAGCTCCTCTCTCTGATCTCTCTCTCTCCTCTCTCCTCACGTCCTCTCTCAGGTCTCTCCTCTCTCCGCTATCTCATCTCTCTCCCTTGAACTTTCTTCTCTCTGTCAAGCCTCTCTCGTCATGTTCAATGTACTAAAAAGTAATTATTTTCAAATTGACCTTGATAAAGGAATACATTATATATCTTTAAACAAAGACATCGTAGCAAGTTTAGAATGTAAGTAAATTAAAAATGTATATGAATAATTAAATAAGTAAATAGTTTAATATTACATCTGAATATTATATTAACAAACCAACTAAATCAATATAAAATATAACCTTATTGAAAAGAAATAAACATTTACAAAGTAAACTCTCTTTATTTGACCTAATATGAACCTTAAACCCTAGTATGTACCCTTAAAACCTAATATGACCTAGTATGTAACCTTAATACCTAATAGGACCTATTATGTACCCTTTAGACCTAATAGGAGCTAGTATGTACTCGTAAGATGTAATAGGACGTACTATCACCCTTAAGACCTAATATATTATGCATGTGTTTAAATACTTTTCATTTACATTTTCAAATACTTTATAAATGTGTACATGTGAAGATAGAGATATACATGTTTAGATTATTCATGTGTTTAAATAATTTTCATTTACATGTTCAAATACTTTATATATGCAGTTTACACATGATGAACGAGCATTCAGGAGGTCAGCCCCCACCACCACCACCACCACCACCCCCACCTCCACCACCTCCTCGTACTGCAGAGCAGCTTAGACAAGACATGAGGCATAATATCACCTCTATTGTCAGGGACATTGAGACGATTAGACATGATCCCCACCCCTCCGCACATCTACTACGCCTTGCAGATACTATGCAAGGCATAGTACATTCTGTCCAGTCCCTCGATGACGAGTTGGATAGCTATCAGTCATGGAGAGATTCCATGAGAACATTCTATGCTGATGGACTCACCTATAAATAGGTGAATGATCTTAAAATCACCAAAGCAGATTTTGCTCGGTGGTTTAAGAATCCGAAAATAGGGGAAGAAATAAACCCCAAAAAATCAAGAATATCTATTCGTTGGTGCAAGCACCCATTGATTTCACAGCACTTTTGGGAGCGGTGGTGGATGGTATTTGACCATCCACCACACGCAAATCACGAGGTCCCCATGTACTTTTTGAGAAAATTGTGGGCTGAGTTTGAATTGGGTAGAAAACCCAATTATTTTGACATGAGAGCATTTCAAGGGGTCGGTAGAGGCATGCCTTAGGACAGGCCTGGGGCAAAGCTGAGTGATAGAGTCAGAAATCATCCACGTGAGGAGCCCCTTGTTTCTTATCCGGCTCCTATGATTCCAGTGCCAGTACACCACTGAGCAGTCACCTCTGCTCTTGGTTCATTGAGCGCCCTTTCAGGTGATTTAGCTGAGCAGTTCAGGATGGCTAGGGCACCCCAGAGCACAACACATGTTTGCACCAGCTACGGGGACATATGTATTGGTCCACAGAGTGAGGGGCCAGATGATGGATTTGATGATGCAGAGGGTGCACATGGAGGATATGATGACACAGAGGATCGACCTCCCGAGATCTTATCATTTGTTGAGCTTCTATACGCAGCGGATTTATCTAGCGCAGAGGTAATCTATATAATAGTAATCTAGCTTCTATAAAATATTTTGCCTACATATATATGTACAGACACACAAACCATATCAACCAAAATATGTTATTTTTGTCGGACAGGGGGCAGAGGAGACCACGACATCCATGGACCATCACCGTGTCCATTCAACTACTTTAGATGTTGGTGCACCTTTCACTGTATGTGTTTTTATCATGTCTATTCGACCCCTAGAAATATTTATTGTTGAAACTTTACTTTAATAATGTTTGTTTTCAAAATATATATTGTAGGGTCACACTTCATACCACCTTGGCAGCAGTTCGATGGGTACTCTGCCATCGGTCACAGAGGACACTCCCCATATACCGCTTGTATGTATATTGCATTTTAATTTTAATTTAACTATTTATACATGCTCACGTATTTATGTGTATATTCTAATTCACTTCTATTTTTTACAATTGTGTAGGCCTTCACCACATCATTCCCTGCTGATGTACCCTCAGAACCATTAGCGAGTATAGTTTCACGTGGTCATGGTGTAGGACCCAGCCAGATGCAGGCCTCATCATCCTTTGAGGTCATAGTTATTAATATATTAAATTCCAATATTTTTGAATCATGACGCACATGTCATTTTTAGGGAATATTATTATAATAAATTTGCAATTTGTTTTGTATAGGACATTACCACAGCGACATTTTTTACTCCAGGTCCTCCTCCCACAGAGGAAACTACTCAGCAGGGTTCCACGGTAATTTATTTGATATATGTATATTCAATATTTATTTTGTTTGTAAGTGAATTATTTGTTTAAACCCACTTCTTATGTTATCTCTTCATAATTTATGTTTATAGTCACTTGATGGTGTACAGCATGATGATACATCTCCGTCCTCTTCACGTGGAGTGAAGAGGATGGCAGATCAGATGGGCGATCCAGGCTCTTAGATGTTACTTGTGTTTTCATGTTATATAGACTATTCAGATGTTATATATGGACTATTTCTAGATGTTATATGGACTATGACCTGTTATATTTGGACTATTCACATGTTTTATGGACTTGTTATATATTTGGACTTGTTATATTTGGACTATTCACATGTTTTATGGACTTGTTATATATGAACTTGTTTTATTTGGACCAATGATGTATGTTTTATGGACGTGTTTTATTTGGACTAGTTATTTGGACATGTTATATATGGACTAGAGTGACATGTTATGTGGATTAGCTTTTTTTTGGTTGATCGATATATGTACATTGTACACACTAAAAATGTGCACTTCTATGAACCATTGCATGCAAGGTTGCTCAAGAATGAGGCCTCACAAAGCGGCTCATAGCTCTCTATGCATGGAGTTGCAAGGTTGAAAATTGCTCTTAGCTAGAGCTACAAGCTTGTGACCTTGCTAGTCAACCACACAATGAGAGATTCAAGTGAGGACAAGGGCAAGAGTGCCAATATCCTCAAGAATCAAATATGCAATGCAATGCAACTACAATGAGAATGCAATCTAAGCTATGAAAGGAAAGTACAATGCAACTAATCTATGAAAGGAAATAGCAATGGATTACAAACCCTTCCTATTTAGACTATGTGAGCTTATTCTATTGCATAAAAGGAAACTAAGCTAAGAATGCCATTATCATGCAACTAAGAATGGAAATATGCAACTACAATGAAATGCAACAAGTCTTCAATGTCTTCAAACTCCAAATGCACCTAAAACCTGCAGCATAACAATAGCATGAAAGAGATGATGATCCAAATGAAGGAGAGAGCTCTCCTTTTATAGGAAATGAGGAGAAATGGACCATGGAGATTAAGAGGCAAAAAGTCTTAATCAGCGGTGGAGGTTGAAAGAGGAGCAATCCATGTGCACAAGTATCCTCCAATAGGAAAATAAGAGTTGACTTTATGTCCATATGAGACAAAAAGTGCTTTTTCCCTTTTTATAAAATAGGAATAATGCTTTATTTGTGCAACTTAGGATAAGAGGAAAAGGTGGGGCTTTTTATTTATTAAAAGGGGAGGAAATATTCTTTTTAAATAAATAAAGACTTAGAATAAATGGTTAGCCCATAGGATAAAAATCTAATATATGATCGAAATTAGAATTTGATCAAGAAATTGATAATGTTGAAAATATTGATAAAAATGATTCAGGATTGATAAATCAAATAAATGGGTCCCAAAGTCTAGGCGACCATTTTAGGGTGCATACATACATGTCATAGATTAAATTAGAATATTTGTTTTAGATCTAAGATTTTTTTAATAAGATGGATTGCATGTAAATACTCTACGTGAATAAATATAATGTGAATCATCTATAAGTAGAGATAAAATAAGATAACTACATAACTAGATAACTAGATAACTAGATAATGGATATCATTAATTAATATGTCACATCAAATTATTCAAGTTATATGTCACATCAAATTAATTGTACAATTTGAATTAAAAAATGAACAAATTAATAAGTATACAAGAATCATAACACATGGTACATCAATAAATGATATTTTTATTTATATATATGACTAGTTCAAGGGCTCCATAGGGAAAGAACTAGTAAGAAAACCCCACTTCTTTGCCCAATTACAATATGATTAAAAATAAAATAAACATTCAATGAAATAATTTAATGTATCATCTTCTAGGGCTCCTGCATATGACTGTCACATGTGTGTAAAGTTGTACACTTTATACCTATTCAAATAAGAAATTAATTAGAAAAACTGTCTTTAATGCACAACTAACTATAAATTTGACATAATAAGATCTATCACTTGTACATGTCTAATGTCTAATATCTAACTAGTTCTATAAACTTGACATAATTAAAAAAACACTTACACATGTACACATGTGATTTATTAGAGTGTACCATCCGCATATGAGTGTCACACATGTGTAAAGTTGTAGTTGATACCTATTCAAACAAGAAATTAATTATAACTAACTCCAAATTTGACATAATAATATATTGAACTTGTACATGTCTAATGTCTAATAGAACTAACTATATAAACTTTCAACATAATTAAAAAGAACTCATATGTCTCTAAATCTGATTCAACCTAGTGTACCATCTGCATCCTCTCTTTTTTGTAATGCTTCTATGATTGCCTCATGCTCTTCCATTGAAAGGGTCCATAAGACTTTATTGGTGGGCCTCCCTTTGTATCTTTCTAATTTGATATTCGTTGCCACCACTAAATGAGAATACTGCATAATTTTCTTTTCTGATTGGTAGTCCTCAAACGCTGGTAACCCATTTCTTCTTGTTAGGTATTTTCGTAGCCATGTACCAACAACCACAACAGACCCAATTGGATACTGAAAACCATCATCATCTACTTGATGACATATCAACTTTTTCTTAGGTTCCACACATCTAGCAAGCCAGTACTCAGTTTGCTCATCATTATCCTCAGGTGCAACAACAGCATACACATGCCCTGTAAAAATAATTATTTTCATATGCATGTATGTAAAAAAACCTACACTTATAAATGTAAATTTGAATAAATAAATACCAGGTTGTATAAGATCTGAAACACGATCATAATCTTCTGATGCAAATGCATGATCTGGGTCTTCACTAGTTGAATCCCCTGGAACTTGTGTCTCAGTAGGTGTTAAGGATCTTTGTTTCCATTCTTCAACCCATTCTGTACTCTCGCATTGTTCCCATTCACCTGCAACACAAAATTGACAAAAACATGCTAGCTCCCTAGTCCATATAGTCCAAGTGTTAGAATCAGAACTTCTAAATGAATGCCATTTTGCTGACCCATTTATCGTATCACACTCATATCTTGAAAGGATATAATTCTCTTCTACTAGCCAGAAGAAATGTTTGATTGTAGAATTCTGATTTGATCCTGTAGATAAACTTGTACTACACCATTCAACAATTTCACGTGCATTTTTAAATTTGGATTTTTCTTCAAACTTGAGTTGTTCTCTTGAAAGGGCTCTCTTAACACATGCACCAGCACCATCATGTTCTCCTTTCCTGTGTCCAGCTTCAAAAAAACTCCAAATATGTTCAACATTGGTTTTCTTATGTGTCCTACTCAACCAATAAAATATTCTAACATTCTTGAATTGACCTGTTCAATTATCTGACCATATTAGATGTTGTGTCATTTGAATTTGTCTCTCCTTTAAATTGTCGTAAAATGTCTCCATGCAGTATTGCACAAACTCTGATGAGTAGTTTATTATCACTCATATAGAAGTGGTACTCCCTCAAAAAAAATTTATCCTCTTCTGTACTATCAGGTGCATGCCTATAGACAATATGAACAAAAATGGCTACTTGTACTGAATTATAATATTGAGATTGGATCTCATCTTGTGGTGCAAGAGTATAGTTCTCTGCAAAGTCTACTACTGAAAGTAAACTACCCACTGGGAATGTATTCTTGCACATGCGAAATTGTTCATCAAGCCATCTAGCATTATGAGAGTGTTTCACATATTTAGGTACGATCTTACACTTGAATTCGTTCATGAATGTGTGAACACTAATGCTTTCATTTATTAGGTCACATCGTCTTCCAACCTTTCCATCCTTCAATAGATATTCAACAGTTTTAAATCTTCGCACATCAATCATTTGTTGTCCGAATTTAGTTGTAGGAGTTTCATGAAAACACTCATCTAATAATGCAAGATTGCCACATATATTGCATACACCAGAAACACATGCATTGAAAAGAAAATATTGGTCATTATGTGGGTTACAAAACAAACTTGAGATGAACTCCTTTATAACTTGAGGTGGAATTTGGATACCACATTCCTGTAACATTTCTTTAGTATGCATGGTACCACGTATAGATCGAAATAAATCATAATGGTAACGAAATTGGACATGAGTTTTACAACAACATGTGACTTTTTCCTTGTTTACCCTTACATACCAAGGTTTACACTTTTCAAATGATCTTTGACTTATGCTGATTGATAACACCTTTTCATCTACAAATTTTTTGTATAATTCAGTTTGAGTCATGTCCAAAAGGTGTTTTGGATGTGGTTCACGAATTTTTGAGCCAACTCTTAATTTTAGAACATCCCTGGCATTTGGCGATACTCTTGTATTATCCTTCCAAAATCTTTCAATCAATGTTTTCACTTCACTAGTAAGTTTCATATCAGATCTCGGGAGTCTGCCACTATAGGTCCATAAGTTGTTAGCTGGATCACTTTCAAAGTCAACTCTTCTCTTCACAGCTTTTGCCAAAGTTTTACGATGAATATTAAGATATCCACTTATGTTACTCATCATTCTTTTATCATGGGTTGATTTGTTTACTAAAGCTGTTGTTATTGCTCGTCGTGCCGCATTTCTATCTTTAGAATGACTTTTCTTTCCAATTGTATCAAAGGCATTAGCAATAGTCGAAACAACTTGTTTCAAAGACTCATCCCTTTTTTTTTCTTTCACATTGACTCCTAACCTTTTCATCACTTTCCGCATCTTTGTCATTTTCATTAATTGTAACATCAATTGACATTGAAACCCAAATTTCTTGTTATAAAAAAATTGTTTGAACAATCTGTTAGCATATGTCCTAATTTGCCTCCATGAAACCAAGCCACGAAGATTATCTAACACACCACTATTCAATTGAAAAAGATTACCCATTTCATTATCATTTAAACATGTTTCATTTTCAACTGGTGTTTCCATGTGTACATCCACACTCTCAATTTTAGCTGTATTTTTATTTTCACCATCAGTTGGGGTTTGATTTTCAGTCATAGGTGGGGTTTCAATTTCTTTTTCAACTGGTGTTTGACTTTCATTTCTTACTGTACTTCCATGAATAAAATTCAAATCATTTATTTCGTAGCCTGCTTGAAATAAATCACGAATTTCATTTTCAGAATATATGCGGGGTTCTGAAGACATACCAGTACCCAATACTGGGTTAGTAGATGCACCTAGATTTTCTTGATTTGTATTTCCTCTTTCTGGCTCTTCATCCATTACAGTGTTCTCAATGCTCTCTTCCTTTAAAGCTACTGTTGAACTCGAAGCTCTGGCATTACTACCCTCTCTAATTCTTGCTCTTCTTTCTCTTTGACGTTTTGCTTCCTTTTCTTTATTTTCTATCCTTTGTCTCTTTCTACGTTGCTTTGATCCCATACTTGGATGAATTTTTAATCCAACAAGTGTCAAATCCAGAACAAGACAAAACCAAGTATAAATTTATTAAAACATTCTATTTGCGCACGGGTACAGTCGTACAATGATTGAATAATGATTCAATCATTGTACCTCTGTACTTCTGCATCTGTCATTTTCCAACGGTCTCATTAGAAACGAGCACCCATTTTTTTTAAAAATGGGCACCCGTTTATTAAAACAGGCACCCATTTTTTTAAAAAACGGGTGCCCGTTTCTTAAATGATTACTTTTGAAACGGGCACCCATTTTTTTAAATTTCAAATCGGGCACCCGTTTCTAATAGCTTGGGGCAGGAAACTTTAACTTGCCTCGGTTTTTGGTACGGGATAGGCATGATTTAGGCTTGGTCCCACCGACCCTATGTCTTCACCTCTAGAAATTTGATTAAGTTATTTTAACATTAATTTTCTGTCTTTAACAAATTTTTTGAGCGTCTTTCAATTTGAATTTTTTGATGAAATGAAAACCCATTATAGATTTCGTTGTAATGATTCCAGAAATGTAAATTTTTTGATGATATAATAAATTTTACTATTTTTCCTATATTTATCAATAGTAAAAGGTATGAAAATGTGAAACACAGAGGTTTACTAAACTTTTAATAACTTTTTTGTTTTAAAGTTTCTACAAAAAAAAATTATATGGCATCAATCTACATTCTATTCTTTTCAAGATAATTTTTTTTTTTTGGAAAAATATGAGCATTTCATCAAATTATGGTGGCCGTACACCAGAGGTTTTGAAAATATACTTTATTGTCAATTAAAAATCAATAAAAAAAAATATATACAAAAAAAAAATAAGGAAAAATATACTCATCAATCTATAGTGTCTTAGGTATCTTTCCTAAAAAGGATTAACATATATTGATTTATTTGTGTCAAAAAAGGGTGGTCGTACACGGGTGAGGTATGGTCCTGAAACAGGCATTCTGAAAAAGTGGTTTTTAAATATGCCTACCAAATTTAATTTATGCAATGTGGGTATTGAAATAAATTACATATTTGAAAAGCTAACTCCGAGTACTATAATTTCTATTAGTGAAGTTTTTTGAGATTCAATCTCTAAGTGCCTCAATTTTTGACATCAATTGACAAGAATTTTGAAAAATAGGAAAAACACTTCCACTTTTTGTCAAAAATTGGCACCCAACTTCTTGCAGCCACCCTCAAAAGTTTACCAGCTGAAGCACCATCCTTGCAAGAAGAACCCTTTTCAACATGGGTTTCCTTTCCAATCTCCTGTGGAATGTTAATGGAAATGTCCTTCTCCTTATCAACCATGATAAATTCTAGCAAAGAGTCTTTAACGGTAGGCAGAGAGTTTTTCTTTCTAAATGGAGATTTGATCATGATAGAAGGGGACCCACAAGCTTTAGAGTTGTATTTAGCTTTGCCCATGCTTATGGGTTTCTTTCCTTTACTTTTATTATTGTGATGTTCCAAATAATTAGGCACAAAACCCTGAGAGGGGACATAACCGAGTCCTCCTCATCTGACAAAATTACCTTTTTTTGCATGAAGAGGATGAGATAGAAGTAGAAGGGAAAATGGGTTTCCTTTTCTTCTTATACAAATGGTAAACTTCACCCCCCTCCAGGTCAAAATCAACATGATCTAAACCCTGTATATCATAATGGACGCTAATATTCTTTTCAAACTCTAAACCAGTTTTAGCAGATGGTGTTTCCCTATAGTACAAATAATAGAGTTGTACTCTATCTCCTCATCTTAGCCAAAATGTCTTCTTCATGATATTTTATTTTATATGCTCATAAAAAGTTCTTGAAATAGTATAGTCATTTATTTATTTTCTAAAGTTGACCTAGAAGAACATGTAGCTTAGTGATTTAACAACTCTCTAAAAATACCTTTGAATACCAACCATTCTCGTATTAGAATAGACAACACTGCATCAAGCAAACAAGAAAAAAAGAAAGCTAATTCTCATGAGCCAAACATGTAGCTAGAGATTATACCCTACCCACATAATCTACCTCGACTTAAAGGTTTGACCCTCCATTAAATTAGTATTATTTTAAATTTGAAATAAAATTTAAAATAAAGACTTATCATTTGCAATCGTAAGGCATCTAAATTTTAGTATCTATAACAAATTCTGACATTATTATCCTATCCAAAGTTAACTATTCTATCGCCCAATTTACATTTCATAATTAACATTTATAGTTTCAATTTTTTGATATCTTTAACGACAAAGATCATTTATTAATCTAAAATTAACTTGTGTGTTTGTATAGCCCAATTAAGAGGTTTAGTTGCATAAAGTGAATAGCACATACATTATGCTTTGTAAAACTTAGTAGATAGTTTGAATCCTACCTCGTAACATTTTCAAAAAATAGCTGCAACAATCCATCTTTGACCTTCACGCTTTTTATTGATTTATGCGGACCACCGCCATTATTAGGCTTTTCCCACTGTGCAATGGTCTCACTTTTGTGGGGTTAATGAGCTCATAATTTGGTAAAAATCCACCCACATTGACTAGCAATGGTGACAGATTTTAACTTAAAACAACCTGTTAATGTCAGAGAAACGGCTAAAGAGGTCATAATTTAGAAAAAGACTTGGAAGGTTCTTCATACAGAATATAGATTCATGTAATTTCATTTTATCTCATTGCCTTGGATCAAATCTGAAAGGTTGGGTTTATCTTCATTAATATATAACATGAGTGAAGAAGAAATTTAAATCTTAAAAAGAATTTCTAATTAGCCGACAGGCTTTCCCTGCGAGATGGCTCGCGTCCGTACATGGGAAAGCCTATCTCACGCTCTAAAATTGACTATTGCTCCATTTTCCTGGTACATAAGTGGTTAATGGGAAACAACAAAACCATGCTCAGGCAAATTGTTTTCCACAATGCCTTTATCACATCCCTAAAAAAATATCAGAGAACACATTTGCCACACCCGACAATGATAACATTTGTAGTCTCTGTTCAGACAGAGCAATAATGGGAACATATGGCTTACAATTTTTTGGTTAGATTTCTTGGTAGTTTTGAATGTAGATGCAAAGGGGTTTGTAGCATTTAAAATGGAATATTTTTTCAAAGGACGGGGTTGAATGCAGTGCACATAATGCATTTCCAGTTTCTTGATCATATTATTGTGTTTCAGGTAATCTGGATGGATTTACTTCTCAGTGACATCCACTCCTACATTAAATGGTTTTCATAATTACATTTCCTCCTCCCACCGCCATTATAAACATCAAATTTGCACACTTTCCATTTCATCGGGAATTAAAAAAATCTCAAGTTGGACAAAAATTGTGTTTCCTTTTAGAGGCTTGCAGTTGAAGAAAACTACTCCTGTTGTAGGTATTTTATGTTGTATTTATGTCAGATTAAAAAAGTTAACAACATAGTGTGGGTAATGTTTATGTACTTATTACTTAATAACTTGGGGTTTTGGTTTTGGGAACATCCACTGTAATTTATATTTCTTTTATTCATGTGTTATGTGAGTGGTTATACCTAATCTATATCGATTCTTACTTTTGTACTCGTAGCTTCTTGGAATTGAAGCTTTGTTACTCCAATTTTCTTGGGATCAATTTCAACTTGACACCTAAAATGACAGTCCTGCATATGTGTTTGACCAACATTGCTACCTCCAACTAACAATTTTTTTGGCAACCAGCTTTTTAGTTAGATTGATGGGTTGAAACACTCTTATGTGCTTTGGTGTTTATCAATTGTTGTTACAATGTGTGTTTGATTGATTTTTGAAGGAATTGTTTTCTGGCAACCAGCCTTTTTAGTTAGATTGATGGGTTGAAACACTCTTATTTGCTTTGTTGTTTAGAAATTGTTATAATGTGTGTTTGATTGGTTGTTGAAGGAATTGAAACAATTCCTTCAACAACCAATCAAACACACTCTGTAACAACAATTGCAATTCCTTCAACAACCAATCAAACACACATAGTAACAACAATTGACAAACAACAAAGCAAATAAGAGTGTTTCAACAATTCCTTCAACAACCAATCAAACACACACTGTAACAACAATTGATAAACAACAAAGCAAATAAGAGTGTTTCAACCCATCAATCTAACTAAAAAGGCTGGTTGCTAAAAAAATTGTTAGTCTCAAATTTATTAAGAGCATAGGAGTACAATGCCAGGACCTTAGGCAAGGCTAGATTTGTCATTCTTGTTGAAATTACAATATTTGATGTGAGCATTAGAACTTCATGGTTTTTTTTTTAAATCCACGTTATAAATTCTTTCATAATTTAAATTTAGGTACATTGTTTCTTTTGGGTTTCTGAGCTATATTCCAATCCATTATGGAAAACGATCCTTCTGGAATAAAATAGGTGAAACTATTGGGTTTTCATGATTTACGTGATTGTTTTAATTTTGTGTGTGACCAAGACTAATCCCTAGTTAGTGGTGGTCTCCATAGACCAGTGCGTGGAGAGTTTTTCTACAGCCAAACTTTAAGCTCTTGCATCTTAAAAAGCACAAGTTGGTGTTTGAGACTCAAGCTTCACCAGCTCAATAAAACCAAATCAGAAGTTATCAATTAGTAGTAGAAAAAGGAAAAACTTATTAGTACTGAATTAGAATGTCAGCTATCCAATTTTTCTGGTATTTTTATTAGTTGGTTGTTTCCTTCTCCATCCAGAATACCCTCCCTATTCTTGATTTTACTGATTATGGAAGAATTTATGTCAAATTGATTGGTGGTGGTACATGGACCTCTTGATACATCTCAATCGTTAAATTACAAATTTGACTTAGATTTTACCATGAAAATCCTATGTATTTTCCTAGTCTTGGCTATTTTAACCAGGCAGCATGTATGCCGATTTTCTTTGCTGTGGCTGAGAATCATCAGATGTTTAGATTTTTCAATTATCTTAGAATGCCTGCATTTAAAAATTGTTTCACTACACTTACTAAAAGTTATTCCTTATTTCAATTCATTTATCAATGGTGACTTTTGTATTTCATTATGTCTTAAATGTATTCTAAATCAAAAGAATCACAAGACAACTAACTTATAGGGAAAACTATCTACTCACACTTTTGTTCATCTGTTTATTGCTTTAATGACTACCTTTTGGTGTTGGACCCTGGGGTCACTTAGTGAATCTCTAAAGGATTAAGTTTCAGCTTTTAGACAAGATGTTAAATCATTTTTTTTTTATCTCAAATATTATTGATAGGAAGAGAATTCCACCCATAAGTATTTTTCTTGTACTTGTCATAATTCGTTACTTTATTTATTTTTTTGGTCCCATATTTCCTATGTTACTCATACAAGGTAGAAATGGACTCATTTTTAAAGCTTCAGTAGAGTTTTGTCCAATGTGGTAACCTATCATTGCCAGTTGTTGCCTTCAATCTTTAACCCCCATGCCTGATTACACTTGCATGCTAAACTTGGGCTTTGGCACTATTGATGGATATATTGGGAATGTTTTTGCTACTGCTTTAGGGAAAACAAGGATTTCATATTCATAGAAAATCGTAGTTGGATTTTCTTATATGACGTATGCATTATTTTCGTGGAAGATAACAAGATTTTCTATTCATAGAAAGCTACATATTTATGTCATTTTAAACATTTTGCAAATATAATGGTTGATCTTGGTTGACACAGGACAAGAGCTTCACTTCACTTTCATTCTGAAGACTCCTCTAGCCTCAGTTCTGCTAAAAAAATGTTGTAGGTAATCTTTTCAAATTTTGTTTGCAAGTTTTTCTATAATGCATCAATTAGGTGGTATTCTTTGCTTCAACCAAGGAATGCTTAAGATAAACAAATAGATGCAGCCATATTGTAAAAGTTGCAATTATTATTTCTTCTTCCAATGTTTTTTCTAGTGTAAGTTATGTTAAATCTATTTTGACTAAATTACCCTTGAATTTTTATTGTATATGGTAGTATCAAGTATGTTTTATATTTCTACTGTAATTTAGTAGCTCATTCCATTTTATAAAATTTATTTTGATTTTGTGTATGTGCTCAATGGTTTAAACTTTGAACATTCATTTATAGATGCTATAGCTATTTTGAACTATAAAAAATGGTTGCCTCTTTTCTTAGTACTCCATTGCTTCATGCTTATGTATTAGATGTGTTGCATCTTGTAGGGAAAATCTATAGAAGGCTGCTGAGGATTTATCCATTAAGAAGAAAACATAAATACAACTGAATCTACATGAATTCAGTATGAAATTAAACCAACTGCCTCTACTTAGGATTAATTCATTTAGCACATAGAAATACAACAGAAGGAAAATCAACCTTTTCTTAAAGACTGCCTCAAAAGTAAGCTGAGTTCCTCACCACACATAGGAAAAACCTTAGAAGCTTGCAAAGTAGTACTCAGGCAATTGAATAGATAGTACCTACTGGAAAATCATGAAATCAACTTGGTGAAATGGTTCAGTGAAATAGGTACAAGATGCATATGAGAATTCTAATCAATTCTAGGTTACTCTCCCCTACTAAAGCTCCTTTTCTAGGTGAAGAATGACACACAATGTGTACCCACAACATGGAAGCAAAGGTATCAGATGGACATGGACTTACCATGAATATGAGCCAGAGTTACAAATGTTCAAATATAATTTCCTATCAAATAACAATGTATGCAAGCTTCTGCTATGTCCTAGATGATATGTTGATCCTTGTCTTTATACCTGTTATATATTACTACAAAAAATGATGCAATTGACAGATTATAATGTTATCTTTTTTGTAGTTATTTATGCTTTCGATAAACATTAATCTAAATAACTATTTGTTATATGCTAGGTTGCATGGGTACTCGTACCCACACCCCTGGGACGTGTACTGAGTACTCGGTGGGTACTTGGTAGAGAGCATCATAGCTAATGAACTTCATTAAAATTTCTGATTTTTGTTTCAATTTTTTGTTTGCCTATTAGCTTATTAGCTTGTTGTTTATCAAGCTTAATTCAATATGTAATCAGTTTGAAACTTTGATGCAATATGATTAATAGTAAACTTTATCACTATTCAAGTCAGAAGTTTTTCATTTGCAATATGTTATTTTTATATGATTTATGATCTTCTTGTTCATGCTTAAAGTTTTTTTTGTTTGTTATGCATCTAAATATTTAACATATATATTATTACAAACTTATTGCAAATCTGAAACTAAAAACAATACATTACATTTGCAAACTTTATCACTGTTCTTGGTTTGAAAACTCAATGCCATGACTCATATTTTCAGACTTTCTATAAAATATTAAATTATATTAAATTAAAAAATTGATGTGCCCAAGTACCCCCATCCCCTATTTTTAAAAATAGTCATACCAGTACTCGTACCCGTACCCAAAGTACCCAAGTACCCACGTCCTTGTGCAACCGTGGTTATATGTTACCATTGCCATAAACAAAAAGGTATCATATGGACATGTTCTCTACATGAAGAGAAGCCAGAGTTACAAATGCTTATATGTAACTTCCCACCAAACAACAAGCTATGCAAGCTCCTACTATATCCTAGAAGATATGTTGATCCTTGTCTTTCCATCTATCTTCACAATGAAAATATGATTGAAAATTATGCAATATGCAGGCTGTGATGGGTAGTCTGACTTTTTGTAGTTTATGCTCCTTCTAAACATTGATCTAGGTAACTTTAATAACATGAACTACTGGATTGCCATTAATAAAAAGGCATCAGATGGACATGGACTCAGCTTGAACAGGAGCCAAAGTTACAGATGCTCAGATATAACCTCCCACCAGACCAATGTATGAAAGCTCCTCTTATGTCCAAGAAGATATTCTCATCCTTGTCTTTCCATCTGTCTTCTAAATGAAAATAAAATGCTTTGCAAAATAAATTATTGGAAGCTGATTTTGTCATACATAAGAAACACAAGAAAAAAATAATAATTTTCACATAAAATGCTTCCACAATTTTATGGAATGAAATGATTATAGCATATGGAAAATATTGAGCTTGTTAATAAAGTTTTAGATCTCTTTTGTCAAATTTGCTAGGGCTTTGACACATGGTTATAGATCCATTAAAAATGACCAAAAATGAATTTAAGTTAGATGTATTTAATATTTGTGCACTCCATGATCTAAAAATGCTAGAAAAATGTAGAAGTATCAATCGTAAGTGATTTACAATTTTATATCTTGGAAAACTAATAGTTAAGTAGTGTGATAAGAATAAAAAATTATAAAAGTTCAACTTTTCAAAATGAGATTTTAGAAAGGTGAAGAACATAGAAAAAAACCCACTTTAAGTTCCTAGTGTCAAAATAAATGCGATGGTCTTTGAAAACCCTATTTTATTTCTTTTCTTGTATCTCAATTCAAGAATTTCCAAATCGTCAGCATTGTAAAAGAAAAATTATAGAAATGGAGCAACCACATCTACAAAGGATTCATAGGTTATTTTTTCTAACTCTAACTTGGAGCAGTTGATATCTGCCAATGATTTCGTACCATTATGAAATTTTTGGAATCATCTCTATTGACTTACCCATTATCACTATATCATAGTGACTGATTCCCTGAATTTGGTTGCCCTTTCTCCTCACAAGTTTAAAAAAAAATGGTTGTCTTACAAATGTGAGTTGCCCAAACAAAACATCCCTATCTCTATTTATTGCTCAAAATCAATGATAGTTACAAAAGGAAAAATCTGACAATTGATATTGACTGTATTTGCATTGACATACAAACAACTTATATTTTTAGCATAGATTTAGATTATGGTACAAAGAGTAGACATTTTTTTACTTATAGCTAACAATAATTTAAAAAAGAGTGGATTCAATCTATGCTAAGTTGTATCTGGTTTTTGTTTGTACAGTTGAATCTCCTAGATCTGTCTAATGATTGCAGCGTGCAACTTATATGATTCATCTTCATACAATCTAGTTGTATATTATGAGATAGAGAATATGTTCATTTCCTTTCATGTTATTACAATAGACTCCTACAATCTAAGTCATAGCTAACTTTATTTATTGTTACAGGGCACTCTAAATGGTTGTAGCATGTCATTTAATAACTTTATCATAGGTTATTTTTTCTAATTCTAACCTGAAGCAGTTGAAATCTACCAATGATCTTGTAACAATATGAAATTTATTGAGTTATCTCTATTGACTTACCCACTATCACTATATTATACTGACTAATTGCCTGAATTTGGTTACCCTTTCTCTTGATAAGTTTAAGAAAAAATGCCAGGTCTTGTTATGAAGAAATATAGTTGTGGTCTAAAATAGAGTGATAGAGAATGATATTGTTTGTAGTTTAGGATTTTGTCTTTAGTATATTTGACTGTGTTGGAGGCATTCTCAATTTAGTTAAGAAGAAGGCATGACTTTATGTTGAAATAGCTACTCCATTTATTTAAGGAACTTGGACACTAACTTCCATCCCATTTTGTTGAGCATACCCTTTCACCAGTAATTTGGTTTTGAAACACTTTCGACCTCCACCATCATCTTTCAATTTATAAACCCTCTTATTCTTAAGTGGTTTTTGATTTGGTGGAAGAGTAACCAAATCCTAGGTGTTCTTCACTTCAAGAAAACTCATTTCATTTGTCATGGCAACCATCCATTTATCATTGTCATTGCATTGACAAGCGGCTTTGTAAGTAGTCAGTTCAACTTGCTTAGAGATTAACAATTCAGTCTCTGCCTCTTCAACGAATAATAATTCATAATCAAACAAATTTGAGGGAATTCATATTTGTCAGGAAGACCTCCTCAATCCTTGATTATTATTACTCGAATCATTTATAGTTATTGTTTGTCCCCTTATTTGAAGTTTCCAAAGTATTAGTTTTCTCACAAATTCCAGTCTGTGAATGTCCACTAAACTCTCATATTCTCTATCCAAAATCCTTTGCATTCTCAGAAGATACAAAATTGTTGTCTTGGACCCAAATCAAAAACTCCTCGAGGCTCTACGTGAGTGTTCTACTCAAAGACACTGTGACTGGAAGTGGAATGAGAAATACACTGTGGTCGCGTGGGATCCAATTCATTTGAAAATTTAGTATGTCGTGTTGTGTGGGAGGCTATACCAAGTGTGCTCGATCTCTGAGACTGTCATGTACCTCTTTCACTCCCAACATGTTTTGTACATTGCGAAGAGATACTACTGGGGGTTGCGTTGAAAAGGAGTCACTTTGATTTTCCATAGGAGATGCAGGGGAATAGTCTTTTGTAGAGCCAAGAGCATGTGAAGTCAAAGAGGCTTCAGAAAGATTATTTCCAACGGTTTGATTGAAGACTGAGTTACTCCCATACATGGTATTAACACCGTTTGGATCAAAACAGGAGGACTCCCAAGCACGGTATTACCACCAGTTGGGGTCAAAGCATTTGGTAGGACTCTGTGGTTTAGGGAGTGCCGCACGCTATCCACAGTGGATGTGATGTGCATATTAGATGCTATATCATCTTGATCAAGAGGTAATCCATCCATTTCACTATCTCTTCACATGACATAATCATGATTGAGGCTTGCAACTCTATGTGACAGTGGATGTTGTGTGTCACTTGAGGAGAATTCAGAACCAATTGAATTTGATTCATCATCATTGTTAGTAGTCATTAAGGAAGATGAAGTAGGTATAGGAAATAACATAGAGGTGGGTGAAGGCTAAGGATGAACTGCTTGGAGGATTTGAGAGAAGATGTGAGGTAAATTAGTACCATTATTGGCAATATCCATCAAAGGAATAGAATATTCTACATGTGTTTCTATAGACAGTGCTAGAAAATTTGTTTCATTAAAAACCACATCTCGACTTCTCACTATTTTCTTCTCAACTAGATCCCAAAATTGAAAACCAAATTGATCTTTGCCATAACCCATGAAGATGCACTTCTGTGATCTGAAATCCAACTTTATCCTCTTTTCTTTTGGGACATGAACAACTGCTTCACATCTAAATACCCAAATGTTTGAGTAAGAGATCCTCTTACCGAGCCATTCTTCTTCTGGAATACCAAATTCCAATCTAGATGAAGGACTTCGATTAATTAGATACATAGTTGTATTGCAAGCCTCAGCCCAAAACTCCTTGCTTAAACCATCATTAGAAAGCATGGACCGTGCTTTCTCAAGGATAGTTCGGTTGAGTCTTTCCACTGCTCCATTCTCTTGAGGAGTGAAGGGGACAATCTTAATTCTCCAAATACTATGGTCTGCACAAAAATTGTTGAACTCCAAAGAGAAAAAATCTCCTCCATTATCCATTTTCAAGCATTTAATCTTATGACCACTTTGATTTTCAACAAGTACTTTGAAATTTTAAATTTTGAAAACACTTCAGATTTACGAGAAATCATATAAATCCATACCTTGTACAATCATCAAGAAAAGTGACAAAGTAATTTGCACCTCCATAAGAGGTTACCTCTATAGAGCTGAAAACATCAGAGTGTACTAGCTCCAATGGTGTGGTCTTCTTAGTCCATCCTTCAAGAAGCTGATCCATTTTTCTTCCCATGAAGACAATGTTCACAAAACTCCAAATTTGTGGATTGAAGACCCGATAGTTGTTCTCAGTTGAGCATGACCTCAAGTCATTTCTTTCTCATGTGGCATAATCTCTGATGCCAAAGAGCCCCATCATTGCCCATAATAGTCATAGATGCTCCCACCTCACTAATGGTTTCTACAACATAAAGGTTGCCTTCTTTTTCTCCTTTTGCAATCACCAAGGAACCTTTAGAGACTTTCCATTTATCCGTGAGAGTGGTGAGAAAACCTTGTGTGTATAGCTAACTTACAGAAATCAGATTTCTCTTTAATTTGGGAACATGTTGTACATATTTCAACAACTATTTGACTCCTCCAGCTAGCTGCAAAACAACATTGCCTTTTCCAATCATTTCAAAAGCTTTGTTGTCACCCAAATATACATGTCCAAAATTACCTTCTTGGTAATTTGTGAAAGCCTCTGTACAAGAAGAGGCGTGAAAGGAAGCACCGTAATCAATTACCCATGAATCTAATTTTGTGTTAGTTGTTGATAGAATTAGGATGTACCTGGATCCTTTTCATGTGTTATGTTGCTTGGCTGTCCAACACCCATTCTTGTGCCTTCTTTTATTTTCTACAATCTTTCTTAACATGACCAGCCTGTTGGTGCCCAAAAATGATGGATTTTCTTTTGGCCAACTGACAGGTACAATGGTGATGTACGACTTATACCTCTACAATTTTGGCTTTAATCAAGCCAAGGCTAGTAGGCCTAATTTCACTTTGAACTACCAAATTTTCTATGTCACACAACTACGTACATAAAAAAAGAAAACTTCCTCCCAAGGTGGTGAATAATCCCTGGAGGAAAACAATAGATCTCCTGATAATTTCTAATATGTAAAGCTTAAACTAAAACTAAATAACCACTAAGAATCCTAATTGTAATGCTTTGAAAAATGATTAAATTATCAATAAACTACAAAGTATGAACCAAATGAAAATTTCTAAATAATGATTAGATCAGTGCCTTCTAAAAAATTGGGCTATGGAGTCAGAAAAATTTTCAATCCTATGTACGATCGGAGATAGTTTTAAAAAACTTGCTTTAATAAGACAAGACTATCATATCAAGGGATTCCACTCAAGATATAACTCAAACCAGATTACACAGTTAGTATTATCAAATTTAACTCTGTTCAAGAGACCGACCAAAATAAAGGAAGATTCGCAAATCTTTCAATTGATATTCAAACTATATATTGATTTTGAGTTATAACATTCAAGGAATTTAACACAATGAAACATTCTATAAAATAGAATATCCGAAAGACTAATTGAAAATATATAACTTATAACTACAAATAAAAAGAAATGGCACTTATCTTTATTGATGTTGAAAAACTGGTACATAAGAGTTTATAGTTGTAGTTGTTTATCAAATTCTATTCTATGAAAATCTATCTTGTATTGTCTTGTCTCTTTAAATTTTACATTATGTATGTGTGTGTGTGAATTTTGTACCTAGTTGTAGACACAACACTTTAGTAAAACATTAGAGGTTAGGAAAAAACTAAAATCATGCAATGAAATGGAAACTAAACTAACCAAGTGATTTACTGCCTTCTAGTAGGTGTGAGTATGATACTCTCAGATCAGACAGAGACTAGTGACAATGCAACACCTAAATGAAAGATTTGAATGCAAAATATGAAAGACTATGAATGCAGATTAAGCTATATTTTTGTATTTTCTATGCAATAGGATGAAAAACTGTATGAAATTAATCTAAATGAATGAGATTGAGATTGAATGCAGATTTAATCTAAGAATGCTATGAATGATATGAAAATCTATGATATGAAACTATGCAAAAGCTAATTGATCAACTATGAAAGATCTCACAAATCACCTGTCGCAAGTGCTCAATCCTTCAATCGCCAATTCGCCAGAGTAATTGTGCAAATTCGAGTCTTGATTAAAATGAAGAGCTAACCCTTGTTTTTATAGAAATCCAGGGCTTTGAGGATGCAAGAGAAAAGCCATAAATCACTCTTGATAAACTCAGGTTGATTTTTGAGTTATCAAGAATTTAGAGATAATTAACTCACAAAAATCATGCAAAAGCATTGTTTAACTCAAAATAGAGTTTAGATCAAATTTCAACTCATCATCAGATGTTGAGTTTCAATTTTAAAATTGATTGTTAATTTCTAGTTGCCTGCTTTTCTAATTGTGCATGATTTAATTATAAATTAATTTAAAAATAAAGTGATTTATTTTCAACTTAACTGATTTTTGAAATTAAAACAATTGATTTATGGGTTAATCAATTATTAAATCAAACTTTTATTCAAAAACTATATTATTAAATTTGACAATTGACATTAATTAATTAAATAAGAATTTAATCAATTAGTCATGAGATTTTTTATTTATTGTCACAATTAAATAATATAATTTAAGAATAAATATAATTAAATTTAATTAAATAATTAAGTGGCAGTATTAAATTTGATTAATTAAATATTCAGAATATTCAATTAATCAAACTTTAGGATAAATAAGATTTATTGCCAAATACTTATTAAATTAAGGATAATTAGGATAAATAAGAATATTGCTAGGAATATTCCCTGATGCAGAATTTAGGATTTGATCAATTAGGATTCGATAATGTGCAGATGTGCCTTAGGTTAGCACTTTGATGTCGATTTTGTTTGAATTGAAGATGTAGGAGGTTAATGAATCGATAGCCCATTTTTGGGGTATTACATTTTGCCCCTCTTTGAATTACTATGCGAAGCACAGTGGTTCAAAGATAGTCTGTGTATGATAAAGATGTATGAAAATGATTTGGAAGATTAACCGATTCTGAGACAAAAACTGATTGAAAGATTGGAAAAAAAAAAAAAAGATACCAACCCAGGCCCAGAATGACCAGGAATCGAGATGATGCTAGCTATATCAACAATGAACCGGTGATTACAAAAAAGTGCCAAAACGCCTGATTCTGAACCTTATGATTGTGAAGAAGTGAGTGATCGATTCCAAACCTCAATGTTCTTGTATGAATCATATTGGTATCACATCTTGAACCCATCAATTACGAAGAACCAAGGAAATAACACTAATGAACTGATTGTTATGAAAAGCTGATACAGTTTACAAGATAGATTAGGATACCATATTGCAATAGATTTGCCCCAAGCGACGAGGACTTTAGATGAATCAACAACTAGACGTGGTTGTTTTCTTGATTACTGAGGAAAGATTGATTATAGATTTAGATTTACAGACTTTGAATGATGTGTAATACCATGCCCCCTTCAAGATCAAAACTAAAATCTGACAAGAAAAGTCAGCATTGAATGGTTTAGAAGCATGTTAATTGATTTGCGAAGTGGTTATACACATTCGAGAATGCATTCTGCATTGTTTAGAGGTCTTGGAGACCAAGTTTGACTAGGTTAAACTATGAGTTGACCATAGTTGACCAAGTTGAAATTTTGATAGTTTGATGTAAGATAATCAGTTAAGTTGAATTCTAGATTTTTGTGATGATGGAAGGTCAAATATGCAAGTAGTCAGACATCTTGGGTCTGAAAATTTTAAATCATGATTTTGACATAGTAAATGATCTCTAATTTCAATTTTGATCCCGAAAATGAGTTCAGAACATCGAAATTAGCGAGGGGTGCAATTTTTGTGAAAAATGGAGCACTTTTGAAAATTAGGTCAGAAGCTATATAAAGGCTAGAAGGGTCATTTTCAATTCATTTTCACCGTTGACTTTTGAGAACCTTGTGGAGCCCTTTGAGCAAGAAAATGGAAGAAATGAAGGTACCTACATCTTCTCATCGTTTAGAGTGCAGTCGGAGGCATCAGAGACCTCGACAATATGGACATCCGGTAGGTGGACCTCTGTGCCTCTCTGAAAATTCAATTTTTCTTTATTTTTAGCATTTTTAGCATATTTTTCATACATTTTCCATTTTGAATTTTTGCATGCACAGAAACTCGTACGATTGTCCTTCTGGGCTCATACGACTTTTCAATTCTAGTTAGGTTGTCATAGTATTATCCCCCAAGACTCATATTAGAGGGACCCAAGAGTCGTACAACATTTCATCGAGTCCCTCAGAACTCGTATGAGGAGAGATACAGTGTCGTATCATCATTTTTTGTGGTATGGTAACTAGTGAAAACTCGTACGAGTTTTACTGCTAGTCTGCTTTGTCGTTTGGAAAGCAGTGAGCCCAAAACTCATTTCTAGGTCAAAATTTTGAATTTTCTGATCTTTTAGCCTGATTACTGAGTCCTTGGTCTACCTTCTGAAATAGCAAACTGTTCAATTCTTGTATTTGTAGCCTATTTTTCAACCAAAGTACTGATAGGGTTCCCTATTTTTGTGCTGTGTAGGTCACATATCATGATGTTCATGTATGCATCTCACATCCAGCCACTCAGAGACTATGTGTGTCATTGCCTGATCTTATGAGAGTTCATCTTACTTCATGCGGATTTGAGTATCTAATTCATTTACCCAAGATTAGGGTAAATCATGGACTCTTGACTGCGTTGATAGAGAGATTTCATTCTGAGACCCAGACATTCCACTTGCCGACTGGGGAGATCACTGTGACTTATGATATTGCACATGCACTCATTCTTCTGTACAATGTGCCAGTAGTGCACCCCTGACTATTTTGAGTTTTATGATACATATATGAGATCGAGTTTTTGGTTATGACTTCATTTGTACTTGTCATGTTTTTGATGTATGATGATATCATGTGATGCTTATGCTATGAGTAGAGTAGAATGTATGTATGGATTCATGCAATGCAATGATTTCTTTCAAATGTATGAATGTGATGCAGATGTACTTGATTATGTATGTAATGCAATAGATGGAATGAATGATTATGAAAATGTAATGAAAATGTAATGATACACATGATATGTTTTGCAGGTATTGATGAAGACAAGTACTCAGTCTTATGTCAAAAAGGATGTTTAACCTAGGATTGTGACGACTTGCATTTCTGTGAGAAGACCTTTGTATGAGATTCAACTCTTTTAAGTATAGTTTTTAGAAGGATTGTTTGAAGATTTGCAAGCAATTTGTGAGACCATGTAAAGTGCAAAGTGGAAAAATGACATGCAAAATGAAATGCAACCTAAGACCTAGGACCTAGTCACTGATCATGTGTCGGTCATTTGTCATCATTGAGTTTTTAGGTAACTGGATAAAGCCAATACAATGCTCACTAGTTATGAAACCATAGACATATGAATATTGATGTTGCTTTGCTCAAGAATCAATACAACACCCATTAGCTAGACAACCATGGACAAATTAATATTGATTTTGTTTTTAGAATGTTGGATTAGATATAAGCACCAAGGCACAAACGCCAGGATGACCTGAATATCATGTCCATTTTGATATAGTAATTTGTATAAGCATCAGAACATAAACGTCGTGATGACTAGAATATGCCTTGCATGCAAACACATCAAACAGTCAAGAGATCATTCTAAATCCAGTGTGAATTACCCATAGTGACCCTTTATCATTCACATCCTTAGGTAAGATTGTGTTTCACAGTAGGACTAAGAATTCACTAAAAAGATAATAGTTGTACACACTAAAATAGTGCACTTCTATGAACCATTACATGCAAGGTTGCTCAAGAATGAGGCTCACAAAGCGGCTCATAGCTCTCTATGTATGGAGTTGCAAGATTGAAAATTGCTCTCAGCTAGAGCTATAAGCTTGTGACCTTGCTAGTCAACTATACAATGAGAGATTCAAGTGAAGACAAGGGCAACAATGCCAATATCTCTAAGAATCACTATGAAATGCAATGCAATGCAACTAAAATGAAGATGCAAAAGTGCAAGCTATGCTATGAAAATGGAAGTACAAACTAAGCTATGAAATGGAAATAGCAATGGATTACAATGCTTCCTATTTAGACTATGTGAGATTAATCTATTGCATAAAAGGAAATCTACACTAAGAATGCCATGATCATGCAACTAAGAAAGGAAATATGCAACTACAATGAAATGCAACAAGTCTTCAATGTCTTCAAACTCCAAATGCACCTAAAACCTGCAGCATAACATTAGCATAAAACAAGTGGATATCCAAATGAAGGAGAGAGCTCTCCTTTTATAAGAAATGAGGTGAAATGGACTATGGAGATTAAGAGGCAAAAAATCTTAATCAACGGTGGAGCTTGAAAGAGGAGAAATCCATGTGCACAAGTATCCTCCAATGAGAGTGAAGTGTTGACTTTTGAGCCTCATGTGAGACAAAAGTGCTTTTTTCCTTTTTATAAAATATGAATAATGCTTTATTTGTGCAACTTAGGATAAGAGGAAAAGTGGGGGCTTTTTATTTAATCAAAAGGGGAGGAAATATTTCTTTTAAGTAAATAAAAACTTAGGATAAATGGTTAGCCCATAGGATAAAAATCCAATATATGATCGAAATTAAGATTTGATCAAGAAATTGATAATGTTGAAAATATTGATTATTGATAAAAATTATTCAGGATTGATAAATCAAATAAATGGGGCCCAAAGTCTAGGCGACCATTTTTTGGTGCATACATTTGCCCCTCTTTGACTAATGTGTGATCGATTTGGGAACACATGCAGTCAAAGAAGAATTGAAATGTGAGATCGATCTGGGATCACAAAACAACTCAAATATGAGGTCAATTCGGGATCATATCCGGACAAAGCATAAGCAAAGGTCTTTGAACATGAGGTCGATTCGGGATCACATTCAAAGTAAGAGATAAGAATCTCAAATTTGAGTGACAGCTCACAAAAGATGTCTAAATCAAGAAAATCAAGGAAATTAGGGATGAGAATCCCATAGGTACTGCCCCCTCGGAATCAAAATTGAAATCAAGTAAAGGAGAGACAGAAAATCGATAAAAGATGATCAAATCGAAATGAAATCACAATCGAAGATAAGGGTCAATAGGTTAACCATTAGGCAATGAAACATGCCCCAGTGAGGAAGTAGAAGAATAGAAATAGTGTGAATGAAATACTAGAAAATTTGAAAGACATGGAAAGGAAGAAATTCCATCAAAGATCAAAGAATTATGCCTCAAAAGGTCAGTCAACTGCGTAGAAGAATGAGAAAATTTGGAAACGCGACTCAAATTTTGATTTCGAGTCTGAAAATGGATAGAAAATGATGTGATATGAAAGACCAAAAATGAAAGATATGATCAAGAAGAATCAGAAAATGAGCACAGTTGACCAACTAGTCTATAGATGATAAAAAGGAGAGCTCTCTCCATATGCAAGATGCAAAAACTAAACTATCATGAACCTAAGAATGCAAGCTACTATGAAAGTGGTTGACTTGCAAGGTCACAACGCTTATAGACATCTAATTATCATCATCGAGCGTTATTGGTAGCGTTGTAAGATCATACAATGCACACTAGCATAACTATGTGGATATGAATATGATCTTTATCAGATAGAAATGTGGAAATCCCACCTAGGCATCAAAGACATGGAGGTCAAGATGACTAGTGTAGTGAGATTACCTAAATTTGATATGGCGAGATTATGCTTGTATCAAGACACATGAAAGTCAAGATAACTAGAAGCATGCACTCACAAAATAGTCAAGGATAATACCTTGTCAACCCCAAGTGTCAAGTAGGACCAGCATAAATGCTCATGATAGTTAGGATCAACAAACTATACCCATAAGCAGATAAAGAAAGAAAACATGTTCTCATACCCTCAGTCTTCTAGCTATGCATCATTGAAAATTTTTCAAGGAGAGACCACTCATCAAAGAAATCCTCATAGACAGCACACAAAGAAAAATAAAGTCATCATATCTCAACAAGTTGATTGTTTAAGTGCGTGTGTGTTGGTCATAGAGTCAGACTCTGATCATTGCATCTGCAAATGAGAAATATCGCATCAAACTTAGACTATTGGGTAAGACATCTGATAAGTGTTAAGAAACACTCGACGCAAGGGTAGTGTTGAAAAATACTATTTGGGGTGGTGTTGAAAAACACCTGTTGTGAAATGCCCCAAGAGACAAACACACTTAAAGGACCTATGCTAATAGTTATGCCCCCTAGACAAAAATAAAGACCAATTCCAGACCAAGCCAAATAAGGTCAAGGTATGATGGGAAGTGGCTAAGTGTCAAGGACGCATGCTAATAAATAGGAGTGCAAAGACCTCAAGTAGCGCCTGTTTCCAGGTTTTCACCACTTGGATTCTTTTTTTCATTTTTTGATTTTTTTGGATTTTTAAATTTTTTGATTTTTTTTTGTATTTTTTTCAGGACATTTTATATTTTTTAGGATTTTTTCAGCATCATATAAAAATTTTTTTGGTATTTTTTCAGGATCATAAAATATGTACAAAGAATGCCCCTAGACAGAATGGGCATCAAACTCCCAAGCAAGATCACATCGTGTATAACCAATGTCTAGCAAGGTGGAAAACAAGATGGATAAGCAAGCTGGTGGAAGAGATGGAAGACATGAGAATGAAGGAGAGTGAAGGGAAGACATCCTCATAGGCAAACTCCTCAAGAGTACCCAAGCTAGGGAAAAATTATCATGTAAAGCACATTTGGATAAGCAATGAGAGGCTAGCATAGGATAAGTCACAAAAGCACATTGCAAAAGAAAGAAGGATGCAGTCCAAAGGAGTAGACATGTCAAGAGACTTCATAGCATCGTGTTTACTCTTTTTTTATTAGATCAAGACCAAAAGGGAAAAAGATAGCGAAAGGCTAGAATGAATGAAGGAAAATACGAAGGTTAAACATGAATGGAATGAAAGGAAGATCATCATAAGATAGCTCACAACATATCCAAATATTCATGTATAGGTCAACATTGTCAAGATCAAAAAGAGAAGATGGAATGGATGAAATATGTAGAAGAATTACGCATGATGCCTGATTGCCAAGTTTTCATCATGGTACTTATCCAAGGCGCCACAAGGGAGTGGTTTTCACCATAGGATGAATTTATTTCTCTTTACTTTTGCTACCAAGGTGCCTGTTTCCAGGTTTTCACTATGACACATTTTCAATTTTTTTCATTTCTCTTTTTTTTTTTTTTTTTTTTTTTAATCTATTTTTCCTATTTTTTGGAAGAAGGCAAGCTTTTTAGATAATGCTCATTGAAAGGATAAACCATGATATGCCAAAGATTCAAAATGATATGCGCAAAGATGTCGAAGGGGAAAGGAAGACGCAAAAGGAATAGACAAATGAGGAAAAAATGATAGAAGGTGGAAGGATAATGAATGGAAGGATTGTGAAAGGGTAGATGGAAAGGAATGCAAGATCAATGTCGACACACACCTTGAAGGGTGGTGAGAGGATAGAGGAAACGTAAACCATATTCTAGTCCAAATGCGAACCATATTCTGGTTCATTATTGCTATGTGACTCTTTGAAAAGAGGATTGGTGTGCTTGTTATAATTCTCAAATGTGAATGGAGGAATATGAGAAGGAATATGGAAAATGTTTAGCAGAGGTTGTGGTTTAGGCGCATGGAATGGAAGAATATTTTTGGAAGAAGATGAAGTGGAAGCCTTTGGAAGCTTGAATGTCAACTTCACTTTTTGTTCAATATTAGACTCATTTAAGAGAGACTTTGGAATCCATATAGCCTTAGGCTTTTCATTTCCTTTTGATGTTTTAGAGAGAATATTTTCAATGATGGATTTTGGAACCCATACTTGTCTTGTAGTTTTCTTCTTAGATATCTCTTTTGACTTTATGCCTCCATATCGATTAGAGTAGACATGATGATCATCTTTTTTTGATGGATTCTTGTATTGCTTATTTTTCTTATATTGACCATTCAAGTTACTTCCAAAAGACTTGGGACTTGTGGAAGAAGAAAGACAATATGACTGGTTTAGATGGGTGAGTGGATGAAAAGGATTCAAGGGTATGCATCTATGTTGATCTTGAGGAAAAATAGGAGATGGAGGGACGTAAGGACCCAAAATGGATGACGAATTAGAAGAATTAGGAGGGGAAAGTGAAGGGACATAAGGACCCAAAATGGAAGAAAGACGTGAAGCCCTTAGTATTGGTGGAGGAGGTCCAAGGATAGATGTGGAAGATGCAAAAGGATAATCAATAAGTTCATCAGCATCTATATCACAACCAAGGATATCAACATCTTTAGAGTGAACATTAGGATTTTCAACAGGATCATGCACATCTTGAATAGGAGTAGTTTCTTTGATAGGATCATTCGTAGCTTGCAAAGATTTAGGAAGAGCAGAAAGCGGAAGTGAACATGGAGTGGTAGAACAAGAAGATGGAAGACTTTGATCTTGACAAGTTGCTTTGGATAGCATAAGCGCATCATTTTTTTCTTGATTTTCAATAGGCTTAACATCAGAAGTAACAACACCATTTTTAATAACCTTAATGGAAACATCATCTTTGGAAAGCGCAAGTGTGGTAAGGTTATTTTGGTTATCAATAAGCTCAATAGTGTAAGTAGTAGCTTGATCTTGCTTAGGATATGGTGGAATGAATGCGAAAGAGCGTAGAGGATCAAAAGAACCATGAAGCAGATTAGAGACATCATGAAAAGGATTGGATGACATGGAGGGTTCTTGATCTTGATCTTTTTTTATGTTCTTTTCTTTATCATTTTTAGAGTCCTCTTGACATGGAGCCACTTCTAAGAACAAGGAAGCATGTTGGGATTGTATGGAAGACTTTGGAAGAGGTGGTGAAGGACTAGCTGAAATAGGCATTATAGCGGATGAAGGCTTAGGCTCTTTAGGTTTGACATTATTGAAAGTATTTGCAGCCAAGTGAAGGTTATCTTGAGTATCTTTAAGAGGTGGCCCTTGAGGATAACTATAGGGAACCGCATGGAAAGTCTTAGGATCTTTGTTGGATGAAGGATTTGTGAAAGATTTGGATGACTTAGAAGCTTTAGGAAGTGTGTGGGTATTGGAGGAAGTGGCGGATGGAAGGGGACCATCACAAGACAAAGGTTCAGCATTAACATGATCTTGCTGGAGAGTGTAATATTTATTTTCAGCATGAGAGTTTTTAGACAAGACATGCTCATAGTATCTTCATTTATAATTAGCATGGAAAGCTTTCTCTTCCTCAATAGAAGTAGATGTATCATATTGTTCACAACAAATATCATAATTTCTCTCAAAATTAGAATCATATGGATCACCATCATAATCTATCCAATAGGATGACCCTTTAGTAAGCCTAAGCACACGATGAGGAGGACTCTTAGGAATAGAGTTGCCATAAGTATTGCTACATTGTCCATCATCATAGTCATCATAGTCATCAAAGGTAGGTGTGTCACTCTTTGTGGAAAAGACATCACAAGGACTATCATGTTGCTCTTTATGGTATGTCTTCTGAAGAGAAGTAAGACTCTTAGGAGAAGTAGAAGAAGAATGAGATCGTGAAGAAGAGGAAATTGAAGACTTAGTGGAAGAAGAAGACTTGGATAATGAGGAATTAAAATAATGTTTAGAAGAGTCATGATAAGATTTGGAAGATGAAGAATGTGAATAGTGTTTAGAAGAATCATGATAAGATTTAGAAGATGAAGAATGATGAGAAGATTTAGAAGATGAAGAATATTTGGATGAGATCATGAGTATGATTCTAGCAAAGGCATCTAATTTAATTGATTTTTCTTTTATTTTTGTCATAAATTCATCACTCATGAGAATTTTGGAGGAACAACACTTTTCGAATATGTCAATGAGCTCAAGATCATCTATTCTTAATAAAGGTTCCAAAACTAGATAGTCAAGATTCATAGTTATAGAAGAGGAGGAATCAAGAATGGAAGAAATGAATAGATGAATAGAAGAAGGTAGACTAGATAGCAAGAGAAAAAGAATCAAGAAGAAGAAGAAGAATTTCCCATGGGAATAGAAGACTTTAGAAGAACATGGGAAATGGAGAAGAAAGAAGAAGACTAAGAGCCATCTTGTGCAATTGATACCATAATGTTCATTGAGATGTTGAGCAACATGAAAACACCTAGGATCTAAGATCTGGACTGACCAAGGAAGACTGGTAATAGGATGACCTCACAAAATGTCAACACCAAACTAGGATAATCAAAGTTCGCTATTGTCCAAAGAGAAATGAAAAGATAGAAGCAGGGGCTTTACCAACACTGTCAAAGAGGTGCTTCAAATCAAAGGGTGACTACCCTTGCACTTTTGAACTAGGAGGTTGGGCTAGGCCAAAATATAATTAAAATTGAGATTAAATGAAAATTATTTGGACAATAAGAGTACGAGAATTTCCCAAGAATGTAGCTCACAATTTTAGAGATAAACTTTCTCACCAAGACCAACCTTCTAATGCGATATTTCTCTTTGGCTAATGTGATACTGATGTTGATCTTGACCAATTTGTGCAAAATTTTGATTTTTTAAGGTCTAATTTCAAGTTTCTGAATGTGAGGGTGAAAATGTCTGATTTCAATCACAAATTCAACAGCATTTGGACAGGTTTGCAAATAGTAGAGGATCAAACATGTCTTCAAACACTTGAAACAAGGGCAAAAGCAACCTTGCCAAGACAAACACTTGTGATATCAAAAATAAAATTGCACCCTATGAATGCTACCGATTGTTTGTATGTTGAGAATGTTTACACTGGTATCACATAATCGAAAACACTTCAAGCAATATCTACCTACAAGACAAGGCTCAATACTTACCAACTTAGCCCACAACTTGATGCCCCCTCACCTCACACCAAGTGGTTACCCACAAGAGATGTTGGCTTTGTCGTGGAAATGTCAAATGACACAACCAAAGGGGCACATATGGTGAGTATCTTGGGGTGATCCGGGTTAGTCCACTTGGATCAATCCTTGCACTAAGAAGATAAGCGGCTGAATAAGGTGGCCTCTAACCTATGGTTCTTAGTAAGGATTTCCGTTCATAACAACCCTCTTGCTCCTCATAAAAGGACTAGGACCTCACGACCTCAAGAGTACCTTAAGCATTCTTGTTCAATGTTTTCCCTATGGTCGCAATCCCATGAGCTACTCATATCAAATGAAGACAAGTGTTATGTCTACCAAGGTTTTTGGTGTCCTTGATAGCCTTGAGATTATAGTGAGTTGGAATCACTTGCCACCAAGAAAAATGATGACAAAGTTGTCCCCACTTGAGTCGTTCCTCTTGATTGCTCAAGAGCAGGCCCGCTAAAGGATCCTAAACTAAACAAAGAATAGATCAACTCTTGAGGTTCAAGGTTTCTGGTTCACCACAAAGGTGAAGAGCATACTCCCCTATCTCAAGAATCTCTCCCAAACACACCAAGCAAAGAAGTTCAATTACTCCCTTGCTTTCAAAACCTTAAGATGGGTCAAGATTTTCTGATTCACCTAAAGGTGAAGAGCATACTTCTCCTACCACCTCAAGATCCCTTTCACAAGGTATTAAGATTCCTACTACAATTAGTGAATGCCACACTTGAAAAGAAAACAAACAAACAAGCAAGAAATTATTTTTTTTTATAATTTTTTTATGCTTGGGCAGCCCTGCAAAAACTGTTAGTAGCCCTCTTTGACATGCGTTTTTAGCAATTTTCAAGCAAATGAGAGCACCTAAAAACACAACTTGTTAGACCCACAAGGTTAGCAAAATCAAAATCCAAATGTAAACATGCAATAAACTCCTAGATTTAAGCTAAAAGATGCGGGTTAGACCTATCTAAACATAGCAAAACAAAACAGCAAGCTAAAATAATCAAATTCGGATGAGAAAACTAGAAATGCAAGTCTCTGTCAGACCAGGTGATATTTCTCAAACTTCACCAGTATCGCGTGACACAGTTTCCTATAGTCGCGTGATATTTCTCAGTCACACGATATTTCTCAGTCGCGCGATACTTCTCACTATGGGCGGGCGATACTTCGCCCGATAACAGGCGATATTTCTTAGTACTGGTGGGCGATTCTTCTCTCGCGTGAAGTGTCGCACCGCTATACAAAGGTATATCGTGCGATATTTCTAAGAAGTATTGCACGATACTCTGAGACAGAAAACCAGAGACTGAAAACCAAGCCGAAAATTGATGAAAATTTTGACGGAAAATGCAGAATTAAAAGGACAAAGCTAATCTACTCAGCCCCACGGTGGGTGCCAGAAATGTACACACTAAAATGGTGCACTTCTATGAACCATTACATGCAAGGTTGCTCAAGAATGAGGCCTCACAAAGCGGCTCATAGCTCTTTATGCATGGAGTTGCAAGGGACTATGGTGTATTTGCTCTCAGCTAGAGCTACAAGCTTGTGACCTTGCTAGTCAACCACATAATGAGAGATTCAAGTGAAGACAAGGGCAACAATGCCAATATCTCCAAGAATCACTATGAAATGCAATGCAAGCTATATGATGATGCAATCTAAACTATGAAAGGAAAGTAAAAACTATGCTATGAAAGGAAAGAACAAGTATTACCAAGCCTTCCTATTTAGACTATGTGAGCTTATTCTATTGCATAAAAGGAAATCTACACTAAGAATGCCATTATCATGCAACTATGAAAGCAAATATGAACTATATGATGCAATGAAGTAAGTCTTCAATGTCTTCAAACTCCAAATGCACCTAAAACCTGCAGCATAACATTAGCATAAAACAAGTGGGTATCCAAATGAAGGAGAGAGCTCTCCTTTTATAAGAAATGAGGTGAAATGGACCATAGAGATTAAGAGGCAAAAAGTCTTAATCAACGGTGGAGCTTGAAAGAGGAGCAATCCATGTGCACAAGTATCCTCCAATGAGAGTGAAGTGTTGACTTTTGAGCCTCATGTGAGACAAAAGTGCTTTTTTCCTTTTTATAAAATATGAATAATGCTTTATTTGTGCAACTTAGGATAAGAGGAAAAGCGGGGGCTTTTTATTTAATCAAAAGGGGAGGAAATATTCCTTTTAAGTAAATAAAAACTTAGGATAAATGGTTAGCCCATAGGATAAAAATCCAATATATGATCGAAATTAAGATTTGATCAAGAAATTGATAATGTTGAAAATATAGATTATTGATAAAAATGATTCAGGATTGATAAATCAAAGAAATGGGGCCCAAAGTCTACGTGACTATTTTTGGGTGCATACATTTGCCCCTCTTTGACTAATGTGTGATCGATTTGGGAACACATGCAGTCAAAGAAGAATTGAAATGTGAGATCGATCTAGGATCACAAAACAACTCAAATATGAGGTCAATTGGGGATCATATCCGGACAAAGCATAAGCAAAGGTCTTTGAACATGAGGTCAATTCGGGATCACATTCAAAGTAAGAGATAAGAATCTCAAATTTGAGTGACAGCTCACAAAAGATGTCTGAATGAAGAAAATCAAGGAAATCAGGGATGAGGGCCCAAAGTCTAGGCGACCATTTTTGGGTGCATACAATAGTTAGATCAAACTTCCTTGAATTTTTTGGGTATCAATGGTCGAGGTACTCATAGCCATCCAATTCAAGATAGAGGCTCTTATAGACGGACACCATTTCAACCCTGAATTTCCAAAGTTGTTAGATATTCACATACAAGCAGAAGACAAAGAAAATATTATGCCCCCAGTCATCACTCTCCAAATCCTTTAAAGGACCTCATCGAAGAGCTCAAAGAGACACAATATGAAAATATATCAATGCTAATCAGTAAGCATACAAGGAGATAAAAGCATGTAAAAAGCATAGATTGTTTTCAATTTGATGTTTGATTGCGTTGTTGTAAATGCAAAATCCTATTTGGAGACAAGACTGACTGACTGACTCAAATGAAGCTTCAAAGGACTCTGACTGGATATGATATGTCTAAGATACATTGGAGGCCATAGGATATGCCATTGATTGCCCCCAAGTGTTAAGCATTGATAGGACACATACGCTTGAGCCGATTGGTGTACAGACCGACTTATTGAAAATAGGAATGCAGAAACAAACCAGAAAATATGTACAAACTAAAGCAAGACTGAAAGCTGGGAAAAACCAAGATTGTGCTGATAGATGGAGCATTTTGAAACAAGTGGTACCTGTTTGCCAGGTTTTCACCATCTTGGTAGAGATTCTATTTTTGCTACCAAGGCGCCTGTTTCCAAGTTTTCACCAAGGCACTTTTTCTTTTTCTCATTTTTTTGTATTTTTCACTTTTACAATTTTTTTTCATTTTTGGTATTTTTTGATTTTTTTATGAATCATCAAGGTGCCTATTGCTAGGTTTTCACCAAGATGTTCATTTTTTCAGGACTTTTTCAGATTTTTAAGATTTTTTCAGGACATTTTACCATACACTGAATGCCTTAGGCATATAATTTCTTCAGATGGAGAACATTGACTGGTTCTTGGAGCTATTCTCTTTTAGTTGTAGATAGTTAATAGGCTCCAAAGCCAAAAGTAGCAGTGATAACAAAGGGACCCAACGAGTTAGGTTCAAACTTCCCCTTACGCTCTCTATGTGATTGATTTTTAGGATTCTCTCTCAAGACTAGATCGGCAACCTAAAATTCTTTGTGTCTGAATTTCTTATTGTAACCTCTAGACATTTTATTTTGATACACTCTGAGATGATCATACGCTACTTGTCTGTGCTCATCTAATAGTTCAAGTTCTTGCAACCTAGACACTCTGTAGTCATCATCAGTTACTAGACCATGCATTCTGATTTTTAGTGATGGGATTTCAACCTCAATAGGCAGTACCACTTCAGACCCATAAACTAAAGTGAATGGTGTAGCCCCAGTGGGCATTCTGATACTTGTTTTGTAGGCCCAGAGAGCTAGATTGATCATGAGATGCCAGTCTCTTCCTATTTTATTAATTGTTCGGTGCAAGATTTTCAATAGATTCTTATTAGAAGCCTTTTCTTGTCCATTCCCTTGAGGATAATAGATAGATGACCAATGTTGTGTTATCTTGAATTTGGCACATAGATCATCTAAGTCTTTGTTCTTAAATTGTCCACCATTATCTGTAATTATAGAATGTGGAATACCATACTGACATATGATGTAGTTCAAGATGAAAATAGATATTTATTTTCTAGTTGCTTGAGTCAAAGGGATTGCTTCTACCCATTTTGTAAAATAATCTATAGCTGTGATTATATGGGTATGTCCATTAGAAGAATGAGGATATATGGCTCCTATAAGATCAAATGCCCATTGGTGAAAAGGCCATTGTGTAGTAAAGGGAATTAGATCTCTCCCTGGAGCATGAATTAAGTTACCATGTACTTGGCACTTTTGACAATTCTTAGCAAACTTGATAGACTCTTTCTCCATTTTCGGCCAATAGTACCCATCCCTAATAAGTTTTTGAGCTAGTGTTAAACCAGTCAAGTGTGACCCACAAATACCATCATGGACTCCCTCTAACGCGCATTGGGACTTCCCATTCTAAACATCTAAGTAGCGTACCATCTAGACCTCATTTGTACAGATTGTGACCAATGATGACATATCAAGAGGCATTTCAGATAAGGTATCTCTTTTCATGGTAGTTAAAGGTATCGGGAATGATTTGGTATTTGAGATAGGAGAATAGATTTTTATATCTGAATGAATCATGACCTACAATAGTGAAAATCATGTGGGTTTCAAGGGAATCATATGCAGGATAAGATAGTGCTTCCACCAGAAACTCGTAGCATAGCTCATGTTCAGGTTGCTATAATAAAGTTGATAGCATCACCATTGCATTGGCAGGCTTGTTCTCTGTTCTAGGTATTTATTCAAATGTGATAGATATGAAGTATTTCTTTAGATCATCTACCATTCTCTTGTATGGAACAAGCTTTTCATCTTTCGTTTGGTACACATCATTGACTTGATGGATAACTAGTTGTGAGTCTCCATAAATGTGTAAATCTATCACTCTCCACTCAATTACTATTTTCATGCCATTAAGGAGGGCTTTATATTCAACAATATTGTTTGTGTAAAGAAACTTGATGCAAAATATTTTTTGGATTGAGTATCCTTGAGGAGTTATGAACAATATGCCTGCTCCAGATCCATTCTGTGTATAGGAGCCGTCAAAAAATAACTGCCATTCTCTAGAAGAAAGATTCATGATAGAAGAATCTAGAAATTCCATTTTCATAGGAGTATCATCAAACAAAGGTGCATCTACTAATTGATCAGCAATTACCTGTCCTTTGATAGCTTTTCTTTCAACATATTCAATGTCAAATTCACTTAAGAGCATGACCCATTTGGCTAATCTACCTGTGAGGACAACTTTGCTCAATAAGTATTTCAATGGATCTATCTTAGCTACCAATTGAGTGGTATGAGCTAACATGTAGTGTCTCAGTTTCTATGATGCAAATATCACAACTAGACAAGCTTTCTCAATCATTGAATAGTTTTTCTTGTATGCAACCAATGTTCTACTGATATAGTATATAGCTCTTTCTTTCTTATTCTCATCATGTTGTGCTAGCAATGCCCCCAGTGATGTATCTGTAGCAGAGACATATAAGATCAAAGGCTTCCCTTGAATAGGAGGCATCAAGATAGGAGGATTTGATAGATATTTCTTGATATGATTAAAATTCTTTTCACATTCCTCACTCCATGCAAAGGTCACACCTTTATGTAATGTCTTTGTAAAAGGCTATGATATGTCCGCTAGTTGAGATATGAAGCGTTTGATAGATTGAACTCTCCCTTGCAATGTTCTCATTTGACTAATGTTCTTCAGGGGTTGCATCTCCATTATAGCCTTTACTTTAGCTGGATCAACTTCAATGCCTTTTTTGAAACTATGTATCCTAAGAGCTTTCTAGAAGTGACACCAAAAGAACACTTCTTAGGATTTAGTCTGAGACTAAATTTTTCCATTATGTCTAGTATCTTTCTCAAGTCATTTAGATGTTCAACTCTAATCATAGATTTTTCTAAAGTATCATCAACATAATCTTCCATAGTCCTATGCATCGTGTCATGAAAAATAGAAGTCATAGCTCTCTGATATGTAGCATCAACATTTTTAAGCCTAAATGGCATGACATTCCAACAGAAGGTACCCCATGCACATGTGAAATCAGTTTTCTCTTGATCTTCTGGAGTAATTTTTATTTGATTATATCCAAAAAACCCATCCATTAAAGAATACATCTCAAAACCCGCAGTCATGTCCACTATCATATCATGTTAGGTAGTGGAAAATCATCCTTAGGGCATGCTTTGTTTACATCTCTAAAATCTGTGCACACTTTTATAGATTTATCTAGTATAGAAACAGGTACAATATTAGAGATCCATTCAGCATAATCAATAACACAGATGAATCCAAATTTTAGTAGCTTCTCTAATTCAGCTTTTACCAAGAGTGCAACATGTGGATGCATCTTTCTTAATTTTTTCTTAACAGTTTTAACATTTGGAGCTATAGATAAATGGTGCATTATAAGATTAGGATCCAACCCTGGTATATCTGATTATTTCCATGCAAAGTTGATCTTCTTTTCGGTTAAGAATGTTGTAAATTTTTGCTTCTCTTCTTTTGATAAAGATTGTGCTACATGGATCAACTGTGGTTCATCTGTTGTTCCCAAGTAGATAGATTGAGTGGGCTCAGTTAGAATTGGAGATCTCTCCTGTAAATGACTCAAAAGGACATCAAATATCTCATCCTTAGGCACCATAGAGAGGTTTTCACCTTTGGATACATCTTTTATTTTTACTTTTGTAGGTTTTGAGACTGCCACAAAGTGGTTTTCACCCTTAGAACTCCTTTTCTTTTTATTTTTATTCTTAATTTTTTTACTAAGATATTTGATATTTGACTCTGTCATGCTGATGCTCGGTTCACTGATGGAAGTCCTCATAGGCTCGACTACATTGAGATAACAAGCAAGGGCATAATCATTAGGAAAGGTATAAATACCTTGGTTCAGGTTTGTGGGTGTTAGGTCAAGAAGGTCAGGGCGTTGGGTAGTCAAAGTAGTGAAAGATTGGGAAAGAGTGTTTACAGATATGGATCTATCATCATTGGTCCTAACCCGACGCTCGAGTTCAAAGGTGATATTACAACTTAAGACATTCAATTTGTGAATAGGTTCAATGTCATTATGGAAATCCACTTCAACCATCGATGGACCAGACTCGATAAGTTCATCATTTCGCTCTAGACTTATGTTGGGTTTAGGTGCATATTGGTGAATAATATCAACATGTTTTTCTGTAATAAGCTCATCTTCTTCTGGAATGGCTCCCCATTCATAGTCATTAGATTCTTCATCTGTACCTCTAGGAAATTTAAGAACATGAGTAAAGTCAGGATGAATACCCCAAGAAGGGTTTCCCTCAAATTCTGATTTGAATTCATACTCATGGGAATCTGTCTCAGAATAACTACCACCTTCCTCTTTGTCTATTTGATTGTCTTTGAGATTAGCTGGTTCTTATGGTGTAACTATCTCTTGCTCTATAGTAGGTTCTTGTGTTTCTACTACATTAATTCTTTTTATTGGATCATCTTCAGCGTCAAGGAGGTCTTTGATTTCTTTAGGAAAATGCTCATAAGGAATGAGCTCATCAGTGGTGTCTGAATCATCACTATCAGATTGTTCAGTTATTTCTCCCTTTAGTTGATTTGCTATGGAGGGCTCAATGTGTTCTAATACATGTGGGGAGTTCTTGCTAAGACAGAAACACTTCTTCGTGTATCCTAGACCTGTTGTATTCTTATTTTCTTGGCCATGATGATCAAGAGGTGATAAAAGACCCTTACCCTGTAGTCCTAGAGGTCCTTTTCCTTTATATCCCATTTTTGTGATCAATTTGTCCCCTGGTCCATATGACTTAGAAGGGCTCTTAGGAGTTTCGACAACACATTTTTTAACAACTTGAGGTTCGGACTCATCTTTATATAGCCATGTAAGAACATCTTCATCTTCTTCAAACTCTTGTTTAGATTCTTGTTTTGCCACAAATTTTCCTTTATATGCTTCAAGAGGTTCTTTAGACTCTAGTTTGGATTGTTTTAGAGTTTTCCCATAAGACTTAGGCGAGATAGGGAGAGATGTCAAAGATAAGACTGGCTCTATAGTATATTCTCCCATACCATTTTCTTTGATTTTAACCTCTTTAGTAATGTCTTCCATCTGGGATGTTGAAGCAAAGTCTAGCTGCTTAGTGGAAGATTCCCTATTATTAGGAACAAGTTTATCAACACTTTCTTTCAATGTATTGCAAGTTGTATATAGATCAGTTGGAATCGTCACTTCTACCCCTTCATAAGGAAATTTCAAACATTGATGATATGTAGAAGGAATAGCTTTCATCTCATGTATCCAAGGTCTCCCTAGAAGGATGTTGTAAGCCAAAGGTAGATCAAGAACTTGACATATAGTACCTCTGATGATAGGACTTGCTTTGATATGTAAGACAATAGCTCCCTTAGAAGATCTTTCTTGCTCATCATATGCTTTGATAGTTATCTTCTTTCTAGGATCAATGGCCATTTTTGAAAATCCCAATTGTGTAATCAAGCTGAAAGAACAAATGTTTAGACCAGCGCCCCCATCTATCAACACACGTTTGACACAACGGTTTTGGATCAAGACTTCAATATGCAAGGGCTGGTTATGCGGATAACTCAAGGAGTTATCATCTTCCTCTGAAAAGGAAATATACTATGGAGACATAAGATGACCGACCATAGACTGGAATCTGTCTAAATCAAGGTCGTCAAGAACATTGGATCTAAGCAGAGCTTTGTCTAGAATGGCTCTATGAGCTGGGGATATCTGAAGCAACTCAAATATTGAGATCTTAGCATTTGTGTACTGGAGTTGTTGAACAATACTGTATGAAGTAGGCCTCGTGTCTTTAGGATTTGAAGATTTAGAGATAGCCTTCTGTTTAGAAGCAGATGAAAGATTGAAAGGCACCTTAGAGACATTGGATGAATCTGGTATTTGTCCTTGTAGGTGTGCCTGAGCTTGTGATTGAGTAACTCCATTAGTTGATTGATTTTCTCTATCTCTTCTTACAATTGTGATGACATTGCAACGCTCAGATAGACATGGTTCAACCATATTGATGACTGCATTATTTTGAGAGTATGCATAATTGACTTTAGCACCCATATTAGGCTAAGAAGAAGAATCTTCTTTACCATGTTTAGGAAATGGTTCTGTGAATGTTGTATGATCATTATTTCTCTTATGATTTTCAATCGTGATATCTCCATTATCAATTTTGTCTTGTATGATGTGCTTCAAGTGAACGCAGTTATTAGTCTTATGACCTTTATTGCGATGGAATTCACAGAAATCCTTCTCTCTCCACCATTTCGGTTTAGGTTCAGGATCAAAGACTTTCATCTCAGGCAAGTAGATGATTTTGTTTGCCAATAGAGTTTTCATGGCAGATTCCAAGGATTCTCCAAGAGGAGTGAATTTGCGATTAGGATCTGTAGCCCAAGGTTTGTAATCAGATGACTTTTTTTTGGACTCTGTTGCTTTAGCTTCGGAAGCTTTGATGGCCTGGGTACCAACAGTGAGATTGAAAGCAGGTGCCTTAGATGGGGCATGGATATTATCAAAAATGCCATTTATGACAATGCCTTTATTCTTGTTCCAATTTTTGTTGTTGTCCTTAGAACTAGATCCAGATTCATACTTGTCTTTTTGAAGTGTGATGTCTCATTTTTTCACAAGTACTTTCTCAATTTTGATCACATTATCTACCATCTTGTCAAAAGATGTATGATTTTGCATTTGTAAAGGGCAGTTGATTTCTAGAACAAGATTTTTGATGAAGATTTCCAACTTCTCAGTTTCGGGAATGGGTCTAGCATATAGAGAAAATTTCTTCCTCCACCTCTTGAGAAATGTCATGAATGGTTCTCTTGGATACTGTTTCAGATTATAGATGTCGATCATGGTGACTGGATGTTGAATATTGTAGGAGTATTGTTGATAGAACAATTTGATTAACTCCTCAAAAGTTTTGATAGTAGGAGGCATTCTAGAGAACCAATGAATGGTTGCTCCTCCCATAGATCAAGGGAAAAGATGCATTAAGTAAGTTGGTTTGTGCATAAACTCCATAGATTGAGTACAAAATTATCTGACATGATCTTGAGAGTTAGAGTTTCCATCATACTTATCATATTTAGGCATCTCCACTCTTTTAGGGAATGGCGGCATGTACAAGTCTTTATCAAATGGAAAAGGACATAGAGCCTCCATGGAGAACTCCTTAGGTTCCTTTTCTTTTTCAAGTTTGTTAAGTTTGACTTGCATGGCATGCATCTGTTTCATCATAGCCATGATGGGAGTTTTTTCCTCATGTGTAATGATATTTTCAACATTAAAGTTTGGAGGAAGTTTAGCTCCTTGATGAGCTAGCTCTAGAAAGTATGCTTCTCTATCTTCTTTCAAGAAATGTTTCATCATCCTTTTGAAATTATCATCATTTTGATATTGGGCAACTTTAGAAGGTGTAGGCTCTTGATCCATACCTTGTTGAGATTGATGTCCTTGGGACTTGTGATGTGTCCCTCCATGAGACATGTTAGGAGTTTTAGGGCTCCCTAGATTAGATTGAGGTGGAGTTTGTTGAGTACCTCCGTGAGTTGATGGAGGGGTATGTAACCAGTTTTCAATCAAAAATTGCCAAGACCGTCATCTTCGTAAAGACCAAAATTTTAGAGTTGTTCAAGAGTTGGGGCCTGGAGAGTATTTAGAGGTATTGTATGGTATAATTCTCTAGATTTCTTGTGTGACGAAGCTTTAGTTTCCACCATTAACCTTGGGTGAAGCAAAAGAATAAGATGAAGACAACTAAAGAATGAATTGATTCAAGAAGATCGAATGACGCAACCGTGTCAAGATTGAAGTGATTAAAGATTAGATTAGATGTAAATGAAGGATACTATGCCACAATAGTGTGGGTAGATGCCCAATAGATGGCGGGCATGAGCTAACAACACTTAGCCATTTAGTAAAAAGATCAAATTTGAAGGTAATTTTGACAAGGTTTTGACACAAGATGAAAAAGACTCAAATCGATAAATCAAAAGGCAAAATTAGACTCAAAGGCTCACTTGAGGAAAATGAATGAATTTGTTCTAGTTTTTGCTCTGTTCCTAACATAGTGATTTGTTCAATAGATTCTGGAAATGGTTTGTAAAAATTGGGTCTCGGATAATTTTGACAACTTTTTGGCAATGAAATTTCTCAAATGACTTTCTGTAGGATTGTACAACAGTGGGTATGCTATGAAATGATAGTTGAAAAACTCGTACGACAATTGCAAAGCTCGCATGATAGTTGATAGTAGGATTTTGACTTTTTTTCTTTTGACTAGTGGAGAAACTTGTACGACACTATACAAGCTTTCATATGACAATACAAGGGTTCTAAAATGACAATTGCTAAAACTCGTATGACTTTTTGACCTGATGAGATGACTTTTGACTCCAGAAAGGATTTTTTATTTCAGATTTTGCAAATTTTGGTTTTCAATTTTAGATTATTCACAAATTTTTCTGTCCAGGTTTGAAGATTATTCTGAGATTGTTCATTTTCAGTAACCAAATAGATAAACAAGCACACAAAATAGCAAGCAAGTGATTCCAAGCACATTTGAAAATAATGAACAGGGGACAAAGAAACCTTGCACATGAACAATCAAGTGACCGAATGTGCTAATCCCTAGGAGTGCTAATTGTGTATATTCCAAAAAGTTTTTCAATAATGCACATATTCCTAGAAAAATGAAAATTTGGCCTCACTAGGGTTTGTAGTAATGGTTTGACTTTGCAAATTTTGTGATCTCAAGAGGGTGAACTCCAATCCAGGCGCACCGGGGTTTTGACATAGTCTGAGAATTTAATCAATCAGGAGCTACTTGGGAGATCTGACAACCCAACAAGAGACCACACATGTGAAGATTTCCTCAAGGACATTTATATAGTGGCTAATGCTACCATGGTGAAAATGGCTATTACCGCTTGAGGTTTCATTCACGTGGTTGACCCAATTAAGGGAATGTCCACTACAATTAACCCTCTCTAAAGGTGACTCACAAAAGATACCACATAGAGACTGGTTCCAAATTTAAGGATCTGAGTTTCTGATACTACCCAAAAAGGGAGTAGAGCATAGTCCTCTAGCCTTTTCACTTTTAACCAAAACAAAGAAAATAGATTAATCTGACATGCTAAGACCAAGATTATCTCACAAAGATCTATGATGTCAACTGCTTATGATCTATCAACCCCTCCGGAGAGAGAATGTATCAATCAAAAGTTGAAGACACACGAATCTAGTAGAACGTGAGACTCTCTCAGTAACCTCCCTACCTACAAGGGGATCCTTCGTCAAGAAGAGCTTCACATGCATGAACAAGCGGAAGAAGCCCACTCTCTCGAGACAATCCACAAATAGTGTTCATAGGGCCTATTTACTATGTGTAACAGATATGCATAAAGAAAAATCTATGTTCATTTTATAGCCCAAATTGAAGTCTGTGATATGAAAGCAAGAAAAGTCACACAAGCTTGACACGCAAGAGTTCATTTTAATCCCAATCAAAATTTTATCAGCTTGAGAAGAATACCTAAATTCTTCGCAACGTGCTTAGTAAATTTTTACCTGTTTTAGCAATTTAGTTGCGCTTTTCCAATCAGATTCAGCAAGTATTAGTCAAAAATAGAAGATTTCAATTGTTAGGGTTAGCTGTTAGTCCAAAACTGAAAATCAAATTTGAAAAACTATGAAAGATGCTGAAATGACAATTGAATTCTGGAGTCAAAACTCGTATGACAGTGGTTACCTTCCAGATGACAATCTGGAAACTCATATGACTGTGGGTGTCTTCTCATATGACAATCGAGCTTCGAAACAACAGTGCATACTTTCTAATATGAGACTTGAAATTTGAACCTATCATACGATAATGGGTACCTCTTGGCATGACTTTCTGACAAAAGTGGTAAGAAAAATGTATGGACAGAAAATAAAAATTGTAGTTTTAACCAGAAAATGACAAGAAATTGATAGAAATTGATATAAATTGAATGGAAACCCATTTCAGGGCCCCACGGTGGGTGCCAGAAATATGTGTGTGAATTTTGTACCTAGCTGTAGACACAACACTTCAGTAAAACATTAGAGGTTAGCAAAAACCAAAATCATGCAATGAAATGGAAACTAAACTAACCAGGTGATTTAATGCCTTCTAGTAGGTGTGACTATGATACTCTCAGATTAGACCGAGACCAGTGACAATGCAACACCTAAACGAAGGATTTGAATGCAAAATATGAAAGATTATGAATGCAGATTAAGCTATATTTTTGTATTTTCTATGCAATAGGATGAAAAACTATATGAAATTAATCTAAATGAATGAGATTGAGATTGAATGCAGATTTAATCTAAGAATGCTATGAATGATATGCCAATCTATGATATGAAACTATGCAAAAGCTAATTGATCAACTATGAAAGATCTCACAAATCGCCTGTCGCAAGTGCTCAATCCTTCAATCACCAATTAGCCGAAGTAATTGTGCAAATTCAAGTCTTGATTAAAATGAAGAGATAAGCCTTGTTTTTATAGAAATGCAGGGCTTTGAGGATGCAAGAGAAAAGACATAAATCACTCTTGATAAACTCAGGTTGATTTTTGAGTTATTAGGAATTTAGAGATAATTAACTCACAAAAATTATGCAAAAGTAGTGTTTAACTCAAAATAGAGTTTAGATCAAATTTTAAGTCATCATCAGATGTTGAGTTTCAATTTTAAAATTGATTGTTAATTTCTAGTTGCCTTCTTTTTTGATTGTGCATGATTTAATTATAAATTAATTTAAAAATAAAGTGATTTATTTTCAACTTAATTGATTTTTGAAATTAAAACAATTGATTTATGGGTTAATCAATTATTAAATCAAACTTTTATTCAAAAACTATATTATTAAATTTAAAAATTGACATTAATTAATTAAATAAGAATTTAATCAATTAGTCATGAGATTTTTTATTTATTGTCACAATTAAATAATATAATTTAGGAATAAATATAATATAATTTAATTAAATAATTAAGTGGCAGCATTAAATCTGATTAATTAAATATTTAGAATATTCAATTAATCAAACTTTAGGATAAATAAGATTTATCGCCAAATAATTATTAAATTAAGGATAATTAGGATAAATAGGAATATTGCTAGGAATATTCACCAATGCAGAATTTAGGATTCGATCAATTAGGATTCGATAATGTGCAGATGTGCCTTAGGTTAGGACTTTGATGTCAATTTCATTCAAATTGAAGATGTAGAAGGTTAATGAACCTATAGCCCATTTTTGGAGTATTACAGTATGTGTGTGTGTGTGTCTATATATATATATATATATATATATATATATATATATATATATATATATATATATATATATATATATATATATATATATATGTTTGAGTGGCTTTCACACCTCTTTTGGGTGAAAAGACACACCCTTATTACAAATTATTTTGAAAAAATAATAAACTAACTAAAAAATAACTACCTAACTTTCGGATTTGGGTCTGGTCTAAAAATGAAAACACCTCATGGAAAGCTAATATTTTTATTGGAGATAGTAAATTTGATTTCCCGAACTGGGTCATTTTTAGATTTTCAAAATTTGACCATCTTCAGTGTCTGTCGGCATCATCTTTGAACCGGGTCGAAATTCCAACATTTTCTAAAACCTTTGCTCATAGAATTTTGATTGTTCCTGTCACAAAGCTTCCTTACTTAATCCCTCAACTTTTAATTGAAAAGAAATATTATTTTGTATCCCATTGCATGTACTCCAACATTAATTAGTGGGCTTGGAGTTTAAGAGACCATTTTTTAGGGTTTTATCACTATATATGAATCCAAATTTTGCTCAAAATTTAGAGCTCCAACAGGTTCTTTCTAGGGACGTATGCTCTGTGTGAGCATAGTGAGAATTCAATTATCTCTGGAAGAAGAAGACCAAGTGTGAAGTCCATTAGGCTATAGAGTCCTGCATATTTCAATAATCAAATCAAATCTCATTCGGTGGCCCCAGGCCACCAAAACATGGAATCAACATTTTCCCCTATCAAACACTTGATTCTGATCATGTAACACTTTGGATTTCCTGAATACAATGCCATCATTTTTGTGAACAATAATTATCAATGTATATTTTGGTATTTGCTTTTTTTTTTTCCTTTGAGAAATCATCAGATGCACTTTGGTCCTTGCCGAATGGAAGCTCCCTATGGTCATGCGTGTGACCAGTCATATAAGCATTAGAATAAATCTTCTTCAAGTGATTTTCCTTTTGTATACAATTTTCTAGGTCTTTATATTTAGAATGTAGATTATGTTTGTCTAATCCAATCTCTCCTTTAGGCCTATAATGCAACACTTGTTCATATAATGGTTTTAAATATGGTTCATGTCGAGGAGACACTTCTTCACATATACCAGGACTATGGTCAGGTGTGATATCTAAGCAATCTTCAAGACTATCCTTTAATCTATTTCCCCCATCATGCTTGGATGATTCCATCTCATCTTCACTTATTTGGTGTGCGTCCGGCTCAAAGGATGAACTAAAAGATATCTCACCCTCTAAATGCACTTCATGAGTTTCATCAACTTTAAAATTAGGGTTCTATCTTCATTATGATGTTGATGGACTCCATTGCATAAAGGATCCTCTTCAAACAATGGATTCAATAACATAGAGAAATCAGACATATCTTCATCTACTTCCTCTTCAAACAATAGATTCAAGAACATAGAGAATTGAGGCATACAATCATAATAATTTTCATTTGGATCATCAAGTTTTTCATCAATAAGACTAACATCTTCATTGACATTATCTCCTGAAACTTCCTCCTATTCATGCAGTTCTATTTCATCTCCATAATTTAATTTCTCTTGAATATGGGTTGATCCGTCAACCTCCTTACCATGGTGGATTGAGAAAAAATTTGGACCATTCTTCTCAGTATGCTTCGGTATTCTATGTCTAATAAGGTTGAAATCTCTTCCCTACGGAGAAGATCATCTTCCTCATTTTCATATTCACTGATGTTTGATATCATACAAGTATCATCATGGAAAAAAATTACATAGATTGTCCAAAAGAATCTTCTCCATTCAAATATGAAACCTCACTTGACTCATATGCTATTTTAGTTCTGCACTCTTTCTCCTCTGCAACCAGTTCATTATTCATAAGTTTGAGAAAGGTAAGGAACTAATGATCATATAAAAGACCTATTTCTTGCATTCTATTGAAAAGATCAGAGGATGTAGGTCTGCACTCTGAAGGTATTTCTTAACAGATATTAAACATCCTTATGAAGAATTGTATTGCAGATTCTTCTTGTTTCTCTAAGTTCAAAAATGCGTCCAAAGGGGATATGTAATTTGGATCTTCTTCATCATCACTAAGATTTCCATCAAACACAAGGCCTTGTTCAATTTGATCATAAGTCTCCTCTTCTCTATCTTCACTACCTTTTTCTAATATCTTAAAAATTAGCTTCAGATCAGGGTTATCTGGTGAGATTCCCAAGTTTTTGACCTTTCTCATTAATTATTTTTGTGAAGGCATAATTGTTACAGGTATCCTCTTATATATATCTACCATCCTCAAGAATAATTTTGTAGAAGACTCCCCTTCAAATCTCTCTAAACTGAAAAATGCATCAAGTAGATACATACTATGATCCACCTCCATGCTGCAGCTTTGGTCTTCACACTGTTCATAATACATGTTATCTTCATCACTTGCATCATGGAATTCATGTAGAAACCATTGTTCAAATTATTTCCAAGATGAAATACTTTGTGTAGGTAATGATTCATATGCCTCTCTTGCATTATCTTTTAATGTCATGACAAATAGTTTCATTGCCTGATCTTCTGCACAAATCTCATAGTTCTCTATAAATTTATAAAATGCATCCAAATGTTCAATTGTTGATTCATCCCATTCTCCATGGAACTTTGGTACAACCTGTGAAAACTTAGGGAGCAACTTAAAAGGAATACAATGGAATCCCCTTAGATCCAATGGCCTGATACCATCTACAGTAAATGGTTTTCCTTGAAATGATTATTTATTTTGATACATTCTGAATATCTAAATCGGTAATAACTTGTTTTTTTATACATTAGGTTCTTGTCAATAGAGTCGGCACCTCTTTCAAAGACAAAAATATTACTTATCTCCTTCTGGATCTTCTTCCTCAATAGAGTCACTGATTGAAATGCTTTATTGAATAGAGTCACCACCTCATTTGAGAAATGTCTTGCTTCTGGATTCTTTCTTCCAATAGAATGTGCTTCCAAATAAACTAATATAACTACTTTCTGATTCTGATCTGTGAAATCTGAAATTCTAGGTAACTCCACAATATATATTGTGAGCAACTCTCCCCGGCAGAGTCACCAATTTGTTGGTGCCCAAAAATGATAGATTTTCTTTTGGCCAACTGACAAGTATAATGGTGATGTACCACTTATACCTCTGCAATTTTGGCTTTAATCAAGCCAAGGCTGGTAGGCCTAATTTCACTTTGAACCATCAAATTTTTTATGTCGTACAACTGCGTACATAAAAAAAACAAAGTTCCTCCCAAGGTGGTGAATAATCCCTAGAGGAAAACACTAAATCTCCTAATAATTTCTAATATGTAAAGCTTAAACTAAAACTAAATAACCACTAAGAATCCTAATTCTAATGCTTTGAAAAATGATTAAATTATCAACAAACTACAAAGTATGAACCAACTAACAATTTCCAAATAATGATTAGATCGGTGCCTTCTAAAAACTTGGGCTATGGAGTCAGAAAAATTTTCAATCCTATGTATGATCGGAGACAATTTTTAAAAAAATTATTTAATAAGACACGACTATCATATCAAGGGATTCCACTCAAGATATAACTCAAACCAGATTACACAATTAGTATTATCGAATTTAACTCTGTTCAAGAGACCGACAAAAATAAAGGAAGATTCGCAGATCTTTCAATTAATATTCAAACTATATATTGATTTTGAGTTATAACATTCAAGGAATTTAACACAATGAAACATTCTATAAAATAAAATATCTGAAAGACTAATTGAAAATATATAACTTATAACCACAGATAAAATTAAATGGCACTTATCTTTATTGATGTTGAAAAACTGGTACATAAGAGCTTATAGTTGTAGTTGTTTATCAAATTCTATTGTATGAAAATCTATCTTGTATTGTCTTGTCTCTTTACATTTTACATTATATATATATATATATATATATATATATATATATATATATATATATATATATATATATATATATATATATATATATATATATATATATATATATATATATATATATATATATATATATATGTTTGAGTGGCTTTCACACCTCTTTAAGATGAAAAGACACACCCTTATTACAAATTATTTTTAAAAAATAATAAACTAACTAAAAAATAACTACCTAACTTTCGGATTTGGGTCTAGTCGAAAAACCAAAACACCTCGTGGAAATATAAGAGTTTTATTGGAGATGGGAAATTTGATTTCATGAACTGGGTCATTTTTAGATTTTTAAAATTTGACCATCTTTAGCCTCTTTCGGCATCATCTTTGAAGCAGGTCGAAATTCCAGCATTTTCTGAAACTTTTGCTCATAGAATTTTTATTGTTCCTATCACAAAGCTTCCTTTCTTAATCTCTCAACTTTTAATTGAAAAGAAATATTATTTTGTATCCCATTGCATGTACGACAACATTAATTATTGGGCATGGAGTTTAAAAGGCCATTTTGTAGGGTTTTATCACTATATAGGAATCCAAATTTTGCCCAAAATTTAGAGGTCCAACATAGCCTTCCCACAAAACCAACAACCACCTTCTCTTCCTCTAGACTGTGATCTTCTAGTTGATTATGACCACCGATTGTAATAATTTTTGCCTCTATGTTGACTTCTTCCTCTATTCTTGGTGCTCACCATTGTGAGAGTGTCACCGAATGAGGGCTCATCATTCTTCTTCCTTAAGTCTTCAGAAAGAAGAGTGGCAGATACTTCATCAAAGGAAAACTTTTTAGAACTTGAGGCTGAAGTGCTTACAACTATAATAACACCATCCTAGCTGCTTGGTAGAGAGCATAAAAGAACAACTTTACTATCATCATCTTGTGTCATGCCAACCAAATTGGCTTGGTTGATCAATGTGTTGAATACATTTATGTCGCTTGTCATTGCATAACCTTCCTCCATCTTGAGCTTGTACAATTTCTTCATGGTGAATACTTTATTTGCAGCCGACGCCATAGCATATGTTTTTATAAGTTTGTCCCAAATTTCTTTTGTTGTTTTCTCTTCTGCAACATTGAACAACATATTTTTATTAAGTGAAAGGAATATTGTTGCCTTGGCCTTTTCGTCAAGTGTTTCCCAATCTTCATCTCTCATGGGAGATGGATTCTTCATTTTTCCATTGAGCGCAAGAGAAAGTTCTTGCTTAATCAACAAAGATTTCATCTGAATCTTCTATATCCTGAAATTCTTCCCAGAAAATTTTTGCACTTTGAAATCTTCCATGATTCTGAAATTTCAACCACTGAAATCTCAACAGTGATTCAACCTCACTCTAATACCAATTGTAAATTTAAAAGCAGAACATAAATAGAAGTATTCAAAATATAAATGCACAAAGATTAAAACATAGGTTTTATTGTGGTTCAGAAAAATAGCCTATATCCACATTGAGAGCAGAGAAATATATTAATGTCACCAAATGTAATCGATTTACAATGAAAAAGGCCAGAGATATATGATAAGGCCAATCCAAGCAGCTGAAGAGACAAATAGTTGGCAATAGGACAAATGTCCGTTGGCCTTCCGATTCTTAACACTGTTCACATTGAGAGTTCCTGGGAGCTTGACAAAGAGGTAGAATTAGATGAGTAGAGGCCATCACCAATGTCAGAGGCCATAAGCCATGTAAAGTCGCCCTTGCTATTACAGGAGGATTCGATGTCCAACTCCATGCTCTTCACTGCACAAATCATGTTTGGCGAAGGGCAGCACACCATGCCTTCCAGAATGAACAACACATCCCTGATGGAAGGCCTGCACCCCACTCAAGGGTGCGCACACTACACCACTAGCAACAACACCCTCTCCATACTCTTCCTGCAACCACTATCTCGAATCCTCTCATCTATTATTTCGCTAGATTTCCCATTCTAACTCATGTCCACCACCCAGTCAGAAATGAGTACATGCTCAAGACATTTAGTGCATGAGTCGAAAGACGGGCGACCCGTCAAGAGCTCCAGCACAATGATACCAAAACTAAACATGTTTCTCTTATTGTTAAGGTAACCATAGAGTGCGTACTCAGGAGCCACATAGCCCACTGTGCCCACGGTGTGCGTGGTGTAGTGTGTCTTGCCTGTCGTCTTAAACTTGGCCATCCTGGAATCAATGATGAGAGGGCCGAGGTTCTCATCGAGCAGCATGTTTGCCACCTTCACATCCCTATGAAGAATGGTCAGCTTCGCATCTTTGTGCAGGTACGCCAAACCCCTCGCTATTCCCACCAAGATCTTGAACCGTTGCGGCCACGTTAGATAGGGTCGGGTAGAGCTAAAGAAATAATCTACCAGGCTCCCATTCTCCATCAAGTCGTAGACCAGAACCTGCTCCAGCTCTTGCCCGATGACCCCAATGCTGTAGCCTTTCAAAGGCAACAAGTTCTGGTGCTTGGTGTTGCTGATGATCTGGACCTCGTGGCTGAACTCCTCCTCCGCTCTCTGCCTAAAGTCCTTAAATCTCTTCACTGCTATTCGCCTTCCATCTGTTAGAGTGCCTCTATACACCCTTTCGAAGCTCCCCTCTCTGATCGGATTCGACTCCGAGAAATCCCCTGTGGCTTTTCTAATCTCATTTACCTCGAAGAAAATCAGGCCTGTAATCTCGCTGAGGATTTCATATCTCTAGATCAGCTTCCTCTGATGTTGTTCCTTCACACTGCGAAGCCTTCTTAGATACTCGAAAACAACGGCTAGCATGAGGATGAGAACCGTGAGTGAAGGAATGAGCGTCATGATAAGCATCTTGTTAACCATGCTACAAGTCGGTTTGTCATGCCTTGGATGAGGCAGATGACCCAAGGCGCTTGACACATTAGACAAATTATTGACGCTGAGAATACAAGTTGCTGCATCAAGGCATCATAGCAGTCGATGCCACCGCTGACGTAAATTGTGACGAACTGGGGGCAATCAGATTTGTCCTCTATGGGGATTTTATTCAAGTAATAGAGCACCTTGCCCATGGCCCTCATGCAGTCATTGCAATTGAAATCGTCAGGTCTTCTGGAAGCTCTATAAATCCGTAATATTGTTGCAGGCGGAAGGGGCGCTCAAAAAACTATGGACTCCTAGCCCGCAAGTTGAGAGGAGTGTGGAGTTGATCCCGCGACCTATGAGCTGCTTGCTGAACTCATCCACGTAGGATTTGGCCATCTTGTTGTCGAGCAAGAGGAAAGAATGAGTGTTGTGCATCGAGGACAATTGTAGGCTTTTGATCAGGTCGGTGACGCCTTCGTAGCAATGAGATTTGTCTCGTAGAAAGCATTGCTCATACATCCATGAATACGCATCGAGTTCCCCTGTTATATTCACCGGGCATAGAGCTATCGCAGCTGGTAGAACACCCATGAACAAAATATTTTAAAGATATGCACCAAATTGAAATAAATATATGCCCTCAACAAATTATAATTTTGAATGTATAAATATAAAATATGAATATAAATACTTAAAGTCGTAATTTAAAAAAAATAATTTATATCATTTTACAGTTATAATATATAATTTTTAAAAGATTTTAATAGACATAAAAAATAATTAATTTAATTAAAAATTATATTACATAAATTTATTTTAAATGATTTTTTAAAATAGTGATACGAAGTTAGAAATTAAAATATAAAAAATTAGAGGCAAGTAATTGAATTTTAGAAATTGGGTTCACCACTTAGTCTATTGGTTAAGTGATAGTTTTTGTTGTGTCCACCAAGGTTCAAACCCCTATTAAGCCATTGTGACTGTGAGTTTGTATCTTTTCTTATCCAAATAACTCGTGAGTTTGAGCCTCAACTTTGTTAAATGGGAATGAGGTCCCCCAGTTGTGGCCTCATCGGTTCATAGGTCCAGGTCAAAAGCATTTCACATGGAGTCAGAGCTCGTGCCATGCCAGCATCATTGATCACATTAAAAAGTTTACCAAACAATTTTTTTATTAAAAAAATTAGAAATTAGGATAAATAATTGTATTAGGGAAAAAATAAACAACATAAATATAATAAAATGTAAATGTATTTGTATCTATAAATATAATTTAAAGAAGGCTAAGCACCTAGCTCAATTAGCAAAAGCCTCATGTGGTAAAGCACTAGGTCATGAGGTCTAGTCTCCCCTTGCCCACATGGTAGCAGAGGATGTGTCAGGCCAACATCATCAATCACATTAAAAAAAATTTCTAGCACACTGGAGTTTATAGTTGGCACATTGCAATTCATAGGGGAGCTATATCCAATTCCTGCAATCTAAAAGATATATAGCTTAAAGTAAAATAAAATAATTTTAAGGTAAATAAAATAACTTTAGTTGATATCTCTTATCATTTCTCTAGAAATCGATGTATTTAAGATATCTATACTAGTTATTTTATATCTTGGACAAATAATTATGACAAAAAAATGGAGGTATATATAGAAATAGTTCGGTTTTCAATATATGAGACAAATATTTATTTATTAAAAAAAGATAATTGAAATAAAAAGTAATGCAAATACTACAATATCAGGTAAAGATTAAAATAAAATATTAAAACTTAAACCTTATTTTTTAGCAATTTTAATACCTATATATTATAGTATCAAGCTGACACACATTATATTCAAAAAATATTTATTGTAATTTAGATATAGCATAAAATATACTAAACAATCTCCATTTTATTATTTAACACCATCTTAAAATTTAAAAAATATATGTCACTTTCAAGTGATCCAAGTTAAAACAATATGACATGGGATGAAAGCATGGTAGTTAGTTCCACTCCTCAACTATTAAATTTTTGCCTAAAATCACATTTTAAAAAAATGACTAGTATAAATTTACAAATATTTGATGGAAGGGGTTTACACTAGTACATTTGACCCTAGTTTTCAACCAACATTTTCGACAAACTTGCAAAATGGTTTTTCTTAGTCAGAATGTAGAAGGAAAACTTTGATTTTTTTTATTCCATGCTTGTGTTCATCTAAATTTCTACAACCAGGATGGTTTGTCAAAATTTAGACGAACACGGGCATAACTTTTTAAAAAAGGTTTCATTTCAATTCATTATGTTTTGTGGCAAAGCAAAGCAGCACCATTACGCACCAAAGAAGAGCTGAAGGAGGGCCACGAACGCCTTCAATCAATGACCTGTAAGTGCACTCTAACTAAAGACAATCTTTTATTCAATAGATGCAATGGATGGTGTATTTGGTTTGTAAATAGATGTAATAGATGGTGTATTCGGCATGGTTCATCATATAAGTGCATCGTTCATTTCAAGTATTTGTTTAGCTTGGAAAATGGAAGTAGGTGCAAATTCTCCTAATTTTTGGTTTTTTATACCATTTTTTATAAACCCTCTCTCAGGGATCAAAATAATGAGAGATATGACTCGGTAAATAAAGTGACTCAAATAATAGGTACAGTGTTTCGAAGGCAAGTCTTACCGAAGTGTTGTAGGGGCTCACTTTAGGAAGTGACCACTGAGATCTGGGGCTAGAATGATGCTAGAATAAGGAGGCTAGCTACTACCATAGAATTTTAGGGGCCCAGAAGGAATCTTAGTTACAGAAGAGGCAATCACAAAGCCACCTTATTGAAGCCCCGCTGATAAATTCAAGTATGGCTCTGGTGCTTGAATAAGTATCTGGTACCCGAGGGCCACTTTAATTCTATATAAAAGGGGAGATTATTGGGTTTCTCGATCAAATAAGCTTCGTGGCTCCATGCCCATCATCATAAGGATCTCCATCTCAGTATGGTTTTGGATCATCATTTCTTGGGGATACTAAGTGGAATGATTCAAGATCATTCATTCAAGGTCCTCGAGAAGAGTTAGATCTTATATTTATACCACATGTTCATTATTCTCCCTAGTCTATTTCATTTCTTCAACTATGTTTCCTTGCTTTAGGCCAACATAGGGGCGATAAAAAATCTACAAGCACCCTGGTTTGGTATTCAAATTCACTAGCTTTACTTCATTATTTTTTTATTATATGTTTAATGAAGTGTTGGTTCTGTAGTTTTATCCATGATTACTTTACATATGATATTATTTGTGCAAATGTTTGTATTCTCAACAGTCCCGATCCTGATACCATACCCATTTTTTAATTCCCTAACACATATTTTATTAGGCCAAATATATTCTATAGTACTAAGGAATGATGATGCTTGTGGAGGGAAGAAATATATGAGGCTTACTGTGGAGACTCATAAGTTCTTTTTATAGGGTGGAAGACCAGCTGGTCCCAACCCATATTTGTTTATGCTTGAATGGATTGATGACTAGGGAAACAATGTTCTTCACCTATGCTAATGCATATCAGAACTATCATGGCCCACAATATGATCCTTCTTGATTTGGAATAAGGATTTATTTATTATTATTCATCTTCTATCCTTGTCATTTTGTCTCTTTGGGATAGTTGGTTAGGTCCAGTGTCAGTAGACTACTGTCACCCATTGTCAACTTCATTTATCCTAATAAGCTTTATCCTTTTTTTGTGTGTGGACTAGATGAAAAATAAAGCCCAATTTTCTACTATGGGAAAGGGGATCATAATGTACTATTGTTCTTATGTGTGTCATAAACTCATAAATACAAAAGGACAATGGCACCATCTTTCTTATTAGTGTCATTAAAATAAAAAATATGAGACTATTATTTTTACGTATATAATGGCATTAGTGTTCTTATCCATAACATTAAAAACAAAGAGGATTAGGCTTATACAAATGCACCATCTTAACTATATCATAAAAACAAAGAGAATAAGACTTCTATTTTTACTTTTTAGTATTTACGTAAAAAATATTAAATCAAATCATCTCCATCAAATATAATATAGGGATCACATGTGAGAAAATAATGGAGCACCCATGCCAAAAGAAGATAAGAACTCAAAAGAAAGTAATGAAAAAACTAAGAAAAAAAATATGGTTATCCCTAAAAGAGAAGAAATAAAGATGAAACAAATAATGGAGAGAGAAGAAAGATAAAGAAGAAGAGATGAGTGTTTCATTAAGAGTGTTGATGAGCATGCCATTGTGGGTTATGTTGAAACAAAAAGGGAAATGAATAGACCTAGAGAACACAATACTAGATAGAAAATAAAAGTCCACAATTGAGAAGATGTAGGAAATAGTAAATAACTTATAGACAACACTTAGAAATTATGAAGAAAGGAGGAGATTATTGTTAGGGACAAGTGGAAGCAATGAGGATCTTGCCCTACCACAAGACCCTAAGAAGGAATCTACCAATATCATAATTTGGCCAGATAATAGATTCATGAACATTTTGTAAACTCCAAATAAATCCCCATTGTTGACTAATGATTACCTGGAAATATTAGTGAACCTAAGTATGAGTAGATTAAGAAAATAGGAAATTAACTTAAAGAAAAATGAAGAGGCACAATTAAATAACATGTATTTAACAAATCTAAGACTATTAATAGTTTTTTAAACGTAACAACCCTGAATCTAGGACCCATCCCTAGCCACATACAAAACTAGAATATTTGAAACATATTGATTACAAGAACAAGACAAAAAAAGAGAAGAAAAAAACAAAAAATATAAGTGAGAAAGATATTCCTTGGACTGAAATATTAGGAAAATATTTCTCTAAGATTAGATTAGAAAGGGACAAGGATAGAGAAAGGGATAGTGGTAGAGGTAATTCAGGATTTTAAGAAATCTATATTTGTAAAATAGACACTGGTGCACATTACATCATTAATGAATGCACCTAAAACTACATAATTATGAGATATTTTGTAATTCAATCCCATAAATTAGATTGTATGACATATGGTTTGCTTTTTCCAGCTCAGTTAATAGATAAGCACAATAGAAAATAATCCACAAGCAACTTATAACCATGTCTTAAGGATTTTGTTTGTAAAATCTAGTAGTTATATCATCTAACATCTACTTCAGTTATATCAAATCTAGTGGTTATATCATCTAACATTTTCTTCAGTTCTTTCCTTGAATGTTCTCCTCTCTTTTCCTTATAGTTTGTGAAGAACTCTTTGTTCTCCTTTTCCAATTCATTCCACACTGTAAACAAACAAACAAACAAACTTGGAACCTTAATCAACATACTCTATGTACAACACCGATTTTTGAAGTCACATCATGAATAAAGAGTAAAACTTAATCACTTTAATCTTTAATTAAATTCAATCAATCAAACAAAGATAAATCATTCACAAAAATATAAAAAATTTACAAAAGTTGACATTATACCTTGTCCCTTTCTCTAGAACCCTTGTCCATTTTACCAATATGAATCCCAAGAGGATTGTATGACCGATTCATGTAGTGTTTACTACATGATAATTGACACAATAAATAAAAGAATAATTATTATAATAGAATTATTGAATTCTTCAAAATCATCACAAATAAATGAATATATGGAGGTCAAAAGATCCTTATATGCATATTTTAGGGAACAACTTTTGGATGTGCTACAGTATCAGGGGCATGTTTGTATGCTTTATGAAGAGGTTGTATGTCATGAAGATGCATATTATGACCAACATACAGAAATAAATACATAAAAGGGTAGCTCCAAAGTTTTTTTAGAAAATTTATGTGATGAGGTAATCTATGAGAGAAATGTATCTAAGGATGGTAGCTCTGATAATAAGAAATAAATTGTGGGAAACCATTGCAATACATTGGAGGAATATTTTAAAAATTAGGACACGCATGCAATACATGAGTACAAAGAAGTATATGATCCAATGAATGGTGCATTCATACCTAAATATTGTGATGGCATATGCAGCACATTCAATGCAAAAGGTGAGGAGGAAAATTTTCTCAGTATTTCAAAGAAATTTTAGATTTATCAAGTCCAAAGAATATTAAAGATATGTGGATAAAAATGGTTCCAAAATATTTCTAGTTCTCCTCCCTCTTTTCAACATAAAAATGGGATTCTTCACATTAATGTTAAAAATGATAATTAAAGTCAATAATCTTAAACTTTCTTTGAGAAGTATAAATAAAAAAAATGGGGGATCTACCTTTTGATAGACAGAAATATTTGTTTTCACAATAAAGGACATTAGCATTGTAGTAATGATGAATATTTATGCATTCATGGAAGCATACATTTTTCATTGTTTTATGATAAATTAAAAACATTTACATTCACTAATATAGTTTACCAACTATTATATGTAATTAATCAAGAAAATAATGGTTGAAGAGATTGTTAGAATTATTTAGAACAACAGAGGGGGGGGTGAATCAGTTGTTCTCAGGTCCAAATGTACCAATTGAACTTTCTATTACTTCAACAATCTCAAATCTAATCACCAACTCAACTCGGTTTCTAAAGTATATATCAAAAACATATAACATGCAGTCACCACAATTATAGTTGAAACCCAACTTGGGAAAAACCACTTTGTAACATGCTACTGATATATTCACTCTTCTGAAGTGATCTCTATGAAAAACCAACCCTATTAAAGGTTTACAAACACACCGCTAGGTGTGACCCTATTAAAGGATTTAAACACTTTGTCAAAAGTGACCTGGTTAAAGGATTTAAGTACATTCCATTAGAATGCCACCTTGATTAAAGGATTTATATAGTGATTGTTAGGTCAACCTTGATTAAAGGATTTAGACTGATACAATGGTTAGAAAGTAACAGTAGTTTCCGATCTGAAAAACATACAACTCACTTTGTAAATACAAATCCGTTTTGCACATATATGTTGATTTACTAACTGAGCTTCATTTCCATCTCCATCACTGATCTGCTTAGAATTCACTTCAAGCAATCACAAATCTTCTCAACTTCAACCTTTTGCTTAGACTTATCAGTCAATAACATCAACAACTCTAGCTCCTTACTGTAACCTCATAATTAGGTTTTCCTTTATACCTCTTTAGTTAGGTAGATCCATCTTTTGCCGCTTAATCTCCTTCTTAAATCTTAGGTTTAGGTCAGATTCATCGAATACTTCCATCATTTAAGTTCTTCATCCTTCCTTCTAGATACATCTTCAAACTTCTCATTGAATCCATGATAAAATGATTTACCACGCATTAAATTCTGCATACAATTCATTAATAAAGTCAACATGATTTACATATCCCAAGAATTCAACTATGTTGGCTGGGGATCTCAATTCTTTCTTCAAATGTAAATTACTGACATGCGGTCAATACTATGTTCTTCTCCTCAATCATCACTGCGTAACTTAGTCATCTCTACAAACTGTCTTCCCTAGTTAACATTGTCTTTGCTCAGTAATTTTCTATCACTCAGCATAAACTAATGTTCGGTCAACACTAAATTTACTCGGCATATACTGGCCCTCGGTCGACACTAACATCACTCGGCTTAAACTAGATTTCTTCACTTTTTCTAAGTTAAGCCTACTTCTTCATTCTTTCTTCTTACTTAGATAAATAATACATTATCTTATCAATGTGACAGCTAATCAAGTACCCATTGAAGTATCAAATAACTCAACCTTTCCTTAGGTTCTCTTGTTATCTCCTTTCCCTAATCCTTTTCATCAATCAATAGATATGGTACTCTCCTAGATAGAAATTATCTTACCAGTTAAAGTTTGACATCAATGACAATACAACAATTGTTTCAATTTCGGTTTCCAACAAAGATTACCAATGAGTTAATCAAGCTAAATAATTTATTCAATACACAAAAATGTAGCTTCTAATTATCAACAAATTTCTCAAAAATATTGGAAGTGTAATTACTTCTTGTGTACATTTTTAGTATTCGCATGAAATAAGTTTTAATTTGGTGAAGATATCCCTTGATAATCTATATGAATATTTATTAGGAGACCATCAAACAAAAAGAGAAGCAAATTGGATAATAAAAATGATATTGTTGAAAAGGAACATAAACAAAGATGATTTTATTTATTTTCACATACAACTATTCCTCTTATATTAATTTTTGCACTCTCGTATGCATTGACCTTGTCCACTTACTTATTGTACTTATCTGTGCACCTAGGCCCATTTAATTATTTCCCAACTAGATCTTATTATTGGCACATTTTAGAAAAGTTTTCCATAAAAAATAATTTCCACTTTTTAATCCAAAATTCAAATTTCTTTGCAAGGATAGAGGCTAAAAAATGAATGGAATGTTGAATTGACAAGAAATTATTTCGAGTAAGAAACCATTTTATGGAATCTTACACAAGTCTTGATGTGATGTCATAGAGTCCTACAACATGTTAGCACATGCTTTCAATATGGAGAAACACAATATGAGTGATCATGGTTGCTATAAAAAACTTGTGTGCTTGAATGCTTTTCTTCTTGAAGGAAAATCAATGCTCAAAATTGTATTGAGCTATGATGTTAGAATTTTTTCTACAAAAATTAAGAGTTTGAAATGAAAGAGGGAGTTGAATTTTTATGCAACTTACACATCTTTAAAAATAATTTTTGGAGAAGAGGGACAAAGAAAGGTAAATTCACATTATTTGCAAAGTTAACTTTCAATCTTCAAAAGTTGAGCTTTAACTACCTAGACAAGGGCATTTGATGCCCCAATCCTAGAAAAAAAAGCTATAAAAAGGGTTGTGAATAGGGGAATCAACCAATTTTATGGAAATAGTCTTGAAACTAGGCATAATCAAGCATAAATGAGGCACATATGCCAAAGTGGGTCCAAAATTGGTGTGAAATTATTGAGGTATATAATTTATGACACTACAAAAATATTAAATGCATTCATTTTAATCATCAATAAATCATCAAGGCATCAACCAATCATTCATTATAGATAGAGATCAATAATGATAAATTTTGATTTAGAACAATAAAAAGAGTAAAAAAAAATTATACTTAAGCATTTCTTATTAGTTTTTATATGTTTTAATTGTATGGACCAATCCAGAAAAAAGTTGACATAATGTACAAGTACTTTAAGAAATTTTATGTGGGAAAAGATATTAGAGGGAGAATAAATATTACCTTGAGGAATTTAACCCTTCTTTAGACTATCAACAAAAGGTTTTCAAGATACATCAACATTCCTAGAGAGAAAAAATTCTCATTTCATAATTGAGGACTAAATCACATCACCTTCAATGTGAAATATGTATATGATTCAAAAGGTCAAAAAAGTTGGTGTAAGAATTTATAGTATATTACATTATTAGATGCAATTATTATGGGCAGTTATGTAATACGATTATTGACTCCACTGAATCCTATATATAAATCATCATATATTTAAAATAATAATTGTAGCATTCACCCCTACTTTTTACCATTTTTTCCATAGAATGGTATCAGAGTGCTAGTGAATTATGTGCCTATGTGATGGAGAACTTGGTGATGCTTTTCAAATATGTGGGTGTCTGATTTTGTATTTTAATCCTAAAATGTGTAGTTGTCTTTTTTATCTCACTCAATAAATGGATTAAGAATGGTGTAGGAATATCCACCATTATTTATTACACACTCCTAGCTATTGTTGATTAAGATTAGAAAGTAGAGAAAATTGATAAGTTTGAGTAATGGCCTAAGAAGGAAGTATACATCAATTGGAATAGATTTCATCTCACTGTGGGGTTACCACGGTTTTCACCTCATAATAAAGTTATCAGATAGTAAAAGAAAAGTATTGCAAGGTTGATATTGATGAATGTGATGCACTTGCATCTATGATCTCTTCCTCCCTTGAAAAGGTGGTTGCTAAAGATGACAATGTCTTGTTCTAGGGCTTGTCTAGTCTTGTAAGTGATTTGGATGGTTGTAAGAAAAAAATTTCTATGTCAGGGAGATTTCTAGGAGAGAGAGTGGCTTGGTTATGGTGGCTTTTGGATTGAATTTCTTAACTTTATCCCCATTGAAGGTGTACAAGTAGAGAAATCTTCTTAGATTTGTCTTCATCGTTGGCCATTGAAACCTAAGTGATAGTAGCAATATACAAGATGTAGAGAAATATACTAGTCATGCAAGTCTAAATTATCTCTGGCATGAGGAATTTGAAGACATTGATAGGTGTTAAAGTATTTTTAGAGACATTTTCTAGCTACTTATGTTTAATGTTGCAATGTTTAAGCTTTAGAGGCATTACAAATATAAAAAGAGAAGTCATTGTAGAAAATTGTATTGGTAAGTTTCACTTTTTTATATACAATCCATTGGTAGTATTTAAAATATTGTCTTGGAATATATGTTTCTATTGAATGATGACATCCACCCTTCAAAGTTTCTAATGAAAAAGTTGAAGCTAGACAAAGATTTAGATGTAAATAGAAAATTGTATTTTGAGAAGATGAGAATTTGTGAAAAGGCCAAGAATTAAAGTAAAGACAATGTTTGGAAATTTTATTTTGGTTGATCATTACATCTTCTAGAGATCCAAAAGTCCTTACATAGACTTTAAGGTAATTTTTTATGGTATCACTAATAGTGGTTCAAGAAAATATGCAACTAAAAATGATTCTATGAGTGTTATATCTCCCATGAGATGTGTCAATCAAGCAATCTATTTTTTTACTACTAGCACTCAAAGTAAAGAATTTATGGTGAGATTTGAATTGATTTTGGTGAAGATAGATCATAAGTGGGTATTGCAAAGTGTAGGTATAGCTTATGTGATTGAAGGTTTGGTTTCATTAACTATGCCTTATGTGTTCATACTTGATGCTAAGTACGCCCTAATGGATTTTTATTATAGTTACATTTAAGAGTGCTTTCAATGTTTTGAATATTACAAGTAGCAGTTAAAGAGTAACAAGATCGCATCAAAGGCCACATGCACTAAAGTATGTAGTAATCTCCACCATCTTAAGCTAGCTTCTCACTTGAGATGGTACTTGAATGAGAAGCATTTTTGGCTTTTCTTTCATGTTTTTGTTGTCTCTTTATGTCTTGTTGTTGATGAATCTAAAGAATACATGTGTTGTGAAGATTTGAATTAGAGACATACCTTTGGGGTTGGTTGAAGAGTTTGAGTATGGATGGTTTCCCAAAGAGTTCACAAGATTGTGATCGATAATTACCACCCTTTTGAGGGTCAAGATACAATTTGGAAGATTTTGTCTAGAATAATTCAATGTTTATGATATGAGAGTTCAGAATAGAGAGCTTAAGGATTTAACTTGGTGCTACGCCTTTTCAAGGGTTACAAGGCAGCTTGGGGTGAGTTCCACTTGATTTAGGATTTGGTTCTTGAAGCCATTTTTTTTTCAAAAATATGTATTCATTTATGTAATCAGTAAATTTTGTTGTGTAAGCCTTAAAGGGGGCTCCTTAGGGCAAGGTGAATTTGATGATTTGGAACGACAATGTAATAAGGAGGGGAATGTTAACATAAGTTATAACATATTACATTGTCATGTGCAACTTTATGCAATATAGTTATTACAATTGCATCTCTATTGAATCCTTTGTATAAATCATCATTAGATATTTAATATAATCATTGCAACATTCACCTCTAATTTTTACCATTTTGTCACAGAGAGAGAGAGAGAGAGAGAGAGAGAGAGAGAGAGAGAGAGAGAGAGAGCCTTTCCATTCAATTTGAATACTTGAAACTTAATTTTTTTTTTATTTTAGGATACAAAGATTACAATAGTATTTAGGTCAAGTACATTTGTAATTTAGTCATCTAAATGATGTCGAATTCAAAATTTTGAATATATATTATATAAAGTTGAATTTAAAATTTTAAAAAAACATTTATATATATATATAACACTTCAAATAATAATAATTTACAGTATAGCTATATTTTATAAATAAAATGTATGAAGATAGAAGAAATATCAAATTTTAATATTTCAATAAGAACTATAAAAAAATAAAACACAAATTATCTACGGTAAAAGGAAAGTTGCCATTTCAATTTTCTTTTTATAAGGAAGTTAGAACTATAGTACCATTACAAGATTTACAATTCCATAGACCTTCCTTCCCCGTGCGCGTTAAAAATTTTATATCCTTTTCCCAAGTGATAGCAACACTCTGACCCAATGTCCCCCTCAAATGCAGTATATGGTCTCAAGACGGAAACGAAGCATTAAATAGAGATATGAAACAGTCGTTTCAAAGCTTCCAAGCCCACTCACGAACCATTACTGGGTCAAGTCTGTGCTTTTCCTCCAACTGTTCACACTGCGAATTACCGGGAGCCATGTAAAGTCGCCCCTGCTAGTATTTATCTGTGTAAACAGTATCTTCTTCAAGACTGATCATTGATGGCGAACATTTTGACCATTGATCTGTGTAGCGTGTATGAAAAACGCCCGTTGACTTGTAAAATACATGATGCTGTAAGTAGGAGAAACTGAAGTGGTTAAAGGAGAGCAAAACACGGTTCGCTAGGGTAAATGATAACACGGTTCGCAGCCGAATTCAGCACCGTAGGATTCCTTCCTTCCTTCCTTCCTTGAGTGTTCCCCACGTCTGTGCCAATTTGATTTTTGGGAAGGGTGATATTGGATTCCAATTAGATTCCCATCGATATGATTTTTTATTTAACACTTTTAACAAATTATTTAATACAAAAGTACATAAATGAAATCTATTGTAAAAAATTAATTAAGAACATATTCATATCTATATATATAGTATAATAATAAGGTATTTGATTACATTCTTAGTATAATAATGAGATATTTGGTTACATTTACATTAAAAGAGTCGTAATTTGTAAAATCTTCAATATGATAATAATAATTATTTATATTTACAATATTATTTTACTACACTTACATCTCATGTCAAAAATAAATTGTGAATATGATGAATTTAATGACATTTAAATTATTTGCAATCTCATTACTAACTTTTAAGTTGCACATTCAATATTCTAATGGCTCCGAGATGAAAGTTCAAAGTTGTCTCATCTTACAAACAATTATATTCGTCACACTTAAAATTTAAGCTTTTCTATCTAAAAGCTAATTTGGTCTAAACGTCATTTTTTATTAGAGGAAAATTGGTTTTATAGGGACTAGAAACCCAAAGTTTACAAAATAAAAGGGTTCATCTCGTGCAACAGCTAAAACAAAGGCAAACCAAACAGGACCCAAACGCCAACCAAAAGCCAAAAACGAGGGACAAAACACCAATAAAACCTACACGTGTTTAGCCAAAGACTCTTGCTTTCTAATTACATCAACATTTATGTTTCTAACCTTCTTAACAATACTATCTAAAGGAGTAGCATTCTTGTTCTTACTCCTCAGGCGCATGGTCAAGCCATCACTGGGATTGGGTCCTACAATATCCTTCAACCCCTTTGCATCTTTTCCCTCTATTATGTTCCACTTCTTCACTTGGAGATGGTCAGTATCGCATAAATAATCTTTAGAACTCGAAGTGGGAGAGTTACCTTTAGAAAGACGGTTAACCACTTCAACATGTTCATTAATTTTCCAAAGTCCTTCACTGGTATCTAGCAACACCAACTTACTAACATTGACAACTTTAATAAGTGCAAACTGAACACCAATTAACCTTCCTTCCAAATTCCTAATTTTATTTTTATGATCTTGTTTAATATCACCAACATCCCTCATCAAATTGTGTGTTCTAGCAAGAATATCATCAAGCTTTTAGGTATTGGTGGAACCATGTTTAATGTCTTTTAACTCCGAAACATTCTAATTGAAAAGGACCTCTTGACTGACTAGGAATTTACTCAAAAGTTTACCAACTAAGGCACCATCCTTGCAAGAAGAACCCTTTTCAACATGGGTTTCCTTTCCAATCTCCAGTGGAATGTTAATGGAAATTTCCTTCTCCTTATCAACCATGATAAATTCTAGCAAAGAGTCCTTAACGGTAGGCAAAGAGCTTTTCTTTCTAAATGGAGATTTGATCGTGATAGAAGGGGACCCACAAGCTTTAGAGTTGTATTTAGCTTTGCCCATGCTTATGGGTTTCTTTCCTTTACTTTTACTATTGCGATGTTCCAAATAATTAGGCACAAAACCCTGAGAGGGGACATAACTGAGTCCTCCTCATCTGACAAAATTACCTTTTTTTGCATGAAGAGGATGAGATGGAAGTAGAAGGGAAAAGGGGTTTCCTTTTCTTCTTATACAAATGGTAAACTTCACCCCCCTCCAGGTCAAAATCAACATGATCTAAACCCTATATATCATAATGGACGCTAATATTCTTTTCAAACTCTAAACCAGTTTTAGTAGATGGTGTTTCCCTATAATAGAGATAATAGAGTTCTCTATCTCCTCATCTTAGCCAAAATGTATTCTTCGTGATATTTTATTTTATATGTTCATAAAAAGTTCTTGAAATAGTATAGTCATTTATTTATTTTCTAAAGTTGACCTAGAAGAACATGTAGCTTAGTGATTTAACAACTCTCTAAAAATATCTTTGAATACCAACCATTCTCATATTAGAATAGACAACACTGCATCAAGCAAACAAGAAAAAAAGAAAGCTAATTCTCATGAGCCAAATATGTAGCTAGAGATTATACCCTGCCCACATAATCTACCTCAACTTAAAGGTTTGACCCTCCATTAAATTAGTATTTCATTATGTCTTAAATGTATTCTAAATCAAAAGAATCACAAGACAACTAACTTATAGGGAAAACTATCTACTCACACTTTTGTTCATCTGTTTATTGCTTTAATGACTACCTTTTGGTGTTGGACCCTGGGGTCACTTAGTGAATCTCTAAAGGATTAAGTTTCAGCTTTTAGACAAGATGTTAAATCATTTTTTTTTTATCTCAAATATTATTGATAGGAAGAGAATTCCACCCATAAGTATTTTTCTTGTACTTGTCATAATTCGTTACTTTATTTATTTTTTTGGTCCCATATTTCCTATGTTACTCATACAAGGTAGAAATGGACTCATTTTTAAAGCTTCAGTAGAGTTTTGTCCAATGTGGTAACCTATCATTGCCAGTTGTTGCCTTTAGTCTTTAACCCCCATGCCTGATTACACTTGCATGCTAAACTTGGGCTTTGGCACTATTGATGGATATATTGGGAATGCTTTTGCTACTACTTTAGGGAAAACAAGGATTTTGTATTCATAGAAAATTGTAGTTGGCTTTTCTTATATGATGTATGCATTATTTTCGTGGAAGATAACAAGATTTTCTATTCATAGAAAGCTGCATATTTATGTCATTTTAAACATTTTGCAAATATAATGGTTGATCTTGGTTGACACAGGACAAGAGCTTCACTTCACTTTCATTCTGAAGACTCCTCTAGCCTCAGTTCTACTAAAAAAATGTTGTAGGTAATCTTTTCAAATTTTGTTTGTAAGTTTTTCTATAATGCATTAATTAGGTGGTATTCTTTGCTTCAACCAAGGAATGCTTAAGATAAACAAATAGATGTAGCCATATCGTAAAAGTTGCAATTATTATTTCTTATTCCAATGCTTGTTCCAGTGTAACTTATGTTAAATCTATTTTGACTAAATTAACCTTGAATTTTTATTGTGTATGGTAGTATCAAGTATCTTTTATATTTCTACTGTAATTTAGTAGTGCATTCCATTTTATAAAAGTTATTTTGATTTTGTGTATGTGCTCAATGGTTTAAACTTTGAACATTCATTTATAGATGCTATAACTATTTTGAACTATAAAAAATGGTTGCATCTTTTCTCATTACTCCATTGCTTCATGCTTATGTATTAGATGTGTTTCATCTTGTAGAGGAAATCTATAGAAGGCTGCTGAGGATTTATCCATTCAGAAGAAAACATAAATACAACTGAATCTACGTGAATTCAGTATGAAATTAAACCAACTGCCTCTACTTAGGATTAATTCATTTAGCACATAGAAATACAACAGAAGGAAAATCAACCTTTTCTTAAAGACTGCCTCAAAAGTAAGCGAGTTCCTCACCACACATAGGAAAAACCTTAGAAGCCTGCAAAGTAGTACTTAGGCAATTGAACAAATAGCACCTACTGGAAAATCATGAAATCAACTTGGTGAAATGGTTTAGTGAAATAGGTACAAGATGCATACGAGAATTCTAATCAATTCTAGGTTACTCTCCCGTACTAAAGCTCCTTTTCTAGGTGAAGAATGACACACAATGTGTACCCACAACATGGAAGAAAAGGTATCAGATGGACATGGACTCAGCATGAACATGAGCCAGAGTTACAAATGTTCAGATATAATTTCCTATCAAATAACAATGTATGCAAGCTTCTGCTATGTCCTAGATGATATGTTGATCCTTGTCTTTATACCTGTTATATATTACTACAAAAAATGATGCAATTGGCAGATTATAATGTTATCTTTTTTGTAGTTATTTATGCTTTTGATAACCATTAATCTAAATAACTATTTGTTATATGCTAGGTTGCATGGGTACTCGCACCCTCACCCCTGGGATGCATATGAGGTACTTAGTGGGTACTCGGTGGATACTTGGTAGAGAGCATCATAGCTAATGAACTTGATTAAAAAAAATTATTTTTGTTTCAATTTTTTGTTTGCCTATCAGCTTATCAACTTGTTGTTTATCAAGCTTAATTCAATATGTAATCAGTTTGAAACTCTGATGCAATATGATTAATAGTAAACTTTATCACTATTTGAAAGTCAGAAGTTTTTCATTTGCAATATGTTATTTTTATATGATTTATGATCTTCTTGTTCATGCTTAAAGTTTGTTTTGTTTGTTATGCATCTAAATATTTAACATATATATTATTAGAAACATATTGCAAATCTGAAACTAAAAACAATACATTACATTTGCAAACTTTATCACTGTTCTTGGTTTGAAAATTCAATGTCATGACTCATATTTTCAGACTTTCTATAAAATATTAAATTATATTAAATTAAAAAATTGATGTACCCAAGTACCCCCATCCCCTATTTTTAAAAATAGTCATACCAGTACCCATACTCGTACCCAAAGTACCCAAGTACCCACGTCCCTGTGCAACCCTGGTTATATGTTACCATTGCCATAAACACAAAGGTATCATATGGACATGGACTCTGCATGAAGAGAAGCTAGAGTTACAAATGCTTATATGTAACTTCCCACCAAACAACAAGCTATGCAGGCTCCTGCTATGTCCTAGAAGATATGTTAATCCTTGTCTTTCCATCTGTCTTCACAATGAAAATATGATTGAAAATGATGCAATTGGTAGGTTGTGATGGGCAATCTAACTTTTTGTAGTTTATGCTCCTTCTAAACATTGATCTAGGTAACTACTATAACATGAACTACCATTGCCATTAATAAAAATGTATCAGATGGACATGGACTTAGCTTGAACAGGAGCCAAAGTTATAGATGCTCAGATATAACCTCCCACCAGACCAATGTATGCAAGCTCCTCTTATGTCCAAGAAGATATTCTCATCCTTGTCTTTCCATCTATCTTCTAAATGAAAATACAATGCTTTGGAAAATAAATTATTGGAAGCTGATTTTGTCATACATAAGAAACATGGGAAAAAATTAATAATTTTCACATAAAATGCTTCCACAATTTTATGGAATGAAATGATTATAGCATATGCAAAATATTGGGCTTGTTAATAAAGTTTTAGATCTCTTTTATCAAATTTGCTAGGGCTTTGACACATGGTTATAGATCCATTAAAAATGACCAAAAATGAATTTAAGTTAGATGTATTTAATATTTGTGCACTCCATGATCTAAAAATGCTGGAAAAATGTAGAAGTATCAATCGTAAGTGATTTACAATTTTATATCCTGGAAAACTGATAGTTAAGTAGGGTGATAAGAATAAAAAATTATAAAAGTTCAACTTTTCAAAATGAGATTTTAAAAAGGTGAAGAACATAGAAACAAACCCACTTTAAGTTCCTAGCATCAAAATAAATGCGATGGTCTTTGAAAGCCCTATTTTATTTCTTTTCTTGTATCTCAATTCAAGAATTTCCAAATCGTCAGCATTGTAAAAGAAAAATTATAGAAATGGAGCAACCACATCTACAAAGGATTCATAGGTTATTTTTTCTAACTCTAACTTGGAGCAGTTGATATTTGCCAATGATTTCGTACCATTATGAAATTTTTGGAATCATCTCTATTGACTTACCCATTATCACTATATCATAGTGACTGATTACCTGAATTTGGTTGCCCTTTCTCCTCACAAGTTTAAGAAAAAATGGCTGTCTTACAAATGTGAGTTGCCCAAACAAAACATCCCTATCTTTGTTTATTGCTCGAAATCAATGATAGTTACAAAAGGAAAAATCTGACAATTGATATTGATATTGATATTGACTGTATTTGCATTGACATACACACAACTTATATTTTTAGCATAGATTTAGATTATGGTACAAATAGCAGACATTTTTTTACTTATATAGCTAACAGTAATTTTAAAAAAGAGTGGATTCAATCTATGCTAAGTTGTATCTGGTTTTTATTTGTACAGTTGAATCTCCTACATCTGTCTAATGATTGCGGTGTGTAACTTATATGATTCATCTTCATACAATCTAGTTGTATATTATGAGATAGAGAATATGTTCATTTCCTTTCATGTTATTACAATAGACTCCTACAATCTAAGTCATAGCTAACTTTATTTATTGTTACAAGGCACTCTAAATGGTTGTAGCATGTCATTTAATAACTTTATCATAGGTTAAATATTTTTTCTAATTCTAACCTGGAGCAGTTGAAATCTACCAATGATCTTGTAACATTATGAAATTTATTGAGTTATCTCTATTGACTTACCCACTATCACTATATCATAGTGACTGATTTCCTGAATTTGGTTACCCTTTCTCTTGATAAGTTTAAGAAAAAATGCCAGGTCTTGTTATGAAGAAATATAGTTGTGGTCTAAAATAGAGTGATAGAGAATGATATTGTTTTTAGTTTAGGATTTTGTCTTTAGTATATTTGACTGTGTTGTAGGCATTCTCAATTTAGTTAAGAAGAGGGCATGACTTTATGTTGAAATAGCTGCTCCATTTATTTAAGGAACTTGGACACTAACTTCCACCTGCCATTAAGTAGCCCTACCATCATTGATTGCTGGTCACAATCCCCAAAAGAAATGTATGCCAACTTTAGGAGGAGGTTAATATCTGAGGCTATCATTTTTTGAGGTGGTTAACAATCAAATCTGCTTGCTGTATCTTGCACACATTATTACTTTCTATTGGGAATGAGTGATTTGGCCTTCCAATATTGTATAAAATAGGTTTTTCTCAGTCCAAAAGGGGATCTTAAGTGAGAAAGTTTTTACTGTCAATGCCGCAGATAGTCTATGGGTCCATTTTTTCTATCATTCAATTTGATAAAGGCAATTGTTTAATCCTCCAAGATATAGTTTGATTCTATCTTTCAATATATTGCAACACTTTTTAAATACAACAATTTCTAATGTGTTTCAATTTATTCAAATGCTACACATTTCTTTTTGATGCATGATCATCTTGGGTCCTTGGTAATCTTGCATCATCCAAAAATATTTGTTTACTAGTGGACCTTTGTTACCAGTTTTTGTGTTTGTTTTATGTTCTTGATCACTAGTTAGGTTATTGATGTCTTAGTTGAGTTCTTTGGATCTTTTGTGGTCGTGGTCATGATATGATATTCAAAGAATCAATTAGAGGCATTTCCTATGATCACAACTCGTTTGGAGTTATGGTGCATGAGTTATGATAGATTTTGTGGTTGAGTTTGAGATGTAGTTCCCTATTCTAGACAGTTTTCTGGGGTTCTATGATTGGTCAAATTGTGTGGATCTTGGGATGGAGTGATGAAGAAGGTTTGTTCCTTGTTGTTCAAAGAGTCAAATTTTATGATCACACTTCTTGAGGTGATGCGGTTTGTGAGATCTTGTTGATTCTCTTTCAATTTGTTGTTGTTCTTCATGACACTGATTCAGTTAGGTTATCGGTTGATTATTGAAGATTGCAATCGGTGTTTCCGACCATTGGAGATGACTGGCATAATTTTCTAGAAGGATCTATGTGTGGTCGACCTGGTTGTTGGATCGATCCTTGCAAAATAATTAAATTTTGTAATTATTTGAGATCTAGGCTGACTTGGTCTATTATGTTTGTGTTGGGATATGTAATTGTTTGTTTCACTGACTTGTTGGTGGTTAAGTATAAATGTAGGGTTTTCAATTGTAATTGGGAGAGCACAAAGTAGCTGGAGAGAGTTAGTGAAGAGATCTAGCTAGAGAGTTGATAGCCCGAGGGCTTACGAAGACCTGGAAGTGTATTCGGGTAGAGTTTTTCTTTGTACCTGGCCATAACTAGGAGGCCTTACAACCCGACATGTATGAAGAAATTATGATAAATAAAGTTGTTGCTTGGATTCAAAATTTTGTGTTCTTGTTGTCTCTCATTGGTTTTTGTTGTCTTGACTCTTGCTGTGAGACTTGGACATCTCCTATGGGGATTCTCCTACCTTGACTGCATCATTTTTGGTTCTACCTTCAAAATATATAGTTCTCCAATATTCTAACTTCAATTCATCCAAAGTGGATGTTGCTACATACAATACTTCCTTCTACAATAAAACGTTATTTTCAATAATGCTTTCACATCAAAGACCTATCGACATACCCCTTGCACCTTCTTTCGGTGCAAGTGCTAGTTTAGTAAGTAGTTTGGTCTCTAATAAGATAATTTGATGCGAGAAGGTCAAGTAAGAAATTAATAAGTCTTAAGTTCTTGAAGTTTTAAGATAAAAAGTAGAAAATATTCTTAGGGATTTTACATTGTCCATAGAATAGGTAAGAAAAGAATGATAGATAATTCTTAATAAGAAGGTCTTAGTAGAGAATGTATGGGGCAAAATGAGCTAGCTTTAGTTCAAAAATAGCTAACCAAATAGTGAAGAATCTGTCATACTATTAAATGATGCAATTTATCATATTCACAATTCAAATGTTATTAAATGCAATAAATTTATCATAATGCAAAGTTTATTGTTGATTTTAGGTGTGAGTCTACTAAAGATGTTATTGCAAATATGAATGTCTATTATTATAATGAAAATGTTACAAATCATGAATCTTAATGTGAATGAGATTGCAAATCTTATTATTATGCTATATAAGTATAATCAAATATCCTTTTATTATATTATTGTTTGGTGTCAATTATTATTAAATGTTTTACTTATAAAATTGTTTATTTTGTTGACGACAAGATTTATAATTAAACATGTTTTTTTTTGTTTATGATTAAAATTATTTTCAGCCCAATGTAACTTTTAGGTAGAAAAGTTTAAATTTTAGTGTGTTGAATATAATTGTTTGTAAGGTGAGACAACTTTGAACTTTCTTCTTAGAACCATTTAAATATCCAATACACAATTTAAAATTAATTATGAGACTGAAAATAATTCAAATGCTGTACTAAATGCAATGAATTCATCACATCCACAATTTATTGTTGACTTATGATATGATATTCTAAAGATATTATTACAAAATATATATCTTTATTATATAATGAAAATATTATAAAGCACGAGTTGTAATCAATTATCTTATTACTATACTAGGAATGTAGTATAATAATTTGGCATAAACTATTAGTAAATATTTTACTTATCGCAATGCCAACTAGGCTTTTGATTTTCTGAATCCCACGTGCTTTTCGATTTAGCACTTAACCGTGTTTTCGGCAGCCAACTGGACGTTTTCATTACATGCTACTTTAAAGGTCAAAAAGTAGGCTAGGCCAACAACTTTCTTGGTAGAGACTAATCAACGTTGAAGAATATGATGTTTACGCAGACTGGATACTACGATAAAAAGGAACTAATTTACATTTCATATCTGAAAAGAAAATGGAGCAGACCAGGATATTATTGGGGACGCTAATTTTGTTCGCGGGTGTTCTGCCAGCTGCGGCAGCTCTATGCCCGCTGACTATAACAGGGGAACTCGATGCGTTTTCATGGATGTATGAGCAATGCTTTCTACGGGACAAATCTCATTGCTGCGAAGGCGTCACCGACCTGATCAAAATCCTGCAATTCTCCTGGATGCACAGCACTCGTTCTTTCCTCTTACCCGACAACAAAACGGCCAAATCCTGCGTCGATGAGTTCAGCGAGCAGCTCATAGATCGCGGGATCAACTCCACACTCCTCGCAACTTGCGAGCTGGGAGTCCACAGTTTTCTGAGCGCCCCTTCCGCCTGCAACAATATTACGGATTTAGAGAGCTTCCAGAAGACAATCGACGTTTCCGCCCTGGGACAAAACTGCAACGCATCGGGGCCGGGTGATTTCAGTTGCAAGGACTGCGTGATGACCATGGGCAAGGCGCTGTATTCCTTAAATAAAATCCCCCTGGAGGACAAATCCGATTGCCCTCAGTTCGTCGTAATTTACGTCGGCGGCGGCATCAACTGCTACGATGCCCTCGGCCTTGATGCCGGAACTTGTATTCTCAGCGTCAACAATTTGTCTGACGTCTCAACCGCCTTGGGTCCTCCGCCTCGTCCAAGGCATAACAGACCGGCTTCCACCGCAGTTAACAAGACGCTTATCGTAACGCTCGTTCCTTCGCTCGCGGTTCTCATCCTCGTGCTAGCCGCCGTTTTCGGGTACCTGAGAAGGCTTCGCAGCGTGAAGGAAAGGCAACAGAGGAAGCTGATCCGGAGATACGAGATCCTCAGCGAGAGTACGGGCCTGATTTTCTTCGACATATCTGAGATTAAAAAAGTCACGGGGGATTTCTCGGAGTCGAATCTGATCGGGGAGGGGGGCTTCGGTATGGTGTACAGAGGCACTCTGGCAGACGGATCGCGAATTGCCGTGAAGAGATTTAAGGACTTTAGGCAGAGAGCGGAGGAGGAGTTCAGCCACGAGGTCCAGGTCATCAGCAGCACCAAGCACCGGAACTTGCTGCCTCTGAAAGGCTACAGCGTGGGGATCATCGGCCACGAGCCAGAGCAGGTTCTGGTCTACGAGTTGATGGAGAACGGCAGCCTGGAGGATTATTTCTTCAGCTCTACCCGGCCCTGTCTGACGTGGCCGCATCGGTTCAAGATCGTGGTGGGCATAGCGAGGGGGCTGACGTACCTGCACGAAGACGCGAAGCCGGCCATTCTTCATAGGGATGTGAAGGCAGCAAACGTGTTGCTCGATGAGGATCTGAGCCCGCTCGTGGCTGATTTCGGTATGGCGAAGTTCAAGACGAAGGACAAGACGCACTACACCACAAGAACGGTCGGCACGATGGGGTACGTGGCTCCCGAGTACGCGCTCTACGGGTACCTTAACGACAAGAGCGACGTGTTCAGTTTTGGTATTGTTGTGCTGGAGCTCTTGACGGGTCGACGGGCTTTCGACTCGGGGACTAAACGTCTTGAGCACGTACTCGTTTCCGACTGGGTGGTGGACATGAGTCAGAATGGGAAATCTAGCGAAATTATAGACGAGAGGATACGCGAGAGTGGTTGCAGGCAAACAATGGAGAGAGTGTTGTTGCTGGCGCTGCAGTGCGCGCACCCTCGAGTTGGGTGCAGGCCTTCAATCGGCGAGGTGCTGTTCATTCTGGAAGACATGGAGGGCAACCCTTCGCCAAACATGATTTCTGCACTGCAGAGCATGGAGTTGGACATTGAATCCTCCTTGAATAGCAGGGGCGACTTTACGTGGCTTATGGCTTCCGAGAGTGGCGATGGCCTGTATTCGTCTAATTCTACGTCTTCGTCAAGCTCCCCGGAATTCTCAGTGTGAACAGTTGGGGGAGAAGCACAGACTTGACCCTGTAATGATTCGTGAGTGGGCTTGGAAGCTTTGAAACGACTGTTTGAGCGGGACAAGGCCAGTGTGATGACGGGTCAGAGTCTTGCTATTGACTTCGATCCCAATCGCGTATCCGGATAAGAATAGAAAATTTTTAACCACACGGGGAAAGGAGCTCCATGGAATTGTAAATCTTGTAATGGCGCCATCTTTCTTATTCTTATAAGGTTGTCATTATCTAATCTTATTTAATCAGGAATGACAACTTTCTTTTCAACATATAAAACTGTTTTCTATACTAAAGATTTTTAAAATTTGATATTTCTTACCGTATTCTTATATTCTTATTTTGTGAAGTGTGGATCTTCTCTTAGTAAATTTATAATGGATTCTTCTATTATTTTGACCATTTTTTATTAAAAAAAACTCTCTTTACTTATATTCTTTAACAATTTTTTTAATTCTAAAATCTCTATATATTGAAAAGATTTGTTGAAAAAAATATTTATATTAGTTTTTAATTTTTTAAACAAATTTTTATTTTCATTAGCATTTTTCCTAATACATAACTTTCACTACATGTAAAACATTTAGACAATTTCTTGGAACTAAATCATTATCTTTATTGATTAGTTTATGGATAGTTTTAGTAAATATCTATTGACTATTTTCTTATTATTATGTTTTTAATTGACACAAATAGAAATCTTAGACAAATATTTTATCATAATAATGCATTTCTCTTAACATGTAAATCAATTTCTTTTCATTTAAACAATTACATCCATGTAGCATGTAGAATATTTGTTGAGATTATATTGACAAGTTTGTTGTGTTTTCTTAGTGCCTTGAATATAGGTTTTTTTTTTTATTGTAAATTTTTTAAACATTAAATATTAACTATATAATATGTATATATAATGTTCACTTTTTAAAAATTGACACACAAGGTTGTGTAATTACAAAATGGTTGTTTAAATGACCTCATTTGATCCCACAATAAATGAAGTGATTGATTTTTTTTAACATTTTGATAGTTGCAAAGGAGATTTCATTAGAGGTTTAATTTAAACTTAAGGTTCTATCTAAGTGAATTTAATCTAACCTCCTTCCATCAAATTCTCATGGACTTAAATCATTTTTTGTTTCTAAAAATGTGATTTGGGGCAAAAAATAGGTAGCCCAAAAGTAAAACTAAGTACCATGTTTTCATCTTATGTCAATTTTATTTTTTATAACTTGAATCACCTAAAACTAGTTCATATATGTTTTAAATTTTAAGATGATGTTTATAAAAAGAAACCCTCGATGCCCATATTGCACAAGAGTTTGATTTTATTAACAATGGAAAGAGCCAAAGTTTTAGATATCTAGAAAACACCCTTTGCTAAAACTAGTTTAGAGTTTAAAAAGAATATTAGGGTCTATTATGATATAGAGGGTTCTGATCATGACGATTTTGACTCAGAGTGGGATGAAGTTTACTATTTTCATAAGAAGAAGAGGAAACCCCCTTTCCCTGCTACTTCTATCTCATCCTCTTCATGCAAAAAAAAATTACTTTGTCGGGTAAGGAGGACTCAGATTATGTCCGCTCTCAGGATTTTGTGCCTGATTCTTTGGAACATCTCAATAGTAAAAGTAAAGAAAAAAACCCATAAGAAGGGGCAAAGATAAATACAACTCTAAAGCTTGTGGGTCCCCTTCTATCACAATCAAATCCCCATCCAGAAAGAAAAGCTCTCCGCCTATCATTAATGACCCTTTTCTAGACTCTATCATGGTTGATAAGGAGAAGGACATTTGCATTGACATTCCACTAGAGATTGGAAAGGAAACCCCTATTGAAAAGGACTCTTCTTGCAAGGATTGTGCCTCGGCTGGTAAACTTTTGAGTAATTTCCTAGTCAGCCAATAGGTCCTTTTCAATTGGATTATTTCAAAGTTAAGAGACATTAAATATGGTTCCACCAATACCTAAAAGCTTGATGATATTCTCGTGAGCACACGTAATCTGATGAAGGATGTTGGCAATATTGAACAAGATCATGAAAATAAAATCAAGAATCTGGAAGAAAGGTTTATTGGTGTTCAGTCTGCACTTAATAAAATTGTCAATGTTAGTAAGTCGATGCTGCTAGATACCAATGAAGGACTCTGAAAAATTAATGAACATGCTGAAGTGGTTCACTGTCTCTCTAAAGGTAACTCTCCCTCTTCGAGTTCTAAAGATTATTTATGTGATACTGACCATCTCCAAGTGAAGAAGTGGAAAAAAGTAGAGGTAAAAGATGTAGAGGGGTTGAAGGAGCTTATAAGACCTAATCCCAGTGATGGCATGACCATGCGCCTGAGCAGTAAGAACAAGAATGCTACTCCTTTAGATTTTATTGTTTAAAAGAAGGTTAGAAACATAAATGATGATATAATTAGGAAGCAAGAGTCATTGGCTAAATTCTTGGAGGTTTTAGGGGTGTTATGTCCCCCTTTTTTGGCTTTTGGTTGGCATTTGGGTCCTTTTTGGTTTTCCTTTGTTTTATCTATTGCACGGGATGAACCCTTTTATTTTGTAAACTTTGGGTTTTTGGTCCCTGTAAAACCAGTTTTCCTCTAATCAAAAATGATTTTTAGCCCAAATTAGCTTTTAGATAGAAAAGCTTAAATTTTAAGTGTGATGAATATAATTGTTTGTAAGGTTAGACGACTTTGAACTTTCATCTCGGAGCCATTAGAATATTGAATGCACAACTTAAAAGTTAGTAATGAGAATGAAAGTAATTCAAATGTCATTAAATTCATCATATTCACAATTTATTTTTGACTTGAGATGTAAGTGTAGTAAAATAATATTGTAAATATAAATAATTGTTATTATCATATTGAAGATTTTATGAATTACGACTCTTTTAATGTAAATGTAACCGAATATCTTATTATTATACTAAGAATGTAATCAAATACTAAATTATTATACTACATTTCTAGTATAGTAATAAGATACTTGATTACAACTCATGCTTTATAATATTTTCATTATAATAATAAAGACATATATTGTAATAATATATAAATAGAATACCATATCTTAAGTCAACAATAAATTGTGGATATGATGAATTCATTGCATTTAGTAGCATTTGAATTATTTTTAGTCTCATAATTAATTTTAAATTATATATTAGATATTTTAATGGTTTCAAGAAGAAAGTTCAAAATTGTCTCACCTTACAAACAATTATATTCAACACACTAAAATTTAAACTTTTCTAACTAAAAGTTACATTGGGCTGAAAATATTTTTTATCATAAACAAAAAAACATATTTAATTAGAAATCTTGTCTTCAACAAAATAAATAATTTGGTAAGTAAAACATTTAATAATAAGTCACACCAAAAAATAATATAATAAAAAGATATTCAATTATACTTATAGCATAATAATTTAAGATATACAATGTCATTCACATTAAGATTCATGATTTGTAACATCTTTTTTATAATAATAAACACTCATATTTGCAATAACATCTTTAGTAGACTCACACCTAAAATCAACAATAAATTTTGCATTATGATAAACTTATTGCATTTAATGACATTTGAATTGTGAATATGATAAATTGTGTCATTTAATAGTATGGTAGATTTTTCTCTTCACTATTTGGTTAGCTATTCTTGAGCTAAAGCTAGCTCATTTTGCCCCACACATTCTCTACTAAGGCCTTCTTATTCATACCAAATTATCTTAGAAATTATCTATCATCCCTACCTAGTCTATGGACAATGGAAAATCCTCAAGCACATTTTCTACTTTTATCTTATAACTCCAAAAACTTACGACTTATTAATTTCTTACTTGACCTTCTTGCATCAAATTATCTTATTAGAGACCAAACTACTTACTAAATTAGAATTTTTTTTAAGATTTAAATTTCTTCTTCACTCATGTTATATCTCAATGAAGATAAACCCAACCTTTCAAATTTGATCCAAAGCGATGAGATAATATGAAATTACACTAGCAATCGCACGCTTATTTGCATGCAACCGTGAGCTGATAGGGGTTTGGAGATGAGCTATGTATAATTTTTTTAGTAAAAATTACAATTACAGTGGTCATAGAAAATGTATGGTAAGCCAGCTGCAAATGTATCTTCTTTGGAAATCAATGTTGCAGCTCTGATCAGAATGGTACCTGTTTGGATTGGGATTTGTTTTGTGGCTGAAAATGAAGTCTTTACATCAAGCTGCTCCAACTCAAGATCCCATACAGGTGCCAATCCCAAAATAGTTCTGATTTTTGTCATTTTTACAACTGGAGAGAAGATCTCAATGAAATTGATCCCCTTTTGTTGAGCATATCCTTTCACCACTAATTTGGTTTCGAAACACTTTCGACCTCCACCATCATCTTTCAATTTATAAACCCTCTTATTCTTAAGTGGTTTTTGATTTGGTGGAAGAGTAACGAAATCCTAGGTGTTCTTCACTTCAAGCAAACTCATTTCATTTGTCATGGCAACCATCCATTTATCATTGTCACTGCATTGACAAGCGGCTTTGTAAGTAGCCAGTTCAACTTGCTCAGAGATTAACAATTCGGTCTCTGCCTCTTCAACGAATAATAATTCATAATCACACAAATTTGAGGGAATTCATATTTGTCAGGAAGACCTCCTCAATCCTTGATATTATTACTTGAATCATTTACAGTTATTGTTTGTCCCCTTATTTGAAGTTTCCAAAGTATTAGTTTTGTCACAAATTTCAGTCTGTGAATGTCCACTAAACTCTTCTATTCTCTGTCCAAAATCCTTTGCATTCTCAGAAGATACAAAATTGTTGTCTTGGACCCAAATCACAAACTCCTCGAGGCTCTACATGAGTGTTCTACTCAAAGACACCGTGACTGGAAGTGGAATGAGAAATACACTATGGTCGCATGGGATCCAATTCATTTGAAAATGTATGTCGTGTTCTGTGGGAGGCTATACCAAGTGTGCTCGATCTCTGAGACTATCATGTACCTCTTTCACTCCCAACATGTTTTTGTACATTGTGGAGAGATACTACTGGGGGTTGCATTGAAAAGGACTCACTTTGATTTTCCATAGGAGATGCAGGGGAATAGTCTTCTGTAGAGCCAAGAGCATGTGAAGTCAAAGAGGCTTCAGAAAGATTGTTTCCAACAGTTTGATTGAAGACCAAGTTACTCCCATACACGGTATTAACACTGGTTGGATCAAAACAGGAGGACTCCCAAGCACGGTATTACCACCAGTTGGGGTCAAAGCATTTGGTAGGACTCTGTGGTTTAGGGAGTGCCGCACGCTATCCACAGTGGATGTGATGCGCATATTAGATGCTATATCATCTTGATCAAGAGGTAATCCATCCATTTCACTATCTCTTCCCATGACACAATCATGATTGAGGCTTGCAACTCTATGTGACAATGGATGTTGTGTGTCACTTGAGGAGAATTCAGAACCAATTGAATTTGATTCATCATCATTGTCAGTAGTCATTAAGGAAGATGAAGCAGGTATAGGAAATAACACAGAGGTGGGTGAAGGCTGAGGATGAACTGCTTGGAGGATTTGAGAGAAGATGTGAGGTAAATTAGTACCATTATTGGCAATATCCATTAAAGGAATATAACATTCTACATGTGTTTCTGTAGACAGTTCTATAAAATTTGTTTCATTAAAAACCACATCTCGACTTCTCACTATTTTCTTCTCAACTAGATCCCAAAATTGAAAACCAAACTGATCTTTGCCATAACCCATGAAGATGCACTTCTGTGATCTGAAATCCAACTTTATCCTCTTTTCTTTTGGGACATGAACAACTGCTTCACATTTGAATACTCGAATGTTTGAGTAAGAGATCCTCTTACCGAGCCATTCTTCTTTCGGAATACCAAATTCCAATCTAGGTGAAGGACTTCGATTAATTAGATACATAGTTGTATTGCAAGCCTCAGCCCAAAACTCATTTCTTAAACCATCATTAGAAAGCATGCACCATGCTTTCTCAAGGATAGTTCGGTTGAGTCTTTCTGCTACTCCATTCTCTTGAGGAGTGAAGGGGACAATCTTAATTCTCCGAATACTATGGTCTGCACAAAAATTGTTAAACTCCAAAGAGAAAAAATCTCCTCCATTATCCATTTTCAAGCATTTAATCTTATGACCACTTTGATTTTCAACAAGTACTTTGAAATTTTAAATTTTGAAAACACTTCAGATTTATGAGAAATCATATAAATCCATACCTTGTACAATAATCAAGAAAAGTGACAAAGTAATTTGCGCCTCCATAAGAGGTTACCTCTATAGAGCCGAAAACATCAGAGTGTACTAGCTCCAATGGTGTGGTCTTCTTAGTCCATCCTTCAAGAAGCTGATCCATTTTTCTTCCCATGAAGACAATGTTCACAAAACTCCAAATTTGCGGATTGAAGACCCGATATTTGTTCTCGATTGAGCATGACCTCAAGTCATTTCTTTCTCATGTGGCCTAATCTTTGATGCCAAAGAGCTGCATCGTTGCCCATAATAGTCATAGATGCTCCCACCTCACTAATGGTTTCTACAACATAAAGGTTGCCTTCTTTTTCTCCTTTTGCAATCACCAAGGAACCTTTAGAGACTTTCCATTTATCTGTGAGAGTGGTGAGAAAACCTTGTGTGTATAGCTAACTTACAGAAATCAGATTTCTCTTTAATTTGGGAACATGTTGTACATCTTTCAACAACTATTTGACTCCTCCAGCTAGCTACAAAACAACATCGCCTTTTCCAATCATTTCAAAAGCTTTGTTGTCACCCAAATATACATGTCCAAAATTACCTTCTTGGTAATTTGTGAAAGCCTCCGTACAAGAAGAGGCATGAAAGGAAGCACCAGAATCAATTACCCATGAATCTAATTTTGTGTCAGTTGTTGATAGAATTAGGATGTACCTGGATCCTTTTCATGTGTTATGTTTGCTTGGCTATCCAACACCCATTCTTGTGCCTTCTTTTATTTTCTACAATCTTTCTTAACATGACCAGCCTGTTGGTGCCCAAAAATGATGGATTTCCTTTTGGCCAACTGACAGGTACAATGGTGATGTACCACTTATTCCTCTACAATTTTGGCTTTAATCAAGCCAAGGCTGGTAGGCCTAATTTCACTTTGAACTATCAAATTTTCTATGTCGCACAACTGCGTACATAAAAAAAAAAAACTTCCTCCCAAGGTGGTGAATAATCCCTGGAGGAAAACAATAGATCTCCTGATAATTTCTAATATGTAAAGCTTAAACTAAAACTAAATAACCACTAAGAATCCTAATTGTAATGCTTTGAAAAATGATTAAATTATCAATAAACTACAAAGTATGAACCAAATGAAAATTTCTAAATAATGATTAGATCAGTGCCTTCTAAAAAATTGGGCTATGGAGTCAAAAAAATTTCAATCCTACGTACGATCAGAAACAGTTTTAAAAAACTTGCTTTAATAAGACAAGACTATCATATCAAGGGATTCCACTCAAGATATAACTCAAACCAGATTACACAGTTAGTATTATCAAATTTAACTCTGTTCAAGAGACCGACCAAAATAAAGGAAGATTCACAGATCTTTCAATTGATATTCAAACTATATATTGATTTTGAGTTATAACATTCAGGGAATTTAACACAATGAAACATTCTATAAAATAGAATATCCGAAAGACTAATTGAAAATATATAACTTATAACTACAAATAAAAAGAAATGGCACTTATCTTTATTGATGTTGAAAAACTGGTACATAAGAGTTTATAGTTGTAGTTGTTTATCAAATTCTATTCTATGAAAATCTATCTTGTATTGTCTTGTCTCTTTAAATTTTACATTATGTATATGTGTGTGTAAATTTTGTACCTAGCTGTAGACACAACACTTTAGTAAAACATTAGAGGTTAGCAAAAAACTAAAATCGTGCAATGAAATGGAAACTAAACTAACCAGGTGATTTACTACCTTCTAGTAGGTGTGAGTATGATACTCTCAGATCAGACCAAGACCAATGACAATGCAACACCTAAACGAAGGATTTGAATGCAAAATATGAAAGACTATGAATGCAAATTAAGCTATATTTTTGTATTTTCTATGCAATAGGATGAAAAACTGTATGAAATTAATCTAAATGAATGAGATTGAGATTGAATGCAGATTTAATCTAAGAATGCTATGAATGATATGAAAATCTATGATATGAAACTATGCAAAAGCTAATTGATCAACTATGAAAGATCTCACAAATCACCTGTCGCAAGTGCTCAATCCTTCAATCGCCAATTCGCTAGAGTAATTGTGCAAATTTGAGTCTTGATTAAAATGAAGAGCTAAGCCTTGTTTTTATAGAAATCCAGGGCTTTGAGGATGCAAGAGAAAAGCCATAAATCACTCTTGATAAACTCAGGTTGATTTTTGAGTTATCAAGAATTTAGAGATAATTAACTCACAAAAATCATGCAAAAGCAGTGTTTAACTCAAAATAGAGTTTAGATCAAATTTCAACTCATCATCAGATGTTGAGTTTCAATTTTAAAATTGATTGTTAATTTCTAGTTGCCTGCTTTTCTAATTGTGCATGATTTAATTATAAATTAATTTTAAAATAAAGTGATTTATTTTCAACTTAACTGATTTTTGAAATTAAAACAATTGATTTATGGGTTAATCAATTATTAAATCAAACTTTTATTCAAAAACTATATTATTAAATTTGACAATTGACATTAATTAATTAAATAAGAATTTAATCAATTAGTCAGGAGATTTTTTATTTATTGTCACAATTAAATAATATAATTTAGGAATAAATATAATTAAATTTAATTAAATAATTAAGTGGCAGTATTAAATTTGATTAATTAAATATTCAGAATATTCATTTAATCAAACTTTAGGATAAATAAGATTTATCGCCAAATAATTATTAAATTAAGGATAATTAGGATAAATAGGAATATTGCTAGGAATATTCCCTGATGTAGAATTTAGGATTTGATCAATTAGGATTCAATAATGTGCAGATGTGCCTTAGGTTAGCACTTTGATGTCGATTTTGTTCGAATTGAAGATGTAGGAGGTTAATGAACTGATAGCCCATTTTTGGGGTATTAAATTTTGCCCCTCTTTGAATTACTGTGCGAAGCGCAGTGGTTCAAAGATAGTCTATGTATGATAAAGATGTATGAAACTGATTTGAAAGATTAATCAATTCTGAGACAGAAACCAATTGAAAGATTGGAAAAAAGAAAGAGATACCAACCCAAGCCCAGAATGACCAAGAATCAAGATGATACTAGCTATATCAACAATGAACCGGTGATTACGAAAAAGTGCCAAAACACCTGATTCTGAACCTTATGATTGTGAAGAAGTGAGTGATCAATTCCAAACCTCAACATTCTTGTATGAATCATATTAGTATCACATCCTGAACCCATCAATTACAAAGAACCAAGGAAATAACACTAATGAACCGATGGTTACGAAAAGCTAATACAGTTTACAAGATAGATTAGGATACCATATTGCAATAGATTTGCCCCGAGCGACGAGGACTTTAGATGAATCAACAACTAGACGCGGTTGTTGTCTTGATTACTGAGGAAAGATTGATTATAGATTTAGATTTACAGACTTTGAATGATGTGCAATACCATGCCCCCTTCGGGATCAAAACTAAAATCTGACAAGAAAAGTCAGCATTGAATGGTTTAGAAGCATGTTAATTGATTTGCGAAGTGGTTATACATGTTTGAGAATGCATTCTGCATCATTTAGAGGTCTTGGAGACCAAGTTTGACTAGGTTAAACTATGAGTTGATCATAGTTGACCAAGTTGAAATTTTGATAGTTTGATGTAAGGTAATCAGTTAAGTTGAATTCTAGATTTCTGTGATGATGGAAGGTCGAATATGCAAGTAGTCAGACATCTTGGGTCTGAAAATTTTAAATCATGATTTTGACATAGTAAATGATCTCTAATTTTTAATTTTGATCCCGAAAATGAGTTCAGAACATCAAAATTAGCCAGGGGTGCAATTTTTGTGAAAAATGGAGCACTTTTGAAAATTAGGTCAGAAGCTATATAAAGCCTAGAAGAGTCATTTTCAATTCATTTTCACCGTTGACTTTTGAAAACCTTGTGGAGCCCTTTGAGTGAGAAAATAGAAGAAATGAAGGTACCTACATCTTCTCACCGTTTAGAGCACAGCCGGAGGCATCAGAGACCTCGACAATATGGACATCTGGTAGGTGGACCTCTGTGCCTCTTTGAAAATTCAATTTTTCTTTATTTTTAGCATATTTTTTGTACATTTTCAATTTTGAATTTTTGCATACATGAAAACTCATACAATTGTCCTTCTAGGCTCGTATGAATTTTCAATTCTAGTTAGGTTGTCATAGCATTATCCCCCAAGACGCGTATTGGAGGGACCCAAGAGTCGTATGACATTTCATCGGGTCCCTTAGAACTCGTACGAGGAGAGATACAGTGTCGTATCATCATTGTTTGTCGTATGGTAACTAGTGAAAACTTGTACAAGTTTGACTGCCAATCTGCTTTGTCATTTGGAAAGCAGTAAGCCCAAAACTCATTTCTAGTTCAAAATTTTGAATTTTCTGATCTTTTAGCCTGATTACTGAGTCCTTGGTCTACCTTCTGAAATAGAAAACTGTTCAATTCTTGTATTTGTAGCCTATTTTTCAACCAAAGTACTGATAGGGTTCCCTATTTCTATGCTGTGTAGGTCACATATCATGATGTTCATGTACGCATCTCACATCCAACCACTCAGAGACTATGTGTGTCATTGCCTGATCCTATGAGAGTTCATCTTGCTTCATACCGATTTGAGTATTTCATTCATTTACCCGAGATTAGGGTAAATCATGGACTCTTGACTGCTTTGATAGAGAGATTTCATTCTGAGACCCAGACATTCCACTTGCCGACTGGGGAGATCACTGTGACTTATGATAGCTCACATGCCCTCATTCTTCTATACACTGTGCCAGTAGTGCATGCCTGACTATTTCGAGTTTTATGATACATATATGAGATCAAGATTTTGGTTATGACTTCATTTGTACTTGTCATGTTTTTGATGTATGATGATATCATGTGATGCTTATGCTATGAGTAGAGTAGAATGTATGTATGGATTCATGCAATGCAATGATTTCTTTCAAATGTATGAATGTGATGCATATGTACTTGATTATGTATGTAATGCAATAGATGGAATGAATAATTATGAATATGTAATGAAAATGCAAAGATACACATGATATGTTTTGCAGGTATTGATGAAGACAAGTACTTAGTCTTATGTCAAAAAGGATGTTTAACCTAGGATTGTGATGACTTGCATTTCTGTGAGAAGACCTTCGTATGAGATTCAACTCTTTTAAGTATAGTTTTTAGAAGGATTGTTTGAAAATTTGCAAGCAATTTGTGAGATCATGTAAAGTGCAAAGTGGAAAAATGACATGCAAAATGAAATGCAACCTAAGACCTAGGACCTTGTCACTGATCATGTGTCGGTCATTTGTCATCATTGAGTTTTTAGGTAACCAGATAAAGCCAACACAATGCTCACTAGTTATGAAACCATAGACATATGAATATTGATGTTGCTTTGCTCAAGAATCAATACAATGCCCATTGGCTAGACAACCATGGACAAATGAATATTGATTTTTTTTTCAGAATGTCGGATTAGATATAAGCACCAAGGCACAAACGCCAGGATGACTTGAATATCATGTCCATTTTGATATAGCAATTTGTATAAACATCAGAACATAAATGTCGTGATGACCTGAATACGCCTTGCATGCAAACACATCAAATAGTCAAGAGATCATTTTAAATCCAGTGTGAATTACCCGTAGTGACCCTTTATCATTCACATCCTTAGGTAAGATCACGTTTCACAGTAGGAGTAAGAATTCACTCAAAAAGATAATAGTTAGATCAAACTTCCTTGAATTTTTTTGGGTATCAATGGTCGAGGTACTCATGGCCATCCAATTCAAGATAGAGGCTCTTATAGACGGACACCATTTCAACCCTAAATTTCCAAAGTTGTTAGATTTTCACATACAAGCAGAAGACAAAGAAAAGATTATGCCCCCAGTCATCACTCTCTAAATCCTGTAAAGGACCTCATTGAAGAGCTCAAAGAGACACAATATGCAAATATCTCAATGCTAATCAGTAAGCATACAAGGAGATAAAAGCATGTAAAAAGCATAGATTGTTTTCAATTTGATGTTTGATTGCATTGTTGTAGATGCAAAATCCTTTTTGGAGACAAGACTGACTGACTAACTCAAATGAAGCTTCAAAGGACTCTGACTGGATATGATACGTCTAAAATACATTGGAGGCCATAGGATATGACATTGATTGCCCCCAAGTGTTAAGCATTGATAGGAAACATACGCTTGAGCCAATTGGTGTACAGACCGACTTATTGAAAATAGGAATGTAGAAACAAACCAGAAAATATGTACAAACTAAAGCAAGACTGAAAGCTGGGAAAAACCAAGATTGTGCTGATAGATGGAGCATTTTGAAACAAGTGGCACCTGTTTTCCAGGTTTTCACCATCTTGGTAGAGATTCTATTTTTGCTACCAAGGTGCCTATTTCCAGGTTTTCACCAAGGCACTTTTTCTTTTTCTCATTTTTTTGTATTTTTCATTTTTACAATTTTTTTCATTTTTGGTATTTTTTGATTTTTTTATGAATCATCAAGGTGCCTATTGCTAGGTTTTCACCAAGATGTTCATTTTTTCAGGGCTTTTTCAGATTTTTAAGATTTTTTCAGGACATTTTACCATACATTGAATGCCTTAGGCATATAATTTCTTCAGATGGAGAACATTGACTAGTTCTCAGAGCTGTTCTCCTTCAGTTGTAGAGAGTTGATAGGCTCCAAAGCCAAAAGTAGTAGTGATAACAAAGGGACCCAGTGAGTTAGGTTCAAACTTCCCCTTGCGCTCTCTATGTGATTGATTTTTAGGATTCTCTCTCAAGACTAGATCGCCAACCTAAAATTCTTTGTGTCTGACTTTCTTGTTGTAACCTCTAGACATTTTATTTTGATACACTCTGAGATGATCATACACTACTTGTCTGTGCTCATCTAATAGTTCAAGTTCTTGCAACCTAGACACTCTATAGTCATCATCAGTTACTAGACCATGCATTCTGATTTTTAGTGATGGGATTTCAACCTCAATAGGTAGTACCGCTTTAGACCCATAAACTAAAGTGAATGGTGTAGCCCCAGTGGGCATTCTGATACTTGTTTTGTAGGACCAAAGAGCTAGATTGATCATGAGATGGTAGTCTCTTCCTATTTTATTAATTGTTCGGTGCAAGATTTTCAATAGATTCTTATTAGAAGCCTCTGCTTGTCCATTCCCTTGAGGATGATAGATAGATGACCAATGTTGTGTTATCTTGAATTTGGCACATAGATCATCTAAGTCTTTGTTCTTAAATTGTCCACCATTATCTGTGATTATAGAATGTGGAATACCATACTGACATATGATGTAGTTCAAGATGAACATAGATATTTGTTTTCCAGTTGCTTGAGTTAAAGGGATTGCTTCTACCCATTTTGTAAAATAATTTGTAGCTGTGATTATATGGGTATGTCCATTAGAAGAATGAGGATGTATGGCTCCTATAAGATCAAATTCCCATTGGTGAAAAGGCCATTGTGTAGTAAAGGGAATTAGATCTCTCCTTGGAGCATGAATTAAGTTACCATGTACTTGGCACTTTTGACAATTCTTAGAAAACTTGATAGACTCTTTCTCCATTTTCGGCCAATAGTACCCATCCTTAATAAGTTTTCGAGCTAGTGTTAAACCAGTCGAGTGTGACCCATAAATACCATCATGGACTCCCTCTAACATGCATTAGGACTCTTCCCATTCTAAACATCTAAGTAGTGTACCATCTAGACCTCATTTGTACAGATCGTGACCAATGATGACATATCGAGAGGCATTTTAGATAAGGTATCTCTTTTCATGGTAGTTAAAGGTATCGGGAATGATTTGGTCTTTGAGATAGGAGAATAGGTTTTTATATCTGGATGAATCATGACCTACAATAGTGCAAATCATGTGGGTTTCAAGGGAATCATATGCAGGATAAGATAGTGCTTCCACCAGAAACTCGTAGCATAGCTCATGTTCAGGTTGCTGTAATAAAGTTGATAGCATCGCCATTGCATTGGTAACCTTGTTCTCTGTTCTAGATATTTGTTCAAATGTGATAGATATGAAGTATTTCTTTAGATCATCTACCATTCTCTTGTATGGAACAAGCTTTTCATCCTTTGTTTGGTACACATCATTGACTTGATGGATAACTAGTTGTGAGTCTCCATGAATGTGTAACTCTGTCACTCTCCACTCAATTGCTATTTTCAAGCCATTAAGGAGGGCTTTATATTCAGCAATATTGTTTGTGTAAGGAAACTTGATGAAAAATGCTTTTTGGATTGAGTATCCTTGAGGAGTTATGAACAATATGCCTACTCCAGATCCATTCTGTGTATAGGAGCCATCAAAGAATAACTGCCATTCTCTAGAAGAAAGATTCATGATAGAGGAATCTAGAAATTCCATTTTCATAGGAGTATCATCAAACAAAGGTGCATCTACTAATTGATCAGCAATTACCTGTCCTTTGATAGCTTTTCTTTCAACATATTCAATGTCAAATTCACTTAAGAGCATGACCCATTTGGCTAATCTACCCATGAGGATAGCTTTGCTCAATAAGTATTTCAATGGATCTATCTTAGCTACCAATTGAGTGGTATGAGCTAACATGTAGTGTCTCAGTTTCTATGATGCAAAGATCACAACTAGACAAGCTTTCTCAATAATTGAATAGTTCTTCTTGTATGCAACCAATGTTCTACTGATATAGTATATAGCTCTTTCTTTCTTATTCTCATCATGTTGTGCTAGCAATGCCCCCAGTGATGTATCTGTAGTAGAGACATATAAGATCAAAGGCTTCCCTTGAATAGGAGGCATCAAGATAGGAGGATTTGATAGATATTTCTTGATATGATTAAAATTCTTTTCACATTCCTCACTCCATGCAAAGGTCACACCTTTATGTAATGTCTTTGTAAAAGGCTGTGATATGTCCGCTAGTTGAGATATGAAGCGTTTGATAGATTGAACTCTCCCTTGCAATGTTTTCATTTGACTAATGTTCTTCAGGGGTTGTATCTCCATTATAGCCTTTACTTTAGCTAGATCAACTTCAATGCCTTTTTTGAAACTATGTATCCTAAGAGCTTTCTAGAAGTGACACCAAAAGAACACTTCTTAGGATTTAGTCAGAGACTAAATTTTTCCATTATGTCTAGTATCTTTCTCAAGTCATTTAGATGTTCAGCTCTAATCATAGATTTTTTTAAAGTATCATCAACATAATCTTCCATAGTTCTATGCATCGTGTCATGAAAAATAGAAGTCATAGCTCTCTGATATGTAGCACCAACATTTTTAAGCCTAAATGGCATGACATTCCAATAGAAGGTACCCCATGCACATGTGAAAGCTGTTTTCTCTTGATCTTCTGGAGTAATTTTTATTTGATTATATCCAAAAAAACCATCCATTAAAGAATACATCTCAAAACCCGTAGTCATGTCCACTATCATATCATGTTAGGTAGTGGAAAATCATCCTTAGGGCATGCTTTGTTCACATCTCTAAAATCTGTTCACACTCTTATAGACTTATCTAGTTTAGAAATAGGTACAATATTAGAGATCCATTTAGCATAATCAATAACACAGATGAATCCAGATTTTAGTAGCTTCTCTAATTCGGCTTTTACCAAGAGTGCAACATGTGGATGCATCTTTCTTAATTTTTGCTTAACAGTTTTAACATTTGGAGCTATAGATAAATGGTGCATTATAAGATCAGGATCCAACCCTGGTATATCTGATTATTTCCATGCAAAGTTGATCTTCTTTTCTGTTAAGAATGTTGTAACTTTTTGCTTCTCTTCTTCTGATAAAGATTGTGCTACATGGATCAACTGTGGTTCATCTGTTGTTCCCAAGTTGATAGATTGAGTGGGCTCAATTAGAACTGGAGATCTGTCCTGTAAATGACTCGGAAGGACATCAAATATCTCATCCTTAGGCACCATAGAGAGGTTTTCACCTTCAGATACGTCTTTTATTTTTACTTTTGTAGGTTTTGAGACTGCCACAAAGTGGTTTTCACCCTCAGAACTCCTTTTCTTTTTATTTTTATTCTTAATTTTTTGACTAAGATATTTGATATCTGACTCCGTCATGCTAATGCTCGGTTCACTGATGGAAGTCCTCATAGGCTCAACTACATTGAGATTACAAGCAAGGGCATAATCATTAGGAAAGGTATAAATACCTTGGTTCAGGTTTGTGGATGTTAGGTCAAGAAGGTCAGGGCATTGGATAGTCAAAGTGGTGAAAGATTGGGAAAGAGTGTTTATGGATATGGATCTGTCATCATTGGTCCTAACCCGATGCTTGAGTTCAAAGGTGATATTACAACTTAAGACATTCAATTTTTGAATAGGTTCAATGTCATTGTGGAAATCCACTTCAACCATCGATGGACCAGACTCGATAAGTTCATCATTTCTCTCTAGACTTATGTTGGGTTTAGGTGCATATTGGTGAATAACATCGACATGTTTTTCTGTAATAAGCTCATCTTCTTTTGGAATGGCTCCCCATTCATAGTCATTAGATTCTTCATCTGTACCTCTAGGAAATTTAAGAACATGAGTAAAGTCAGGATGAATACCCCAAGAAGGGTTTCCCTCAAATTCTGATTTGAATTCATACTCATGGGAATCTGTCTTAGAATAACTACCACCTTCCTCTTTGTCTATTTGATTGTCTTTGAGATTAGCTGGTTCTTGTGGTGTAACTATCTCTTGCTCTATGGTAGGTTCTTGTGTTTCTACTACATTAATTCTTTTTATTGGATCATCTTCAGCGTCAAGGAGGTCTTTGATTTCTTTAGGAAAACTCTCATAAGGAATGAGCTCATCAGTGGTGTCTGAATCATCACTATCAGATTGTTTAGTTATTTCTCCCTTTAGTTGATTTGCTATGGAGGGCTCAATTTGTTCTAATACATGTGGGGAGTTCTTGCTAAGATAGAAAGGCTTCTTTGTGTATCCTAGACCTGTTGTATTCTTATTTTCTTGGCCATGATGATCAAGAGGCGACAAAAGACCCTTACCCTGTAGTCCTAGAGGCCCTTTTCCTTTATATCCCATTTTTGTGATCAATTTGTCCCCTGGTCCATATGAATTAGAAGGGCTCTTAGGAGTTTCAACATCACATTTTTGAACAACTTGAGGTTCGGACTCATCTTTATATAGCCATGTAAGCACATCTTCATCTTCTTCAAACTCTTGTTTAGATTCTTGTTCTGCCACAAATTTTCCTTTATATGCTTCAAGAGGTTCTTTAGACTCTAGTTTGGATTGTTTTAGAGTTTTCCCATAAGACTTAGGTGAGATAGGGAGAGATGTCAAAGATAAGACTGGCTCTATAGTATATTCTCCCATACCATTTTCTTTGATTTTAACCTCTTTAGCAATGTCTTCCATCTCGGATGTTGAAGCAAGGTCTAGCTACTTAGTGGAAGATTCCCTATTATTAGGAACAAGTTTATCAACACTTTCTTTCAATGTATTTCAAGTTGTATATAGATCGGTTGGAATCGTCACTTCTACCCCTTCATAAGGAAATTTCAAACATTGATGATATGTAGAAGGAATAGCTTTCATCTCATGTATCCAAGGTCTCCCTAGAAGGATGTTGTAAGCCAAAGGTAGATCAAGAACTTGACATATAGTACCTCTGATGATAGGACCTGCTCTAATAGGTAAGACAATAGTTCCCTTAGAAGATCTTTCTTGCTCATCATATGCTTTGATAGTTATCTTCTTTCTAGGATCAATGGCCATTTCTGAAAATCCCAATTGTGTAATCAAGCTGAAAAAACAAATGTTTAGACCAGCGCCGCCATCTATCAACACACATTTGACACAATGGTTTTGGATCAAGACTTCAATATGCAAGGGCTGGTTATGCGGATAACTCAAGGAGTTATCATCTTCCTCTGAAAAGGAAATATACTATGGAGACATAAGATGACCGACCATAGACTGGAATCTGTCTAAATCAAGGTCGTTAGGAACATTGGATCTGAGCAGAGCTTTGTCTAGAATGGCTCTATGAGCTGGGGATATCTGAAGCAACTCAAACATTGAGATCTTAGCATTTGTGTACTAGAGTTGTTAAACAATACTGCATGAAGTAGGCCTTGTGTCTTTAGGATTTGAAGATTTAGAGATAGCCTTTTGTTTAGAAGAAAATGAAAGATTGAAAGGCACCTTAAGGACATTGGATGAATCTGGTATTTGTCCTTGTAGGTGTGCCTAAGCTTGTGATCGAGTAACTCCATTAGCTAATTGATTTTCTCTATCTCTTCTTACAATTGTGATGACATTGCAATGCTCAAATAGACATGGTTCAACCATATTGATGACTGCATTGTTTTTGGAGTATGCATAATTGACTTTAGCACCCATATTAGGCTAAGAAGAAGAATCTTCTTTACCATGTTTAGGAAATGGTTCTGTGAATGTTGTATGATCATTATTTCTCTTATGATTGTCAATCGTGATATCTCCATTATCAATTTTGTCTTGTATGATGTTCCTCAAGCAGACGCAGTTATTAGTCTTATGACCTTTATTGCGATGGAATTCACAGAAATCCTTCTCTCTCCACCATTTCGGTTTAGGTTCAGGATCAAAGACTTTCATCTCAGGCAAGTAGATGATTTTGTTTGCCAATAGAGTTTTCATGGCAGATTCCAAGGATTCTCCAAGAGGAGTGAATTTGCGATTAGGATCTGTAGCCCAAGGTTTGTAATCAGATGACTTTTTATTGGACTCTGTTGCTTTAGCTTCAGAAGCTTTGATGGCCTGGGTACCAACAGTGAGATTGAAAGCAGGTGTCTTAGATGGGGCACGGATATTATCAACAATGCCATTTATGACAATGCCTTTATTCTTGTTCCAGTTTTTGTTCTTGTCCTTAGAACTAGATCTAGATTCATACTTGTCTTTTTGAAGTGTGATGTCTCCTTTTTTCACAAGTACTTTCTCAATTTTAATCACATTATCTACCATCTTGTCAAAAGATGTATGATTTTGCATTTGTAAAGGGTAGTTGATTTCTAGAACAAGATTGTTGATGAAGATTTCCAACTTCTCAGTTTCGGGAATGGGTCTAGCATATAGAGAAAATTTCTTCCTCCACCTCTTGAGAAATGTCAGGAATGGTTCTGGGTGACCCCACAATAGTGGGTTACACTTTTTTACATATGCTGATTTTTGCTGAAATAACACATTTTTAATAAATCATGATTATTTAAGCCTTGAGAGGTTCCATTTAAAGGAATTAATTAGAAATGGTTAGCTAAAAGCCTCTTAGATTAAAAAAATCAATGATACAACATCTATACTCCTCATTCATACCTACAATGAAGTCTCCTTCGCACCTATTAAAATGCTGATAAAAAATCACTTCGACTTTAACTTTTCACAGATCAAATGAATCCATTCAAAAAGCATATTTATGTAGTAAGGTACTACTAAGAAAACTCTTTCCAATGATTATAATGTTAATATATATTAATTTTATTATGACTTTGTATTTTTAGTTTTACTAAACATAGATATTTCACCGCATCTCCACCTCTATGTTTGATGCTTATGGAAAAATAGTAAATGAGAGAAAAAAAATTCTAAAAAATATCTATGCCCTAGGTATTGAAGTTATCTTTCTATCAAAAAAAATAAAAATGAAATTGGACAAATACACAACAAGTTATAAGCTATGTAGTCAAGGTATGTCAAAATTACGGCTTAGTCAACTTCAAATGTTAATAAAATACAAAATAATTATGATAATTACATAAAACCAATTGCATGCCCTCCATATGGATGTTAAAAAACTAAATTTGAAAGAATCACATTGATATCTATCTTATAAAAAAAGTTATGCTCTACAAAAACAATGTAACTCTTTGAAAATGACATTTTTAGCAACATACCAGTTTTCGTGGGAGAAAGAAAAAACCAATCAAATCAATTCAAAAATAAGAATTAAAAATATATTTAGAATCTAGATAGAAAATCCTAAAAGACTCTAATTTACTTCATATTCTGATTCTTAATGGTTTAACGACAATATGCATTCAAATCTAAAAAATTTTAAAAAAATTTAGAGTACAGTGTCCGTTCAGGCAAAAAAGTGTAACCCACTATTGTGGGTTCACCCTTCTCCTGGATACTATTTTAGATTGTAGATGTCGATCATGGTGACTAGATGTTGAATATTGTAGGAGTATTGTTGATAGAACAGTTTGATTAACTCCTCAAAAGTTTTGATAGTAGGAGGCATTCTAGAGAACCAATGAATGGCTGCTCCTCCCATAGATCGAGGGAAAAGATGCATTAAGTAGGTTGGTTTGTGCATAAACTTCATAGATTGAGTACAAAATTCTCTGACATGATCTTGAGGGTCAGATTTTCCATCATACTTATCATATTTAGGCATCTCCACACTTTTAGGGAATGGCAGCATGTACAAGTCTTTATCAAATGGAAAAGGACATAGAGCCTCCATGGAGAACTCCTTAGGTTCCTTTTCTTTTTCAAGTTTGTTAAGTTTGACTTGCATGGCATGCATCTGTTTCATCATAGCCATCATGGGAGTTTTTTCCTCATGTGTAATGATATTTTCAACATTAAAGTTTGGAGGAAGTTTAGCTCCTTGATGAGCTAGCTCTAGAAAGTATGCTTCTCTATCTTCTTTCAGGAAATGTTTCATCATCCTTTTGAAATTATCATCATTTTGATATTGGGCAACTTTAGAAGGTGTAGGCTCTTGATCCACACCTTGTTGAGATTAATGTCCTTGGGACCCATGATGTGTCCCTCCATGAGACATGTTAGGAGTTCTAGGACTCCCTGGATTAGATTGAGGTGGAGTTTGTTGAGTACCTCTGTGAGTTGATGGAGGGGGTATGTAACCAGTTTTCAATAAAATATTGCCAAGACAGTCATCTTCGTAAAGACCAGAATTGTAGAGTTGTTCAAGAGTTGGAGCCTAAAGAGTATTCAGAGGTATTGTATGGGATAATTCTCAAGATTTCTTGTGTGACAAAGCTCTAGTTTCCACCATTAACCTTGGGTGAAGCAAAAGAATAAGATGAAGACAACTAAAGAATGAATTGATTCAAGAAGATCAAATGACGCAACCGTGTCAAGATTGAAGTGATTAAAGATTAGATCAGATGTAAATGAAGGATACTATGCCACAATAGGGTGGGTAGATGCCCAACAGATGGCGGGCACGAGCTCACAACACTTAGCCATTTAGTAAAAAGATCAAATTTGAAGGTAATTTTGACAAGGTTTTGACACAAGATGAAAAAGACTCAAATTGATAAATCAGAAGGAAAAATTAGACTCAAAGGCTCACTTGAGGAAAATGAATGAATTTGTTCTAGTTTTTGCTCTGTTCCTGACATAGTGATTTGTTCAATAGATTCTGGAAATGGTTTGTAAAAACTGGGTCTTGGATAATTTTGACAACTTTTTGGCAATGAAATTTCTCAAATGACTTTCTATAGGATCGTACAATAGTGGGTATGCTATGAAATGATAGTTGACAAACTTGTACGATAATTGCAAAGCTCACACAATAGTTGATAGTAGGATTTTGACTTTTTTCTTTTGCTGGTGGAGAAACTCGTATGACACTATACAAGCTTTCATACGACAATACAGGGGTTCTGAAACGACAATTGCTAAAACTCGTTCAAATTTTTGACCTAATGGGATGACTTTTGACTCCAGAAAGGATTTTTTATTTCAGATTTTGCAAATTTTGGTTTTCAATTTCAGATTGTTCATAAATTTTTCTGTCTAGGTTTGAAGATTATTCTAAGATTGTTCATTTTTAGTAACCAAATAGATAAACAAGCACGCAAAATAGCAAGCAAGTGATTCCAAGCACATCTGAAAATAATGAACAGGGGAAAAAGAAACCCTACACATGAACAATCAAGTGACTCAATGTGCTAATCCCTAGGAGTGCTAATTGTGTATATTCCAAAAAGTTTTTCAATAATGCACATATTCCTAGAAAAATGAAAATTTGGCCTCACTAGGGTTTGTAGTAATGGTTTGACTCTGCAACTTTTGTGATCTCAAGAGGGAAAACTCCAATCAAAGCGCACTGGGGTTTTGACATAGTCAGAGAATTTAATCAATCAGGAGCTGCTAGGGAGATCTGACAACCCAACAAGAGACCACACATGTGAAGATTTCCTCCACAAGGACATTTATATAGCGGCTGCTGCTACCATGGTGAAAATGGCTATTACCACTTGAGGTTCCATCCACGTGGTTGACCCAATTAAGGGAATGTCCACTACGGTTAACCCTCTCTAAAGGTGACTCACAAAAGATACCACATAGAGACTGGTTCCAAATTCAAGGATCTGAGTTTCTGATACTACCCAAAAAGGGAGTAGAGCATAGTCCTCTAGCCTTTTCACTTTTAACCAAAACAAAGCAAATAGATTAATCTAACATGCTAAGACCAAGATTATCTCACAAAGATCTATGATGTCAACTGCTTATGATCTATCAACCCCTCCAGAGAGAGAATGTATCAATCAAAAGTTGAAGACACACAAATCTAGTAGAACGTGAGACACTCTTAGTAACCTCCCTACCTACAAGGGGATCCTTCGTCAAGAAGAGCTTCACATGCATGAACAAGTGGAAAAAGTCCACTCTCTCGAGATCATCCACAAATAGTGTTCATAGGGCCTATTTACTATGTGTAACAGATATGCATAAAGCAAAATCTGTGTTCATTTTATAGCCCAAAATGAAGTCTGTGATATGAAAGCAAGAAAAGTCACACAAGCTTGACACGCAAGAGTTCATTTTAATCCCAATTGAAATGTTATCAACTTGAGAAGAATACCTGGATTCTTCGCAACGTGCTTAGTAAATTTTTACCTATTTTAGCAATTTAGTTGCGCTTTTCCAATCAGATTCAGCAAGTATTAGTCAAAAATAGAAGATTTCAATTGTTAGGGTTAGTTGTTAGTCCAAAACTGAAAATCAAATTTGAAAAACTGCCAAAGATGCTGAAATGACAATTGAATTCTGGAGTCAAAACTCATAAGACAGTGGGTTACCTTCCAGATGACAATCTGGAAACTCGTATGACTGTGGGTGTCTTCTCATATGACAATCAACCTTCCAAATGACAGTGTGTACTTTCTAATATGAGCCTTGAAATCTGAACCTGTCGTATAACAATGGGTACCTCCTGGCATGACTTTCAGACAAAAGTGGTGAGAAAAATGTACGGACAGAAAATAAAAATTATAGTTTTAACCAGAAAATGACAAGAAATTGATAGAAATTGAATGGAAACCCATTTTAGGGCCCCACGGTGGGTGCCAGAAATATGTGTGTGAATTTTGTACCTAGCTGTAGAAACAACACTTTAGTAAAATATTAGAGGTTAGCAAAAACTAAAATCATACAATGAAATGGAAACTAAACTAACCAGGTGATTTAATGCCTTCTAGTAGGTGTGAGTATTATACTCTCAGATCAGACCGAGACCAGTGACAATGCAACACCTAAACGAAGGATTTGAATGCAAAATATGAAAGACTATGAATGCAGATTAAGCTATATTTTTGTATTTTCTATGCAATAGGATGAAAAACTGTATGAAAATAATCTAAATGAATGAGATTGAGATTGAATGGAGATTTAATCTAAGAATGCTATGAATGATATGAAAATCTATGATATGAAACTATGCAAAAGCTAATTGATCAACTATGAAAGATCTCACAAATCGCCTGTCGCAAGTGCTCAATCCTTCAATCGCCAATTAGCTAGAGTAATTGTGCAAATTTGAGTCTTGATTAAAATGAAGAGCTAAGCCTTATTTTTATAGAAATCCAGGGCTTTGAGGATGCAAGAGAAAAGACATAAATCACTCTTGATAAACTCGGGTTGATTTTTGAGTTATCAAGAATTTAGAGATAATTAACTCACAAAAATTATGCAAAAGCAGTGTTTAACTGAAAATAGAGTTTAGATCAAATTTTAACTCATCATCAGATGTTGAGTTTCAATTTTAAAATTGATTGTTAATTTCTAGTTGCCTTCTTTTCTGATTGTGCATGATTTAATTATAAATTAATTTAAAAATAAAGTGATTTATTTTCAACTTAACTAATTTTTGAAATTAAAACAATTGATTTATGGGTTAATCAATTATTAAATCAAACTTTTATTCAAAAACTATATTATTAAATTTGAAAATTGACATTAATTAATTAAATAAGAATTTAATCAATTAGTCATGAGATTTTTGATTTATTGTCACAATTAAATAATATAATTTAGGAATAAATATAATTTAATTTAATTAAATAATTAAGTAGCAGTATTAAATCTGATTAATTAAATATTTAGAATATTCAATTAATCAAACTTTAGGATAAATAAGATTTATCGCCAAATAATTATTAAATTAAGGATAATTAAAATAAATAGGAATATTCCCAATGCAGAATTTAGGATTCAATCAATTAGGATTCGATAATGTGCAGATGTAACTTAGGTTAGGACTTTGATGTCGATTTCATTCGAATTGAAGATGTAGAAGGTTAATGAACCTATAGCCCATTTTTGGGGTATTACAGTATGTGTGTGTGTGTGTGTGTGTGTGTGTGTGTGTCTATATATATGTTTGAGTGGCTTTCACACCTCTTTTGGGTGAAAAGACACACCCTTATTACAAATTATTTTGAAAAAATAATAAACTAACTAAAAAATAACTACCTAACTTTCGAATTCGGGTCTAGTTTAAAAACCAAAACACCTCGTGGAAAGATAATATTTTTATTGGAGATAGTAAATTTGATTTCCCAAACTGGGTCATTTTTAGATTTTCAAAGTTTGACCATCTTCAGCCTCTGTCGGCATCATCTTTGAACCGGGTCAAAATTTCAGCATTTTCTAAAACCTTTGCTCATAGAATTTTGATTGTTCCTGTCACAAAGCTTCCTTACTTAATCCCTCAACTTTTAATTGAAAAGAAATATTATTTTGTATCCCATTGCTTGTAATCCAACATTAATTATTGGGCTTGGAGTTTAAGAGACCATTTTTTAGGGTTTTATCACTATATATGAATCCAAATTTTGCTCAAAATTTAGAGCTCCAACAAGCTCTTTCTAGGGACGTATGCTCTATGTGAGCATAGTGAGAATTCAATTATCTTTGGAAGAAGAAGACCAAGTGCGAAGTCCATTAGGCTATAGAGTCACTGCATATTTCAATAATCAAATCAAATCTCATTCGGTGGCCTCAGGCCACCAAAACATGGAATCAACATTTTCCCCTATCAAACACTTGATTCTAATCATGTAACACTTTGGATTTCCTAAATACAATGCCATCATTTTTGTGAACAATAATTATCAATGTATTTTTTGGTATTCACTTTTTGCTTTTCCTTTGAGAAATCATTAGATGCACTTTGGTCCTTGCCGAATGGAAGCTCCCTATGGTCATGCATGTGACCAGTCATATAAGCATTAGAATAAATCTTCTTCACATCATTCTCCTTTTGTAGACAATTTTCTAGGTCTTTATATTTAGAATGTAGATTATGTTTGTCTAATCCAATCTCTTCTTCAGGCCTATAATGCAACACTTGTTCATATAATGGTTTTAAATATGGTTCATGTCGAGGAGATGCTTCTTCACATATACTAGGACTATGGTCAGGTGTGATATCTGAGCAATCTTCAAGACTATCCTTTAATCTATTTCCCCCATCATTCTTGGATGATTCCATCTCATCTTCACATATTTGGTGTGCCTCCGGCTCAAAGGATGAACTAAAAGATATCTCACCCTCTGAATGCACTTCATGAGTTTCATCAACTTTAAAATTAGGGTTGCTATCTTCATTATGATGTTGATGGACTCCATTGCATAAAGGATCCTCTTCAAACAATGGATTCAATAACATAGAGAAATTAGACATATCTTCATCTACTTCCCCTTCAAACAATAGATTCAAGAACATAGAGAATTGAGGCATACAATCATAATAATTTTCATTTGGATCATTAAGTTTTTCATCAATAAGACTAACATCTTCATTGACATTATCTCCTGAAACTTCCTCCTATTCATGCAGTTCTATTTCATCTCCATAATTTAATTTCTCTTGAATATGGGTTGATCCGCCAACCTCCTTACCATGGTGGATTGAGAAAAAATTTGGACCATTCTTCTCAGTATGCTTCGATATTCTATGTCTAATAAGGTTGAAATCTCTTCCCTACGGAGAAGATCATCTTCCTCATTTTCATATTCACTGATGTTTGATATCATACAAGTATCATCATGGAAAAAAAATTACACAGATTGTCCAAAAGAATCTTCTCCATTCAAATATGAAACATCACTTGACTCATATGCTATTTTAGTTCTGCACTCTTTCTCCTCTGCAACTAGTTCATTATTCATAAGTTTGAGAAAGGTAAGGAACTGATGATCATATAAAAGACCTATTTCTCGCATTCTGTTGAAAAGATCAGAGGATGTAGGTCTGCACTTTGAAGGTATTTCTTAACAAATATTAAACATCCTTATGAAGAATTGTATTGCAGATTCTTCTTCTTTTTTCTCTAAGTTCAAAAATGCGTCCAAAGGGGATATGTAATTTGGATCTTCATCATCATCACTGAGATTTCCATCAAACACAAGGCCTTGTTCAATTTGATCATAAGTCTCCTCTTCTCTATCTTTACTATCTTTTTCTAATATCTTAAAAATTAGCTTCAGATCAGGGTTATCTAGCGAGATTCCCAAGTTTTTGACCTTTCTCATTAGTTCTTTTTGTGAAGGCATAATTGTTACAGGTATCCTCTTATATATATTTTCCATCCTCAAGAATAATTTTGTAGAAGACTCCCCTTCAAATCTCTCCAAACTGAAAAATGCATCAAGTAGATACATACTACGATCCACCTCCATGTTACAGCTTTGGTCTTCACACTGTTCATAATACATGTTATCTTCATCGCTTGCATCATGGAATTCATATAGAAACCATTGTTCAAATTATTTCCAAGATGAAATAGTTTGTGTAGGTAATGATTCATATGTCTCTCTTGCATTATCTTTTAATGTCATGACAAATAGTTGAACATTGCCTGATCTTCTGCACAAATCTCATAGTTCTCTATAAATTCATAAAATGCATCCAAATGTTCAATTGTTGATTCATCCCATTCTCCATGGAACTTTGGTACAAGCTGTGAAAACTTAGGGAGAAACTTAAAAGGAATACAATGGAATCCCCTTAGATCCAATGGCCTGATACCATCTAGAATAAATGGTTTTCCTTGAAATGGTTATTTATTTTGATACATTCTGAATATCTAAATCAGTAATAACTTATTTTTTTATACATTAGGCTCTTGTCAATAGAGTTGCCACCTCTTTCAAAGAGGAAAATATTACTTATCTCCTTATGGATCTTCTTCCTCAGTAGAGTCACTGATTGAAATGCTTTATTGAATAGAGTCACCACCTCATTTAAGAAATGTCTTGCTTCTGGATCCTTTCTTCCAGTAGAATGTGCTTCCAAATAAACTAATATAACTACTTTCTGATTCTGATATGTGAAATCTAAAATTCTAGGTAACTCCACAATATATATTGTGAGCAACTCTCCCTGGCAAAGTCACCAATTTGTTGGTGCCCAAAAATGATGGATTTTCTTTTGGCCAACTGATAGGTACAATGGTGATGTACCACTTATACCTCTGCAATTTTGGCTTTAATCAAGCCAAGGCTGGTAGGCCTAATTTCACTTTGAACCATCAAATTTTTTATGTCGTACAACTACGTACATAAAAAAAACAAAGTTCCTCCCAAGGTGGTGAATAATCCTTGGAGGAAAACACTAAATCTCCTAATAATTTCTAATATGTAAAGCTTAAACTAAAACTAAATAACCACTAAGAATCCTAAATCTAATGCTTTGAAAAATGATTAAATTATCAACAAACTACAAAGTATGAACCAACTAACAATTTCCAAATAATGATTACATTGGTGCCTTCTAAAAACTTGGGCTATGGAGTCAGAAAAATTTTCAATCCTACGTATCATCGGAGACAGTTTTAAAAAAATTTCTTTAATAAGACACGACTATCATATCAAGGGATTCCACTCAAGATATAACTCAAACCAGATTACACAGTTAGTATTATCGAATTTAACTCTATTCAAGAGACCGACAAAAATAAAGGAAGATTCGCAGATCTTTCAATTAATATTCAAACTATATATTGATTTTGAGTTATAACATTCAAGGAATTTAACACATTGAAACATTCTATAAAATAGAATATCTGAAAGACTAATTGAAAATATATAACTTATAACCACAGATAAAAAGAAATGGCACTTATCTTTATTGATGTTGAAAAACTAGTACATAAGAGTTTATAGTTGTAGTTGTTTATCAAATTCTATTCTATGAAAATCTATCTTGTATTGTCTTGTCTCTTTACATTTTACATTATATATATATAGATATAGATATAGATATAGATATAGATATAAATATATATGTTTGAGTGGCTTTCACACCTCTTTAGGATGAAAAGACACACCCTTATTATAAATTATTTTGAAAAAATAATAAACTAACTAAAAAATAGCTACCTAACTTTCGGATTTGGGTCTAGTTGAAAAACCAAAACACCTCATGGAAAGATAAGAGTTTTATAGGAGATGGGAAATTTGATTTCATGAACTGGGTCATTTTTAGATTTTTAAAATTCGACCATCTTTAGCCTCTGTCGGCATCATCTTTGAAGTAGGTCGAAATTCTAGCATTTTCTGAAACTTTTGCTCATAGAATTTTTATTGTTCCTATCACAAAGCTTCCTTTCTTAATCCCTCAACTTTTAATTGAAAAGAAATATTATTTTGTATCCCATTGCATGTACGGCAACATTAATTATTGGGCATGGAGTTTAAGAGGCCATTTTGTAGCGTTTTATCACTATATAGGAATCCAAATTTTGCCCAAAATTTAGAGGTCCAACACAGCCTTCCCACAAAACCAACAACCACCTTCTCTTCCTCTAGACTATGATCTTCTAGTTGATTATGACCACCAATTGTAATAATTTTTGCCTCTATGTTGGCTTCTTCCTCTATTCTCGGTGCTCACCATTGTGAGAGCGTCACCGAATGAGGGCTCATCATTCTTCTTCCTTAAGTCTTCAGAAAGAAGAGTAGCAGATACTTCATCAAAGGAAAACCTTTTAGAACTTGAGGCCGAAGTGCTTACATCTATAATAACACCATCCTAGCTGCTTGGTAGAGAGCATAAAAGAACAACTTTACTGTCATCATCTTGTGTCATGCCAACCGAATTGGCTTGGTTGATCAATGTGTTGAATTCATTTATGTGGCTTGTCATTGCATAACCTTCCTCCATCTTGAGCTTGTACAATTTCTTCATGGTGAATACTTTATTTGCAGCCAATGCCATAGCATATGTTTTTATAAATTTGTCCCAAATTTCTTTTGTTGTTTTCTCTTCTGCAACATTGAACAACATATTTTTATTAAGCGAAAGGAAGATTGTTGCCTTGGCCTTTTCGTCAAGTGTTTCCCAATCTCCATCTTTCATGGGAGATGGATTCTTCATTTTTCCATCAAGCACAAGAGAAAGTTCTTGCTTAATCAACAAAGATTTCATCTGAATCTTCTATATCTTAAAATTCTTCCCAAAAAATTTCTGCACTTTGAAATCTTCCCTGATTTTGAAATTTCAACCACTGAAATCTCAACAGTGATTCAACCTCACTCTAATACCAATTGTAAATTTAAAAGCAAAACATAAATAGAAGTATTCAGAATATAAATGCACAAAGATTAAAACATAGGTTTTATCGTGGTTCGGAAAAATAGCCTACATCCACACTGAGAGCAGAGAAATATATTAATGTCACCAAATGTAATCGATTTACAATGAAAAAGGGCAGAGATATATGATAAGGCCAATCCAAGCAGCTGAAGAGACAAACAGTCGGCAACAGGACAAATGTCCGTTGGCCTTCCGATTCTTAACACTGTTCACATTGAGAATTCCTGGGATCTTGACAAAGAGGTAGAATTAGATGAGTAGAGGCCATCACTAATGTCAGAAGCCATAAGCCATGTAAAGTCGCCCTTGCTATTACAGGAGGATTCGATGTCCAACTCCATGCTCTTCACTGCACAAATCATGTTTGGCGAAGGGCAGCACACCATGCCTTCCAGAATGAACAACACCTCCCTGATGGAAGGCCTGCACCCCACTCGAGGGTGCGCGCACTACACCACCAGCAACAACACCCTCTCCATACTCTTCCTGCAACCACTATCTCAAATCCTCTCATCTATTATTTCGCTAGATTTCCCATTCTGACTCATGTCCACCACCCAGTCGGAAATGAGTACGTGCTCAAGACATTTAGTGCGCGAGTCAAAAGACCGACGACCCGTCAAGAGCTCCACCACAATGATACCAAAACCAAACACGTTTCTCTTATCGTTAAGGTAACCATAGAGCGCGTACTCGGGAGCCACATAGCCCACCGTGCCCACGGTGTGCGTGGTGTAGTGTGTCTTGCCTGTCGTCTTAAACTTGGCCATCCTGAAATCAATGACGAGAGGGCTGAGGTTCTCGTCGAGCAGCATGTTTGCCGCCTTCACATCCCTATGAAGAATGGTCGGCTTCGCATCTTTGTGCAGGTACGCCAAACCCCTCGCTATTCCCACCAAGATCTTGAACCGTTGCGGCCACGTTAGATAGGGCCGGGTAAAGCTAAAGAAATAATCTGCCAGGCTCTCGTTCTCCATCAAGTCGTAGACCAGAACCTGCTCCAGCTCTTGCCCGATGACCCCAATGCTGTAGCCTTTCAGAGGCAACAAGCTCTGGTGCTTGGTGCTGCTGATGATCTGGACCTCGTGGTTGAACTCCTCCTCCGCTCTTTGCCTAAAGTCCTTAAATCTCTTCACTACTATTCACCTTCCATCTGTTAGAGTGCCTCTATACACCCTTTCGAAGCTCCCCTCTCTGATCGGATTCGACTCCAAGAAATCCCCTGTGGCTTTTCTAATCTCATTTATCTCGAAGAAAATCAGGCCCGTAATCTCGCTGAGGATCTCATATCTCTGGATCAACTTCCTCTGATGTCATTCCTTCACACTGCGAAGCCTTCTCAGGTATCCAAAAACAACGGCTAGCATGAGGATGAGAACCGCGAGTGAAGGAATGAGTGTCACGATAAGCATCTTGTTAACCGTGCTACAAGCCGGTTTGTTATGCCTTGGACAAGGTAGATGACCCAAGGCGGTTGACACGTTAGACAAATTGTTGACGCTGAGAATACAAGTTGCTGCATCAAGGCATCATAGCAGTCGATGCCACCGCCGACGTAAATTGCGACGAACTGGGGGCAATCAGATTTGTCCTCTATGGGGATTTTATTCAAGTAATAGAGCACCTTGCCCATGGCCCTCATGTAGTCATTGCAATTAAAATCGTCAGGTCTTCTGGAAGCTCTATAAATCTGTAATATTGTTGCAGGCGGAAGGGGCGCTCACAAAACTATGGACTCCTAGCCCGCAAGTTGCGAGGAGTGTGGAGTTGATCCCGCGACCTATGAGCTACCCGCTGAACTCAGCCACGTAGGATTTGGCCATCTTGTTGTCGAGCAAGAGGAAAGAATGAGTGTTGTGCATCGAGGACAATTGCAGGCTTTTGATCAGGTCGGTGATGCCTTCGTAGCAATGAGATTTGTCCCGTAGAAAGCATTCCTCATACATCCATGAATACGCATCGAGTTCCCCTGTTATATTCAGCAGGCATAGAGCTATCGCAGCTGGTAGAACACCCACGAACAAAATATTTTAAAGATATGTCCTCAACAAATTATAATTTTTAATGTATAAATATAAAATATGAATATAAATACTTAAAGTCGTAATTTAAAAAAAATAATTTATATCATTTTACAGTTATAATATATAATTTTTTTAAGATTTTAATAGACATAAAAAATTATTAATTTAATTAAAAATTATAGTACATAAATTTATTTTAAATGATTTTTTAAAATAGTGATACGAAGTTAGAAATTAAAATATAAAAAATTAGAGGGAAGTAATTGAATTTTAGAAATTGGGTTCACCACTTAGTCTATTGGTTAAGTGATAGTTTTTGTTGTGTCCACCAAGGTTCAAACCCCTATTAAGCCATTGTGATTGTGATTTTGTGTCTTTTCTTATCCAAATAACTCGTGAGTTTGAGCCTCAACTTTGTTAAATGGGAATGAGGTCCCCCAGTTGTGGCCTCATCGGTTCATAGGTCCAGGTCAAAAGCATTTCACATGGAATTAGAGCTCGTGCCATGCCAACATCATTGATCACATTACAAAGTTTACCAAACAATTTTTTTATTAAAAAAATTAGGAATTAGGATAAATAATTGTATTAGGGAAAACATAAACAACATAAATATAATAAAATGTAAATGTATTTGTATCTATAAATATAATTTAAAGAAGGCTAAGCACCTAGCTCAATTAGCAAAAGCCTCATGTGGTAAAGCACTAGGTCATGAGGTCTAGTCTCCCCCTGCCCACATGGTAGCAGAGGATGTGTCAGGCCAACATCATCAATCACGTTAAAAAAAATTTCTAGCACACTAGAGTTTATAGTTGGCACACTGCAATTCATAGGGGAGCTATATCCAATTCCTGCAATCTAAAAGATATATAGCTTAAAGTAAAATAAAATAATTTTAAGGTAAATAAAATAACTTTTGTTGATATCTCTTATCATTTCTCTAGAAATAGATGTATTTAAGATATCTATACTAGTTATTTTATATCTTGGACAAATAATTATGACAAAAAAATGAAGGTATATATAGAAATAGTTTTGTTTTCAATATATGAGACAAATATTTGTTTATTAAAAAAATATAATTGAAATAAAAAGTAATGCAAATACTACAATATCAAGTAAAGATTAAAATAAAATATTAAAACTTAAACCTTATTTTTTAGCAATTTTAATACCTATATATTATAGTATCAAGCTAACACACATTATATTCAAAAAATATTTATTGTAATTTAGATATAGCATAAACTATACTAAACAATCTCCATTTTATTATTTAACACCATCTTAAAATTTAAAAAATATATGTCACTTTCAAGTGATCCAAGTTAAAACAATCTGACATGGGATGAAAGCATGGTAGTTAGTTCCACTCCTCGACTATTAAATTTTTGCCTAAAATCACATTTAAAAAAAATGACTAGTATAAATTTACAAATATTTGATGGAAGGGGCTTACACTAGTACATTTGACCCTAATTTTCAACCAACATTTCCAACAAACTTGCAAAATGGTTTTTCTTAGTCAGAATGTAGAAGGAAAACTTTGATTTTTTTTATTCCATGCTTGTGTTCATCTAAATTTATACAACCAGGATGGTTTGTCAAAATTTAGACGAACACGGGCATAACTTTTTAAAAAAGGTTTCATTTCAATTCATTATGTTGTGTGGCAAAGCAGTGCAGCACCATTATGCACCAAAGAAGAGTTGAAGGAGGGCCACGAATGCCTTGAATCAACCACCTATAAGTGCACCCTAACTAAAGACAATCCTTTATTCAATAGATGCAATGGATGGTGTATTTGGTTTGCAAATAGATGTAATAGATGGTGTATTCAGCATGGTTCATCATATAAGTGCATCGTTCATTTCAAGTATTTGTTTAGCTTGGAAAATGGAAGTAGGTGCAAATTCTCCTAATTTTTGGTTTTTTATACCATTTTTTATAAACCCTCTCTTAGGGATTGAAATAATGAGAGATATGACTTGGTAAATAAAGTGACTCGAATAATAGGTACAGTGTTTCCAAGGCAAGTCTTACCGAAGTGTTGTAGGGGCTCACTTTAGGAAGTGACCACTGAGATCTGGGGCTAGAATGATGCTAGAATAAGGAGGCTAGCTACTACCATAGAATTTTAGGGGCCCGGAGGAAATCTTAGTTACAGAAGAGGCAATCGCAAAGCCACCTTATTGAAGCCCCACTGATAAATTCAAGTATGGCTCTGGTGCTTGAATAAGTATCTGGTACCCGAGGGCCGCTTCAATTCTATATAAAAGGGGAGATTATTGGGTTTCTCGATCAAATAAGCTTCGTGGCTCCACACCCATCATCATAAGGATCTCCATCTCGGTATGGTTTTGGATCATCATTTCTCGGGGATACTAAGTGGAATGATTCAAGATCATTCATTCAAGGTCCTCGAGAAGAGTTAGATCTTATATTTATACCACATGTTCATTATTCTCCCTAGTCTATTTCATTTCTTCAACTATGTTTCCTTGCTTTAGGCCGACACAAGGGCGATAAAAAATCTACAAGCACCTTGGTCTGGTATTCAAATTCACTAGCTTTACTTCATTATTTTGTTATTATATGTTTAATGAAGTGTTGGTTCTGTAGTTTTATCCATGATTACTTTACATATGATATTATTTGTGCAAATGTTTGTATTCTCAACAGTCCTGATCCTTATACCATACCCATTTTTTAATTCCCTAACACATATTTTATTAGGCCAAATATATTCTATAGTACTAAGGAATGATGATGCTTATGGAGGGAAGAAATATATGAGGCTTACTGTGGAGACTCATGAGTTCTTTTTATAGGGTGGAAGACCAGTTGGTCCCAACCCATATTTGTTTATGCTTGAATGGATTGATGACTAGGGAAACAATGTTCTTCACCTATGCTAATGCATATCAGAACTATCATGGCCCACAATATGATCCTTCCTAATTTGGAATAAGGATTTTATTTATTATTATTCATCTTCTATCCTTGTCATTTTGTCTCTTTGGGATAGTTGGTTAGGTCCAGCGTCAGTGGACTACTGTCACCCATTGTCAACTTCATTTATCCTAATAAGCTTTATCCTTTTTTTGTGTGTGGACTAGATGAAAAATAAAGCCCAATTTTCTACTATGGGAAAGGGGATCATAATGTACTATTGTTCTTATGTGTGTCATAAACTCATAAATACAAAAGGATAATGGCACCATCTTTCTTATTAGGGTCATTAAAACAAAAAATATGAGACTGTTATTTTTATGTATATAATGGCATTAGTGTTCTTATCCATAACATTAAAAACAAAGAGGATTAGGCTTATACAAATGCACCATCTTAACTATATCATAAAAACAAAGAGAATAAGACTTCTATTTTTAGTTTTTAGTATTTACGTAAAAAATATTAAATCAAATCATCTCCATCAAATATAATATAGGGATCACATGTGAGAAAATAATGGAGCACCCATGCCAAAAGAAGATAAGAACTCAAAAGAAAGTAATGAAAAAACTAAGAAAAAAAATATGGTTATCCCTAAAAGAGAAGAAATAAAGATGAAACAAATAATGGAGAGAGAAGAAAGATAAAGAAGAAGAGATGAGTGTTTCATTAAGAGTGTCGATGAGCATGCCATTGTGGGTTATGTTGAAACAAAAAGAGAAATGAATAGACCTAGAGAAGACAATACTAGATAGAAAATAAAAGTCCACAATTGAGAAGATGTAGGAAATAGTAAATAACTTATAGACAACACTTAGAAATTATGAAGAAAGGAGGAGATTATTGTTAGGGACAAGTGGAAGCAATGAGGATCCTGCCCTACCACAAGACCCTAAGAAGGAATCTACCAATATCATAATTTGGCCAGATAATAGATTCATGAAGATTTTGTAAACTCCAAATAAATCCCCATTGTTGACTAATGATTAACTGGAAATATTAGTGAACCTAAGTATGAGTAGATTAAGAAAATAGGAAATTAACTTAAAGAAAAATGAAGAGGCACGATTAAATAACATGTATTTAACAAATCTAAGACTATTAATAGTTTTTTAAATGTTACAACCCTGAATCTAGGACCCATCCCTAGCTACATACAAAACTAGAATATTTGAAACATATTGATTACAAGAACAAGACAAAAAAAGAGAAGAGAAAAACAAAAAATATAAGTGAGAAAGATATTCCTTGGACTGAAATATTAGGAAAATATTTCTCTAAGATTAGATTAGAAAGGGACAAGGATAGAGAAAGGGATAGTGGTAGAGGTAATTCAGGATTTTTAGAAATCTATATTTGTAAAATAGACAGTGGTGCACATTACATCATTAATGAATGCACCAAAAACTACATAATTATGAGATATTTTGTAATTCAATCCCATAAATCAGATTGTATGACATATGGTCTACTTTTTCCAGCTCAATTAATAAATAAGCACAATAGAAAATAATCCACAAGCAACTTATAACCATCTCTTAAGGATTTGGTTTGTAAAATCTAGCAGTTATATCATCTAACATCTACTTCAGTTATATCAAATCTAGCGGTTATATCATCTAACATTTTCTTCAGTTCTTTCCTTGAATGTTCTCCTCTCTTTTCCTTATAGTTTGTGAAGAACTCTTTGTTCTCCTTCCCCAATTCATTCCACACTGCAAACAAACAAACAAACAAACTTGGAACCCTAATCAACTTACTCTATGTACAACACCGATTTTTGAAGTCACATCATGAATAAAGAGTAAAACTTAATCTCTTTAATCTTTAATTAAATTCAATCAATCAAACAAAGATAAATCATTCACAAAAATATAAAAACTTTACAAAAGTTGACATTATACCTTGTCCCTTTCTCTAGAACCCTGTCCATTTTACCAATATGAATCCCAAGAGGATTGTAAGACTGATTCATGTATTGTTTACTACATGATAATTGACACAATAAATAAAAGAATAATTATTATAATAGAATTATTGAATTCTTCAAAATCATCACAAATAAATGAAGCTATGGAGGTCAAAAGATCCTTATATGCATATTTTAGGGAACAACTTTTGGATGTGCTACAGTATCAAGGGCATGTTTGTATGCTTTATGAAGAGGTTGTATGTCATGAAGATGCATATTATGACCAACATACAGAAATAAATACATCAAAGGGTAGCTCCAAAGTTTTTTTAGAAAATTTATGTGATGAGGTAATCTATGAGAGAAATGTATCTAAGGATGGTAGCTCTGATAATAAGAAATAAATTGTGGGAAACCATTGCAATACATTGGAGGAATATTTTAAAAATTAGGACACGCATGCAATACATGAGTACAAAGAAGTATATGATCCAATGAATGGTGCATTCATACCTAAATATTGTGATGGCATACGTAGCACATTCAATGCAAAAGGTGAGGAGGAAAATTTTCTCAGTATTTCAAAGAAATTTTAGATTTATCAGGTCCAAAGAATATCAAAGATATGTGCATAAAAATGGTTCCAAAATATTTCTAGTTCTCCTCCCTCTTTTCAACATAAAAATGGGATTCTTCACATTAATGTTAAAAATGATAATTAAAGTCAATAATCTTAAACTTTCTTTGAGAAGTATAAATAAAAAAAATGGGGGATGTACCTTTTAATAGATAGAAATATTTGTTTTCACAATAAAGGACATTAGCATTGTAGTAATGATGAATATTCATGCATTCATGGAAGCATACATTTTTCATTCTTTTATGATAAATTAAAAACATTTACATTCACTAATATAGTTTACCAACAATTATATGTAATTAATCAAGAAAATAATGGTTGAAGAGATTGTTAGAATTATTTAGAACAATAGAGGGGGGGGTGAATCAGTTGTTCTTAGGTCCAAATGTACCAATTGAACTTTCTATTACTTCAACAATCTCAGATCTAATCACCAACTCAACTCAGTTTCTAAAGTATATATCAAAAACATATAATGTGCAGTCACCACAATTATAGTTGAAACCCAACCTAGGAAAAACCACTTTGTAACATGCTACTGATATATTCACTCTTCTAAAGTGATCTCTATGAAAAACCAACCCTCTTAAAGGTTTACAAACACACTGCTAGGTGTGACCCTGTTAAAGGATTTAAACACTCTGTCAAAAGTGACCTGGTTAAAGGATTTAAGTACATTCCATTAGAATGCCACCTTGATTAAAGGATTTATACAGTGATTGTTAGGTCAACCTTGATTAAAGGATTTAGAATGATACAATGGTTAGAAAGTAACAGTAGTTTCCGATCTGAAAAACATACAACTCACTTTGCAAATACAGATCCATTTTGCACATATATGTTGATTTACTGACTGAGCTTCATTTCCATCTCCATCACTGATCTGCTTAGAATTCACTTCAAGCAGTCACAACTCTTCTCAACTTCAACCTTTTGCTTAGACTTATCAGTCAATAACATCAACAACTTTAGCTCCTTATTGTAACCTCATAATTAGGTTTTCCTTTATACCTCTTTATTTAGGTAGATCCATCTTTTTCCGCTTAATCTCCTTCTTAAATCTTAGGTTTAGGTCAGATTCATCGAATACTTCCATCATTTAAGCTCTTCATCCTTCCTTCTAGATACATCTTCAAACTTCTCATTGAATCCATGATAAAATGATTTACCACGCATTAAATTCTTCATACAATTCATTAATAAAGTCAACACGATCTACATATCCCAAGAATTCAACTATGTTGGCTGGGGATCTCAATTCTTTCTTCAAATGTAAATTACTGACATGCGGTCAATACTGTGTTCTTCTCCTCAATCATCACTGCGTAACTCAGTCATCTCTACAAACTGTCTTCCCAGTTAACATTGTCTTTGCTTGGTAATTTTCTGTCACTCAACATAAACTGATGTTCGGTCAACACTAAATTTACTTGGCATATACTAGCCCTCGATCGACACTAACATCACTCGGCTTAAACTAGATTTCTTCACTTTTTCTCAGTTAAGCCTACTTCTTCATTCTTTCTTCTTACTTAGATAAATAATACATTATCTTATTAATGTGACAACTAATCAAGTACCCATTGAAGTATCAAATAACTCAACCTTTCCTTAGGTTCTCTTGTTATCTCCTTTCCCTAATCCTTTTCATCAATCAATAGATATGGTACTCTCCTAGATAGAAATTATCTTACCAGTTAAGGTTTGACATCAATGACAATACAACAATTGTTTCAATTTCAGTTTCCAACAAAGATTACCAATGAGTTAATCAAGCTAAATAATTTATTCAATACACACAAATGTAGCTTCTAATAATCAACAAATTTCTCAAAAATATTGGAAGTGTAATTACTTCTTGTGTACATTTTTAGTATTCGCATGAAATAAGTTTTAATTTGGTGAAGATATCCCTTGATCATCTATATGAATATTTATTAGGAGACCATCAAACAAAAAGAGAAGCAAATTGGATAATAAAAATGATATTGTAGAAAAGGAACATAAACAAAGATGATTTTATTTATTTTCACATACAAATATTCCTCTTATATTAATTTTTGCACTCTCGTATGCATTGACCTTGTCCACTTGCTTATTTTACTTATCTGTGCACCTAGGCCCATTTAATTATTTCCCAACTAGATCTTATTATTGGCACATTTTAGAAAAGTTTTCCATAAAAAATAATTTCCACTTTTTAATCCAAAATTCAAATTTCTTTGCAAGGATAGAGGCTAAAAAATGAATGGAATGTTGAATTGACAAGAAATTATTTCGAGTAAGAAACCATTTTATGGAATCTTACACAAGTCTTGATGTGATGTCATAGAGTCCTACAACATGTTAGCACATGCTTTCAATATGGAGAAACACAATATGAGTGATCATGGTTGCTATAAAAAACTTGTGTGCTTGAATGCTTTTCTTCTTGAAGGAAAATCAATGCTCAAAATTGTATTGAGCTATGATGTTAGAATTTTTTCTACAAAGATTAAGAGTTTGAAATGAAAGAGGGAGTTGAATTTGTATGCAACTTACACATCTTTTAAAATAATTTTTGGAGAAGAGGGACAAAGAAAGGTAAATTCATATTATTTGCAAAGTTAACTTTCAATCTTCAAAACTTGAGCTTTAAATACCTAGACAAGGGCATTTGATGCCCCAATCCTAGAAAAAAAAGCTATAAAAAGGGTTGTGAATAGGGGAATCAACCAATTTTATGGAAATAGTCTTGAAACTAGGCATAATCAAGCATAAATGAGGCACATATGCCAAAGTGGGTCCAAAATTCATGTGAAATTATTGAGGTATATAATTTATGACACTACAAAAATATTAAATGCATTCATTTTAATTATCAATAAATCATCAAGGCATCAACCAATCATTCATTATAGATAGAGATCAATAAGGATAAATTTTGATTTAGAACAATAAAAAGAGTAAAAAAAAATTATAATTAAGCATTTCTTATTAGTTTTTATATGTTTTAATTGTATGGACCGATCCAGACAAAAATTGACATAATGTACAAGTACTTTAAGAAATTTTATGTGGGAAAAGATATTAGAGGGAGAATAAATATTACCTTGAGGAATTTAACCCTTCTTTAGACTATCAACAAAAGGTTTTCAAGATACATCAACATTCCTAGAGAGAAAAAACTCTCATTTCATAATTGAGGACTAAATCACATCACCTTCAATGTGAAATATGTATATGATTCAAAAGGTCCAAAAAGTTGGTGTAAGACTTTATAGTATATTACATTATTAGATGCAATTATTATGGGCAGTTATGTAATACGATTATTGACTCCACTGAATCCTATATATAAATCATCATATATTTAAAATAATAATTGTAGCATTCACCCCTACTTTTTACCATTTTTTCCATAGAATGGTATCAGAGTGCTAGTGAATTATGTGCCTATGTGATGGAGAACTTGGTGATGCTTTTCAAATATGTGGGTGTCTGATTTTGTATTTTAATCCTAAAATGTGTAGTTGTCTTTTTTATCTCACTCAATAAATGGATTAAGAATGGTGTAGGAATATCCACCATTATTTATTACACACTCCTAGCTATTTTTGATTGAGATTAGAAAGTAGAGAAAATTGATAAGTTTGAGTAATGGCCTAAGAAGGAAGTATACATCAATTGGAATAGATTTCATCTCACTGTGGGGTTACCAAGGTTTTCACCTCATAATAAAGTTATCAAATAGTAAAAGAAAAGTATTGCAAGGTTGATATTGATGAATGTGATGCACTTGCATCTATGATCTCTTCCTCCCTTGAAAAGGCAGTTGCTAAAGAAGACCTTGTCTTGTTCTAGGGCTTGTCTAGTCTTGTGAGTGATTTGGATGGTTGTAAGAAAAAAAATTCTATGTCAAGGAGATTTTTAGGATTGAGAGTGGCTTGGTTATGGTGGCTTTTGGATTGAATTTCTTAACTTTATCCCCATTGAAGGTGTACAAGTTGAAGAAAAGAGAAATCTTCTTAGATTTGTCATCATCATTGGCCATTGAAACCTAAGTGACAGTAGCAATATACAAGATGTAGAGAAATATACTAGTCATGCAAGTCTAAATTATCTCTAGCGTGAGGAATTTGAAGACATTGATAGGTGTTAAAGTATTTTTAGAGACATTTTCTAGCTACTTATGTTTAATGTTGCAATGTTTAAGCTTTAGAGGCATTACAAATATAAAAAGAGCAGTCATTGTAGAAAATTGTATTGGTAAGTTTCACTTTTTTATATACAATCCATTGGTAGTATTTAACATATTGTCTTGGAACATATGTGTCTATTGAATGCTGACATCCACCCTTCAAAGTTTCTAATGAAAAAGTTGAAGCTAGACAAAGATTTAGATGTAAATAGAAAATTGTATTTTGAGAAGATGAGAATCTGTGAAAAGGCCAAGAATTAAAGTAAAGACAATGTTTGGAAATTTTATTTTAGTTGATCATTACATCTACTAGAGATCCAAAAGTCCTTACATAGACTTTAAGGTAATTTTTTATGGTATCACTAATAGTGGTTCAAGAAAATATGCAACTAAAAATGATTCTATGAGTGTTATATCTCCCATGAGATGTGTCAATCAAGCAATCTATTTTTTTACTACTAGCACTCAAAGTAAAGAATTTATGGTGAGATTTGAATTGATTTTGGTGAAGATAGATCATAAGTGGGTATTTCAAAGTGTAGGTATAGCTTATGTGATTGAAGGTTTGGTTTCATTAACTATGCCTTATGTGTTCATACTTGATGCTAAGTACGCCCTAATGATTTTTATTATAGTTACATTTAAGAGTGCTTTCAATGTTTTGAATATTACAAGTAGTAGTTAAAGAGTAGCAAGATCACATCAAAGGCCACATGCACTAAAGTATGTAGTAATCTCCACCATCTTAAGCTAGCTTCTCACTTGAGATGGTGCTTGAATGAGAAGCATTTTTGGCTTTTCTTTCATGTTTTTGTTGTCTCTTTATGTCTTGTTGTTGATGAATCTAAAGAATGCATGTGTTGTGAAGATTTGAATTAGAGACATACCTTTGGGGTTGGTTGAAGAGTTTGAGTATGGAAGGTTTCCCAAAGAGTTCACAAGATTGTGATCGATAATTACCACCCTTTTGAGGGTCAAGATACAATTTGGAAGATTTTGTCTAGAATAATTCAATGTTTATGATCTTAGAGTTCATAATAGAGAGCTTAAGGATTTAACTTGGTGCTACGCCTTTTCAAGGGTTACAAGGCAACTTGGGGTAAGTTCCACTTGATTTAGGATTTGGTTCTTGAAGCCATTTTTTTTCTCAAAAATATGTATTCATTTATGTAATCAGTAAATTTTGTTGTGTAAGCCTTAAAGAGGGCTCCTTAGGGCAAGCTGAATTTGATGATTTGGAATGACAATGTAATAAGGAGGGGAATGCTAACATAAGTCATAACATATTACATTGTCATGTGCAACTTTATGCAATATAGTTATTACAATTGCATCTATGTTGAATCCTTTGTATAAATCATCATTAGATATTTAATATAATCATTGCAACATTCACCTCTAATTTTTACCATTTTGTCAGAGAGAGAGAGAGCCTTTCCATTCAATTTGAATACTTGAAACTTAAAAAATTCTTTATTTTAGAATATAAAGATTACAATAGTATTTAGGTCAAGTACATTAGTAATTTAGTCATCTAAATGATATCGAATTCAAAATTTTGAATATATATTATATAAATTTCATTTTAAATTTTAAAAAGAACACATATATATATATATAGAACACTTCAAATAATAATAATTAACAGTATAGCTATATTTTATAAATAAAATGTATGAAGATAGAAGAAATATCAAATTTTAATATTTCAATAAGAACTATAAAAAAATAAAACACAAATTATCTACGGTAAAAGGAAAGTTGCTTTTTTTATAGGGCCCGTTTGGTTGCACCCCATAACCGGATTATGCCGCCCATAACCCGGTTATGGGGTGCAATTCCCTGTTTGAGAACTGTTTTACAAAATGAGAATGTGAATTTGCGTGACCCCATTTCACCGAAAACGTGGATTTCAAAATTCCACCTCAGGAGGTGGAATGACTTTCAAATCCACGGTTTTGTTGACAACTAAACAAGATTTAATCTTTCCGTCAGGTCCGGGCAACTCCACGGTTTTGGACTTCAAATCATTTTTAATCTTTCCGTCGGGTCCGCAAATAACCACATTTTGATGCAGCCATTTCCACGGTTTGGAAACAGTGATTGTCGCGCATTCGTCTGTGTGTTCGGCTTTGCAGTGTTTGCTGTAGTGTTCGACGCTAGGGTTTGCAGTGTTTTCTGCAGTGTTCGACGCTAGGGTTTGCAGTGTTTCAGCACCAGGTATGAAAATATCCATCTCCGTTCTTGCAGAAAATTGACGCTAGGGTTTGCGAACATTTTTGTTAGTTCTTCAACTAACGCCGGTAAATTCACGTCAGAAAGTTTAACGGCGATGTAAGTTTTTCATGTGCATCTTTAGAAGTGTAAACACTGCATCAATGTCATTGATAAATTTTTATTCACGAGAGCTTTTTTCTCTGCATTTCCTTGTCGACATCCACTTCCTTGAACCATTCGTTTGTAATATCCGCGTATGCGTAGTTCATTTGAAAAAAATACCCCACATGTAACAGGGTGATTACTTAAGTTTCGAAACACAAAAAAAAAAAGCAAAGAAACAAAAATTTGTTACTTCTGCTTGCAGATGGGCTTGGTTTGTTCTCCTCAGTATAGCCTCATATTGTTATCTATCTTTCATGTAGCTTCTTCTTTGATAACTCCATGGCAACGATCTATGTAGCCCTCCATGGTTTGGTAATTAAAGGAAATTTAAATTGTAGATATATGATTTCTTAGTGCATTTGTTGTTGTCCATTAATATGCCCAGTAATGCCCAATTTTATACTTGATCCACAGCGTTCAGTTTATTAGCAGTAAGAAGTGTCTCTTGTCTGAGTTCCCGATGACAGTTGAACATGGTGACAGTATTTCTACTGTGGAGACTTGGTACGTCAGTTTTCCCCCCTGTAGTTGTAAGGTTGTGTTTGTGGCTTTGAATCAACCTACATCTTGTTGCTAGATGGCAATGACTCCTTTGCCTCATCAATATCACTAAGTAACAATGTAATAGCTCCTTTTGCTTTAGCCACATTCAACATTGCTTGCCTCTCAAATTCAACAATATCATTAGCAATAAATAATGGGGTCTCCTCATCTTGCCTTGTAAGTATTAGTGTCATCCAAATCAATGACCTCTAATTCTCAAACATGGTGGTGTTACTTCATAGGTTGAGGGAGAAGTTGAATGCCCATAATTTAATTTGCAATATGTTACCAAAACGTCTCTGTAAAGGAGAGCCCTGCAATTTACACATCCTAGTTCCCAATCAGATAGTAGAGCTGTAGGCACTTCTTCCTCCACCTCATGGTTAGAGGACACCCTCTTGAAGAAAAGAAAAAAAGTGTAAGCAAGCTTGCTGATGAGAACATAGCAGGGCAGTTGCTACAAAGGACTTCCGACCCTAAAAAGTTGAGAACCACATGAAGGCTAATGGATGATAGTGATACTGAGCACTTGTTTGTAGAAATAGCACACCCTTCAGCCTAGAAGGAGCTCAATCAGGCCATAACAAGTGACTATAATATGACCAAAATTGACTTGGGACCTGTAAGCAAAGATGAAGATGTCCATAATTTCCAGGTAACTGCTTCCAGATTAGTAGAAAGGATAGTTAAAGACAAGAAAGGAAAAGATGAGGTAAACAAGGTTGTGGAACTTCTTACTAGTTGCATAAAGTCTTTAGCAGATCTCACTCTTCAACCAATTAGTTAGACAAGTGCTTCTTGTGTTCCTAACTTAATAGCTGGGAAAGAATTGGTAAGCAAGGTGCATATAGATAGCTCCTATTGCAGAGTTACCCAAGAATGGGAAAAGACATGAAAGCTAGAGGGTTTAGATTCATTGAGAAAATTAGTAAGATATATGATGATTTGGTTTTGTTGACAAATGCTATAAGCATAGAAATAACCAATACAATACACGAGGAATCCCTTTGGCTGCAAGTTGATATTTAACTCAAGGAAATTCTGGATATGGGTTTAGAAAAGGCAGCAGCAGAACAAATTGTTAAAAGTGCAGATGATCCTCAGTGTACCATGTGGAGGAGCAACATAGAGAAGAATGAGTCATTTTGGAAAAAGAAAAAATCAAGGAACAAAGTAAATTGCTAAAAGAATGCAACCATATCAATGCTGATATCCACAAGGAGCTTTCAGACATTGGGTGTAAATTAAAGAAAAAGGTTATGCTAGTGATGAAATGGTGGATGAGTTAAAGGAGGAATTCAAAAAAAATATAGAAGAGTTGTCGAGTGCACAAACCTTTTGCAAGGAAAATCTAAAGAAATTGGTAAAGATTTGATGCAGCCTTATCTTGGTATGAGAACCACCCAGTGAAATTTATTGCCAAAATAGATTGCATCTGCAACAATAAGGTCCTATGGAATCTGAGAACCAAAAATGTGACCATTGCTCAGCACACCAGGATCCCAGCTGTCAACAAGGCACTAAAAAACTTCAAAGCCAAAGTAGCAGTTGTTGAATATGTAGCATCAGTCAGATTTTAAAATATCTGATTATTGCACAGAGAGATGTATATATATATACTTATATATCTATATATATTTATAGTATTATAAGTTGATTATTCAAAATGGTTCGATCTGATCTCAGAATTGTTCAACATTGTTTGTGAAGGTCCTATGGAATCTGAGAACCAAAAATGTGACCATTCCTCAACACATCGGGATCCCAGCGGTCAGCAAGGCACTAAAAAACTTCAAAGCCAAAGTAGCAGTTGTTGAATATGTAGCATCAGTCGTATATTAAAATATCTGATTATTGCACAGAGAGATGTATATATATATATATATATATATATATATATATATATATATATATATATATATATATATATATATATATATATATATATATATATGTATGTATGTATGTATGTATGTATGTATGTATGTATGTATGTATGTATGTATGTATGTATGTATGTATGTATGTATGTATGTATGTATGTATGTATGTATGTATGTATGTATGTATAGTATTATAAATTGATTATTCAAAATGGTTCAATATGATCTCAGAAGTGTTCAACACTGTTTGTGATGCCCAACAATCATGTTACATTGTTCTCTACCTTTCTTGTGCAAAGTTGAAGGTTGTATTGTATTTTATAATACTATTGGCATTTTGAATCTTTGATATTAATAGTATGATGCTTAATTATTGACCAATGATATTATGATAGTGATAGAGATAATTGTCTAAGTTGTCAATTTTGACAGCCCCAAACCCTCTAGTTTTATTCATATCTCTTATATGACAAGACATCCTATTAACTAGTGGGAGTTTAGGAGTGGAGACCCCGATGGGTTTGAGGGGTTGTGGCACCAATGAGACCAAGGGGTAGTGCTCCCTGTGGGGTTTGGGGGCCATGGCCCAAGTGGGGTTGAGGAGGAATGCCCTTGGGCATTTCTTGTTGGAATAAGGTAGGGTCGAGGCCTTGGAAACCACAGAACTTCATGTCACACACAATTTTCAAAATTTATCACTTAGGGAGAAATTAGGTGTTTTGTAATGCCCCCTTAAGTAAACTCTTGAGATTATAGAGTTATTCAATAATAATTCAATTTCAAAAAGGCTCATTCTAATTAAGTACTTCAACATTTTGATACTCTGCTAGACTTATATTGATGATACCACTTATTGTAGGATGATAATCTTTCAACTTATGAATTGTTATATTTTTAAAATACTATAGTCTTCTATTAGACAATTGACATTCAACTGTATTGAAGTAATGAATGAATATCTTTTATATTCAATTTTGCAACATATGATTTTACTGATTTGATATGATGGAATGTCTGTTGCTGTCCCTGATCTAGCTATGTGAATTGTGCTATGTTTAACCCTGATATGGATACTATACTCAAATATTATTATGCAAGATTAAGCAACAATAATAAATGTATATTCAGTTCATTTATGATATCCTTCTTATGATTGGTCCCAAAGTGTATTCCCCAATTTATCTATATAACAAAGTACAAATCATTGCATAGGAGAACCTCATCTATAACTTCAATATGCTCTTAAAGCCTTATTTCCTTGATTAGGATATATCAAACTACTTTATGCTATTCTATGTTTTGCTTGATAGGAAAATCATGAAGTCTTACATATAAGATGATTTTCCTTAATAAACTCTCAATGCTACAATCTTTATCCACCACATCTAGGACATCGGTACGTATGTATACATGTATGTATGTATGTATGCCTGTATGTATACATGTATGTATATATGTATACTTGTATGTATATATGTATGATAGCAATTTAGATTAGATGATCATGCATAGTGCTTGCATCTACATAGCTAGTCCTCGTTGTATCTATATAGGTATGTACTCTTGCATTGTTCTTTATGGGCTTATGATCCTAACCAGTTGGTAGTCCTTGCTGTATTCCATTTACTATTGCTTGCTCCCATACTTCGTTTCTTGATATACAATCATGTCTGACAACGTTTATGTTGTCCACGTTTTAGGCCACTGATGGATCCTGATGATAGTATACAAGCGTATGCACAAATACTTAGGAATACCACATACACCTGGATTATCTCTTCTCTCTGTGCCTTGGTTGTTGTGCTCAAACTACTGCAAGCTAAAGAAGGTAGCAACAGAGGGAAAAGAATCCGAAAAGGCAATTCATTTTATAGAGAGATTGTTCACTCTACTGAAGTTGATTGTCATGATCAGATTCGGATGAGTCGGGTTGCCTTCTCTAAACTAGCTATGATATTAAGGCAGAGAGGAACATTGAAGGATAGCAGACACTTGACAATAGATGAACAACTAGTGATGTTCCTCCACACTCTTGGGCACAATCTTCGGAACCGCAAGATTGCCCATAACTTTGGGCACTCTGGAGAGATAGTCAGTAGGTACTTTCACAAGGTATTGACGAGCATCTTAGCACTTCATGGAGATTACTTCAAACTACCTGGACCGGGCACTCCTCTTGAAATTACTGGGAACCCCCGTATGGTTCTGTACTTCAAGGTGCATTGTTTGGTCTTTTGATTATGTTGTTTGGTACAGTGTTCCCCACCATATCAAAGGCTGATTTTGCATTTTCCCATACACCATATTTGATAGGACTGTGTTGGAGCTATAGATGGAACACACATCCTAGTCACTGTCGAGATTGAGAAGCAGAGTAAATATCGTGATAGAAAAGGGAACCTGTCGCAAAATGTGCTCACTGTAGTTTCCTTTAACTGCATGATCCAGTACGTTCTTGCCAGCTGGGAAGGGTCTGCTGCTGATAGTCGTGTTCTAGGTTCAGCTCTGACTAGAGCAGAACCACTTGAGGTCCCCCCCGGTAAGCCAAATCATAGTTTAATGTACTAAAGGGCACACTATGTATTCAATCCTAACACTCTGCTAATGCTCTGCAGGAAAATATTATCTAGTGGACACGGGATATCCGAATGCCCCTGGATTTCTCGCTCCTTACCGATCTACATGGTACCACTTGAAGGAATTTTCAAGAGAAAACCCAATACAAAATGCCAGGGAGTTGTTCAACAACCGACACGCCTCTCTTAGAAATGTAGTAGAACGCACCTTCGATATTGTGAAGCGGTGTTTTCCAATCCTGAGACATGCAACGACTTATGATATCATGACACAATCCTATATTGTTTTGGCGTGTTGCATACTTCACAATTACATCATGGAAGTGGATGGAATACTTGAGGTGGAAGTGGAAGAGGAGGATGATCATCATTGTGGTGGGGTCGATGTGCCAATGTTACAGACATATGGCTTCTCTCAGCAGGATAGACATGAGTGGTCACAGTTCCGGGATGACCTGGCGAGTAGGATGTGGGAAGACTATAGACATGGAGAATAGCTGTACTTTCTTGTTGGTTAATGATTGTGCAGTATAGTGGTTTCCTTTGATATTTGATGTATGGTTGTATGGTTTCCTTTTGATGACATATGCAGAGATATTGATGTATGGTTGTATGTTTTCCTTTTGATGGATACTTGATTCTGACAATGCCTTGTATACATGATTCTGATTTTCCTTTCGATGTATGGTTGTATGTTTTCCTTTTGATGTATGGTTGTATGGTTTCCTTATACTATGCCTTGTATACATGATTCTGATTTTCCTTTGGATGTATGGTTGTATGGTTTCCTTTTGATGCATGTTGTTTGGTTTACATATGCAGAGATATTGATGTATGGTTGTATGTTTTCCTTTTGATGGATACTTGATTCTGACAATGCCTTGTATACATGATTCTGATTTTCCTTTCGATGTATGGTTGTATGTTTTCCTTTTGATGTATAGTTGTATGGTTTCCTTATACTATGCCTTGTATACATGATTTTGATTTTCCTTTGGATGTATGGTTGTATGGTTTCCTTTTGATGCATGTTGTTTGGTTTCCTTATGCTATGCCTTGTATGTATTTATCTCCTGACATTGATAGCCATGTGCAGACTACTACATGGCAATGACCGAGCTACTCATGAGCGTTGATGGCAGTGCTCAAGACCTGATTATGTTGGAAGAGCCTTCGTCCAGTAAGAAAATGATCTGGACCAAACGTATGGAAAGGGTTTTCCTCGATTTCCTCATTGACCAAGTCCACCTTGGCAGAAAATGTGAAGGTGGCTTCAAAAAAGAAGCGTGGGCTGCCATTGAAAGGCAATTCAATGCAGAGTTGACTATGAACCTAAGCAAAGACCAATTCAAGAACAAGCTGAAAACTTGGAAGCAAGGATTCAAGCTTGTGAGAGATTTGAGGAGCAAAAGCGGCTTCGGTTGGAACGAAGTAACGCAGACTGTGGAGGCAGCAGATTCAGTCTGGGATAAAATTTTCGAGGTAAATTTGTCTTTTCATGACTTTTATATCCACTCTCTTAACTATGCAAATCTGGTTTTTGTTGTGCATGTTGTTCTGATACTCCAATGCACATTTTTTGGTGTTTGTGTAGTCTCGAGAGTACAGATCAGCTAGGATGTTCAAAAGAACATCTTTCCCATACTACAATGACCTTGCCATAATTGTTGGCAATGACATCGCTGATGGGACTGCCACAACAACTGCTGGCGAGGCCGAGGAAGGGCACTGTAACCACCCTGCACAGTTAGATGATGATGATGATGATGATGCTAGTGTTGATGTTGATGGGCCCGAGTGTGGCACATATTTTGAGACTCAGTGTGATCTGGATGATGAGACTGCAACTCCCCAATCATGTCTGAGCACGGGATCATCGCAGAGGAGGGTAAGGAAGAGGAAGGCAAGTTTGGCATCTTCCTTGGATATGATTTGTGAGACAATGCAGACCTTAACAGAGAGCCTTAAAGTGCCTCAGGTTGTCAAAGTCAACCATTCTCAGGAACTGGCCGTGTTAGGTGGAGCATGGAAAACTTTGAAAGCCATGCCTCAGGTGAGTAGCAACGATGCGATCACATTCTACCAGATCTTGATGGAGAAGCCAGCCATCCTCAATGGGTTTCTATCCATGGAAACCGATGAGGACCGGTTGATGTTGATAGATAGAATTTGTCGATCCGCAGATGCATGAGGAATGGTCAAAGATGTGATGTCATCAATTCCTACTTGTCAATACTTTCATTTGAAGACAAATATTTGAAGACTGAACAACAAAATACCAATCTCTGTTTGAAGACTGAACAATACACAATACACAATACAAAAATATTTTGTCATTGTCACTCCAAACTGATTAATACCTATTTGACTGTAAAATTATGTGGACTTTGAATTGATCCAGTCTCTTCAATCAAGGGTCAATATTATTCAATATTATTCAATATATGTATGCATTTTATGTTTCCAATTATCAATGCAACACTCTTTTAAAAAGTTAGGGCTAACTTTATGTGATTTGCTTTCCTTTCTTGGCAGCTGTAAGAACTGGTTGAATTTTATCTAAATCTTCTCCACCTTGGCACCCAACATGAAACTTATCTGATTTGATTTTCATAAATATCCTTCCATTCTTAACACAGGTGGGTTTTCTTCTGTATCCAGTAGTATCAAACACTAGGCGAAGTCTTTGTAACACGGTTTGTTTTTTTAACAGCAGTTTCTTATATCTTTTTCATATATCAAGCTTTGACATCAATGACAATTATCTAACAGCTGTATGTGTGAAAAGAGATACAATTTGAACTGCACATACGTATAGTTTGTTGCCCCTTTGAGTGCAATGTGTTGCTCTCTATTGAGCAGATGAAATAATTTGTGCTCCAATTGTTTTTACATGTAGATGAACTAGCAACCTTTGAAGTAGAGTGAATAGATACATTATAAAGTAGAAAAGATTAAAAAGATAAATGAAACTTTTAAGATTTTAAGTACATTATTAAAATTGTGAGGGGTTTTAGGTGTTGGTATTGTTGGCCATGGAGACCATCAATTTTTGAGCATTCTTCTTGAACTTATCATGAAGAGTTTTAATACTTGGATCAATAGAGTACAAAATCAATGAACTCACTTGTGAGTACATCTTGTTAACCAAGATCAAGTAAGAGTCTATGAAATGTTTCCTCGTAGCCTTCAGTGACTTCATCATCTCTATATGGAGCAGTCTTTGTTGGCGTTGTAAGAATCTCAAAAGATTCATATTTTTGACTCAATACAAGAGCAAGAAAGTGTAGTGTGGTTGATGCAGAGATGGACAGCAGAAACACAATGACTTATGCCCAATCCCACAAAGTCAACACAAAGGTTCACCAACCTATTCTCCTCTAAGTTGTACAATGACACAACTCTTACACAACTAACACCACTTATCAAATAAATTCTGATCCAAATGGAATAGTTCTGAAATCCTGCAAAGGTTGAACTTAAGAAGTTTCTATTCTTGTAACAAATGATAAACACAATCCTCTTTGACACCAAATATGTCAAGTCACACTTCTTTTTCCTATATCAGACCAGGTCTTTTGACTTCTAGACTAGACCAAGATAATTCAAAGGCCAAAAGATGCTTAAGTTTAATGCAACACCAAAAGACTAGTCACTGTTTTGGAAATGAAATTACAAGACAATGCACAAAGGTCTAATGGACTGATCTTCAAAACTTGAACCAGAGAGGATCTTGAGGGTTCCAAATCTCACTATTTGCATCAATGCTAAGAGTCAATCCACAATCTATGATTTTCCAATATACCAATTTGCTGATCAAAGCAACTTCTTCTTCTACGCGTTGCTGCAAGAACAAAGATACTGGTTTCAGACCAGTTGAAGGTTTATACCTTTCCAAGGTTTGACAACCTATTCCAAGGTTGTAACCCTTCTCAAATTCATCAACACAAACTTTCTCTTGCACTGGTTGAGTTCTAACACCATCAGAATATTCACTGCTGCAACAGGCCTAAAAGAGAATATTCACAATCCTGGTCAAGGAACACAAGAAACCTTGACCTAGGGCTCGCTCACAATCCTTGTTGCCTTAATGCTCTACTTCAGGGCTTTTGAAATCTGAAAGGACATTGTCCTAACTTGCATTTCCTAGAGGAACAAGAATTTCCTATGGTTTAATGCAAAGTTAGGACCATTTTTATGTTGAAACCCTGGAATTGAGGGTTTCTCGGGCCGACAGCAGACCAGGGCAGTTATCTCACGCTTGGGATGGATTCAAACCTCCAAACCGGTCCCAATAGTTAGAGGAAACACGCCCCAATCTCCCACAAAGATTTATCCCTCTTTGTCTTCCGTACACCATATGGTCTACTAGTTTTTACAGCGAAGATGCACTGAAACAGCAATGTTTTTATTGATTGTAAGCAAAAACTTTACATTGAGGGACTCGTGGTTACCCTCTATCATTAATGAGGCCTAAATAGGCTCTCCATCTGGTTGGCATAACCAATTTTTGGTTATAGCCTCTTGACTAATCAAAACTAAAAAGTTGCTTAGCAACTTTTAAAAGTTGCATTGCAACTTTTACAACTTTTGCCGAGTAGGGACAAAAGTTGCTATTATCAACTCAAAAACATTATTTAATGTTCAAAACATTCAAACACACCTAAAGACACTTAAAGACACCTAACCTACCTAAAATATGACAATTTCATCCTAGGACCAAATGATGCCCTTAGTTTATAAAGCACTAAGGGGTCTTGTGTCCCACACTTGGATGGGTTATAGGGAGATTTAAACAATCAATCCCATAACCTTATTACAACATAAAAACATCCTAAACTAGATGATCCATGCACTGATCCAACAAACTCTATATGCTCCTTCAAGCCAATGGACTGCAGTTAATAAATCTAAGATCATTTCATGGACTTGCTGATTGGTTTTAGGTGCTCTGCACCAGTGGTGGTCACTATGCTTCGTCTTTCTTTATTATTTTTGTGCACTTGTTTGAAGAATTCTTTTCCAGGGTCTCACTCTCTCATTTATGTGAAACTAAGGAGATACTCCTCATGATTCTACCAAGAATCATCTAGGATCATTTTCTTAATATTTGTTGTCCTCTTACTATTGCTTTGCCTCCATATGGATCAAGTTTGTCCAATGACAATGATAGAAGTGCCTCTTTGACCTTCACAAGTCATTTCAAGATGATTGAGCTCAAGTTAAAAATGGTCTCCACAATCTTTTCAAAAATAAATTACAATGTTCATGCCCACTGCCATCGCCATCCCCATCCCCAACCCCACCTTATTATAAATAAACTTCAAAGAAGAATTAGAATGCATTAACAAATTATGACTCAAGTAACAAATGATAAAAAATAAAATTTTAAATAATAAAAAGGAAACTAAAATATATAGAATTACAATATTTCACTTAGCTCCAATTCTGAAAATGATCTATATGCCTTGTGACTGTGGTGGTTGATGATAAAACATTTAGATCTTCTCAGCCTTTGCTTACAGTTTCTCGATCCAATCAGGTGCCAATATTTTAACTTTGCTCTTAAAGCATCATGAAATCTTCCTTGTTTGGGTTGATAGTCAACAAACTAATTTTCTTGAATGTGAGCCAGGAAATCATTTGATTAGGAGTGCAATATACAGCCATGCAAGATCTAAAATTTGAGCACTAGACCTTAAGAGGATCTTCTTAAGCCTTAAGATAACCCTACTCTCTTTCAATAAGACTCCTCTTAATAACTGTGGCTGACACTTTCATCTTAAGAATATGTTACTGCTGTTCATGCGAATGTTACTGCTGTTCATGAATATGTTACTGCTATTCATGAATATGATTGCTGAATATGATATTCATGAACAGCAGTAACATATTCTTAAGATGAAAGTGTCAGCCACAGTTATTAAGAGGAGTCTTATTGAAAGAGAGTAGGGTTATCTTAAGGCTTAAGAAGATCCTCTTAAGGTCTAGTGCTCAGATATTCAGCAATCATATTCATGAACAGCAGTAACATATTCATCAACAGCAGTAACATACGCATGAACAGTAGTAACATATTCTTAAGATGAAAGTGTCAGCCACAGTTATTAAGAGGAGTCTTATTGAAAGAGAGTAGGGTTATCTTAAGGCTTAAGAAGATCCTCTTAAGGTCTAGTGCTCAGATTTTAGATCTTGCATGGCTGTATATTGCACTCCTAATCAAATGATTTCCTGGCTCACACTAGACCTTAAGAGGATCTTCTTAAGCCTTAAGATAACCCTACTCTCTTTCAATAAGACTCCTCTTAATAACTGTGGCTGACACTTTCATCTTAAGAATATGTTACTGTTGTTCATGCGTATGTTACTGCTGTTCATGAATATGATTGCTGAATATGATACCGAATATGATACTACTGTTCATGAATATGATTGTTGAATATGCTACTGAATATTCAGTATCATATTCAATATCATAAGTAGTATCATATTCAGTATCATAAGCTGAATATGATACTACTTATGATACTAAATATTCAGTATCATAAGCAGTATCATATTCAGTATCACAAGCAGTATCATATTTAGTATCATATTAAGTATCATAAGTTGAATATGATACTGAATATGATATTGCTGTTCAACTCCATTATTAAGATGACAAAGCCGAACACACAGACGAACACGAATGCGTGACAATCGCTGTTTCCAAACCGTGGAAATGGCTGCATCAAAACGTGGTTATTTGCGGACCCGATGGAAAGATTAAAAATGATTTGAAGTCCAAAAATGTGGAGTTGCCCGGACCTGATGGAAAGATTAAATCTTGTTTAGTTGTCAACAAAACCGTGGATTCGAAAGTCATTCCACCTGAGGTGGAATTCCGAAATCCACGTTTTCGGCGAAATGGGGTCATGCAAATTCACATTCTCATTTTGTAAAAGTGTTCTCAAACAGGGAATTGCACCCCATAACCGGGTTATGGGCAGCATAATCCGGTTATCATAAGCAGTATCATATTCAGTATCACAAGCAGTATCATATTTAGTATCATATTAAGTATCATAAGTTGAATATGATACTGAATATGATATTGTTGTTCAACTCCATTATTAAGATGACAGGAATATGAAGATGATAACCCGATTATGACCTTACAAAATATAGTTTTATGAGAAATGGAAGCATTGGATATTTATGTTAGAGCCACTAGTAAGTACCTGTCGGTATTTTTATTGTGTTAATTCTTTGGATCCATGCCAAGCTTATTGTGTGTTGCTAGTGGTTATGTTGGCTTTCACAGAGTGTGTTTGTCATTTTATACTTCATTTTATATAGTGCTCGTTTTCCTCTCCATTATTTTGTGTTGGTAGTGATTATGTTGGCTTTCATAGAGTGTGCTTGTCAATTTATACTTAATTTTATATAGTGTTTGTCTTTCTCTCCATTTTTTTATTCTTCTCTCCAATTTTAGGAAACCTTGTTTCTCTCGTCTTTTGAATTTCGAGTGCTTTTAGACATATTAGCTTGCATTTGTTTTTAAGTGGAATACATGAAGGAGTACCGCATGATGAATGCTTCATTTAATGTATTGTTAAGATGTAGTCTCTTAACTATCCATTTCTAGTTCTTCAGACATGATTTTATAGATGTGTTTTGGTAGACGATTGTATTGTTCATGATTTTGTATGTATTAACCATCTTGTTATTATTGTCGCATTACGAAATTAAGTTAAATTATTCTACTTTGTTTAATGCTCTATATCATCTTCAATTTTTTTTTTTTTTTTATTCATTTTAAAAAACTATGTGATAGGTACAAAAATAGAAATGGATAGTTTTGAGACTACACATGATAAAGTGAGACTACACATATGCTGACATTAAATATGTTTGAAATAGCTTCTGGATTTGATTTTGTAGATATTTTACGGTCACACTCTGTGATCCTTCGTGGGGATGGAAGAGATAAAAATAACTGAAAGAAAAGTCCATTTTGATCTATTGCAATCATTTTGGTCTCAAACTATCTCTTGCAATCCCGATGATGAATCACAGAGTGTGATCCAAAACTATCTACACAATCGAACGAAGAAGGTATTTCAAATATCGATGCAAAAAAATCCACATATGTTGATAAAAAAATGAGCTATCTGATGATTGTTTACTGTACATGTTTGTAAACAGTCAAAATTTCTGATGGTACTCATTGGTGTATTCCATTTAAAAATGAACAGGTTTTAGTTTTTGTATCATGTTTACTTTGGAGATGCAGGATTGATCATCGAATGTGGGGCATAAGGGCGCAGATGGTGGATCTACTTGTGCTTTTTTATTTAACGGTGTGTTTTCACACCACCACCTAGTTCATGGATATTGTTATATCTGATGCTATAGTTGTGTCATTATATTTTTTGCATAACTTTATTAATTTGTACCCATATAATATATTCATGTTGTTATAGCGAACAAAATTAATATGAATGAACAAATTTTTGCTTGATACAGTGATGATGGCTACGAGGAATGCTCCTATGTGTGACTGCGGTGATGGATTGCGTTGTGTGTTGAGGAAGTCACAGACAGAGGAGAATCCAGGCCGTAAATTTTGGGGATGTAAAAACTTCTATAAGGTTGTTAAATGCACAAGATTTAAATATTTACAAATAATAACTATTAGTCATTATAGCGAGACTAACTTATTTGTATTGTAGGATGGAGCTGGATGCAGTTACTTCCGATGGGTCAATGACACCCCGTCGTTGTCTACATCATCAGTACATTGTACACACAGACCTGTTGTAGATGACGAGTGCAAGAATTGTAAAAGACTAGAGAAAACTATGGCAAAAGTGGAGGCTACATCCAAAGTCAAAATCTTATTTTTACGACGTCTTCTTTGTGCAACAATCATTCTATTTAGTTTGATCATCTTACTACTTAGTTTGATAATTTTTTGGAGATAGATATATATGTGGACTAGATAACTTATTTATATTTTGATGTGATATGAGCAATGTGTTAGTAGTTTGGAATCTTTGAAATGAAATAAATGTGAATAAAAAATAAATATGTTTAGTATGATAATTAAAGATGATATACCCAAAAATCGTAAATCCCAAAAATACCTTGTGGGTTTCAAAGTTTATTTTCTCGATACATTTATGCTATTATATGTCTTCCTTAGTAATATTATAATGTTTGAACATTACAAAGTACACCAACCCCACCTGTGAAGACTACCAAGAGCATCGGTTGACGTTGGACATTGTATTGGTTCTCAAATCAATAGATTGGAAAGCACTAAAAGTATGCCAAGCTTTATTTTATAACTCTTCAGTTGATTTAGCCAACTGATAGAATTTTTTATATTACCGAGCAATGCAATCTTGTTACTTTCATTGTATTGATATCTTATGATGGATTAAATACACAAATTCAAGATCAATTAACTTTAAAATTTAAAATTGAAATAAATATAATAAATTAACAAAATATAATAAATATAATTAAATATAATAATAAATAATAAATATAATTATTTATAAATAAATATAATAAATATAATTAACATAAGTCAATAAAATATAATAAATATATCAAAACTGACTAGTCATAAATTAATTTAAAAAAATAAAAAATAAAAAATCGGTGTCATATTCCAATTCTAATTTGAAATGAACAACCAAACGAAGAAGATGGAGACCCAAACTCAAATTCTAATTCAAAGTGCAGAACCAAACAGAGAATATGGAGACCTGCATTCTAATCCCAATTCGAAAATGTTCAACCAAACAGAGAATGAGAATTTCATAAATTCGAATTCCTATTTTCAATTTGACAACCAAATGGAGAATGTGGATTTACAAATCCATCTTCCAGAGCAACCAAACAGTCCCAAAAAAGCATAATCGGGGTTTGTATAACCAGAGTATAGATAACCATGATTTGCATTATTTTTCAATTCCCCAACCAAACGGGCCCATAAGGAAGTTAGAACGATAGTACCATTACAAGATTTACAATTCCATAGACCTTCCTTCCCCGTGCGCGTTAAAAATTTTATATCCTTTTCCCAAGTGATAGCAACACTCTGACCCAATGTCCCCCTCAAATGCAGTATATGGTCTCAAGACGGAAACGAAGCATTAAATAGAGATATGAAACAGTCGTTTCAAAGCTTCCAAGCCCACTCACGAACCATTACTGGGTCAAGTCTGTGCTTTTCCTCCAACTGTTCACACTGCGAATTACCGGGAGCTTGACGAAGGCGTAGAATTAGACGGATAGAAGCCATGTAAAGTCGCCCCTGCTAATACCCGCGAAGAAAATTATCGCTCCCAAAAGTATTTCCGTCCGCTCCATCGTGTTTTCGGATCTGAAATGTATGCGTGTTACTTTTTATGGTAGTATTTATCTGTGTAAACATTATCTTCTTCAACACTGAAGAGTATCTACCAAATAAGTTGTTGGCGAATATTTTGACCATTGATCTGTATAGCGTGTATGAAAACTCCCGTTGACTTGGAAAATACATGACGCTGTAAGTAGGAGAAACTGAAGTGGTTAAAGGAGAGCAAAACACGGTAGGATTCCTTCCTTCCGTCGCAGCCGAATTCAGCACCGTAGGATTCCTTCCTTCCTTCCTTGACTGATCCCCACGTCTGTGCCAATTTGATTTTTGATAAGGGTGATATTGGATTCCAATTAGATTCCCATCGATCTGATTATTTATTTATCAGTTTTTTTATATTATTTAATACAAAAGTACATAAATGAAATCTATCGTAAAAACTTCATCAAGAACATATTCAATCATGAAGCATATTCATATATATATAAGAGGTATTTGATTACATTCTTAGTATAAAAATAAGATATTTGGTTACATTTACATTCAAAGAGTCATAATTTGTAAAATCTTCAATATGATAATAATAATTTTTTATATTTATAATATTATTTTACTATACTTATATCTCAAATCAAAAATAAATTGTGAATATGATAGGAGATCTTTTCTTTCTAGATGGGGATTTGATCGTGATAAAGGGGGACCCACAGGCTTTGTTGTATTTAGCTTTACCCCTACTCATGGATTTCTTTCCTTTACTTTTACTATTGAGATGTTCCAAAGAATCTGGCATAAAATCCTGAGAGGGGACATAATCTGAGGAGCCAACAAAATAACTTATTTTTTCATGAAGAGGATGAGATAGAAGTAGTAAGGAAAGGGAGTTTCCTCTTCTTCTTATACAAATGGTAAACTTCATCCTCCTCTGAGTCAAAATCGTCATGATCAAAACCCTATGTATCATAATAGACTCTAATATTCTTCTTAAACTCTAAACCAGTTTTAGCAGAGGGTATTTTCTAGATACCCGAAGCTTTGGCTCTTTCCATTATCAATAAAATCAAACCCTTGGGTAATATGGGCGTCGAGGGTTTCTTTTTATAAACCTCCAAACTATGATTAAGCGAAGAAGCCAAATAAAAAGGAATAGATATGTATCTATCATGCTAAAAGTGATTAAGAATAATGAAGTGATAACTGAAAATGCTACCAAATTTCCCATCAAGGGTCACATACCGCATTATCACGACATCCGCCCATGACTTCAGAAAAGAAAGATGCTCAAAAACTCCATTTGAAGTCTTAGCGGCCTTCTCGTATTCTTCGGGAAGGAAAAAGTAGTCCACAACCTCAACAACTGATTTCTTGTCTTTGTAATACTTGGTGCCATCATTCTGCATATTCGACATGATAGAGACAAGATCCTCATTGATGTTCATCTCCAAACCATACAGCTTCATAACACCATTCTCCCAGCCCTCTATAAATGCCTATGTAATTAAAGCATCCACACCATGCATGGTCTCCATATATGGAGTTAAACCTCTGACAGAAAGAGAACTCCAGATCATATGTAAATTTTGCCATTTGTCATAAATAATTGGTTCCATTCAATTTATATCCCCAACCATTTCTAAAACCAAAGCACTCTGTAAAACCAAACCAGATAATTCCGCCCGGAAGAAAAAAAAAAACAAAAAAAAACCACCACATACTTAGCAATAAAGGATCAAGTCTGGTGTCGTGATTTTGCACGTAGAAAAGTAATGAATAGGAGTCACTTCTCCTATGGCCACTCATAACAATCATTTCGAACGATCCAACTCAACTCCATTAGGATACGATGCTTAGAATCCCAACCCACCTTTTGATTAGACTTTACGCCCAAATTGGAATAAAATTGTCATTCGATCTCCTTCACAGAATTCATGAGAAATGCAGAAGACTTGGAAATCATTTATAATTTCCTTGCAATCGTTGATGATGTTAATGATGGTCCAACTGGGAGGGGTTTCCCACTTTAAAGAATTTATAATATTTAATTTGGGCTAAAAATTGTTATAACTAGATTCAGTCTAGATAAAATTAATCAAAGTCTTTCTAGTTGAAAGTGTCTACATACTTATGAAACGTCACATATAAATCTATTTAAAAAAAACTTAAATCACTGTTAAGCTTTAATATTCTCAACACTTTTCATTACATAAAAAATGTATTTTAGAAATATAAGACTAGCACTTGCACCTTTAAAGGGTGCAATGGTTAAGCCGATAGTATTATATATTAAATGATGTGGTTGTATTAGTCTACTTCATGAGAAGAACAATAAAATTGCACTCTCTTAAATTATCTACTACTATTTCATGCCAGCTTCTCCACCAACTATCATGTTTTAAAACCCATTCAAAGTAACTTGACTATATGAAATTATGTTAATGATAGAGAAAATTCTTAAAAGTTCTTTTTAATAGACTCATTTCTTAGACATGTATGTATCATTTTTCCAATGATGTTTCTAAAGATGAATACTAGACTTGAACTCCACCGCCATTGTAAAACATCTTTTGATGCTTCATTCATCATGGTTGAATTTTTCAAATTTAAAAGTCAAAAATTAAAAAAAATAAATATAGAAGATTTTACACTTAATTTACAATTATTATTAAATTATAATTAAAAACCTATTCATATACATGACTATGTTTCTAATATTGTTAATATCCCCAAAATCGATCTTGCGTACGGCTTATCCTCTGAATTTCAAAACAACAAACCAAATAAAAAATTTAGTCTTCTCAATCTTACATAGACTTCAAATTCTGTGTGTGTGGGTGGATCATTTCCATAAATACTTTACAGTGCACACTTGACCAATTTTTAACACCAAAGCAAACAATGCAGAAAAATACCTTAATTCAATAAAATCTAAGACACATGCACCGTATAATAAGAAATCCCAAAGAGAGAATGAATCTTCAAGCACCCAAGCATTTTTCCCCAAATTGAACTCATCTATGGCTTATCGTCCGATTTTCAGAAACATACAGAAATCATAAAGAAATTCAATTAGTTACATCCTGTAGCAGCTTCTCAATCGTATGTTATAGGCCTCAAAGTCTGTGTGCAGGTGGATCATTTGAACATCTAAGAATGGAATTGGGAGATTGGGTATGCATCAGGCCAAATACTCTTTCCTTCCTTGAACAGAACACTTTTACTTCACGGAAAGATATATATTACAAAAGCCGATTAAAGATTTGTATTGTAGCAGGGACAGAAACATCGACGGTAAAGGTCAGAAATCTGTGCCACTCTGGCACTGCAAAGTAATAATGCATCCAGTAAGTACTGTATTTTCACGCCCAAGTAAACTACATTGTATAAACAAATTCATCTTTATTCCATTCATCATTCATGTCGTGCGTGTATCATTTTATATATTCTCAATGCATCTCACGACTGAAATGAGGATTGCATTCTGCCTACATTTGATTTCAGAATAAGTTGAAGAACATTAATGCCTGAGTAAATTATATTTCTTGTATTTTGTGGGCATTTGTAAATTTAGTTAATTTAAAGCATCCGCACTGTCCACGCCCACCGTTAAAATAAAAAAAATCAGAGCCAGAAGAAGTAGAAATACTAGAGAAAGGTCATAGCTATCATTCGCTTCCAGACCTTTGGAAGAACGCTCATCACTTTTGAATAAGTGGTTTATTTTCCTGTATAAATGCAGACCATTGTGTACACAACCACTGTTGTGGAAAGCCAGGAAAAGACACCATTTGATGCTTATCGCCACCATTTGATGTGTCAAGAGGATGTTGTGGAAAGAAGAAAATGTCACCGGAAAATTGTCTGGAAAAGTTTTTCCGTATCAGACACTTTTCCGTCACTGGGTAAACCCACAATAAAAAAGCCTATCGGCTTGAATATCATATTCTAGATTTAAAAGTATAGTTTTTGAAAAGATATTTTAAATTTTTTAATTATTATTTATATTTTTATTGTTGTTTTTATGAAAATTAAGTCATTAGAAAAAAAAAAGTTGATTGCCTTGTTAAGATAAAATAAATTTTATTAAAAAAATAATATAAACTATGATGTACTAGAAGAGAGATTCCATGTCAAGATTATATGTAGTCTTTTTCTATCTTAGATAAGTAGTTAAGACAAAAAGTGGAGACCTATAGAAATAGTTTATTTTTCATAAACAAGAATAAAAAACTATTTTATTAAAAAATATTGACATAAAAAGTATAACGCGTGTACTAAAATATAATTCTCAAAATAATAATAAATATTAAATTTAATATAAAGGAAATGGAGACAAATTCAACCACATTCTTTAGCATTTAAAACATTTAAATTATAATGTCAATCTTATAGAAAAATATGTTCAAATATTTTTTTATAAAAAATTATAAAATAAACTATAGAAAAACTTCATTTCATTAGTTTACAACATCTTAAGATTTAAAACATATATGAACTAGTTATAGGTGATTCAAGTTATAAAAAAAAATTGACGTAAGATGAAAACAAGGTACTTAGTTTTACTTTTGGGCTATTTATTTTTTCCCCTAAATCACATTTTAAGAAACAAAAAATGATTTAAGTCTATGAGTATTTGATGGAAGGAGTTTAGATCAAATTCACTTAGATAGAACCTCAAGTTTAAATTAAATCTCTAATGAAATCTCCTTTGCAACTATCAAAATGTTGAAAAAAACCAATCACTTCACTTATTGTGGAATCACATGAAGTCATAAATAAATAACTATTTTATAAATACACAACCTTTTGTGTCAATTTAAAAAAAAGTGAACATTATATATACATATTATAGAGTTAATATTTAATGTTTAAAATTTTTACAATAAAAAAAAACCTATATTCAAGGCACTAAGAAAAATAACAAACTTGTCAATATAATCTCAAAAAATGTTCTACATGTTGCATGGATGTATTTGTTTAAATGAAAAGAAATTGATTTACAACATTGAGAGAAATGCATTATTATGATAAAATATTTGTCTAAGATTTCTATTTGTGTCAATTAAAAATATAATAATAAGAAAATAGTCAATCGATATTTACTAAAACTATCCATAAACTAATCAATAAAGATAATGATTTGGTTCTAAGAAATTGTCTAAATGTTTTACATGTAGTGAAAGTTATGCATTAGGGGAAATGCTAATGATAATAAAATTTTGTTTAAGAAATTAAAAAATAATATAAATATTTTTTTCAACAATTTTTTTTTTAAATTTATAATTAAATCAACATGGAAAATGCCACAACTTATGGTTGGGAATGTGAAGCCCAACAATCACATGTATGTTGGGCTTCTCATGACTCTTTTCTTGAAGGTCGCATGGAAATGTATAAATAGATGTGTGCAGTCATGCATTGTACTGTATTGTATTAGTGATTAATAATAGAGTGATTCCCTGCTTGAGTGGATGTAGGCAATTTCTGAACCACTATAAAATTGTGTCTCTTGTTTTGTTCTTATTTTTCTATTTTCAATTTCATTTCCTTGTTCATTTTAAATTAAAATTGGAATCAGAGCCATGGTGAAGTATTGAGCGGAGATGGTCCCAAGACGTTGTGACCATTGAAGGGATGGATGGACAAAGGAGGACTCAGAGGAGGAAGCTAGGTTTGTTTCCTTCTTGAATCTCGATGCAGTTGTTACTGCAATTGGCAAAGAGATGGAAGAGAACAAAGAGGCCAAGAATTAGGAGGATTATCTTAACAAAGAAATTGTGACCCTAAAAAGGGAGGTTTTGATGCTCAAAGACTGAATTTCCTGTATGGAGAGGGAAAAGGAGAAAGTTGTGAAAGAGTGGGAGATTTTTTAAAAGAGAAGAAATGGGGAGCTAAAGATGGAATTGGTTGAGCTCCATATAATTCTTATTGAGTTAGGAATTGAGGAGGAAAAATGTGAAATCGAAGAATCCATACGAGATGGAGTGGTTGGAATTGAAGGTTAAGCTACCAAGAGAATTTGGAAAAGGCATAGGCCTATATTTTTTGAGGTTTCCAAGTATAATGATGGTGGTGAGAAACCATGTGATGTCAATGGGATGGCAGTATTGTGGAAGTTGAGGAAGAGGGAGAGGTGGTGTTTTACCTTGATGCTCTACATAAGGAGCACATTGATTAGGATATCTCATTTGATCCATTAATTGGTTATTATGGTATGGATTTCATGCAGAAAGAGGAGATTTTTTTTGGTTTTGAGGTTGAAGATGTTATGTTTTCAAATAATAGCGAAAATAGGTTTTGAGGAGACCTGAAACCCCTTTACAAAAAGTTATAGAAAGATAGTAAAAAAGAGACCCGAGACAAAACTATGATGTGAGCCAACAAAAACAAAAGAGCCAAAACCAGTAAAAACTACCATCCAAAAACCAAAAACCAGGACTAGGAACCAACAGCCAACAGGAACACCAGAAACATCAATCCATCTCGTTAATGGAAGCCTACATATCATCGTTGAGCTTAGACATTCTACGTACAGAAGCTTTGATGTCAAGGAGGTCCCGAGAAGTGTCCACAACCATCTTTTTTATGCTAGCACGAGTAGCTTTACTAGGGATAGAACCCTATCCAGCCACATCGCTCACATCCACATCCAGGATTACTAGAGAGCCAGAAATAGCTTCCATCTTTCCTAACATTTTGTGGAAGCTATCATAAAAAGTACCTAGGATCTCATGACTTTTATGGAGGAGGTTCTTCATATTACTTTCCATTTTTCCCATTCTCTCCTATAAGTCATTCACCTTCTTCTCGAGTCCATCCACATCCTTATTCTCCCCTATCCTTTTTCCATCTTGAAGCTAGTTTTGGGTATCATCAAATTTTGTGGACAAAGATCTATAATTTAGGTGTAAAGACTTAATCTCATGAAAATTCCATTATCCATGAGGAAAGAGTATATGGACATAGCCTTCACCATTTCTAGCACACCTAATGCTAGTTCTGCCTTATCTTGCAAATCTTCCATCAGCAGCTTGACATTACACTCTTCTGGGTCCACAATTTTCTAAAAAGAGATGTTCCTAGTTTTCTCTTTTTCCCTCACCTCTTCCAGAATAGGTCTCTTATTCTCATCTTGCATAATCCTAATTTTTTCCATTTATACCTCATTCCATGGTGATATCGGCACATTATGATCTACAGAGAACTCATAGTCCATGAGGATTGGCACCTTATAGTCTTCTGCCATACCACTACCAGTATCCATATTTTGGAATTTATTCTCGATGTGAGCTGGGGAAATAACTTTCTCACCAGACTTACCTAGAGGCTCCTAAGGAATGGGAGAAAGGTTCTTAGGACTTTCTTGAGTATTGGGGATTTTCTCACCTGCACTAGAAGCCCACTCATCTTTGCTAACATCATCATCCTCTACCTCCATACCATTACTACACACCTAATTATTACCATCATCACCCTCTACAAGGAGATTCTCTTCCTCACTATCATCTTTAGACTCAATATCCATGTCATTTTTCTCACTAACCTTTTGTTTCTTAGCAGAGCAGGGTGTAGTATTCTCCGAGCACCATCATTAATTATTTTTCCTTTACCCTTACTAGATCCAGGCCCTAGAGTGAATTCCTTATCTTTATCAGTCTTAACCTGAAAACCTAGCTACACTAGTTCAGGCACCTTATCTCTAATGTACTTTGTGATCAAGAGACTCAGCTCTTTATGAAAAATAGTTTTCATATGGTTTTTCTTATGCATAGTAATGTTACAACTGAGGGATTTCAATAAGTAATAGGAAAATGAAACCCCATTTTATGTCTAAAGTGGTTTAGTAAAAAAAGATGGTAAGAGTGAGCCCTCCTATATCTATCGTCCAGGGTTATGTATTCCATAATTGCCACCATTACCTTACTCAAAATTAATTTAATTATTTCTACATCATAAAACCCCCTAGAATATTTTACAATTTTCTCAGCCTCCTCTTCATATTTGGGAACCATTTTAACAGCTTTCTCGGAGACTTTCCTATTGTGGAAAAAATCCATACCTTTCAAATTTAGACTAGAAATCTCCGCAATGAGGTCCATAGTAACCTTAATCTTCTTTCCATCCATAATCATAGAGCCCTCCTTCCAGCCTTCAACAAACTTTTTGGTGACCCTCTCATCGAAGCCATGAAGCTTCTCCATGAAAGGGGTATGACCCCCTTTCCTAAGCTTATCCCAGACCTCATCTTCCTTCCTTCATTTTTTATAGTTAAGTGGCCCTCTCCGCTTCAATTCCCCACCCATACTGAAATTCATAGTGTAGCAAGAGAAGTTTACAAGGAAATTACATACAGACAAACCAAAATGAAAATGGCAACCCACAGAATGGTGACAAGGGCTTTTGAGGCTTGTCTAAATTAATTTAATACCCTTAGGAAATACAAATTTTTCTATGTGATTAAATAAAATGATCTTACTAATCTGATGCCTTCTCATCATTTCTCAAAAGATTGAATAAATCTCCACACTTGCAGTGTGTCTTGTCATAATTTAAAAGAGCACTCAAATCTGTATTAAGTTTACTCTCACCTTGCCAAGTAATTATGACGTCTGAGTTGACAACTATGTTGGCGATGGTGCTAGTAACTGTATTAGCCTCTCTATACACATGTGAATAATCTTTTTATCAAAATGATTAATAGTATTTTAGGCCTCCATTACCATTTGTTTGATAATCCACGAGGGATAGAATTTATTTTTTAAGAAATTAAGGATATTAATACAATCCCCTCAATCAAAACATTTATATAATAGGTATTTAGTTTGTGAAAGTACATGTTAAGGAATGAAGAAATAATTTCATGCCCATAGAAGAATGAGAAACTAACTATGTACCATCCTTAAGTGCATGCAATGTGTGTAAGTTCATAAGTCTCATTTTCATATTGAAAATTGTTTTAGTGGTTCAATAACAAGTATGGCCAATGGTAAAGGTGATTAGTACTCTCGAGGTATAAGATTAATATTGCTATGTATTGAAAAAATATTTATTTACAATTTTTGTGAACTCTCTAACTATTGTGCTTAGAGTAATAAAGTTTTTTTACTAGGAAGCTTAGTTGCTTTATAAAATGTTTGTGAACTGAAACTTTTTGACAACATTCATGCATTTATATGGGAGGCATAAGTATTCTAAGGATAACTTGGTCATATTCCTTTAGGTGAAGTGTGTGCATTGAAGGGAATATCTCTTCTTGAAACTTTGGAATTGGAAATTCACAATGGATTCTTTTGTACATATTGAATGGCTAGACATATTATATCTTTGACACTGTGCTATATTTGACAAAAATTTCAAAGGCTTGAGTGTTTCTTATGGTAGGTAAGGTCTAAGAACGACTAAGTTGGAGGTTGGTAGCATCAGAGGATGAAGGATTTGCATCATCTCAAGCTATCTTCTTGCTTTGAGAGGGAACTTTGCATGATAAGTATTTTTGTTTTCTATTATGATGATGAAAGCTTTTAAGAATGCATGTATTGTGAAGTTTGATTTTTGAAGATAGGTGAGGGTTTTCATTTTGAACTCAATATGGATTGTTTCCCAAAGAGTTCATGAGATGAACATTTATTTAGATACCAAATGGATGTAGATAGTGTGAATTCAAAAATGTATGATCATAATAAAATTAAATTCAAAAACTTGAGTCCCCTATGAGACTCTTTTAATTGAACCAAATACAAGTCTCATTGCTGACACTTCTATGATGAGTGCATCTTTTAATATAAATAAAAATTTGAGTAGACATGTTGGGAAATCATTAGCCTAATGTTCTTTTTAAAGATGTCTTGAGTGAAAGAAAAATATTATGGGCAAAGAAAATTTGCATGTGGGTGAGCAAATGACACATTTACTTGAAAGCTTTCCCTAATAGTGGCAAATAACACATATTTGTTGTAGATAAGTTACACAAGTTTATGTGGTAAAATACATTAGAGAGAGGATAAATATTATCTTGAGGAATTTAGCCACTCATCAGACTATCAACAAAAGGTTTTTGGGATGTCAATATCCCTTAGATAGAAAAGATTCTCATTGCATGATTGAGGACTAATTCACATAGTCTTCAACTTGAAATGCGTAGATGCAAAAGGTCAAAAGAAGTGTAACAAGAGAGCGAGTTTGTGTCTTTCTATTCAATTAGGATAGTTGGAACTTAAAAAATATTTTCTTTATAATATAATACTTACAATAATATTTAGGTCAAGTACATAAGTAATTTAATCATCTAAATAAGGTTGAGTTCAAAATTTTCAATATATATAAAAATAGATAAATTTTTAATTTAAAAAAATAGATAAGGGAATATAAACACACACACATATATATATAATAAAAAATGAAAAAATAATAGAAGAATTCATTATACGTTTACTACAAAAAGATCCACATTTCACAAAATAAGAATAACTAGCATATTAATATTTTATATATAAAATTTATGTAAAAGACAGTAAGAAATATCAAATTTTAGAAATCTTTAATATAGAAAACATAAAAATAAATAAAAATAGTTTGCTATGTTGAAAAGAAAGTTGTCATTCCTGATTAAATAAGATTAGATAATGACAATCTTATAAGAATAAGAAAGATGGCGCCGTTACAAGATTTACAATTCCATGGAGATCCTTTCCCCGTGTGGTTAAAAATTTTCTATTCTTATCCGGATACGCGATGGGATCGAAGTCATAGCAGGACTCTGACCCGTCATCACACTGGCCTTGTCCTGCTCAAACAGCCGTTTCAAAGCTTCCAAGCCCGCTCACGAACCATTATAGGGAAAAGTCTGTGCTTCTCCCCCAAACTGTTCACACTGAGAATTCTCGGGAGCTTGACGTAGACGTAGAATTAGACGAATAGAGGCCATCGCCACTGTCGGAAGCCATAAGCCACGTAAAGTCGCCCCTGCTATTCAAGGAGGATTCAATGTCCAACTCCATGCTCTGCAGTGCAGAAATCATGTTTGGCGAAGGGCTGTCCTCCATGCCTTCCAGAATGAACAGCACCTCCCCGATTGAAGGCCGGCACCCAACTCGAGGGTGCGCGCACTGCAGCGCCAGCAACAACACTCTATCCATTGTTTGCCTGCAACCACTCTCCCGAATCCTCTGGTCTAAAATTTCGCTAGACTTCCCATTCTGACTCATGTCCACAACCCAGTCGGAAACGAGGACATGCTCAAGACGTTTAGTGCCCGAATCGAAAGCCCGGCGACCCGTCAAGAGCTCCAGCACAACGATACCAAAACTGAACACGTCGCTCTTGTCGTTAAGGTAGCCGTAGAGCGCGTACTCGGGAGCCACGTACCCCATCGTGCCCACGGTGCGCGTGGTGTAGTGCGTCTTGCCCGCCGTCTTGAACTTGGCCATCCCGAAATCAGCGACGAGAGGGCTGAGGTCCTCGTCGAGCAGCACGTTTGCCGCCTTCACATCCCTATGAAGAATGGCCGGCTTCGCATCTTCGTGCAGGTACGCCAAACCCCTCGCTATTCCCACCAAGATCTTGAACCGTTGCTGCCACGTTAAGCACGGTCGGGTAGCGCTAAAAAAATAATCTGCCAGGCTGCCGTTCTCCATCAAGTCGTAGACCAGAACCTGCTCCGGCTCTTGCCCAATGACCCCCACGCTATAGCCTTTCAAAGGCAGCAAGTTCCGGTGCTTGGTGCTGCTGATGACCTGGACCTCGTGGCTGAACTCCTCCTCCGCTCTCTGCCTAAAGTCCTTAAATCTCTTCACAGCTATTGGCCTTCCGTCCGTCAGAGTGCCTCTGTACACCATTCCGAAGCTCCCCTCCCCGATCAGATTAGACTCCGAAAAATCCCCTGTGGCTTTTCTAATCTCAGTTATGTCGAAGAAAATCAGGCCCGTACTCTCGCTGAGGATCTCATATCTCCGGATCAGCTTCCTCTGTTGCCTTTCCTTCACGCTGCGAAGCCTTCTCAGGTACCCGAAAACGGCGGCTAGCACGAGGATGAGAACAGCGAGCGAAGGAACGAGCGTCACGATAAGCATCTTCTTAACCGCGGTGGAAGCCGGTCTGTTATGCCTTGGACGAGGTGGAGGATCCAAGGCGGTTGCCACGTCAGACAAATTGTTGATGCTGAGAATACAAGTTCCGGCATCAAGGCCGAGGGCATCGTAGCAGTTGATGCCCCCGCCGACGTAAATTACGACGAACTGGGGGCAATCGGATTTGTCCTTCAGGGGGATTTTATTCAAGGAATACAGCGTCTTGCCCATGGCCCTTATGCAATCATTGCAATTGAAAGTCCCCGGCCCCGATGCGTTGCAGTTTTGTCCCAGGGCGGAAACGTTGATCGTCTTCTGGAAGCTCTCTAAATCGGTAATGTTGTTGCAGGCGGAAGGGGCACTCAGAAAACTGTGGACTCCCAGCCGGCAAGTTGCGAGGAGTGTGGAGTTGATCCCGCGACCTATGAGCTGCTCGCTGAACTTATCGACGCAGGATTTGGCCGTCTTGTTGTCGGGCAAGAGGAAAGAACGATTGCTGTGCATCCATGAGAATTGCAGGCTTTTGATCAGGTCGGTGATGCCTTCGCAGCAATGAGATTTGTCCCGTAGAAAGCATTGCTCATACATCGATGAATATGCATCGAGCTCCTTGGTTATATTCAGTGGACATAGAGATGCCGCAGCTGGCAGGACACCCGCGAACAAAATTAGCGTTCCCAATAATATCCTGGGCTGCTCCATTGTCTTTTCAGATCTGAAATGTAAATTAGTTCCTTTTTATCGTAGTATCCAGTCTGCGTAAACATCATATTTTTCAACGTGGAATAGTCTCTACCAAGAAAATTGCTGGCCTAGCCTACTTTTTGACCTTTGAAGTAGCATGTATGGAAAACGTCTATTTGACTGCCGAAAACACGGTTAATTAGGCTAAAGCGAAAAGCACGTGGGATTCCTTCCTTCCCACGTCTCAGAAAATCAAAAGCCTAGTTGGCATTGCGAATATTGACTTTTGATAAGGGTGATATTTACTCGTGATTCCGTCAATCTTGTATCTTTGGAAAAGATAAGTAAAAAAATTACTAATAGTTTATACCAAATTATTAGTCCCTGCCTATATAAGGCAGGGAACTAATGTTTTCGTTTGCTCTTACCTATTAATTTGTGCAACAAAATAAATTTCAGATTGTAAAGTTTGGGAAGTTTTTTTTTTTAAATCAATTTCTGATCACAAATTTCAATTTTTTGATTGGCTCGTGCCAATTTTGCTGGGTTTTAAATTATTTTTTAATTAAAAAAAAATGAAAATAAATAAATGGATATGCATCAATAGATATCAATTAATTGTATTTATTGTTAGTATTAGTGATTATCAGTAAGTACGCTGTCATGGCCTCTTCGTCTAATTTAGCATTTAATTCTTGTAGATGTAAGGATTGTTGTTATTATTACAATTATTTTGCTATTTTGCAATGTTAAAAGTATTGTTAGCAGCACTATCTACAAGATTTGAGAATTTCAGTGGGTTTTTCAGTTCTAACAATTCTGTGGTGTATGCTTATCCGCCAACCATTTGTCCGTGAAAGGTGAGAATTGTTACTAGATGAGTTTTTTATGATAAATTTGAAATAAAACTAGCACAGTGCAGAATTAGGAATTATCTTTTGCAGATTTTGGAAGGCACCAGAGTTGAATCCAAATTAGTGACCACTCTGAGATGGGTATCCTTGTCCGGAATAATATGACCGAATTGAAGCCATTTTTGAAAGATTATCAAAGAACACTTTGAAAGATCATGTGGTCGTTTCAAAAGATTATATGTTTATATTATCGTTTAGGGTTTAAAAACTTTCATCTGCTCTTCATGTCGTAGAGTTTGCATCTGATAACTCAAAATAAAATAAAACAAATCAGCGCAAAGCTTTGAGCATCAAAGCCTCTCTCGCATCCCAATCTGGTAAACCAGAAAATTTGGGAACCCAATTAGTAATAATACCTTTATTTTTGTGGGTTTTCCCTAAAGACTTCCTTTTGCTTCCATTTCAAATTGCGGTTCTCTCTGCGCTTTTGCATATTCGTTGAACAATGGTGCTCCCTTATTCACACTACTTCATGTATATAGTTTATCTAGGCTTTACCTCGACTTCATTTTCATTGACGGGTTATTGTTGCATACAATTTTGGGTCTGCTTATCTTCATCTGTTTTTGTTATATTATATTTCTATTTTCATTTTTATTTCTATTTTTGTTCTATTATGGTGTGCCCTTACCTTGTTAAGGTTTTGGAAAAATAATAAAAAACACTACACTGTGAATGTAGCACCGCTGCCTAAGCCTTCTTTACTTATTACCAGGATTATGAAGCTGCAAATTACACAAATTCCTTGCTCCTTAAACAATTTTCAATAGTTTAGACGAAAAAATTTAGGGCTTTAAACTCATTTTTACAGTTTCTCTTTATCTAACTCTATTTGCTTCAATTATCAACATTTCTGTGCAGCAAATGGAAAATTGAAGGGTTAGTTGATTGTTGTATTCCTGCTCTATGTATCTTTTTCCTATTTTTGTTCCATTCTTTCTTTTTCTGTTCAAATTTGCAATGAAGTTTAAAGGTTTCAGTTAAATTTGTGAGTATTTGTTGTTGATTTGGATTTCTCTTCTGTCAATCTACACTGACTTCGCATCAACCTTTGTTTTTTTGCCCAAAATTGCTCTTGTTTGCTACTACTTTGTCTATTTGTGGTTTTCGTCTAACTTCTCTTCCTGTAATACGTATACATTTTTTAGTGAATCTGTACTAGTTTGTACTCCACAAACATATTTTATGACAAAATCCCTCAAAGAGGTGTCTTAAAAAATAAAATTTAAATGAATGCAGGCACCCCTTTCTCAGCCAGAGCATCTAGAACCTATGTCTCTATTATATAAATGGCTATTATAGTCTCCTAATTGATGATATAACCTTTGGAAGTAGCCACAACACTTCTCTCAATATGTGAGCTCTGTCTCAGGGTGTGGACACCCATCAAAACATAAAACATATTACATAAGCGAGTGCATGTGTCTTGTTTATGCATTCTTATTTTGCATTCATGACTACTAGGGTGCTTACAACTGTAACATTTTAAAAATTCCCCTTCGTTTATCCTTTGATAAATGTCCATATCCTATTTGGAAGACCCCATTTCAGCAAAGTCACAAAAACAATCTACTGAAAGCATTTTATCACCCTCTAATACCATATGACCTCAATTTGTTGTGCATTTTGGGATATTTTCAAATTCATGTCAACCAAATCATTCTGCACTCTTCAGGGGTTCTCTTTACCACTCTTACTACATTGATCCTTCCCAAACATTTAAAATAGAGTGGTCTTATGTTGTACCATCCACCATTTTAGCCTTATGTGGTGCTACATGTTTTCTGCCTACAATAGTATTTGTTACAATATCAGCAAACACTTTTGACCCTTTTCACACTTTACAATATCAGCAGCTTCCTTCTTTGCTAATATCTTCTAAGGTTTTCCTAGTAGAACTGGTAGAAACTTAGACTTGAGAAATAAAGCTTGCTGGAATTCTGAGTGTGTTGGCTCCTGAGTGCAAAACTTTATTCTCACAAGCCACAGGAATATCCAATGTGGACATCTTAATCCATTTCACATTTGGAGATATTTTCTCTGTACCCTACAAGAAGTCAGCCTTACCAAAAGTTCTCAATTTTCCTAGACAAGACAAAGATAAATGACCCATACCAAAACAATGAGTGCATCTAAAAGCCAATTTTTCATAATCTAGATTCCATTTACTGGTTTTTACTTTTAAAGATAATTCCACTAGCAAAACCTCCTATAGATCTATTTCAACTAATATGCATTGTAAACTATTTTTAGTATTCATGGAAATGGATATGAATTCACTCAAATAATTTTCTAAGCATTTAAGAGAAGATGGAATCCAAACATGAAGAGTTAAACTGGGCAATTTTACCCAAACTAATAAGAGAATTGAAATCAGCATACCAAAGCTTTGCATATAGTGTAGTTCTTTTCCAAACCCAAGGGTGTTTTGCCAGGATCACATCTCTATCTATTATAGATGTAAAAACTACTATAAAAAATCCTTCAGCACAAGGAGAAATCTCCATTTTACCATATGTTAGATGCAGCCACAAAATCCTTGACTATTCATTTAGCTTCTACAAATTTGAGCATCATTTCCTCTTAGTTTCTTGCTTGTAGCTTTACTTCAGCATTGAGCTCAACAATTAAAATTTTCTTTGTTAGTTGAAGAACCACACCAACATGGCTCAACATTGGTATCATCCTCCCAGATCAAACACAAGTAATTTTTGTTACTTTGTATATTATCCACACAAGTGTTGATCATCAATACTATCATCCTTGTCGCTATTAAGCAAACTACTCTCACACACCTTGCAACCACATTTAGATTTTAGCCTCAACACATCCATGTTGCTACTACAACAAGCCTTTTGCCCTACGAACCTCAGCTAGGAGTTGTCGCATCACCATAGCAATCTTCAGCTAGGACTTTAGGGATAGAGTTAGATGATGGAGCTACCATTGTATCCTCTATATTTGAGCTTGAAAATAATTTTAAAAAGTTTATTAGCTTTATAGTAATACTTTTTTTTTGTATTAAAGATTGGAAACTTGGCACTATTGAGGTGCCTACAACAATGGCTCTGTTGTGAAACCAAGCGCCCTTTGGCTGATGGTATTAAATTAGAACTGATTCTATTTCCAAAACACAATAATTCATAACAAAGCACAAGTCTGAATGCTTATTATAGAAAATAAATGTGCATTAAATGAAATGACTCAACGCACTATGGACTATCTACTTGGGAACCATTTCAAATTATAAAAGAAATAGGAGATGAAGTTGAATTTTGATAAGCATTCATTCATCTGCGCATAGAATAGGAGTGGTTTCATGGAGCCCTGTACTTACATAAATTATTTAGAAACCTAGCAAATATGATTCAATACAAAATACTTACCTTCAAATATTCTTGTGTTTCTTTAAGATCTTGTTTGTGTTATATACAGAGTTAGCAAATTAATGAAGAAAAAATATTATTTTAGTTAAGTTGGGGCAAATCTTAATTTTCCCAGTTTTCAAAATTGCAAATTTTGTTGGAGGAAAACGTAAGAAAAATTGTGATATTGCTATCAGGATTTAACTATGTAGTTTTTTGAGTCAAAATCATTGATCCATGTTTCATGAGGTACTTATCAAGTAAGAAAAATGTTAATATTGAATATTAGCTACTAAAATTTTCCCCACAAGAAAAAGGCATACCTCAATCATTCACAATCACATACTCAATTTTCACCTAGTCCTAAAGTAAAATCCCTGGCATTGCATTTTCTTATTTCTTAACTACTGAGGTCCAGGTTTGTCAATTACATCCTGAAGCAGCTTGACTACAATCTATAGAAAGTGCAAAGTCAATTCCGGAAGACAACTTTAGATCCACCATAGTGGATATTTTTCTTCACAACAATCTATATTTCTATAGCAAGATATATTTTCCTATGGTTTTGTTTCAATTTAATTTCACCCTCCCATAGTGTCAATCCCTTTATCAATTGAAAATGCAATCTGCTTGCTTTTTATTGTATAGTGGGTACAACCATATTCCTCCATATGCAAATCGCTATGGTTGCCCACTTACAATTCCCCTTCAAGTCAGCATTCCCAATGCCAAATTCTCGTTAATAATCAAATTTCCATCAGACTCTTTTCTATCGTGACCATCCAAATGTTCTCTTAAATAGCAGATTGTCATCCAATCAGAGTCAATCTATTGCCAAATCTATCCTATCACCAAATATGCAAGCCTATTGGTAGAAAAATGCTTCTCTATTGTTCAGAAATGAAATAAGTGGCTAAGCGATAGATGCAAAAAAATATGCAGAGAGCCATGTTCATCACTTTATGACTTACAGAAATTTTAGAAACCCATCATGAAGGAAAATATTCAACTAAAGTAGCTGAAGAATCTACTTCAAAGAAATCTGTATTCAAAATTCATGTTAGCTTCGCACAAAATTTAGTTTGGGGATGTAAAAAAAAATTCTTTAATGTATGTGTGTGAAAATTTTGATTTCTAAACTTTGTAGTTGATAAACCTTAATGGCTAATTGAATTAAAATCTTTGTTGCTGACTAGACATATAAAATGTTCAACTCACACTACGTTTTTATGTTTGGTTGCTTTGTCTGCTTCACACATTTAGCTTGTTAATTTGGTTTTTAGAATTTACAGTCCCATTTCTTTCTTTATGAAATCTCTTTTTAAATTTGAATATGTGAAAATCTGATTTCCAAATACTGAAAAATAATATATTAACTACCTATCTATCTTGTAGCCTACCGTTTTCAGAAGACAATCTATCAGATTCCACTGGATAGAATAACAAACTAAAGCAGCACTCGCATGTTTGCAATACAAGGTCATTAATGAATTGTTATTAGTCTACTTGCCTAACAATTCAGAAGCTACTTGTTAAAATAGGACATACTTATTGTTAACCATTCCTCTAGTTTGTGCAATCCTTTATAGCAATTTCACTTGCCCATGGACTAGCTCAAGATATCTAGCTTAAGAATCCTTAAACAAAGTTCCTTACTAAGTCTTAAAAATGCATACAAACACTACTCCAAACAAGCCAACTGTACCAAAACATCCAATCATAGTAGAAACATATAAATCAAATAACCTTCAAGAAATGTTGTCAATTGATCAGGCTTTGGACAATGCACATTGTTTCTGAATTCGCTCATTTAACTACATAATCGCGACTGCCTATTTGACACAGTCCATGTCTTGGTTCATTGTAGATATACACCTATTGAATTGCGCAATGGACTTGTCAATCATTTCTTACATTGTCTTCAAAATGATTGTCCTGCAACTTTGAGATCTTTAGAACTTGAATTAAATCCAACAATCCTATATGATTTGCATAATATACATGACAGAGATACATATCTGTGTAGAATGAGGCTTTCAGCAGCAAAGACCAATGCCAACGGTGAAGCTAGGCTTTGGGGTGACACATTCTGCATCTAATGGTTGGCACAATGGTTGAACATACCCATATGCATTTGGTCTTCAACCCAAAAAAAACCTTATTTGCACTTCAATAAAGATGCATGTCATCCTACAATATCAATCATTTTCCATGATACAAACCCAAAATCCAGACATTATGAGCCCATATTTTCAAGAACAAGTACACATAATCACATTCAAAATATAGAGTCACAGTTGTCAATTGTAAATTGTAATTTCGAATCTGCTTGGTGCACCATTGCAAATGCATTTGACGCACATGGACTTTGTCGAGTTAGTACACTTGCTTCCCCATGTGGCGAAAGCATGTTTTCTACTGTGGCTTTACTTCCTGATGAATAGTTTGATGCGATTTCTTTACGATTATATGTAGCACAATCTTTGGCCAATGCACTCAAAGTGAAAAATAAATTTGCGTTGTCATGTTTTCGCATGTTTGACCAGCAAAATATTGCAAAGAATAATGCTATAATGCAATTTCAATCGCTCATTTCTAAAATTGGAATACCATATGTAGAAAGCAAGATTGAGGGTTCTGAATATTATTTATTGTGGCTTTCATATCTATTTGACATGCTCATTTACGTATGGGAAACAAATTTACAGTCCAAAGCCAAGGCATACTGCAACTGCATACAACCAAAAAAAAACATTAATTTAATCTTCTACAACCATAACTCTAGCCATTGCCATTATGAACCGCTCCAGAAAACACAACTATTGAACAGTATTCATTCAGAAGAATGTACTCTATTGGAAGAGCATCAAACTGCATTTGCATTTGCATCACCTGCAATGCTTGATCAAAACCCCTACCTTTCATCAACCATGTCAACTGTTGTACCAAATATTTATAGTCAATTGGATCGTCTTTATCCCCAGACCATTTCTACAGATAATATAATTATTGTAGCTACTGCAAGGTCCTCCCCTCAAACAACTACATCTTCACCTAACACAGATTTAAGAATCCCACGCTCGTTAAGACATTTAAAAGCTACAATACGTGATAGAGGCAACCAAGAAAAAGGCAAAGACAATAAAAATATGGCCAAAACAAGTAGCATTCAAAATCAGGAAACAATAAACATGGAAAGGCCTAGCCATCAAGCAATAAAACGTAAACATCGATCTACAAAAACAAATCCAATGCAAAAATCTGTTGACAAATACTTGCAAACCATAAACGACACACCTACTCAACCATGTGTTGTTTGTGAAATGCTTCATTTCCATAAAAACATTCGAAAAGTTTAGTACACATGTGTTGAGGCCTTCTCTTTGCTTTCCATTGAAACTAACAAAAAGAAAATTCAAGTAGGACAACCCATTTGTAGACAATGTATAAAAGCTATATCATTTGGCAAAGTCCCTTCTTTTGCTGCACCATGGAAAATAAGATGCAATCCACAAATAGATGTTGTCCACACATTGACTTCTCTAGAAGAAAGACTTGTCTCCCTACATATTGCTTTTGCACAAATAAGACAATTAGGATACAAAAGATCACAGTATGGCTTAAAAGGCACAATTATCAATGTGCCCGTAGACTTTGACAAGGTGCAACAAGCATTACCCAGACAAATAGATGAAACTAGAATAGTAGCAATCAAATTGAAATGAAAACTAGAGTATGAAAATGCATATGCACAAGGAAGTGTTAGACCTGCTTGCGTAATGACTGCTTTGACAAGTTTATCAAATACACCATTGTATAAAAAAGAGAATATCTCTATAAACAAAGATTGGGAAGCTTTAGTTTCAACAAAAAAACAACCCTTCAATACAAATATTGAACCAAAAATAGAAATCAATGATGATATGACTGAACTTGACGAAGAGCCAATAGTTGAATCAGTCATTCATTGGTTCAATGACCCACATTCAATCAAAGACCTTGATACAACTATAATTGAAATTGCACCCTCCGAAGGATTTAAGCCTCTTGGCATATTTCAAGACACCTACTTAGAAGAAATGAACTTTCCAACTCTATTTTATGGATTTGCACGAGCAATTGACATTACAAATAATTTATCCTACCAAAAACTAGAAAAATGGGAGCTCATGCATAAAGATAATGACTTTGCAACACACATAACAAATATTTTCTTCAAAGTCGTTAAAGTTATTATTCAAAAAATATCATCACTTGCATAGGTGTGCATAAGAAAAGTTGAACTAAAAGGTAAAAAGTTGCTGGCAAAAGATGTTCGTAGTCCTGCAAAATTGGAGAAAATATTAAGATCTCCATTAGGCTTTAGATCACTAAGGAGCATATGTACATCTCCAAACTATTTAGACAACACAAGGAAAAATATTTTTGCAATGATAAGACAATTAGGACCTCCAACTTTCTTCGTGACATTGACAAGTGCTGAGCACTTTTGGCAGCCATTATGCAAAACATTACAAGACATATCTTCTATACAAGAACCCAAGCACAATGGAACTATAGAAGATCGGGATCTAGACTTTGAAATCAGGAAAAATCTAGTTCTTTGCAGTCGTTACTTCAATCATAGGATCAACGCATTTCATAAAATGATGCTAAAAAATATCAACTATTTAGCAAAGTGTTGGACTACTACTTTGTCACTGAATTCCAAAATCGAGGAAATGAGCATGTGCATTTCATGTTATGGGTACAAGACGCACCATCAACTCACAACCACCAGATTCAAAATTGATTATTTCAAGAGATTTCAACATTAACATGCTAAATTCAACAAAAGAAAAAACAATGCTCCTTGACTTTATGGAACATCACAAACTCTCTTTTATTGTTAACAAACCAACAACAAATGTCGGAAGTATGTTGGATCACTTTTGGATATGCAATATCAATATTTCTCTCATCAACTTCATTGTACTTGATACCTATTGGACAGACCACTTTGCAATAGCCCTACAACTGCAACTATAGTCCACAAACATGCAATTCACTACTACATCTTACACACCATCTTCACCAAGTGATAGCAATTTCTTACACAATGTACAACCACTTTAAAAACTGGCCATTGCTTTTTAAAAAAAAATTTGATGTTTACAAGTACAAAATAATTGCTTGCAACAAAACAACTGCACAATCTTACTATTTATAAGGCATCTGCAAAAGACATTATTAGCCTAAGAAATTACTTGCAGGTAGCCTTTTCAACATTTGAACCATACCTAATATTTAACTCTTCTTTTTGGTAATTCAAGCATTCTTGCATTTCATTTTACAAGTTTACCTCCTTTCAGTTTGCAAATTTTGTGAAACTACATTTACTTATACATTTATTACTTTCTATTTGTTTTTGCATTTTAGTTCACTACCATGGCTAGTGAAAAAATCAGAATAGAAGACACAATGTTCGAAGATAATTTGCAAGCAAAAAAATGTGCACGCCTTGTGTTAGGCCAGTTTTCTGCCATAGCGAAAATCCTTTGAAAATGGCCTATTGCCTTGCAAGTTTTCTTGATATACCCTTTGCCCTGTGTCCCTTGTGTTGTCACCAGGTTCTGGTCAAATTTGCACGTGCTGAATCATAAAATCCTAAAAGTTATTCAAAGTTTAAGGTCTGTGGGAAAATTCTTTAAAATCTGCCACAGTGTTGAAAACCTACAGTGTTTTCAAAAAGTCCATGATGTTTTCAACTTGTGTGTTTTTTTTTACCCTGTGCTTCTTGTTTGGTTCGCTTATCTTTTGGCATCGAAAACCCGTGTTGTTTTCGGCTCCCTTGTTTTCCTTTTGGTCTGTCAGAAATTCCTGTGTGTTTTCGACCTGTGTGAAAACTTTGTGTTTTCGACACTGCACTTCTGCCCTGATTGATGGTGTTTTTCTCTAACTGCGCATGTTCGACCATGTGGTGGGTCCAGCTTTCTCCCTATTGGCTGTCGCATGGCTACATGTCAGACTTTTCTGACATGAAATCATGCAACCCGTTGCCACGTGGCCGTGTGGGTCCCAGTCCTGTGCAGCTGCCTGGCGGTTTACTTCTCTAACAGTGCAAGTGTGACGTTGTAGAGGTAGAGATCGAAGATCTGCGGTCAACGTATGATCGCATAGAATATTTCGTGCCCATGTGATCATGCGCCCAGCGTCCGATGTGGTGCCGACAGTTTGTTCACTTTGGGCCATTGGCGGATGTGGTGATGTGGCAGCCTTTGGTTGGCTGTCGCATGATCGCATAGCCCATTCTTTGGCTATGCGATCATGCGACCGGCTGACACGTGTCCTTGTTCACGGTTGCGGAGTTGTGCCGTGGCAGGTTCCAATGATGGTTTCTGTGGCGGTTGCGGTGACGGTTTTCTTGTGGTGGTGTTAACCGGTGGCAGTTGCGTTAGCTGAGGTTGGCGGGCTGTCACATATCCGCATAACCTATTTTTGGGTTATGCGATCATGCGACAGGGTGCCAGGTGTCCCTGTGGGCCTGTCTGCGGCTGTTTGGTGGGCTCGGTGGAGGGTGTTGTCATGGCAGTTTCTGGTTGGACCGTGCTGGCAAGAAGGTGAGTTTTAACGTGGGCCCAGGCTTGGGTATCTCGACAATTGCAGTGTGTAGTGGCGTGACATGTGGCATTTTGTGGGCCCAGGTGGGGTCTTAGTTTTGGTGGTCCAGACAAAAGGATTGTGATGCTGATAAAATATGGTCTTGTCACACATTCGCAAGGAGTTTTGGTGATTCGCTAGTTTGTCTGGTGATTCAGCGAACAATGGTTGCGTGATCGCTAGATCTTTTGGTGATGGCATAAGGTATTGCATGATCTGGAAAAAATTCTTCGGTCACGAGTTCGCCAAGTAGGATTGGGCCGGTGTTCCGGTAGCGGCAGTGGTTTTATTGGCGCTTACAGTTTGCGGGTTGTTGCATGTTCGCATAACCCATTTTTGGGTTATGCGATCATGCGACCAAGCATAAAGTGGAGCCCGATTCTTGTGGCAGTAAGGTTCATGACTATGCGGTTGCATGACTAAGGGCAAACAGGTTGAAGAACATAAAGCCCGCGTAATGCAGAGTGACCATTGCTTTTCAAATTTTGAATTCCTGAGAGTGTACCTAGTTTTAATGTTTTTGGGGTGGATTTTGATTGGTTTGGTGGTGCCAGTGATTGCAAGGTGGTCCAGAGGCCTGTTACTTGATTGCATGGAGACTTTTATGCCGTATGAAGGACTATTTTGTGCTCGATAGGTGTGTTTGCAAGTGGCCGATTTGACTGGCTCTCATGGTTCTGCCTAGTGTTTTGTACTGATTGTCATAATTGTAAGATCTGTTTGAGATCTCTCTCTCCAGGTTGCCTTTGTTTCCTACTCATGCAGTAGTTTTGATTGGTGTGCCCTAGCTGTCCGTAGCTTGTTGCAACCTGTCATGGGTTTCCAAGGTAGCTAGTGGTATAAATGTTGATTTTTTTGTCTTTGTTTGGGTTCCTCTCTTCCACTGTTGTGGGGACTGGTTCCCTGAATGTTCTTCCTGCCATGTATTTCCCTTCTTCTCTACATACAGAGTGTTCCCTCTGTCCCTTTTTGGCTATGGGAATACAATACATTTTGTAATAGGATTGTCTTATGTATGAGATTGCAGCATACTTGTTTTTGTATCAGATTGTCTCCATTTGAATTTTGAATCATTAATCATACATCAAGGGTGTTTGATTTGTCTGTTTGCATTGCCTAAGTGTTTGCAAGTGGAGTTGTCTTCGCAGGGATAACTGGTTCAGAGATAGTGTTCAGATATGTATGGGCTGGGGTATCAAAGATGCATCATGCTTGTCTTTCAGTGGATGTTGGTTAATGTATTGCCTGTTCTTAGGTCTTTCTTTGCATAGGTGATAGCATATCTAGGTGCATAGATGGTTTGGTAATGTGTGATCTGGTCAAGGTGAGTGTGTTGTCTTCTTGTTTCATAGCCCTATTATAGTGAGGTATTTGACTCTGCTGCCCATTAGATAAGGCACTAGTCTATGGGAGACTTGAGATACTTTAGGGGTCCATTCAACCCAGCATCAATCATTGAAATGAAATCCTTTTCCTTCATGTTGGTAGTAGTAGTAGGAGGTTTTTTTCTAGTTTTCAAACTCATTACATGCAGATCAAGTTATTGCATCAGATTTGATTTCATTGGGGTACACGATACCTACAGGGATCTGGAAACTATTCCACAATAATGCATCTACAGGCCTTTTGTTCATCAACTCAAGAACAGTCATGAGTGTGCAGATGAGGCAACACCCACCTGAGTGAATGTGGAGCTTGAAGCAGAAGGAGGATGTTCTTTATCCTCATTAATTGGCACTTTTTCCCTTGTCAGACTTTGGAGTGAAGACTAACCAGTTTGTCAATCATAGTGTAAACCTAGCACCATGTGGGAACATGTTTAAAAGCTAACAAAATGGTGACTCTGCTGGGGAAGAGGTAAAAACAGTAAGTTTTTATGCTTGGTTGGATCATCCCAAAGTCCGGTTAAAAGATCAGAAAGTCAGATAAAAAAATAAGCATTTGCAAAATCTTCTCACTATGTGCTGAGTGGCGACTGTGATGTTCTCTATTTGATTAGTGTAGTTCCTGATAAACAATGTGGCCTGATGAAGTTTTGGTTGGATGGAAGTGATACAAGTCAATGCAAGATTTTCCTCTCAAGGAGGTGGCGGCTCTACATTGCAAAGTTACCTAATGGAGCTATAGGGTGAGCTCTGGATCTGCCCTACCCTCCAACTAGCATGTGGATTTTTACTGCAGAACTTCCAGGTATGATATTTTCAAAGATAAGAAATGTTTCCTTATGAGGTGATTTGAGCACTAAGAGAAGGAATGTGGTGTGATAGAGAGGTTAGCATGCTTCAATGAATATGAGTTGCAGTTCTACAAATTTTTGGTAAAGTATGAGCATGGGTAGTGATCAGTACAGTCTCATTCTTCAGCGCATGAGTGCCCTATTCTTGTCCAGTTGGTGGTCTGCTCTCCTAGAGATCTAAATTCTCGCATGGGCACAAGTTACCCATCATCCCCAGACAGAGTCACTGTTAGGCCAGTTTTCTACCATAGCGAAAATCCTTTGAAAATGGCCTATTGCCTTGCAAGTTTTCTTGATATACCCTTTGCCCTGTGTCCCTTGTGTTGTCACCAAGTTCTGGTCAAATTTGCACGTGCTGAATCATAAAATCCTAAAAGTTATTCAAAGTTTAAGGTCTATGGGAAAATTCTTTAAAATCTGTCACAGTGTCGAAAACCCACAGTGTTTTCAAAAAGTCCATGATGTTTTCGACCTGTGTGTTGTTTTCAACCCTGTGCTTCCTATTTGGTTCGCTTATCTTTTGGCATCGGAAACCCATGTTATTTTCGGCTCCCTTGTTTGCCTTTTGGTCTGTCAGAAATTTCTGTGTGTTTTCGACCTGTGTGAAAACCCTGTGTGTTTTCGACACCACACTTCTGCCCTGATTGATGGTGTTTTTCTCTAACTACGCATGTCCGACCATGTGATGGGTACATCTTCTTCCCTATTGGCTGTCGCATGGCCGCATGTCAAACTTTTCTAACATGCAATCATGCGACCGCTTGCCACGTGACCATGTGGGTACTAGTCCTGTGCAGCTGCCTGGTGGTTTACTTCTCTAACAGCGCAAGTGCGACGTTGTGGGGCCAGAGATCGAAGATCTACGGTCGGCGTATGATCGCATGAAATATTCCATGCCCATGTGATCATGCACCCACCGTCCGATGTGGTGCCGACGGTTTGTTCACTTTGGGCCCGCTGGTGGATGTGGTGATGTGGCAGCCTTTGGTTGGCTATCGCATGATCGCATAGCCCATTCTTTGGCTATGCAATCATGCGACTAGCTGACATGTGTCCTTGTTTATGGTTGTGGAGTTGTGCCGTGGCAAGTTTCGGTGACGGTTTCTATGGCGGTTGCGGTGACGGTTTTCTTATGGTGGTGTTAACCGGTGGTAGTTGCATTGGCTGAGGTTGGCGGGCTATCGCATGTCTGTATAACCTATTTCTAGGTTATGCAATCATGCGATAGGGCGCTACGTGTCCCTGTGGGCCCGTCTGCGGCTGTTTGGTGGGCTCGATGGAGGGTGCTGTCATGGCGGTTTCTGGTTGGACCGTGCTGGCAGGAAGGTGAGTTTGAACGTGGGCCCAGGCTTGGGTATCTCGGTGGTTGCAGCATATAGTGGCGTGACATGTGGTGTTTGGTGGGCCCAGGTGGGGTCTTGGTTTTGGTGGTCCGGACAAAAGGATGGCAGCACCGATAAAATATGGTCTTGTCACGCATTCACAAGGAGTTTTGGTGATTCGCTAGTTTGTCTAGTGATTCAGTGAACAATGGTCGCATGATCGCTAGATCTTTTAGTGATGGCATAAGGTATTGCACGATCTGGCAAAAATTCTTTGGTCACCAATTCGCCAAGTAGGGTCAGGCCGGTGTTCTGGTAGCGGTGGTGGTTTTATTGGTGGTTACAGTTTGCAGGTTGTCGCATGTTCGCATAACCCATTTCCAGGTTATGCGATCATGCGACCAAGCATAAAGTGGAGCCCGATTCTTGTGGTGGTAAGGTTCATGACTGTGAGGTTACGCAACTAAGGGTGAACAGGTTGAAGAACATAAAGCCCGTGTAATGCAGAGTGACTGTTGCTTTTCAAATTTTGAATTCCTGAGAGTTGCAGCGGCAGGAGGTACCTGGTTTTAATGCTTTTGGGGTGGATTTTGATTGGTTTGGTGGCGCCAGTGATTGCAAGGTGGTCCAGAGGCCTGTTACTTGATTGCATGGAGACTTTTATGCCGTATGAAGGACTATTTTGTGCTCGATAGGTGTGTTTGCAGGTGGCCGATTTGACTGGCTCTCATGGTTCTGCCTGGTGTTTTGTACTGATTGTCATAATTGTAAGATCTATTTGAGATCTCTCTCTCTAGGTTGCCTTTGTTTCCTGCTCATGCAGTAGTTTTGATTGGTGTGCCCTAGTTGTCCGTAGCTTGTTGCAACCTGTCATGGGTTTCCAAGGCAGCTAGTGGTATAAATGTTAATTTTTTTGTCTTTGTCTGGGTTCCTCTCTTCCACTGTTGTGGGGACTAGTTCTGTGAATGTTCTTCCTGTCATGTATTTTCCTTCTTCTCTACATACAGAGTGTTCCCTCTGTCCCTTTCTGGCTATGGGAATACCATACATTTTGTAACAGGATTGTCTTATGTATGAGATTGCAGCATACTTGTTTTTGTATCAGATTGTCTCCATTTAAATGTTGAATCATTAATCATACATCAAGGGTGTTTGATTTGTCTGTTTGCATTGCCTAAGTGTTTACAAGTGGAGTTGTCTTCACAGGGATAACTGGTTCAGAGTTAGTGTTCAGATATTTATGGGCTGGGGTATCAAAGATGCATCATGCTTGTCTTCCAGTGGATGCTGGTTAATGTATTGCATGTTCCTAGGTCTTTCTTTGGATAGGTGATAGCATATCTGGGTGCACAGGTGGTTGGGTAATGTGTGATCTAGTCAGAGTGAGTGTGTTGTCTTCTTGTTTCATAGCCCTATTGTAGTGAGGTATTTGACTCTGTTGCCCATTGGATAAGGCACTAGTCTATGGGAGACTTGGGATACTTCAGGGGTCCATTCAACCCAGCATCAATCATTGAAATGAAATCCTTTCCCTTCATGTTGGTAGTAGTAGTAGGAGGTTTCTTTCTGGTTTTTAGACTCATTACATGCAGATCAGGTTATTGCATCAGATTTTATTTTATTGGGGTACAGGATACCTACAGGGGTCTGGAAACTATTCCACAATAATGCATCTACAGGCCTTTTGTTCATCAACTCAAGAAGAGTCATGAGTGTGCAGATGAGGTAACACCCACCTGAGTGAATGTGGAGCTCGAAGCAGAAGGAGGATGTTCTTTATCCTCATCAATTAGCACTTTTTCCCTTGTCAGACTTTGGAGTGAAGACTAACCAGTTTGTCAATCATAGTGTAAACCTGGCACCGTGTGGGAACAAGTTTAAAAGCCAACACCTTGAAAATGAGTACTGCTATCTCACACTTCCGTTCTTATTATCATTCCTTAATTATAAATGTTTTGCTCTTATATATTGCATTACTAATTTGCATACCACACAATCTGACGTCATTCCTTTGTAGTTCAAAAAAAGACCTTCATCAATACAACGTCACAGATAATCCATCTAATTCAGATGACGATCAAGAAAAAAATAGGCAAGTGTCTTCTCAAATTTCAAAAATATACTTCCCCCATTTTCGCTAACATGTCAATTGCTTTTCTTTGCAATATTGTACAATCTAAAATAATGTGCCTTGTTGTAGATCAAAATTTGAAACATCTTAGCCATCTACCATAATTGACATTTGCACAACACAATCTGCAATCATCTTTGAAGGTGATGTATTGGTAACTTATGGACCTGCTTGCAAAAATAACTCAACAACTAAACAGAAAATGTCAAGCGCACATTTAGATCTGATTGACAAAGATGGCCAAATGACTATCATAGAAAACATTGCTAATAAATTGATTGATACATTTTTGCCCCGCCTTTCACCTGGTGCAAGTGTACGGCTAAAGAAGTTCACAGTAAAGAAAAAATCACAATATGAAAGAGGAGACGCTGACTACTGTCTACTGCTAAGTTCTCAAACAACAATTCAAAAAATTGACAGAATTTGCAACCAGCAAAGGCTAACACCTGATACAACCATCTGTCAATTGATGCAGTCAGCAAACACCTATCCAATTGGAACCCTAGGCATCTTCATCACATCTCATGATCAAGAACCAACACAATACCAAGTACAAATAAGAGATGGTGAATTGCCATCTGATGCAGCTACTTTAAGATACTTCTACCAAACATTAACATATTTTATCTATACCTCACATCTTACATTTCATTCTCTACAGTAATAAACATATATATTGTTCTTGTAGCTATTAGTGCCAAAAACACACACAATTCCTTATGGCAGCCTCCAAAAAATCCTTACTATAGCAACAATGCCAACATCAACATTTCTTCTTCTGAAGAATGTTATCTGCAGTGGAGCACAAGGTTCGGGTATCATTCGATCCAGCCTTTCCACTTTCATTGACATTCTCCATGACGAATGTAGAATTTCTTCTCTACAAACACTACCTTTGTCAAATATCCAGGTAATCAAATAAACATTCAATGCTATAAACTCTACTATCATTACCATGCGCTAAACTCAAAAACCTTCTCATTGCTCAACTAAAATCTTTCTTCCACTTGCAGGTAACAGGAACCTTGAGAACAAAGAATGCACACTTGTCGTTGTACCAGCCACACTATACTGTGTGCCATCAGACAGTTTCCACATGCCACACTCCAACTAGCAATACTACTCACTGCACCAAATGTGCAAAAACCACAAAATTTTCATATGAACCATACTTACAATGCATAATTGAAACTGAAGATATCCTTCTTGATTGTAACTTACACAACAAACTTTTGCAAGAACACTTTCCAGAAATTACAAAAATACCTTTTGAAGATTATAAAAAAAACATGTCTACAGCTGTTTACCTCATGCAAAAATTTGAAATACAGGGAACATTCACTCTTGTCATGAACAATTCCATAATTTCCATTACAAAAGAAGCCACTACTGTAAGCTTCTAAACACCATTACATAATAATTGTGCCTCCTCCTAGATAATATCTCTGATTTTGACTTCTATTGTTGATGTCTTCATAGAAGTTGTCTTCTCTCTGTCTAAAACATGGTTATTTGTAACTAACATTCATTGTTCCATGTAATTTGCAAAGTGTCTAAAACAAGATTCTCATTTACAAGAAAAAAAATTTCGACTACATGACAATCCCAAAGGTAATGTCAACTTATTTCACAAGCATTTTATATCTTCAAATTCAAAACATATACACTTATGCTTTTTCGTACCTATGCATTCAATTTCTACAATTACAAAAAAAGCACACATTATTTCAGTTACAACCACTCTTTATGCAATCACAAGCTAGAAGTTGATAGCTATAAATTTTTTGGATAGTTCTAATTCACTATTTTTTGTCATTTTTTATTTCAATCTATAGTTGGCTCTGTGAGGTACACTACCTTTGCATTTTTTCAAGTTCCCTTCTTTTCAACTCCTCGAGTATTTCTAATAAAATCAACCCAAAGCCACATCCTCGCAGCTGTGCACAAAACACTGCAAAAAATTATGCCACTGGGCTTTGCATCTGCTAATTGCATTTTCCATTAGACACCCATCAAGAATTTGAAGACAATTGTTAGGCATATATAAATTTGCAGACTTCAAATGCAAATCACCAACTCTTATGCATATTACTTTCTAGAATAAATACCAAATATGCAGCCTATAGTAGGTGCAAACTTGAGGATTTCATTCTCCTTCATAGCTATATTACTAATTTTAGCACAAGTAAACAATCCATACAAACAGTGTTCAATAATGCAAAAATGATCTTAAGCTGAAGCTATAAAAATGCTTCTAATAGAAATTTTTCCTACTGGGTTTAACAAGTGCAAACTATACAATTCACAAATGACTCTTATTAAAACATGGCAAAAACTAGATAGGACATCATGCTGAAGCTACATATACATATTGTGCCAAAGGTTGATGAGAATTTGAATTTCTTTCCTTACGTAAATATTCCCACAAAATTGCTCATACTTTGGGCTGTTAATAGCCAACCACATTTTTTGTTCAACTTGGTACAAACAAAATATTTACTTCAATTGTCTGTTAAAATTTTGAGTTCCAACCTGCTTTGAAATTAAAAGCTTAACTAACACTAATTCTTGAATTAGTGCCACTTTATGCCTATTTCATAACGAGGGCATCAAAAAATGTTGCTGCCGACAACTACTACACAGACATAGGCCAGAATAAGATACAAAAAAAACATCAGTAAAAATATTACAAACAGTACATTTAGAGCTGAATATAATACAATACCAATTTGAACTTTGTACTTTGCATTTTAATTTAAAATTACTACTGTACAATTTTATTTCTAAGTCTGATTTCTATTAACAGAGTACAATCCAATGTTTTGACTTCTCTCAAATTTGTTGTCCTTGTAGATCTCTGGAGGCAGAACCTCATGACAATCAAGAATTTTGCAAATAGTAGTTTTCCATACATTTGTAAATAGCAGTTCGGAACAATCAAGAACTACACAAAAATTCACATATATGATATAAACATATTCATGCTATTGTACTTTTCAGCAAGAATTTTATAATTTTGTTGTTTTCCATAAATTAGACAAGAAATAACAATAGACAAACTTTCCAAGATACAATTTAATAATATACAAAAACTTTCAGCGTTGTTATGGTTCATAACTTAGATTATCTGCTATGTATGCTTTCTTATGGATGCCATTATTATTATCAATGGTTGTTTTACTTCATTTTCCATGGTTGCTTGTAAAAACCACACTATTTGTAGATCCCACTCCATGTCTACCCTCTTCCGTCGCAGTGACCTCCGAATATCCGCCCTTTTCCATTTCATATGTGGATAATTGCTATTAATTTTCTCCAACAATCAATTGGCTATCAACAACAAGATCATTTTTGCATGCCCTGTTTGAGCTGCTTTTGTCTTTATAATCTGCCTTACATTTTTCATTGTTGTGTTAACCACTCTTATGTGGTAATTTTTCAAACGGGTCATGCCCCTATTTCGAACCTCCCAGATTCACATAAAAATAATTGATTTGCCAAAGACTTTGCAGCTTGATGGACATATCTAGAAATGGTGCAATTTGTTGCTAATGCTAGCCATAAAAAATGTTGTAGTCTGAGAATTGTGTGCCCCTTCCTGAAGACATGGGTATTCAGCATAGTCGAATTTGTCTTCATAGTCATAAACATCATGCTCTAACTGTCCATTCTTAGGAGGCTTTGTCCCTTCCCTGTAGATGATCATGCTTGCTCTTGGCCCCCTCAGACTCTTAATTGTTAATGCTCTAGATGTTAATGCTCGTATATACCAGATTTGCATAAGTTAATTGTTACTATATTTTACCTCAAACATAATTAGTTTTGTGTATTTTAATTTATTACAATATCTCTGAAAAAGCCTCTGACTGAGTATTTTATATTTAAATAACCAATGTTCACCATTCGTTGGAAAATGTTTTTGGCATTTCCTCAAACATGACTTTTACACCTCTACAATGAACACTGATAAAAAAAACTACTGCTTCCTGTTTCCTCCAATATTCTGTAACACAGATTTGTCTAACTATTTCCTACCCAACTTTGTTATTTACTCTCTGTAGATAATTATTTCTCATCATTTATTTCCTTCTACTTACCACAATAGGCAGGGACTCCTGCTCCAACAGAGCTCTTGTTATACTACATCCTAGTATAGTAATAAGATACTTCATTACAACTTATGCTTTATAATATTTTCATTATAATAATAAAGACATATACTTTGTAATAATATCTTTAGGATACCATATCTTAAGTCAACAATAAATTGTAGATATAATGAAATCATTCCATTTAGTAGTATTTGAATGATTTTCAATCTCATAATTAGTTTTAAATTGTGTATTGAATATTTAATGGTTTCAAGAAGAAAGTTCAAAGTTGTCTCACCTTATAAGCAATTATATTCAACACACTAAGATTTAAACTTTTCTAACTAAAAGTTACATTGGGCTGAAAATAATTTTAATCATAAACAAAAAAATATATATTTAATTAGAAATCTTGTCTTCAACAAAATAAATAGTTTTGTAAGTAAAACATTTAATAATAATAACACCAAATAATAATATAATAATAAGATATTCGATTATACTTATAGCATAAAGATAAGATATTCAATCACATTCACATTAAGATTCATGATTTGTAAATTTCATCAGGAAATTAATTTACTCAATTACTAACAGATTATAATTACATTTTAAAAAATTCAATTCTGCCCATAACAAATCAATTTATAACATTAACGAAATAAATTGATTTTAGGAATTAAAATTACTAACACTATAAATTTATAGTCTAATTTAGAAATAAATTAATTGCCCTATTATAATAATCAAATACATCTTCAAAATAATATGTCACAAAAGACTAGCAAAATAAATCACTTTAAATAAACAACTCAATTTAAATATAATTATTAATAAAATAAAATCATGCCTACTTAAATATACACATGTCAAAATAAACTATCTTAATTTTATTAATCTTTTTTATGTTTTTAATAATTTATTATTTTTAATATTAATTTAGCATTTCTTAATATTTTATAAATTTAATATTGTATATTGTATATAATTTAAAATTAAATAAATTAAACTAAAACAAAACATAAAATATGGGGGGATCTGCGGGCCCCACCCTTGGCTGTCCTTGCGGCAACCTAGGCCTATTGTGTGGCAATCATAGGCCTGTCATGCGGTAGCCTATAGGCTACCGTGTGGCAGTCCAAAGGACTACCGACAATAGCATTTGGATTGTTGTGCGATAATCCTAAGGGTTGTCATTGAAAGCTCTTAAAGTTGTTGTATCAGCAAGGGGGGTTGGTGTGGCCCCCGTCTCCTCTCCCAAAATAATTTTTTATATATAATTTTTTTATTTATTATTATTTTTTAATATTTTTTTACAAAACGGTACTAGTAATTAACAGTACCCAGAAAATAGAGAGCATATATATATATATATATATATATATATATATATATATAGAAAATACAAGTATGCAATAAATACTATCTTATGTATAAATTTTAATAACAAGACAAGAATATATTATTATTCTTTTTTGATAACATAACCCATATATTTATTTTTCTTTTACAAATAAATAGAAAACCTCAGAGTGTCAATTTTAACAACCTTCAATTTGCCCTCTTCAACCATGTGCCACACAAAATGAGCATGAATGTCAATGTGTTTTGAATGTCGTTGAGATGTATGATTATGAGCCATAAAGATGGCACTGCGACTATCACAAAATAGAATATAATCATTTTGTTGATACTTCATATCATCAAGTAGTCCCCGCAACCAAATCATCTCCCGAGCACCTTCAGAGAGTGCCAAGTACTCAACTTTAGCGGAGGAGAGAGCAATGGAATGTTGCAGCCTTGAGGCCCAACTAATAGCAGCTCCAGCAAACATAAAGAGAAATCTAAAGTCCCTTTTAGATACCTCAATATCTATTTGACCGCCTCCCAATGAGTCTTCCTAGGATTGCTCTTGAATCTACTCACAACTCCCACTGCATGAGAAATGCCAGGACAGGTAGAAACCATAGCATTTATTATGCTACCAACTACTGATTTGTAAGGAACTCCTTCCATATATTCTTTTTCTTCTTGTGTTTGGGGACATGAATCAGCTGATAACTGAAAATGTGTAGAAAGTGGAGTAGAAACAATATTTGCATCAGCCATACAAAAACGATCAACTAATTTGTCAATGTATTCCTTTTGTGAAAAAGTGATTTCCTTCTTCTTCCTATTGCGAGTGATTGTCATGCCAAGAATCTTCTTGGCTGCCCCTAAATCCTTCATAGCAAATGTACTTGCCAATTTAGTTTTCATCTCACCAACAATTCTAGAGCTTGTTTCGACTACCAACATATCATCAACGTAGAGAAGAAGAACAATGAACTCACCATTTGTAAGTTTCTTGTAATAGATGCATGGATCTGATTCACATTGAATGAAGTTGTGATTAGTCATGAAGCGATCAAATTTTAAATACCATTGTCTTGGGGCTTGTTTGAGCCAACAAAGACTTCACTTCAATTTGCAATAAAGATGCTCTTGCCCCTTCTTGACGAATCCTTGAGGCTACTCCATGTACAACTCCTCATCCACATCATCATGTAAAAATGCAATCTTTACATCAAGCTGCTCCAACTCAAGATCCCATACAAATGTCAATCCCAAAACAGTTCTGATTATTGTCATTTTCACAACTGGAGAGAAGATCTCAGTGAAATCGATCCCCTTTTGCTGAGCATACCCTTTCACCACTAATCTAGCTTTGAAATGTTTTCGACCTCCGCCTTTGTCTTTCAATTTATAAACCCACTTGTTCTTAAGTTGTTTTTTATTTGGTGGAAGAGTAACCAAATCCCAACTGTTGTTCACTTCAAGTGAACTCATTTCATCTGTCATGGCGACCATCAATTTATCACTATCACTGCATTAACAAGCAACTTTGTAAGTAGCCGGTTCAACTTCCTCAGAGATTAATGATTCAGGCTTTGCCTCTTCAGCGAATAATAATCCATAATCAAAATTTTTTGAGGGAATTCATATTTGTCGGGAAGACCTCCTCAATCCTTGATTATTATTACTCAAATCATTATTACATTTATTGTTTGTCCCCTTATTTGAAGTTCCCAAAGTATTAGTTTTGTCACAAATTCTAGTCTGTGAATGTCCACCAAACTCTTCTATTCTCTGTCCAAAATTTGTCGCATTCTCAGAAGATGCAAAATTATTGTGTCTCAGACCCAAATCGCAAACTCCTTGAGGCTCTGCATGAGTGTTCTACTCAAAGACATTGTGACTAGAACTGGAATGAGAAATACACTGTGGTCACGTGGGATTCAATTCATTTGAAAATTCAGTATGTTCTGTTGTGTGGGAGGCTATGTCAGGCGTGCTCGATCTCTGAGATTGTCGTGTACCTCTTTCATTCCCAACATGTTTTTGCAGATTGCGGAGAGCTACTACTGGGGGTTGTGTTGAATAGGAGTCACTATGATTTTCCACAGGAGATGTAGTGGAATAGTCTTTTGTAGAGCCAAGACCGTGTGGAGTCAAAGCGGCTTCAGACATATTTTTGTCAATGGTTTGATTGAAGACCAAGTTACTCCCATACACGGTATTACCACCGGTTGGGATCAAAATAGGACTCCCAAGCATAGTATTACTATTAGTTGGGGTCAAAGCATTTCGTAGGACTGTATGGTTTAGGGAGTGCCGCACGCTATCCATAGTGGATGTGTTGCACAAATTAGATGCTATATCATCTTGATCAAGAGGTAAGCCATCCATTTCACTATCTCTGCTCACGACACAACCATTATTGAGGCTTGCAACTCTATGTGGCATTGGATGTTGCATGTCACTTGAGGAGAATTCAGAATCAATTGAATTCGATTCATCATCATTACCAGTAGTCATTGAGGAAGAAAAAGCTGGTACAGGAAATAACAAAGAGGCAGGTGAAGGCTAAGGATGAACTGCTTGGAGGCTTTGAGGGATGTGAGGTAAATCCTGGTACCATTCTTGGCAATATCTGCCAAAGGAATATAATCTTCTACATGTGTTTCTGTAGACAGTGCTAGAAACTTTGTTTCATTAAAAACATCTCAACTTCTCACTATTTTCTTCTCAATCGGATTCCAAAATCAAAAACCAAACTGATCTTCACCATAACCCATGAAGATGCACTTATGTGATTTGAAATCCAACTTTGTCCTCTTTTCTTTTGGGACATAAACAAATGCTTCACATCCAAATCCCTGAATGTTTGAGTAAGAGATCCTCTTATCGAGCCATTCTTCTTCCGAAATACCAAATTCCAATCTAGATGGACTTTGATTAATTAGATACACTTGACTGTATTGCAAGCCTCGACCCAAAACTCCTTGCTTAAACCAGCATTAGAAAGCATGCACCGTGCTTTCTCAAGGATAGTTCGGTTGAGTCTTTCCGTTGCTCCATTCTCTTGAGGAGTGAAGGGGACAATCTTAATTCTCTGAATATCATGGTCTGCACAAAAATTATCAAACTTCGAAAGAGAAAAACTCTCCTCCATTATCTATTTTCAAGCATTTAATCTTATGACCACTTTGATTTTCAACAAGTGCTTTGAAAATTTTAAATTTTGAAAACACTTCAGATTTACGAGAAATCATATAAATCCATACCTTCCTTGTACAATCATCAAGAATAGTGACAAAGTAATTTTCACCTCCATAAGAGGTTACTTCTGTAGGGCCAAAAATATCAGAGTGTATTAGCTCCAATGGTGTGGTCTTCTTATCGTGTCCATCCTTCAAGAAGCTGACCTATTTTTGCTTCCCATTAAGATAATGTTCGCAAAACTCCAAATTTTTGGATTGAAGACCTGGTAGTTGTTCTCGGTTGAGCATGACCTCAAGTCCTTTCTTTCTCATGTGGCCTAATCTTAGATGCCAAAAAGCCGCATCACTGCCCACAACAGTCATAGCTGCTCCAAGCTCACTAATGGTTTCTACAACATAAAGGCTACCTTCTTTTTCTCCTTTTGCAATCACCAAGGAACCTTTAGAGACTTTCCATTTATCCATGAGAGTGGTGAGAAAACCTTGTGTGTATAGCTGACTTACAAAAATTGTATTTCTCTTTAATTTGGGAATATGTCGTACATATTTCAACAACTATTTGACTCCTCCAGCTAGCTATAGAATAACATCACCTTTTCTAATGATTTTACAAGCTTTGTTGTCACCCAAATATACATGTCCTAAATTACCTTCTTGGTAATTTTTGAAAGGCTCTGTACAAGAAGAGGTGTGAAAGAAAGCACCGAAATCAATTACCCATGAATCTAAGTTTTGTCAGTTGTTGATAGAATTAGGATACCCGAATCTTTTTCATGAGTTATGTTTTCTTGGTTGTCCAAAACCCGTTCTTGTGCCTTCTTGTATTTTCTACAATCTTTCTTGACATGACCAACCTTCCCACAAACCCAACAACCGCCTTCTCTTCCTCTAGACTACAATCTTCTAGCTGATTGTGACCATCGGTTGTAATTATTTTTGCCTCTATGATGGCATCTTCCTCTATTCTCGGTGCTCACCATTGTGAGAGCATCACTGAATGAGGGCTCATCATTCTTCCTCCTTAACATCTTTAGAAAGAAGAGTGGTGGATACTTCATCGAAGAACAACTTTTTAAAATTTGAGGCTGAAGTGCTTACAACTATAATAACACCATCCCAGCTACTTGGTAGAGAGCATAAAAGAAGAACAACTTTACTCTCATCATCTTATGTCATGCCAACCGAATTGGCTTGGTTGATCAATGTGTTGAATTCATTGATATGGCTTGTCATCGCACAACCTTCCTTCATCTTGAACTTGTACAATTTCTTCATGGTGAATATTTTATTTGCAGCTGACGCCATAGCATATGTTTTTATAAGTTTGTCCCAAACTTCTTTTGTTGTTTTCTCTTCCGCAACATTGAACAACACATTTTCATTAAGTGAAAGGAAGATTGTTGCCTTGGCCTTTTTGTCTAGTGTTTCCCAATCTTCGTCTTTCATGGTAGTTAGCTTCTTCGTTTTTCCATCGAGCACAAGAGAAAGGTCTTGCTTAAACAACAAAGATTTCATCTAAATCTTCCATATCCCAAAGTTCTTCCCAGAAAATTTATGCACTTTGAAATCTTCCATGATTCTGAAATTTCAACCACCAAAATCTCAACAGCGATTCAACCATGCTCTGATACCAGTTGTAAAGATTTAAAAGCAAAAAATAAACAGAAGTGTTCAGAATATAAATGCACAAAGATTAAAACACGGGTTTTATTGTGGTTCAGCAAAATAGCCTACATCCACACTGAGAGTAGAAAAATATATTAATGTCACCAAATGTAATTGATTTGCAATGAAACAGGGCAGAGATATATAAGCTCAATCCAAGCAGGTGAAGAGACAAACAGTCGGCAACAGGACAAATGTACGTTGGCTTTCCAATTCTTAACACTGTTCACATTGAGAATTCCCGGGAGCTTGACGAAGAGGTAGAATTAGACGAGTAGAGGCCATCACCAATGTCGGAAGCCATAAGCCACGTAAAGTCGCCTCTGCTATTACAGGGGGATTCGATGTCCAACTCCATGCTCTTCACTGCACACATCATGTTTGGCGAAGGGCTGCGCACCATGCCTTCCAGAATGAACAACACCTCCCCGATTGAAGGCCTGCACCCCACTCGATGGTGCGCGCACTGCAGCGCCAGCAACAACACCCTCTCCATACTCTGCCTGCAACCACTATCCCGAATCCTCTCGTCTATTATCTCGCTAGATTTTCCATTCTGACTCATGTCCACCACCCAGTCGGAAACTAGAACGTGCTCAAGACGTTTAGAGCACGAGTCGAAAGCCCGACGACCCGTCAAGAGCTCCAGCACAACGATACCAAAACTGAACACGTCGCTCTTGTCGTTAAGGTAGCCGTAGAGCGCGTACTCGGGAGCCACGTAGCCCATCGTGCCCACGGTGCGCGTGGTGTAGTGTGTCTTTCCCGCCGTCTTGAACTTGGCCATCCCGAAATCAGCGACGAGAGAGTTGAGGTCCTCGTCGAGTGTGGAGTTGATCCCGCGACCTATGATCTCCTCGCTGAATTCATCGACGCAGGATTTGGCCGTTTTGTTGTCGGGTATAAGGAAAGAACGAGTGCTGTGCATCCAGGAGAATTGCAGGCTTTTGATCAGGTCGGTGACGCCTTCGCAGCAATGAGATTTGTCCCGTAGAAAGCATTACTCATACATCCATGAATATGCATCGAGTTCCCCGGTTGTATTCAGCGGGTATAGAGCTGCCGCAGCTGGCAGGACACCCGCGAACAAAATTAGCGTCCCCAATAATATCCTGGTCTGCTCCATTGTCTTTTCAGATCTGAAATGTAAATTTGTTCCTTTTTATCGTAGTATCCAGTCTGCGTAAATTTTCATATTCTTCAAAGCTGAATAGTCTCTACCAAGAATGTTGCTGGCCTAGCCTACTTTTTGACCTTTGAAGTAACATGTATGGAAAACGTCCCGTTGACTGCCGAAAACATGGTTAAGTAGGCTAAATCGAAAAGCACGTGGGATTCCTTCCTTCCGACGTCTCAGAAAATCAAAAGCATAGTTGGCATTACCAATATTGATTTTTGATAGTGAATTCCGATTAGATTCCAAACGATCTGATTATTTATTTATCAATTTTCTCATATTATTTAATACAAAAGTACATAACGAAATCTATGATAAAAAGTAAAGTAAGAACATATACTCGTGAATCTTGTATCTTTGGAAACTTTGGAAAAGAAGAGAAAAAAATTTACTAATAGTTTATACCAAATTATTATACTACATTCCTTGTATAGTAATAAGATACTTGATTACAACTCATGTTTTATTATATTTTTATTATAATAATAAAGACATATATTTTGTAATAATATTTTTGAATACATATCTTAAGTCAACAATAATTGTGGATATGATGAATTCATTGTATTTAGTAGCATTTCAATTGTTATCAGTCTCATAATTAATTTTAAATTGTATATTAGATATTTTAATGGTTCCAAGAAGAAAGTTCAAAGTTGTCTCACCTTACAAACAATTATATTCAACACACTAAAATTTAAACTTTTCTAACTAAAAGTTAGATTGTGTTCAAAATGATTTTAATCATAAACAAATATATATATATTTAATTAGAAATCTGATCTTCGACAAAAAAATAGTTTTGTAAGTAAAACATTTAATAATAATTCATACCAAATAATAATATAATAAAAAGATATCCGATTATACTTATAGTATAATAATAAGATATTCAATCACATTCACATTCAAATTCATGACTTGTAACATCTTCATTATAATAATGCACTCATATTTTCAATAACATCTTTAGTAGACTCACACCTAAAATCAACAATAAATTTTGCATTATGATGAATTTATTGCATTTAATGACATTTGAATTGTGAATATGATAAATTATGTCATTTAATAGTATGATAGATTCTTCAATATTGGTTAGCTATTCTTGAACTAAAGTTAGTTCATTTTATCCTATACATTCTCTACTAAGACCTTCTTATTCATACCAAATTATTGTAAGAATTATCTATCATCCTACTTATTCTATGGACAATATAAAATCCTCAAACATATTTTCTAATTTTATTTTGTACTCCAAAAACTTACGACTTACTTGACCTTCCCATATCAAATTATCTTATTAGAGATCCTTACTAAATTATAAATTATTTTTAAGATCTAAATTTATTCTTCATCATGTTATATATTGACTTAACTCAAACTTAAGCTTACAAAAACTACCTCTCAATGAAGATAAATCCAAGGTAATGAGATAATATGAAATTACATGAGAGAGTCCCAAAATGCTGGGATTCTATCTGTACTGAGAACCTTCCAAGTCTTTTCTGACTTATGACCTCTTTAGCCGTTTCTCTGACATTAATCGGTTGTTCTAAGTTAAAATCTGTCACCATTACAAGTCAGTGTGGGTGGATTGTTACTAAAGCATGAGCTCATCAACCCCACAAAAGCGAGACAATTGCACAGTGGGAAAAACCTAATAATGGCGGCGGTCCACATAGTCAGAAAAAGCGTGAAGGTCAAAGATGGATTGTTTCAGCTGTTTTTCAAAAATGTTACGAGACAGGATTCGAACCATCTACTATGTTTTACAAAACATAATGCACGTGATATTCAATAAATCTCTTAATTTGGAATATACAAACACACAAGTTAATTTTAGATTAATAGATGATCTTTATCGTTAAAGATATCAGAAAGTTGAAATAATAAATGTTAACTATGAAATGTAAATTAGGGGACATAATAGTTAGCTTTTGATACGATAATAATGTAGGAATTTGTTATTAGCCGATTGGTTATTTTAGGGTGGGAAACATCCCACCAGGAATTTATTTTAGGCCTGCTTGGAGGCATGCAAACAAACCCTAACGAACCAGTTTTCCTCCTCTGTAGCCATAACGTGGAATGCAACCATAAATGGACAGGAAAACTGGTTCGTTAGGGTTTGTTTGCATGCGTCGAGGTGGAGATAAATTGGAGAGTTTGGTGCATTGATCTGTGTGACAGCGATGGCTTCAAATGCAGATACACTTTAAAGTATTCCCCACAAAGTGTTCGGTAATTGCAGAAGATCTTGGCTTCTTCTCGTTAAACATCTCAGAGTCCTGTATGTTTCCCCCTCTAAGATTATTGTTTTTATTGATAGGGTTGCTCATTCCTTTGTTATGTTTGGCATTTAAATTGTAGCCATGAATACACTTTAGAGAACAACATTATTGTTTTTTATCATGCACAGTGTACATGTTGAAATAATTGTACAATTACAATTTTGCGGTCTGTTTCCAAGACTAAATTCACATTTGAAGTCGTGTTCAATGCTACTTTATTTATTTACGCTCCTTTCTTTGTCTTCCTTTTGTGTAACACCTTTTCCAGTTTTCTGTTTTGTTTCTCAATGTTATTGTGCAAGTATTGTTTCACTTCCACCAAATCTTGTGAAATAGCTGAGAACGATTTTTCAGTGCCACTGAAAGTAACTAAAGCATTTTTTTGCATAAGTATTTTCAGGTTGTCCATAAGCTAATTACAAATTTAATAGGCTTTTTAGTTTTTAGTTTTAATTAGCCCAACAATGCAATTGAAGGTATAGCAACATTTTATGCCTTTCTTTCATTGCCTAGAAAGTCATACTTAAATAGCATGACTAGTATAGCGCGTTCAATTTTTTGAGGAGTCATGAGTATTACTATAATTAGAACAATAATAGACATTAAAATAATCCAGAATTATTTCAAGAAAAAATGTGAATCAGCTCGAAATTATGTCAAAAGTTGGATAGACTGAAATATGAAAATAATGAGGATTAAACTATATATATCAAGGCTGCATATGAGAGCATTAATCTAGGCTTCTATCATTTTAATTATTGATCATAGACTAGAATACCATTAACGAGACAATTAAGGAAGTTGGATTAAGACAAAAATTGGGAAATATTGTAGGGTATTAGAGGAATGTGATCATCTGTGAGCAAGATCTAGTTTTAAAGAAGCAGAGTAATTATTTTCCCTCATTACTAATTATTGAAGCCTCTTATTCAATCGTGTTCATTAGGAATTCATAGGCCATTGGAATGATAGCAAAAGTTCCCAAGACAATTGCTTACGAATGCATAGGCCATTGGAATGATAGCAAAAGTTTCCAAGACAATTGCATAAGTTTTGTTTCATCAATGTTTTAGATCACATTTTGCAATCCATAATATAAGTCTACAAAATGACAATAGAAGTCATTTGTAAAACTTCCCTTATGGATTAATCACTTCTAATTACTAAGGTTATAGCCAAAAAATATTCATTTGCTGAAATTTAAACTATCTTGATGTTTTCCAATAATTCTAATTCTATTATTAAACAACAACACATATGTTGAAACATACTCTGCACAATGTTTTTCTTTTGAGAAACACCAATTCGGGAAGAAAAATCTAGCTTAATAAATGCCAAATAACGGCCCAATATGGTTTTCCTACTAATTGTTGTCCACCATAGAAAGGACATATTTTCTTGTTCCTACTTCCTATCCTTCCCATTGGCTCTGTCAAACGAATAATCTGTACTTTTTGGTTTGTGATCCCTGCTCACCCAACAACCTTTTCAATATGTTGTTTCTTCACTTTTCTATAGTGTCTAGCTTTACTCGTGTTCACTAGAGCATCCCAACCATTTAGAACCTGAGGAATCGGCCTTACCATATATAATCTCTCAGACTTTAATCTACACAAAAGGTTTAACTGATTCTTGTCATTCAAACATAAATAATATGTATAGTTAATAATATGTATAGTTATAAGTTGTATGCATTTTGCACAATCATATTAAGGCCTAGTATTTACACCATGTATATAGACTATATGAATTCAGAGAGGCAAATTGAGAAATTTTCCAAATCACTACGATTGACCTCTATTGCTAAACATATTGTACAATGCCATGTTCTTTCTATTTTTAGCTTATGTTTTTCCAATTGTTGTGGTTGTAACTAGTTAGGTAGACATGTTTCCAAACTTCAGTCTTGGCTTATATTTGATCTCACACTTAGCCAACTATTTGTTGACTGCCCTCTTATCAGTCTTGTCTTGGCGTATATTTGATCTCACACTTAGCCAACTATTTGTTGGCTGTCATCTTATCAAGCTTTCAATTTGACAGGCTTTTCCTGTGATAAGAAAACACTTTCTCCTCCATGTTCCACAATCTAAATTATGTTCCTTGGAGATGTGCACAGACTTGAAATTATGTCTTAAAGCATGTGACAACTTTCATAGCTAATGCCTCTATTACCACACTGATTGTGCAATTAATTTATGTGGCCCATGAATTATTGATTTTACAGGTTCAAAGGACCCTATTGCAAAGGCTCTATTGTCTCCTTTATGTGGAAGACAAAGAAAAAGTATAGAAAGCTATTTTTAAGGATACATAAGACTTTTTATAGACCATCTCAACAGAATTTCTAGAAAACCCTCTATGCTACTTATTCTCAACTATTGACTCCCCTTAAACTAGGTCATCCATAGAATCAATTGGAAGGTCCATACTACTAGGTAAACTGGAATCTTTACAAATTATTTTCCATAGTATTCTACCCAGGGCACAAGAGCCTCTGTAACTCCCAAACCCCCACTTCCTTCTAGTCTATCTAGAGGCGGCGAGGTTTTAGAGTGAATAAGTTAACCACCCCAGTGCAAATGTGGTAACATGTAGGTAGCATAGCTTCAGATGTCTAGAGGAGATGTTCAAATTGGAGCTACTCTTGGCCCCATCATTGACATAGGATTTTCCCCTACAAACATTGGCGGTCCTACAACTGGCATGCCAGGAACACCTTATGGGTGAGATTCCCCGGATCCTAGCTACATATCTGGCCTTGGAATGTCTAGACTTATAGCAGGTTGTACTCTACCTAATTCAATCCTAGACTTATAGCAGGTTGTACGAGCTATCTAAAACCATTCCTGCAGAAGTTCCAAGTGCTGGAACAACACCCATGCTATTTGCAATATCAATACTTTTAGTACTTAGAAGTTGTGGTGCTTCAAGGAATTCCTTTGCCAGTCGGTTTTGGTCAACTCCCAATATCATTATCCTATTTCTACCACTAACTGCAAAATCTTTCAACTCTACTCCTGTATTTTCATCTACGGATGCTTTCAAAGCCTTTTCCACAGCTGCAATAGCCCCAAATTCTCCCCCCAGTTCAACTGCCAAATTATAGCCCAAAGGTTTTCCTATTACATATCATCTTACGATTATGGGCCCAATTTCTTATCTGCAATACTTGTGTTAGGACATTTGCCCAATTTCATATCTAATCAAAACCGCTGAAATAATCTATAGAAACTTGAAGAATTTCACTAATCTAAATAATAACTATAATAGCTTCTAAGAATAGAAATTATCATAGTAAACACATGATCCAAAATGCTTGTATATGAGGTTGTACATGAATATATCATCCTCAAGAGGTATTATAGGAATAAGGTCATTGAAATACATGATTCTGAAATATCTAGGTACATCCTGATTAAAATACAGCTACCTATTCATGAAATTTGTAGTTCTTATCTATGGATTATAACATGATCTTTTCTTGTAATTGTATGCGTAGATCTGTACTGGTAGGCTTCTAATTTATTATTAAAGTATGCTTGTATTTGTATTTTTTGATCCTTAGGACAGATTTAGACATGGAATGTTTTGCAATGAGAGGAATCTATTGTAGTGCAAATAAGAAAATAAGGGTCTTAATTTGGTAATGTTTTGAAAGGTAAGCATGGTCATAGTTTGAAAGTATGACTTGCAACAACTTTCAATGTTGATCAGTCCCATATATTTGGATGTAATTTCCTTCTCTCTCCATGATTATAGAACTATGGATGTTTCTTTTTAGTAAATCGGTTGATGTATTGAGGAAGATCTTAGAACTTTTTAAATTGAAAAGCTGAAAATGCCCAAATTGGTGATATTTGAAAGTTTCATCTTTTCAATTTTCCAATGAGAAATATAATTTGACAAGGATTTAGTCCTAGTTATCCACATATTTTAAATGCCAAAACATACAATAATAAATATAATAAGCCTATATTCTTTCAAGTTAAACAATCGTAAGCATATTATATGCTTAATTCAACCTAGATAAGCTTTCTAAGAAAGATTTTAGGTGGGTTCCATTCATCTCAATGATGTGGAATGTTGGTTGAGCTCATGTACAACAGTCCATTGAGGCTTAGCTCCAAAACTAGGATGAAGTAATACCTTTCTCAAATTTGTAGGCACCTTGGGCATCACACATTTGGACTACCGAAACCACTAATATAATCCCAAAAATGAAATACAACAAATAAAATTACATCTAAATTTTGGTTTATTAAGATGACTGAAATCTCTTAGTTATAGAGCACCAAAATATCCTAGTTGCAGAACATTTTGGGTTACTTAGCCATATATCAGGAAATAAGGTTAGACCTAGGCAAGCTCTAATTCATACCATGAGAAAATCTTGTCAAGTGAAGCCAATCCTCATTGGGATAATCTCTACAGATAGCTTCAGATGTCTGGATGAGATGTTCAAATTGGGGCTCATCAAGGTTAGGATCAGACTCATCTACAAACTCATTCAAGAATTCACAACATTCCCTGATGATCATCACATATTTTCAAAGCTTACGATACTCTTCACGCTTGCATAATACTTGCAACCACAAGCACCAAAGAAGATGACCAAACGTGATAAAACACACACAAGCTAACTACCAAATGTGAATATCATAACCAATTTATGGGCACTTCTCGTACAATCCAGCCTGCCATTAAATCTGACATAAAGGAATTTACAAATGTGGAAACCATAAGACATAAAATTTTCCAAGGATGTATCCAATAAAGCCAAACAAATAATGATATATAAAAAAATTTTAAACCCGACATAAAGGAATTTACAGATGTGGAAACCATAAGACATAAAATTTTCCAAGGATGTATCCAATAAAGCCAAATAGATAATGATATAAATTTTATTTAATACATCATCCCATATCTACTAGTGTTGAACATTAATTATCCTATCTAACCCCAACCCATTTAAGCTTGATACTAGAAGGGATCTAGCCAATAATTAGCTGTTAAAAAAATTAGACGGACTGAAGAATGGGAGCTTTCTTAGACATGCTCATTGTCATCAATTTCCTATAGTAATGCAACTTCTACTCTGTCATACTTTTAGTTGTAACTCTGTCATACTTTTAGTTGTATCTATGCCATAGTTAAAAATCCAATATGCACAATAACCTTTTCTACTGCCACTTGATTCTATGGAAAATACTAAGAGTTGTACTTATGCCATGTCAAAAAACCCAACATATGCAACAACCTTTTCTAGCTCCACTTGAATTTGTGCCAAATATTATATACTTGTTTCCGTAGCCTAGGCATTGTGCACTTGCATCTCAAGTTTCTTTTCACTCTCCATAATTGTTTTGTCTGTGTCATGGGCTTCAAACTATGTTAGTTAACTTTATAGAAGATATATACATCGACATTGTATTCTGACATTTGCTTTTCATTTCACCTATTGTAGCAGATACTCTTAGAGATTCTACATCTACAACATTCAAGTTAAGCAGCTAACCCACAAGCAGCTAAATCATTAATATTACAAGGCCACTTTGCCTACCCAACCAAGAAGCCAATATGTTACCAGAAAATTGTCCCAAAATAGGACATATGTCACAAATCCAATCATAGTAGACACATACAGGCCACAGAGTCAATTACAAATAATATCAGTTGATGCATCCCTTGACAGAGTACACTGCTTTCGAATCGATTCATTCAACTTTAAAGTTGGTGATTGCTTATTTGACACCGTTCATGTTCTGCTTCACTGTCAGTACATGCCTAATGAAATTTGCAATGGTCTTGTGGACCATTTCTCGCACTGCCTTCATAATGGTTCTTTCGAAGCTTTAAACTATTTTGAACACGAGTTGCACCCATCAATACTTTATGATCTTCATAGAGTGCATAAAAAAAACACATATTTGCATAGAAAGAGGATTTCAGAAACATAAGTCAACACACATGGTGAGGTTGGACTCTAGGGTAACATATTTTGTGTATGATGGTTAGCACGTTGGTTGAACATCCCCATATGCATCTAGTCTTCTACACACAAAAAAATCATATTTTCATTTCAACAAAGATGCATCTCATTCTATAAAATCGATACTCTTTCATGATGCTAATCCAACGACTAGACACTATGAGCCAATATTCTTGAGAGAAACCACATATAATGCATTACAAAACATGTATCCACAACTACCGATTATGCCTTGCAATGTTGATGTAGGAACATCTCGGCTCCTTGCCAATCATGTATCACCAAAAAGAAGTTTGAGGTTTCCGTGTTGCTTGATTCCTTCTTTGACCAAGTTGGTTCGGTAGTTGCTCGGTTTCCTTTGTTAACCAGGGTTGGTCGGTTATCTCTCTGGCACTCGGTTAATTCCCTGCCACTCGGTGATTCTTGTCTGGCACTTAGTTATCCCTACTTACCAAGTTGTTTCTTTTGTTTCCTATTGAGACCAACTTGTGCAATTAATTATGGTCACAGATTTAATGCTAGTATCTATAATTGGGAAGCGTGTGGACCTAGATCTGGTTGTTCCTTCCGTTGATGGTGGATCTGAATGTCGACTTGTTCAGTAGCCTCTTGTATATATTATAGTCTTTGGTTGTAGTTTAGGGAGTCAGTTTTGGATAGAGATAGAAGTTAGAAGATTGAAGATAGTTTTAGATCCTCACATGTTGGAGGACTTATGTACTTGAATTGTAATATCTAGCCAAAACCGGGAAGGCCTTATAGCCTAACATGTATGAGTCAATTGGAATAAATATATGAAATTTATTTGCATTCTCTCTCTCACTTGTGTGTTTGTTGCTTCCGTGTGTGATCTCTACAAGGTGGATCTGGTTAGGGTGTGCCTTTGGCCCCTCTCCCCATCTTCCCTTGCATCACATCGTATCAGAGGGTAAGTGCACAAAGATGGGGGACCAAAAAGGGGGTATAAGATGCCACTTTTTTCCTGAAATCAGAAAACTTTGAACTTCAACAAGAAATTGAAGATAGTTAGACTCAAAATTTTAAGATGTGACAAAAACAAGAGTTGTAATACTCTAAATCTAGTTCCTAAACTACTAACTTATTTTGAAAATGGTGTAGATTAAGGCCCTCAAAAAAGGGGAGCACAAAAAGTGGTCTTGATTTTTGTCCAAAAACATAACATAGTGTCTGGTGTGCTCCCCCTAAAATGTTCACTTTTTTTTTTTAATTTTTTTAATCACTCTGATGAGAAGTTAGCTAACACCACATAGTTTATCCTAGATTTTTTTGGTAATTTTTTGATGAATGTATAATTTTTGATGAATTTACGAAGTGCACACATCCTAAAAACATGAAATTTATGTGTGCTCCCCCTAGAAATCATTTAAAACTAATCGAAAATCAAATTTTCTTTTTTTTTAAGTAAGTAGAATGGAGTCTAGTTTCTAAAAATGTAACTTATTGCAAAATTTGATGAACAAGCCAAAATCTATGCCCAACATACTGCATGTTGGTTTTTTACAAAAAATAGAAATACACACAAAAGAAATTAGAGTTGAAAACCTTAACATAATCAAAATTCAAAATAAATTATATGCTTAGATAGCTAATAGAGAGATCTACAATATCACGTCATTTGATTTTTACGTTCTTGAGCCACGAGTAAACCTGACGAGGAGCACACAAAAAAAGATGTCATTTTTTTGTATGTCTGTTGGAAAACACGTCTCAGGCCTATTTCAATCGTCCAAGCCTTTGGGTTGGATCTCCTAGGCAAATCCAAGCTTTAGGATTGGTAAATTCAAATCCTTTACAAAGCACGCATGCCCTAAAGCATGCACGCCCTATAGGGCATGTGCACTATGTAAATTTATGACTTTCATAGTGTGCTCGTGCTATGAAAGTCATAAAGTTACATAGTGCACACACCCTATAGGGCATGCACCCTATGTAAGACATAGATTCATATAGTGATGAGAAATAGTCAAAGTGAGAGGAAGAGAGAGAGAGAGAGAGAGAGAGAGAGAGAGAGAGAGAGAGAGAATGCTCTCTCTCTCCCCCTTATCACTCTCTCTCTCATCTTCTCACTCTGACCTTCTATATCTCTCTCTCCCTTCTCTCCTCTCTCTCATCACCCTCTCTCTCTCTCTCTCTCTCTCTCTCACCTTCTCTCCCTCTCTCACCTTCTCACTCTCTCTCCCTTCTCTCCCTTCTCTCCTCTCTCTCATCACCCTCTCCCTCTCCCATACCCTTTATATTTTCCCTTTTTCTTGTTTTACATAGGGCACGGCCTATTTAATAGTATTCATAACACTTTTTAGTGTTGCATATGGCGAGCGCGCTATAGCGCGCTCGCACTATGCAAAACTAAAATAAATGGTCTTTTTTGCCAAGGATCTCGTGAAAGAGGCTCACTTTTTCTGTTGATGTCTGAGTTCTGCGTGTTATCCGACAAGTATTCACTTTTCATGGTGTTGATAGTGACAAAGAAGCATATTCTATCAATTTGCACCATCTTTTTGTTTAAAAATCAACATTGAATTGTGAAATTCAATCATTATCACCGAAATTTATCGATTGAGGTAAGTTTTTTAATTTTTTACATGTCAAATGTGAATAAAGAGTGTTTTGGTTTATAATTGGTATGATATAGACTTGTTCAATACATAATTTGATATAATTGTAATAAATTTATATTATAATTTGTCATATTGTAAGAGGTTTATATTATAATTTGACTTATTGTTTTATATTTATATTATATCTTTTAAATTGTAATCAATTCATATGTAGAAATCATCATCATCATGCCAAGGAAACGAGCAAAGAATTTAACACCGAAAGAGCATGAAAGAGATAAAGAGAAGAAAAGGGAAAGAATGAGATAATTTCATGAACAAAAAAATTAGATACCATAGAAGAATATTTTTCTTTGGATAAGGAACATGAAACATCAATACATTGGAATTGGAATAAAAAAGACAACGAATGAGAAACTTGCGTGCAATGAGACAATTGAATTATGAAGATGTGGGAACATCATCTATGAGTTCCCAAGTTCAAGAGACATCATCATCCAATGTTTGAGGCACACCAATGTATCATGTTGAAGGCACACCATTGTCTACTTCCAAAGGTGGAGACACACCAATGTATCATGTTGAAGGCACACCATTGTCTACTTCCAAAGGTGGAGGCACACCAATGTATCATGTTGAAGGCACACCATTGTCTACTTCTGAAGGTGTGGACACACCCTTGTATCATGTTGAAGGCACACCATTATCTACATCCCAAGGTGTAGGCACAACATCATCTCATGTTGAAGGCACACCATTATCTACATCCCAAGGTGTAGGCACAACATCGTCTCATGTTGAAGGCACACCATTATCTACATCTGAAGGTGTAGGCACAACATCGTCTCATGTTGAAGGCACCCAAGATGGTACACAATTCACACATAATATTTTTTATGCTCCTAGAATTATTAAATATAGAAAGCCAAAATATTTGAATGATATTGATACTAACATTTTGCAAGCAATGCCTGACAAGATTCCCAAGCGTACTTGTCAAAGAAATGTTAATCGTATTTGGAGATCATTTTTTGAGAATTTAAACATGACAAGAAGATGTCAACTATTTGTTGAAATGATGAGAAATCTGTAATTTAGGCCCATCATGAAGATTCTTGGGCTAAGAACGATGGATGAGTCAAGTGAAAAATCTATTGTAAAGAATCTAATGACTGCATATGAGAGTGCGGGTTCTACATCACGCATGAAAGATAGTAATGTCACACAACATGTACTTACATCAATGATAGTAAGCAGTCAAATGAAGAAATCTTGACTCATTAGAAAGATAATTAAAACATTGAAAATAAGTAGAAAGTCTCTAAAGAGAGCCCTGGGAAGGCGTCAAAGAGTGGAAGATCCAAATAGAAATGAGTTATGGGCATTTTCTAGTAGACTACCGTGAAAAGATAAAGCAAATGTTGAAGCTTTGAAATCCTTGATTGAAGAATTTTGGAAGAATAATGCATGGGTATCTCCTAATCAAAGAGATGTTGTAAGAAGGAGGATTGGTAGTCGAATTCATTTTCCACATCCAAAATATTTTTTGGATTCAACTCAGACACAATTCTTTACAAAATTTATGCATATGTATCCTCAAATTAAAATTAGTCAGAGATATTTTGAAATGTGTAAACCTTTTTATGTGAAGATAAATCACACATGCACAACTTGTTGTTGTAGGGTACATATTAAATTTTCTAACCATTTTGAAGTTTATAGGAATATATGTGTAGATTTGCACTCTAACAATGTTTTGCAGGATTGTAACATAAATGTCCCACCTAGATCTTCAAGGGAATTAATATCTACCATTTTATGCGAAAGAGTGGATGGTCAACAATTCTACAAGCTCTCATGCTTGAATGGTACATGCATAGATTGTGGCGGTTTGCGATGTTTGCCAATTTGTCAACATATGGAGAGTACGCATGCAATCGGTAATGAAATAGTGGAATTTGGAAAATATAAGACCATGACATACAATCTAAAAGATGGAAAAGAGGCTAAAAGATGTGATTTAGTAATTGAAAAAATTCCAGTGTATCAGTTCATGGACATTTTTTGTAAAAAAATTATTTATGAGTATGCAAGGCATACACATAGAGCACGATGGTTGGATATGCAATTCAAGTTGTGCAAGGACACATTCCCACTTGATACCATTGTTTCAGTTATGGACTTTGCAGAGAACTACACACTACAACCATAGAATGAGGTGCAAGCAAAGTATTATAGCTCTCAACAGGTTGCTATATTTGTTCATATAGTATTCATGCATGCACTAGATAGTACAGAGGAGAACAGGAAGATATTGAGGGACTGTCATTTTTATATCAATGATGATCACTCACATTCTACAGAGTTTGTACACGGTTGCTTTCAACTATTTTATGGTCATTTGGAAAAAAGGGGCATAAAATATCATCGACATATCATATGGTCAGATAATTGTGCATCACAATTCAAGAATTCTCAGATGTTTTATTGGTTGTGCAGGATGCATAAGATTACTAGAATTCAATATATGTGGAATTTCACAAAGGCTTGTCATGGAAAGGGAGAGCATGATGGTGCAGGTGCATGTATTAAAAGAGCCTTAGCACGTGAAGAATTAAAGTACAAAGAGAAAGAAACATTGTCAGATGGGGGATGTATTGTCCGTGGTGTAACACTACAATGGGTCCAAGTAATAAAGGTGATTCTACGGTTCGTATATTTTTTTGGTTGATGGATGAAACTAACATTGCACTATATGAGGATTATTGTACATTGACAGGATCGAGTGAGCTACACTCTTTTAGAAGTTGTAATGCAGGTTCATGGAGTATCCACACATGACATATGGCATGCTTTTGTTCATCATGTGTAGATGAAGATTGGGATGGGTGTGAGTCAAAGGAATGGGTTGATGAATGGTATACATGTATTTTGAGTCCACTTGCCTCCTATCATCCCCATGAATCAGTACAACCGACAGAAATGGAATCATCCATTGACTTTGATCGCTTATCTGATCTAGTACAACTAGGTAAAATTTTCCACACAAATAATCTCAAATTAAGTACTTTATCATAAATATTTAGTAAACTAATGTCCTCATTATGTTTATATAATTGCAGGCCATGTTTTTGCTGTTATTTCACCTGAAGACAATGAAGAAGGGATATATTATTATTTGTGTCATTGTGTTGAGGCAAAAAATAAATTGGATCACTCAGTTATCGATGGTGAAGAATTAGAATACCCTATAGGAGCAGTGATTGTAACTGGTACATGGCTTAGACGATATGCTATGAAGAACCCTAGGTTGTGGTTGTTTGAGGATTGGGAGACACACAGAAAGATTCTTCATTATTCAAACCTCATCGTTGCATCAAATGTCTACTTGATCAGATATGGAGGAAGCTCAAATAATAAAACTCTTTGGAAGGTTCGTGAGTCAGACCATGAGGCAATACTTGAGACAATCAAGGGTAGGGCAGACCCAATTGGTTCATTGGACTAATTGGAGATACAAAATATCATAACATGTCAAATTTATATAGCACTGTAAATTGGGTGGACTATAAATTGCTCATGCATTACCCCGTATGTATAACGGCAAGTTTGTAAGATTTAATGACAACCTTTCTCTTCTATTTTTTGGGGCAATACCGAAAGGTTTTCTCTGCTCAGCTCTTTCCTTCGGTGCTCCTATTGAGCTGAGTTGTAAAAATATTTCTCATTATTAATAAAAAAAACTTTATGTTGTTATGCCAATCTTATAACAAATAGATTCTTTAGGCATAATCTAGAGCAGTAGAAAACCCTTCCACATGACTAAATTAATTAAACTCCAAGTTATTAAAATGAGAGATCTATACAATAACCACATCCTTATAATAGAAATCTTATAACATAGTTTTTCACAGCATACATAGCATAATGTATGATAATAACCATAAACTATATTCATAATGTAACATACATAGCATAATTCATATATTCTTTACATACACTAAGATCCTAGTTCAGCATTAACTTCCACACATTCAGTTCACAGTCACTTCTACCTCAAAACATCCAAACAAGCCCATTTTAACATAAACCCAAGCCAAAACCAACTTCTAAACAAGCCTACCATAAACACCACATACAAAAAACCTAAATCTTCCAACAAAACCTAACCTAGAGCAGTACGAAACTTGGTAACAGCCTTACTTCCTTTAGAAGCAGCATGCCTAGCCAGCTCTCCAGGAAGAACAAACTTAACAGCAATCTCAATTTCTTTGGAGGAAAGTGTCATGATCTTGTTATATTTCAGCAGAGAAGCAGCCTCAGGATTAATCTTATCAAAAATATCAATCATGAAGCTCTCCATGATATCCATGGTAGTACTGGATATTCCCTTGGAGGGATGCACTTGTTTCAACACCTTGTATTCTCAGATTTCATTGCTTTGACTACTAAATCCTTTGTGGGCTTGAACATCACTTTCTTTTCTTTTCTCAGCTTTGGAGAATCCTTTACTTCATTCTCTCCTTTCATACCATCTTCTTTAAGACTCCACACCTTATGTTTCCTTCAGCAACTCCATATCCACCATATAAAACAAGTTCTTGGTTCATGCTTGTTTAAGCTTGCCAATTAGTTGGACCATCAACCAAATTCTTGATCACCTCTTCAAATGGTGATCAAAGTATTTGAATACCCGTTTTCAAGTTTCATAACATATGTCAAAACAAAGACTATGTGTTTTGGAACATCACACCTTAAAATTGTTGATTCATGTTTCCCAACTAGGCCTAATAGGCTCAATTAACAAAGCAGCCCTATTAAGGACTCACTCCTATACCTTTCCACTTTCAACATTGTCTTAAAATGAGTCTAATTAGAGGATTCTACCATCAATTTGAATATTTGACACTTGTAAATGTTAAAGCCCCAAATTGGTCCCAAAACCCCCTAGAAACTAGGGCTCGCCCAATGTCTCATCTCCCAACACCATAGAAACTGAACCAAAGTTGATTCACCATAATTTTACCATCCTATTATGGATTCATGCATAAAATACCCCCCTCCAAAGGCTAGAACGTCTACTGTTGTACCCTTGCACCAATTTCATGACCCTTATGCACCCTTCAAACTCATCAAACTCCTTCAATCACTCTCAACTTGCAAAATATTCTTCTTTCTTGCATGTCCAATGTTAGATTACTAAGTTACAAGGTTTGGATCCATCCCCAAGTGACAAAAAATACATAAAGGGGATGGATCAATGAATTGCCTTGTCTAGTAGCCCTGCAACGAAGGAAAATGTCACTTATCTCTGAAACCTTCCAAAGGACTAATCAAAAAAATTACTTTTTTGAGTACCCTTTTCTTATTAAATTTTCATATCCAAAGGAAATATATGGTTTTTTTGGAGCGTGTACTACTGCTCACCCCTATGGCTCCAAAAATGCATGAAAATTGAGTGATTTAACAAAGGAACTATATGAAATAATTAACCCCAAGACTTCAAACTATAGACAGTGTCTTATTATGTAATAAAACCTCTAAATACCAAAGGAATTATACTCAGACCTCCTATAACCCCAAAAAACCCCAAATTTGGTCTCTTCAAACCCTTAAACCAAGGGTTTCTCAAATCGGTGCCCTCCAATCACTTCCAGGTTCAAACGGTTATTGATTAACCTTTAAATGAAAAATATAAGATAATCCAAATCATCAGATATCCCTATCCTTAAGACCAATCTTCTGGTGCTATACCCTTGCCATGAAATTCAATGTATTTTCCACCATTTGCTGACTATGATCACTTCTTCTTTCACTTGTCTGCACACCAAAGCATTAGATTTGTATTGTACATGTTAGATATGCTCACTCCATGAAAGTTGGGCCTTTACTTTCATGGGATGAGGCCCATCTTTCTTGATGCTAAACTCATTTGATGTGGTTGTATATGATATGTACGTTGTACTTTACAAAGTGTTTTATGATTATCTAATTTCAACTTATTATATGATGCAACCAAGTGTCGACACAGTCATTATATATGGTATGTTTTTGTGTGTGTGAGTTTTACACCTTCATGAAATTAAGATCTAATAGCATCAAATTAAACTAAATACAATGCAAATCTACTTTAAAATGAAACTACAATCTATATTATCCCATGGTTCTCTAGAAAGAAGTGGTAAATGAAGCTCTCAGCTTAAATCCTCACTAGTGACACTTCTAAAATGATAAATTATGCTGCTATTATGATTTTACAATGCTTCTATGATGATTCCATGCTTAATCTAGCTCAAATTGACAAACTACAATGACAATTGCTCTAAAATGCTCAAATTGCTCTTAGAATGCTATTCAAATGCCTATAATAACAATGCTTTGCAAATGAAATTCCAAGATGGCAATGCTCTCCAAAATACTCCATATTTATAGTAAATGTCCAAGGGTAGGGGGTGGAGTGAAGTAATCATGGTTATCCCTTGGTTGAGTCAAAAACTTTGCATTGTCCATAAATGGGGGGACAAATGAGGGGACAAGCCTTTAAATGGTTTCAAAGCTTTGGACAATTTAAATGTTTGAGTGATTTGTGTCTTTTTGTCTTCAATTTTTATTGGTCAATCACTTTGTTGAAAGAATTTAGGAATATTTAATTCAATTAATTAATTAAATTTAGCTATGTAAGGGTAATAGGTTCATTTTATTTTTGATTAAAACAACTATATAATTAATTGATTAAAATAATTATATAGTGTTTTTGGCCCTTTTAAGCTTCGATTTAATCATTTAACATCATTATTTAATAATTCCTTTGTTTTAATTAATTTTTGCTCAACTTTATTTAATTATGTCCATTTTATTGATTTATGATCCATTTTGATGATTTAATGCATTCTGAAAATCACTTGTCCAAAATTGTGTGTCTACAAATGCCCCTCTTTGAATTGATGTACGAAGAACATTGATTCAAAGATTCCTTGAAGTCCTGCTTGCTAATTCACTGATATTGATTGATTGTTGCCTCTGATATGATGTGATATGATTGTTGTCTCTGATAATGAAAAAAAATTTTATGTCCCATTGATTCCCTGATGTTTGATTGCTACTTCAATTTAATACCCTAATGCCCCCTCAGAAATTAAAACATATTAATTTCTTGATTTGAAAAAAGATTTATGATGATTGATTTAGAATATGTTTTCATTTCTGAATATTTGATTATATGCCATGATTTGAAGAATATGCCCTGATTTGTTTTAATTACTCCATATAGGTTCACCTCCATTTTCCCCTCCAAAATTAGGTCAAAATACCTTAAATAGGTTGATAAACCTTGTTTTACTATTCATTTTTACTTTCATCTTTGGTAATTTTGCTCTAATCCTCTGGTGATTTTCGAGATGGTTGTGCCTATTCGGGAGCATAGATTCGAGAGGTGCCGGAGATATGCGAGGCCACCTGAGTATGGACCTCTAGTAAGTCATTCCTAACTCCATCTTTACATTTATGATGCATTTATTAGCCTTTATGGCAATTTCCTTGTTTCATCGTTGCGTTGAATATGCAAACTCTCGCCTAGGAGTGTTTTAATGCCGCGTAGACTAATGTACTATCGCCTCCACACTTTCCTCTGTCATGTCCATGTGTTTTACTACTACCTAGGAAATTTTCACTCTCACCTATCAGCAAAATACTCACACCTAAGGCTATGTTAAAATTCCCCTTTCCATTTAGGTTATCGCATATACGAACCCTAACAAATTTATTGTCGCCTAGGGTAGGTTATGCTATCGCGTTACATGATTCACTGTTGCGTAGCAATTAAACTGTCGCCTGGCATCATAATATTGTCACTTAACCTATTTTGGCTATCGCCTAAGATATACTGTCGCCTGGCATGATGAAAATCACGCCTGGTGAATTTTGAAAAATTTTGCACGTATACTGATTGCTTTTGATGCCAAATTTGATAACTTTCGAGGACCGATTGGAATGATTAGATTAGGTCTGTTGCTTTTTAACAAAACCATTGGTTAGGATATCAGAATAGTAATATCACGAAATATGATTTGTCAATCTAGATAGGATAGTTACTAATAGGATAAATCAATCAATGTGAAAACCGATATGATTTTGATACTACTTAGTTCGTTCTCAGGATACAGAGACATGAACAAATGGTTATGGGTGTGATTACTTTGATACTTTTGACAAGATTGACTTGAGATAACTCCTTGATATGACATACTGATATGATTCCCTTTTGTTTTTCCAACAGGCTCACTTTCCTACTTTATACATCCATTCAGTTGCATCTTGGGTTATTGACTTAGGTCAGTCACTCACAGCTGCTGAGTTTCGAGTTATTGAGCAATGCGGTTTGAGTTTTCTACTTGATCTCCCATGGTTTTAGCTGAACCATGGGTTACTGACTACAGTGGCAGAGTGATGGCACTCTAACCACAACACCTTTCATTTACCATATGGAGAGATGACAATCACGTCGGAGGACGTGTATCGATTGTTACAGATTCCTTGTAGAGGAGAGTTAGTATACTATGACTCTATTTATGATTCTATTGTATGTCGATGAGTGTTCGGGGACAACACTATAGGTGATGGGGATACTATCACATGGCCTCAGTTTGCTTCTTTTCCACAGTTACTAGTCATACTTGGTGCTCTGATCGGTGGTTTGCTTCTTCCTGACCGACGTGGTCGCAGTTTTTCTATTGGTTGGGGTAGGATACTGGAGGAATTGCTTGCACATCCTCGATGGTTTGATTGGGGTTCTTGCATCTTAGCCCAGCTATATCATGATCTACACGAGGTGGTATATAGATAGAGTTTTTCTTTATTAACTGGTGCTATTGTTCTTCAGTTATGGATATGGGAGCATCTTCCCATGACTAGGCCTATTTCTGATAGGAGATGGCCTCGGGGTTATCCTTTTTCTTTTCTATATACAGGCATGGTTACTCAGCATCATTTGGGTCATCTGGACTACTGGCGCCGATAGCTAGATGATATTTATCAAGTTTAGTGGTGTCCCTACATTAGTTGTGATCGATGGAGAGAGGATGAGGATGAGTTATCTTATATGTTTGCCCCTCATTGGATGATTGGGTGCACTACCACTACTATTGAGTGCTTCTTCTTTGGTAGAGTTTTGAGACAGTATGGTAGGATACAGGTTATGCCTCGGGGCAATGCACTATATGCTCGAGTACAGGCAGAGATATCTATGTGGGGTCCTTGCATTGACTACTAGTTTTCCTTAAATCAAATTGCGGGCATGACTGTGTGCAGATGGGAGATGCTGACAAGTATTGTAGATGTCGGGATGTCACATGAGTATGCAGATTGGTGGGCTCAAAACATGTTTCCTCGATTTACTGATCCAGCAGAGCCTATTCCTAGATGACCTGATGTGGTCATGTCGTTGGTGGTGGTGGTAGACATAGGAGAGGACATGGACGTAGAGATTGTCATGGTGATAGACATGGTCGGGGTGATGGCAGAGATATACAGGTTGATGCAGTCCCGACGGGTCATCCTATAGCAGTAGTTAGGCAGGATAGAGCTCATAAACAGTATGGAGCTCGAAGACAGGCTCATATTGATGTTGCTAGACAAATTCCTAGAGGTTTAGATCCTTTAGTGCAGTTGTAGTGAGTAGCTTTGGCACATCAGGATGATGATCAGTAGGATGACGGTGCCCCTCAGGATCAGGTACAGCAGGATCAAGCTCCACAGATGCCTCCACCAGCTCCTCAGCCACATGATCATGGACAGGGTGGACAGGATGGTCACATTGATTCATTATCCTAAGATATGCAGATATTGAGGATAGATATGCCCACTATTGTAGGGCAATTGGATCAGGTTGCTTCCTTATTACAGTAGTTTGTATCAGTTGTGGTAGTGTCGAGATAGGATGGAGCAAGTACTTCTCAAGTTCCTCCTCCTCCACCAGATGGTAGAGATCCAGGTACCATAGGATCATGATTGTCTACTGACAGATTCATCCCTCATTGATGTCCTCTGTTCCATACTTCATGTTATTTGACTGATCGCAACATTTGATGTACCCCTTTTTGATGATATTGTACCTTGATACTTGATGTACTGATTTGATGGGTCATTGATGAACACTTTTTTGATGATATATGATGATATACTCCTTGGATCATCCTGATGAGTTGATTTATGAGATTATCTTTTATGCAACTATATGATGTGTTATGCATTTACGATTTATGCTATGGATGCAGTTATCTTATTTTATGATATACATAAATGAGTGCAATGATGTATGGATTTTGATGAGATGCTTTTCTATTTTGTCAATGTATGGATACAAAATGGTTTATGGAAATGCATATGTATATTTTGATTTTCAAGTATTTAGATGTATGCAATGCGAACTCTTACTTTTATGAATGTATGATGTATGGAACATGATTTCTTTTTGTTTCTTTTGATATATGAGTAATGAATAATGATTAATGCTATGAATGAATGCAAAGATAATCTCATGTGCGTTGTTTTTAAAATCAAGGATTATAATGAATGTTTGAATTTAATCTCCCCCCATTTCTTTGATGCTTGAACAACTCAAGTGTTTTACTGATGTGCCCCCCTTTTGTCCTTGGAAATTAACCATAAATAAATGCAATTAACTTTCCATGATAATGCAATGCAATTAATCTAAACATGATAGTGCCATGCAATTAATCTAACATGATAATGCAACCTAAGTGTCACCAGCTTTTAGCAAAGAAATGCCATGAGGATAAATTTTCATCATTGAGCATTTTTGGGACCGGAAAGCTAGTACAATCATCACTGACTACATCATGATGATATGAATACCGCTTTTTATCCCTATTCAATAACCTCATTTTGAAACTGGTACAACCCTCACTAGTTGGATGACCAAACTATGGGAGTCTAAATACCGATGTCAATGGATTCAATTTTGCAAGTGGATTTTTGGTATTAAGATATGGAAGATCTAAATAACCAAGGGATCCGTTTGCGTAAACAAGCAAAGGTTAATCCTTCCTCTTATGAGATAGTCCTCAATGGTTCTTTGATGACCATGTCATTAGACAAATTCTCATAAGTTGATGAATCTTCCTCAAAACGGTCACTCAAAGACAAGAAAATATCACGTCTTTATCATGGCCAATCTAGTCGAAACATCATCGATTAGCTAAAAGAGGTTATAAAAAGTCAATTTCCTAAAAATTTATCAAAAGAAAGCTTTAAGTGTTTTGCCATGTTTTCATGATTTTCAAAAAGTATTTCCAAGCATTCTGATCTTTAAGATGTTTTGTCAATTTTTAATCCTGAATAATAAAGTCAATGAAGGCTTACAGATCAAGTTGTAGGATCAAATACTTGGGTGGTAAACAATGATATCCATCAAGGTTCACAAAAATCACTCTCTCTAAAGTCCTGATAAATCTCTCTCTAACATGACTGATTTTAGTACTTATTGAATCTATATGGTACCAAAATTCCAATCCTTTCCTGCCCCCAAGTGATAAATGCGATCATGTGACAACTTAGGGTTGTAGGAAATGCAACAATATGACTAAAAAATTTATTATGACTATGTAGAAATGATGGATGCAATGAAGGTTTACAAATGGGATGTTGAAAATGCAATATGTACACATGTGACTAGGAAAGACAAAATTAAGGGAACAAAAGGTGCTTGTTTACCAAGTTTTCACCCTTTGGACGATTCAAGCTCTTTTTTCTGTTTTTAAAACTTTTCTCTTTTTTTTTCTACCAAGGTGCCTATTTGCTAGGTTTTCACCAAGGCACTTTTTCTTTTTCCAATTTTTTATTTTTTTTTCTTTTTTTTCATTTTTTTTTTTCTTTTTCCATCATCAAGGTGCCTATTTGCTAGGTTTTCACCAAGACAACATCTTATTTGAATGTTTTTGATCTTTTGTGTTTTTCCATGTTTTTTTGGAATTTTCATAATCTCTTTTGAACTATGTACAATAACTATGATGCTCTTTCATCTGATACTCTTTATACTCTTTCATTTGACTCATGTGTAGAACCGTTTGAGATGAATACTATTGATGGGTTCTTGAAGTTCCTCTCCTTCACAATATGATAACTTATAGGTTCTTGTGTCAAATGAAGATACTATGATGAATGGGCCAAGCCAATTAGCTTCCCATTTGCCTTTCTTCTCTCTTTCAACCTGATTCTTTGGGTTCTCTCGCAGCACTAAGTCTCCTACCTGAAAGACTCTTGGTTTGATATGTTTATTAGAGTTTCTTGAGATCCTATTTTGATACACTTTCAGGTGCTCATAAGCTTGTGTTTGATGTTCTTCAAGTAACTCCAATTGTTGAAGTCTAGCAACTCTATAGTCTTCATTTGTGATCAATCCTTGTAATGACACTCATAGAGATGGTATTTCAACCTCTAATGGTAGAACTGCTTTGGCCCCATAGACTAATGAGAATGGAGTTGCTCCCATAGGTGTTCTTATGCTAGTTCTATAGGCCCACAATGCTGGATTAATTTGCACATGCCAATCCCTTCCTGATTTATTGACTAACCTCTTCAAGATTTTCAAAATATTCTTATTCATGGCTTCAGCTTGCCCATTTCCCTGAGGGTAATAGATTGATGAGGAGTGGTGAGTGATATGAAATGTTGCACAAAGTTCATCCACGTCCTTGTTTTTAAATTATTTTCCATTATCTGTTATTATGGCATGCAGAATACCATATCGGAAAATGATGTGATTCAAGATAAACATGGAAATATGTTTACCCGTTGCCATTATCAACGGAACCGCTTCTACCCACTTAGTGAAATATTCTATGGTGGTTATGATGTATTTGTGCCCATTTGAAGAAGGTGGGTAGATCACCCCAATCAGATCAAATCCCCATTGGTAGAAAGGCCATGGTGTGACAAATGGGTGTAATTCCTATGCCGGGGCATATATCATGTCACCATGATATTGACATTTATTGCATATCTTCACAAAATGGCAAGCATCCTTCTCTAATGTCTTCCAAAAATACCCTAAGTGAAGGATTTTCTTAGCTAGGTTTAGCCCACTTGAGTGTGACCCGTAAATGCCGTTGTGAACCTCGTGTAAAGCTAACTTAGACTCTTCTTCCTCTAGACATCTAAGTAACATCCCATTGAGACCCTTACGATACAATGTTTCTGAAAGGATTAGGTAACGGGTAGCTTGGCGTATGAAATTGCATTTTTGAGCTCGGGTTTGGTCTAAGGGTAGCATTTGGTCTTTAAGATATGTATATATAGGTCCGTACCAAGGGGAGTCATGTCCATGTAATAGGGCAACAATTTGGGTGTCAGGAAGGTTAAATGCCAATTTCACCAACTCTTCCACCAAGAACTCATACTTTTCATTTTGATCTGGTTTTTGTAACAAGGAAGCCAAGGTGGCCATGGCGTCAATTGCTCTATTTTTCTCTCCAGGAATTTGCTCAAAAGTGATCAAGGCAAAATACTTCTTCCATACATCAATCATAGTCTTATATGGCATCAAATTTTCATCTTTGGTGTTATATTCATTGTTGACTTGGTTGATGATGAGTTGAGAATCTCCATAAACTTGTAGCTCCGTTATGTTCCACTCTAAGGCCATTTTGATGCCTATGATGAGTGCCTCATATTCCGCTATATTATTTGTGCATGGAAACATAAGCTTGTAGGACTTTGGAATGGTGTAACCTTGAGGAGTGACCAATAGTATGCCGGCCCCAGAACCTCCTTGAGTATAAGAGCCATCAAAGTATAACTTCCATGTTTTTGCTTCTATGGTTACAATGGCGGAATCTGGAAATTCCACTTGAATAGTTTGTGTAGAAGTTATGGGATTCTTAGCTAAATGATCCACTATCACTTGCCCTTTTATTTCCTTTCTATCAACATACTCAATGTCAAATTCACTCAATATCATAACCCACTTGGCTATCCTACCCGTTAGGGCAGTTTTACTTAACAAATACTTGAGAGGGTCAATTTTGGCAATTAACTTGACCTTATGCATCAACATATAATGTCTCAACTTTTGAGATGCAAACACCACTGCTAGGCAAGCCCATTCCATAAATGTGTAATTAAGCTCATATTTGATCAAAGTCCTACTCAAATAGTAGATAGCTCTTTCCTTTCCTTGTTCATCTTCTTGTGCTAGAAGTACTCCTAGTGATCTTTCGGTAGTGGATATGTATAGAAGCAATGCTTTGCCTTTGATTGGTGGCATGAGAATAGGTGGATTTATCAAATAGGTCTTCAATAATGTGAAAGCTTGATCACATTCCTCATCCCACATGAATATAGTATCCTTATGTAGCAATCTGGTGTAGGAATGACACTTTTCAGCCAATTGAGAAATAAACCTTCTTATGGATTGTATTTTGCCTTGTAAGGATCTCATTTGGCTGATGTTCTTAGGTATTTCCATGTCCATTATGGCTTGTACTTTCTCCGGGTCCACTTCAATTCCTTTAGCAGAAACTATATAGCCTAATAACTTGCTGGATTGGACACCAAAGACACATTTCTTTGGGTTTAATCTAACTTTGAATTGTTCCAACTGAATGAATATCTTCTTTATAATTTGGAGGTGTTCTTCTCTTTTGTGAGACTTTGCTAGTATGTCATCCACATAATCCTCTAAAAAGGTGTGCATCATTTCATGGAATATAGTTGTCATGGCCCTTTGATATGTGGCTCCGGCATTTTTAAGGCCGAAGGGCATGATGTTCCAACAAAAGGTGCCCCAAGGGCAAGTAAAAGTTGTCTTTTCTTGGTCTTCAGGTGTGATTTTGATCTAGTTGTAACCACTAAAACCATCCATTAATGAGTACATGGAGTGACCTACTATCAAATCCACTATGGCATCTATGCTAGGGAGTGAGAAATCATCCTTAGGGCATGCAAGATTCAAGTCTCTAAAATCCGTACACACCCAAATAGATTTATCATGTTTTGTGACCGGTACAATGTTAGAGATCCATTCAACATATGCTATTGCTCTTATGAAGCCAACCTTTAACAATTTTTCCAATTCTGCCTTCACTAGGAGAGCCACATGTGGGTGCATTTTTTGTAACTTTTGCTTCACGGGTTTAACCCCAAGTCTAACATTCAAATGATGAATTATGAAATTAGGATCCAATCTAGGCATGTCAGCATATGACCATGCAAAGTTTACTTGCTGTTCTTGGAAAAACTTGATGAAATCTTCTCTTTCTAGAGGTGTAAGTGATGTTGCCAAGTGTATAAACTTTAGATCCAATTCTGTCCCAATGTTGACTTTTTCTATCTATTCTATAAGAATAGGTGACCTTTCTTCCTCATGTTAGGGCAAGGTATCCAATCTCTCTTCCTTTGGTGCCACAGTTGGGTTTTCACCATACGAAACGTCTTTTATCTTTATTTTTTTTGGTTCTAGTGGTGCCACATAGTGGTTTTCATCACTAGAACTTTTCATTTTTGTATTTTTTTTCATTTTTTTCTTTTGACTAAGAGAATGGACCCCTACTATTCTCATCATGTCCGTATCAAATTCTTTGGTGAAAGAGGGTTCAACTACATTAAGGTATTGGTTCATTGCTTGGTCGTTTGGAAAATAAAGTAAGTCATTTGGCTCGGTTTGGTCCCAATCAATGAGGTCTGGATGCATCAAAAGTAAGGATTCATTGGGTAAAATGTCATCAATAGGGTTTATGGACATGACTTCATTTGAGGTTTCATACATTGTATCATTTAGATCTATGATGTGAGCTTCCTCGAGATGGTCCATGGAAGAAGGGTCAAAATCCCCTTCACTTGAGTCCTCTTCGACTTCTATGGGAAACAATGTGGGAAAAGCCTTGAGTGGATTAAAACTAACATTTGAATTTCCCTCCTCTGAAGGCATCCAAAATGTCTCTATCCATGCTTGATTAGTAGGTGCATGCCCTATGTTAATATCTTGGATATTAGGTTCTTCATTGATTTGAATTTCTTGCCTTGGGATTTTTGCATAAGTATGTATTGTAATCACCTCCTTATCTTGACATGATTCATCCGATAGGGTATCCCACTCATAATCTTGAGAGTCATCACTATCTCCATTGAATTCTAAGGCATTTACTTGAGGATTAAAGTCTTGCATTGGGCTGGAGCTTTCACCTTTGTATTGGTAGCCTACTCTAAATTTTTCTTCTTTCGCCCTCCTAGTAGGTTCAATGGGTTCTAGTAATCCTCTATTCCTTTGGCCTAAGGGTCCTCTTCCCTTGTATCCCATCTTTTGCATTATCTCAAACCCTTTCCCATATTGCTCGGTTTGTATATTAAAATGCTGAATTCTTTCCATGGGAGTGTTTGAAATATCTTCCTCATCATGATAAAGCCATTGAAGGACTTCATTCTCCTCTTTGTCGAATGTTGCTTTGTCACTTTCTCTTATGAATTAAGAGTTTTACTTATGAGGTAAGTGTTCTTTAGCTAGTTTTCCATGTGGCCTTGGAGATGTGGGCATGTCAAATAGGGAAACAGAATATTCCCCTACTCCTTTTGAACTAATTTTGCACTATTTGTCAAATGCCTCCATCATCTTATCCATTTTCTTGTAATTTTCCTTTTTAGCTTCATCTTTTTCTTCTCTAGTAGGTTTATAGGGCACTATCTCTAATTTGGGAGTTTGATATGAACCCTCCTTAATAATTGGACCCTCGTAACTCATCTTTTCCTTTCCCTTAGTTGATGTCGTTGAGCTAGCTTGAGGAGGGTTTTGAGTAGCTTTTAATGTTATGACCGGATCATCTATTTTGGTATCTTTAATGGTGGCTCTTTGAATGATTCCTTCCTGGTTATGTGTAATATACAACTCATGAAGGGGTTTGAGTGCATTGCAATATTGGAATGGATTTGAGTCCCCTCTAACCGTGATTTCTTCACCCATGTACGGAAATTTGATGCATTGGTGGTACGTGGATGGGACTGCTTGCATCTCGTGAATCCATGGTCTCCCCAAAAAAATATTATAAGTTAACTTCATGTCCAATACTTGGTAATTGGTGTCCTTCTTAACGGGTCCCACTTGTATGGGCAATACGATCATGCCTTTAGAGGCCCTTTCGGCTTCATCATAAGCCTTGATAGTGATTTTTTTCGTAGGATCAATGCATGACTCGGACAACCCTAAGGATTTGACAAGACTTAATGTACAAATATTAAGGCCATCTCCTCCATCAATGAGGGCTCTTTTGACTCTATGCCTTTCTATTAGGACCTCTATATGCAATGGTAGATTTTGAGGATGGGTTATGGACATGTCATCTTGGTTGGAAAATGAGAGACAATGAGGTGCCACAAGATGACCTACCATATTTTGGAACTTTCCTTCTTCTAAGTTAGTAGGGACGTTTGTCTCTATTAAAGCTTTTTCCAAAATATCCTTATGGTTTGGGGATAACTTCAACAATTCCAAGATAGAGATTTGCGCTGGAGTTCTTTGCAACTGATCAACCAAGCTATAAGGTTTTGTTGTTGTGGAAGGTTGTTTGACCACGATATTGGACTGTGGAATGCTAATAACTTTAGGAGCAGCTCCTTGTAAGGTCATTCTAGAATTTTGCCCTCTTGTAATGACATTTGATGCCTCTTTTTGGGGCTGTTCATTAATTATTATAGCATTCACAATGTTATCATAAGGTGGCGCAAAGTTAATGTTATTGGCGCTTTGTCTCTTGCCATTAGATGACTCCCCTTTGTCATGTTTTTAAAAAGGTTGTTTGTATGTTGTATGGTCTTCATTTCTTTGAGGTCCATCAATGGTGATCGTTCCATTATTGATTAAGTCTTGCACTACATTCTTTAGCTGCAAGAATTCATTTGTTGTGTGCCCTCGAATCCTATGGTACTCACAATGGCTATTGGCACTCCACCAACGAGGCTTGTTATTTGGCTCATAAGGTTGGATGCTGGGTAAAGTAATGACATTATTAGCCATGAGACTCTTTAATGCCTTTTCAAGGGGTTCACCCAAGGGTGTGAAGTTCCTTTGAGGAGTAGACACCAAATATTTAGCAAATTTATTATTTCTTGCATTATTTCCTTGGTTTCCCTTATTGGCATTGTTGTTATTGGAAGGTGCATTGGATGTCTAATTAGTATTATTCACCTAATTAGGTGTCCTTGTAAGATCAAATGGGACCACCTTCAAGTTGCTAGACTCCACCACACCATCATTAACAATTCCCTTATTGTTGTTCTTATACCAACTATTATTATTGAACCAATTATTCTTCTAATTGTTGCCATTGTTGGAGTTATTGTTGTTGGAGTTATTCTTATTATCTTTATACAATTTTAATTCTCCACTTTTGACCAACACTTCCTCCGTTGTTACTCCATTTTCAATTAAATCTTGGAAGGTCTTGGGACATTGCATTCATAATCGGTAGTTCAATTCATTACTTAAACTATTTATGAAGATATCCATCTTCTCTTTTTCAGGTACGCTCCTAGGATATCTTGCAAAAACTATCCTCCATCTTTGTAGAAAAGTGAGGAATACCTCTCCATCCTTTTGTTTAGTGTTGCATAATGTTATCATTGTGACCTCATGCTTGATATTATATGAGTAATGGGCCACGAATTTTGAAGCTAACTCTTTGAAGGTCTTAATGTCGGAGGGTAACTTAGAAAACCACTCCATAGCCATGCCTCCTAAGCTTTGCGAGAATAGTCTCATTAAATATGTTGTATCATGCATGAACTCTAAGCACAAAACTCACGTAAGTGGTCTTGGGGATCCGACATTCCCTCATACTTGTCATATTTGGGGAACACCACATTAATTGGGAATGGCACCATGACCAAGCTTTTATCAAATGGGAATGGACACATTGCTTTGATGGAGAAAGGCTTGGGAGCTCCACTTTATTTAATGGTATCCAATTACATTTGAAACATCTTGAACTATTTATTCATGATGTCTAAGGTACTCTCCTCAACTTCTGGTAATTTGAGTTGGTTAACATCGTAGTCATGGGGAAGTTTGAGGCCTTTTTGTGCTAAGTCTAGAAAGTACTTTTCTCTATCTCTATCCATTGCCTTTTCCATGAGCTTTTGGAAATAGGGACATTGGATAGCCTCACTAACCTTTTCATCTGTGGCATCTTCTGTCATTGCTTCGGTGTTAGTTCTAGTGTGAGTATTGTCTATACGTTGAGCATTTTGATATGCTCCTCCGTTATTGGTATTGCCTTGGTTATTTATGCCAATGCCTCCATTATTGGCATCACCTTGATTAGTGAGATCAATACCACTATTATCTTTACCTCCCAAGCCACCATAATACATCATGTTGTCTTCTACTTCTTGTTCGGGTGATTTTTGGGGTACTCTAGGAGTGGTAGACTCATCTCTTGGGTAAGGGAGCTCTTGTCTCAAATAGGTCCTGTCTGCTTGCAAGGTTTGTTTAACGTAGTAAGATCTAGTGAAAGCAGGCATGAACCTTGGAGAGGAAGAATTGATATTACTTAGGGTCTAATCGTTTGCAAAATTTTTGAAAAAAATGTGTAGAATAGGATTTTTGACCAGACTGCAAGTTGAAGCAGTAAGAGCACGGAAAAGGGTACTCAAAAATATACTTAAAAATGTTTGACCCCCCCTGCAAATACTCTCTATTTTCCCTTTTAGATTTTTGGGCGTCACTGAATTGATTCTAGATGTGACCAAATTTGGTATACGTTGTAAGGAAACTCAGGTGCGGAAACAACTTCCTACGCTAATCTCTATAGGAGAGTATTGTGCAAATTCTTATAAATCCTTACAATTTTAGATTCGTTAACTACTTTAACAAAGATATTGCAACCACATACCATGCATACAGAAAAAATAGAGAATGACAAAATGATATACCCTGGGGAAACCTTTTGGTAAAAACCCCAGCACTCCAAAACCTGCACAATGTATTGATCAAAACTATTACAGCTTACAATACACTTGCAATGCAAGTTCTTTCAGAAGATTTCCAAAAAACCTTGAAGACAAATCACAGCAGCATAAAAATGTTCCAACCATACACTCGCATCACCTCTCTTCACAACCCTAAAAAAGCTTATATCATGCGCTTCACTTTTTAGGGCTACTCCCAAAGATAACCGTATTAGGGTTTTACCATTCTCTGAGAAAATAGGAAGAGTGTACAGTACTCAAATTTATCAGTTGCCACATGTCCTCATCTATCATTGAATCTTCCTAACATAGCTCTTACGTGTCATAGGAATCTGTCATTACCATTTTAGCCATGATCTCCTTACACATAATTCAAGATGCCGACACATCAACATTAATTGCAAGAAATACATTTTACAAAACAAATAATAAGAATAGGAATTATCCAAGGTTGAGACACCTTATTCCTAACATACGCATGTACTAGTGTTTTGTTAGGCGGCACTCTGCAGGATGCAGGCGGCACTTTTCCTTTGATAAGTGATTTTCTTCCAGTTTACACAGACGTGTTTTCAAAGGTTCTGAGCGTGAATTTTCTCTGTCTACGTGTTTTTACAGTAGTCATAGGCATGACTAAACCTGTGATAGGCGTGATTGTTTTGTTCCCAGGTGACACTTCTCTGACCAGGTTGTAAAATTTTGAATTTTTTAAATGTTTGAGATCAGATTTTTTGAAAATTTCTTGTTTGAAAATTAAAAACAAATGCAACACACACATCAATGTCTCTAAAAACAATCTAATGTGTATATTCTTGAATGTTTTCACAAGTATAGCACAAGAATAGATTCCAAACAGCCTACCTAAAGTCAAATTAGCTTGTAAGCATGGCTCTACAAAGGTGGCTTTTCTATTTTAACCAGGTTTTAATAAATATTCCATTCAAATAGACTTAAATCTCTCAATCCTCCAAGGAGGCTTCCCACATGCACCGAAGTACGATTTTGCACAATCCGTTAAGACTACTAGAGGAAGGTTGAAAAATCAAAATCCGTTTGTCATGCACCCCATTAAGGATACATGCATTTCATTTTAGAGTGGGTCGGATTCCCATGGAAAAAGTGAGTGTATCCCACTTTGGGCTATCCCTCTCACTGGCCTCGTTAAGGAAAACTCAGGAGGTGAGCCCACTAAATCTCTATTTTAACTAGCATGTTCATTGAAAGAAAGAAAAATGGAATTAAGGTTAAGTGTTTGGGAATTTGTTTCACCTAAAAGGTGAAGAGTATATCCCTAACTTTCCCTTTAGTTCCTCAAACACTCAAGCAATAAGGTTGGTTCTTTTTCAATCTCATTACATAGAGATTCTTAGAAATGGAAATGTTTGGTTCAATTCTTTTCTTTAATTAATGCTACGTTCAAAGAGAAATGCCACAATTTAATCAAGTGCAAGCTTGACTAGAAAAATACCCTTCCTTGTAGCTAGGATAGGCTAGGTGCATTTTTTAAAGATTTTTTCATTGTTTATCAACTCACCTTGGCAATAACCTCCTCCAAATGTGCTTGTCCTCCAACAAGTTAGTCAACACTAATAATCAAAGTGAGGGGAAACCAAAATCAAATTTACAAAGCATGCATTTTATGTAATGAATGTTAAGCCCTTTAATTGTAAATCTTTCAAACAAAAATTTGAATTAAGGACTAAAGATCCAATTTAAAGAAACAAATTTCTTTTTGTATGCTTCAACTACAGCAAGGTATTCCTGATATACCTTATTTTCCTCCTCTTGTGTACTCTCAAGAACAGCCTTTATGTGCTCAAAATTCTCCTTCTTGATCCTCTTTGTTAGAGCCTTTTCCTCTTTGTTAAATCTGCTTTTAGGCTTCTGTACTTTCTTGTGGTGGCTCATTTACTGTCAAAATTCAAAAAAAAACTAGGGAGTTAGACAACTGATTGGATCAAATTAATAGCAAATACAGACAATAGAGATTAGGCGACATTGTCCAGCTAATAGGCGTGAACAAACTGCTGACAAGCGTAACTTTGATAATAGCGAGCGTCACTTTGCAGCGGCTCAAGCATTACTCAAAGTTACACAGGCGTGAACAGTTTATCCAGAGGCGTAAATAGAACTTAAAATTGTGCAAAATAATTCATGCTAAGAGACATGTTAGTAGCAGTAAGTGATAAATTTCCTCTCCAAAGCGTGACTGAAACTGTAACATGCAAAGCAAAGCATAAACTTAAGTGATAGCAAATAAAGGTTAGGCGATACTCCCTGAGTCACAAGCGTGACTTTAAGCAGAAAAGGTAGAATTATTTACTGTCATAGGCATGAATCTCCAGCTAATCAACGTTAATCCAGAGGTGTAAGGTGACAGCTAAAGTTCTGCAGGCGTGATTGAATATTCTGTAGGCGTGACTTTACCTATTTTCTACAAAATAAACACAGAAAATATACAAAACAAGCATGCAAATGAAGATGAAAATGATGATAAAAGATAAAATGAGGCCTAGGGCCCCATGATGGGTGCCATTTGTGTGTCTGAGTTTTACACCTTCATGAAATTAAGATCTAATAGCATCAAATTAAACTAAATGCAATGCAAATCTACTTTAAAATGAAACTACAATCTATATTATCCCATGGTTCTCTAGAAAGAAGTGGTAAATGAAGCTCTCAGCTTAAATCCTCACTAGTGACACTTCTAAAATGAGAAATTATGCTGCTATTATGCTTTTACAATGCTTCTATGATGATTTCATGCTTAATCTAGCTCAAATTGACAAACTACAATGACAATTGGTCTAAAATGCTCAAATTGCTCTTAGAATGCTATTCAAATGCCTATAATAACAATGCTTTGCAAATGAAATTCCAAGATGGAAAAGCTCTCCAAAATGCTCCATATTTATAGTAAATGTTCAAGGGTAGGGGGTGGAGTGAAGTAATCATGGTTATCCCTTGGTTGAGTCAAAAACTTTGCATTGTCCATAAATGGGGGGACAAATGAGGGGACAAGTCTTTAAATGGTTTCAAAGCTTTAGACAATTTAAATGTTTGAGTGATTTGTGTCTTTTTGTCTTCAATATTTATTGGTCAATCACTTTGTTGAAAGAATTTAGGAATATTTAATTCAATTAATTAATTAAATTTAGCCATGTAAGGGTAATAGGTTCATTTTGATTTTTGATTAAAACAACTATACAATTAATTGATTAAAATCAATTATATAGTGTTTTTGGCCCTTTTAAGCTTCGATTTAATCATTTATCATCATTATTTAATAATTCATTTGTTTTAATTGATTTTTGCTCAACTTTATTTAATTATGTCCATTTTATTGATTTATGATCCATTTTGATGATTTAATGCATTTTGAAAATCACTTGTCCAAATTTGCGTGTCTATAGTTTTACTAAAAAAAAAATTTAGAACTAATGCTTCTAGTGAATCCAAATTTAGTTGTTATAAAGATGAGATGTTAGTGAATGACTTCTTGGTAATACTACTCTTCCACCAGATCCAGATTTCAACCCTTTTGTGGATCTACAGGCGCAATCGTGATCCCACAGGATTGGCCAAGAGAAAACTGTGATTGTATATCAATTGATTACAAAATGTTCAGTTGAGGAGAAAATATTGCAACGATCAAGAAGAAAATGAAATCAAGCCTCAAATTGGTTCATTAGTAGGCAAAGAATTTGGTCATGCACTTCATTCTAGCACCACAAATATTTCTATTAGAAATGCCTATTCGTCAATGGCCTTACATTTACGAGACTTGGGAAACCAGGTTACTCATGTTGGGCATTATCCCTGAAATGTAAGTTCATTGCCACCTTTGGCAAGGTAGTCTCACTCCTCATTTTACAACAAAGGGAAGCCATCTATGGTCCAAGGTTTTAATTTAGCTGACAAGTGGAGAGCTTCTCAAGGTATTGATCTCTTTCGTAGAGAAGTTCCTGATTCATCTCAAGGTTCTCGTTTAGGTGACCAACTCCTTGGAGGTCCACAAATAGACCTATTAATTTCCCAAATTGGTAAAAGGGTAGATGCAATTTTGGAAAGAGTATCCCAATTGAAGAGAAATGGAAATTCCAGTGACCATGAAGTTATTGTAGATCCAATGGGTGTATCTCCTCCACTGACAAATATAACTACTTCCAGAGACTTGAGTTTAAATGGAGACTGTCTGTTCCCAAACATGCCCCAGTTGAGCAGATGAACCAAGTTACTCATGTTGGGCATTATCCCTAAAATGTAAGTTCATTGCCACCTTTGGCAAGGTAGTCTCACTCCTCATTTTACAACAAAGGATAGCCATCTATGGCCCAAGGTTTTAATTTAGCTGACAAGTGGAGAGCTTCTGTTAAGAATGAAAATATTAAGGAATTGCATGATATATTACTCAATGGTGCAAGGAATATTCTTGATGAACATGGGATTGCAACTACATCTATTCAATATACAAAGGAAGATATAGAAATTCTTCTTAATAGAGAGATTAATGTGAGAGAAAAGGACATTTCAAAAGAAAATGGTTATCTTGGTGCCATCCAAGGTATGCCAATTACTCAGGACGAAGAGACAAATCCCACAGTTAATGGGAAAGAGTGGGAAGAGCTTCTTGGACCCATGATAGAAGTTACAGATAAGGAGGAAGAGCTAGGAAGTGGAAAGCAGCAAAGGAAAGAAGTAAGATATTCATGTGAGCCTATGTCAGATGATGATGATGAGTACTCACCATCTGCTAGTAGCTCAAGTAGTGATAGAAGCTCTTCATTGCACATGTACACTGACACAAAAAATTCAGATAGAGAAGTAACAAGTGCTGTGGAATTATCCACAGAGCAATGTGAAATGAAGCCTCAAATTGGTTCATTAGCAGGTAAAGAATTTGGTCATGCACTTCATTCTAGCACCACAAATATTTCTATTAGAAATGTCTATTCGTCAATGGCCTTGCATTTACGGGACTTGGGAAACTAGGTTACTCATGTTGGGCATTATCCCTGAAATGTAAGTTCATTGCCACCTTTGGCAAGGCAGTCTCACTCCTCATTTTACAACAAAGGGCAACCATCTATGGTCCAAGGTTTTAATTTAGCTAACAAGTGGAGAGCTTCTCAAGGTACTGATCTCTTTCATAGAGAAGTTCTTGATTCATCTCAAGGTTCTTGTTTAGGTGACCAACTTGTTGGAGGTCCACAAATAGACCCATTAATTTCCCAAATTGGTAAAAGGGTAGATGCAATTTTGGAAAGAGTATCCCAATTGAAGAGAAATGGAAATTCCAGTGACCATGAACTTATTGCTGATCCAATGGGTGTATCTCCTCCACTGAAAAATATAACTACTTCCAGAGACTTGATCTATCTATTCCAATAGCTCCAAATGGCCGGGTAAATGCTACTAGTAACCTCATTCAGCATGCATAGTCATTCGATCCCTATCGATGACTCCATGCTGAAGTGTCCCTCAAGGTCCCTTCAGCATGAAATTGGTGATCTTTTCAAGGTCATATCTTGAAGCTCATGTGAGGTAGCATGGATCTATCAATTGTTACAAGACCATGTTGTTGGGGCCTACAAAAGCCTGTCTCGGTTTTTAGATATTCAACTTCATTTAAAATCAGCATCACATTCTCGATTGATGTCAGAACTCACAGTGTTCCTTAGTTCAAACGGCCAATGTTGCGTATCTTTCCAACCATCGGTCATAGCATCGATCTGTCTATTCCAACAACTCCAAATGGTTGGGTAAACACTACTAGCAACCTCATTCGGCACACAGTCGTTCGATCCCTGCCGATGACTTCGTGCTGAAGTGTCCCTCAAGGTCCCTTCACCATGAAATTGGAGATCTTTGCGGGGTTGTATCTCAAAGCTCGTGTGAGGTAGCATGGATCCATTAGGTGCTATGAGACCATGTTGTCGGGGCCTACAAAAGCCTATCTCAATTTTGAAAGATTCAAGTTCATTTAAAATCAGCAACACATTCTCGGTCGATGCCAAAACTCAAAGTGTTCCTCAGTTCAAATGGCCAACATTGTGTATCTTTCCAACCATCTGTCGTAGTATCAAATCGTCTATTCCAACAACTTTGAATGGCTGGGTAAATGCTATTGGCAACCTTGGTCGGCATGCATGGTCGTTCGATCCCCGCTAATGACTCTGTGTCAAAGTGTCCCTCAAGGTCCCTTCAGCATGAAATCGGTGATCTTTACGGGGTCATATCCCAAAGCTTGTGCAAGGTAGAATAGATCCATTAGGTGCTACAGGACCATGTTGTCGGGGCCTACAAAAGCCTATCTCAATTTTTCAGAGATACAAGTTCATTTAAAATCAGCAACACATTCTCAGTCGATATCAAAACTCAAAGTGTTCCTTAGTTCAAACAGCCAACGTTGCGTATCCTTCCAACCGTGAGTTGTAGCAATGAACTGTCTGTTCCAAAAACTCCGAACGGTCAGGTAAATGCTAGTGGCAACCTTGTTTGGCACACATAGTCATTCGATCCCCACCGATGACTCCAAGCCGAAGTGTCCCTCAAGGTCCCAAATGCATGAAATCATTGATCTTTGTGGGGTCATATCTCAAAGCTCATGCAATGTAGAATCAATCTATTAGGTGCTATGGGACCATGTTGGTGAGGCCTACAATAGCCTATCTTAGTTTTTAGAGATTCAATTTCATTTAAAATTGGCAACACATTCTCGGTCGATGCCAGAACTCATAGTGTTCCTCAGTTCAAATGGCCAACATTGCATATCTTTCCAACCGTCGGTCGTAGCATCAAACTGTCTATTCCAACAACTCAAAATGGCCAGGTAAATTCTAGTGGTAACCTCGTTCACCATGCACAGTCATTCGATCCCTGCTGATGACTCCGTGCTGAAGTGTCCCTCAAGGTCCCTTCAACATGAAATCAGTGATCTTTGCAGGGTCATATCTCGAAGCTTGTCTGAGGTAGAATTGAACCGTTAGGTGCTACGAGACCGTGTTGTCAAGGCCTACAAAAGCCTATCTCAATTTTTAGAGATTCAACTTCTTTTAAATTGGGCAACACATTCTCAGTCGATGTTAGAACTCAAAGTGTTCCTCAGTTCAAACGGCCAATGTTGCATATCTTTCCAACTGTTAGTCGTAGCATCGAACCGTCTATTCCAATAGCTCCAAATGGCCAAGTAAATGCTAGTGGAAACCTCGTTCACTACGCACAGTCATTCGATCCCCGCCGATGACTTTGTGTCAAAGTGTCCCTTAGGGTCCCAAATGCATGAAATCAATGATGTTTGCGGGGTCATATCTTAGAGTTCATGTAAGGTAGAATCGATCTGTCAGGTGCTACAAGACTATGTTGTCGGGGCCTACAAAAGCCTATCTCAGTTTTAGAGATTCAACTTCGTTTAAAATCGGCAACACATTCTCGGTCGATGTCAGAGCTCAAAGTGTTCCTCAGTTCAAACAGCCAACGTTGTGTATCCTTCCAACCGTTAGTCGTAGCAATGAACCGTCTATTCCAATAGCTCTGAATGGTCAGTTAAATGCTAGTGGAAACCTCATTTGGCACACACAGTCATTCGATCCCCGCTAATGACTCCAAGCTGAAGTGTCCCTCAAGGTCCCAGATGCATGAAATCAGTGATCTTTGCAGGGTCATATCTCAGAGCTCATGTGACATAGAATCGATATGTTAGGTGCTACAAGACCATGTTGCTGAGGCCTACAATATCTTGTCTCAGTTTTCAAAGATTCAAGTTCGTTTAAAATCGGCAACACATTCTCGGTCGATGTCAGAACTCAAAGTGTTCCTCAGTTCAAATGGCCAACGTTATGTATCTTTCCAACCGTCGTTCGTAGCATCAAATCATATGTTCTAATAGCTTCGAATGGCTGGGTAAATGATAATGGCAACCTTGTTCACCACGCATAGTCGTTCACCACCTGTCGATGACTTCATGCCGAAGTGTCCATCAAGGTCCCTTCAGCATGAAATGGGTGATCTTTGCAGGGTCATATCTCAGAGCTCGTGCAATGTAGAATCAATCTATTAGTTGCTACAGGACCATGTTGCCAGGGCCTACAAAATCCTATCTCAATTTTTAGAGATTCAAGTTCATTTAAAATTGGCAACACATTCTCGGTCGATGTCAAAACTTAAAGTGTTCCTCAATTCAAATGACTAACATTGTGTTTCTTTCCAACCGTTGGTCATAGTATCAAACCGTTTGTTCCAATAGCTCTGAATGGCTGGGTAAACTCTAGTAGCAACCTCATTCACCAAACATGGTCATTCGATCCCCGCCGATGACTCCAAGCCAAACTGTCCCTCAAGGTCCCAAATGCATGAAATAAGTGATCTTTGCGGGGTCATATGTAGAAGCTCATGCAAGGTAGCATGGATCCATCAGGTGCTATGGGACCATGTTGCCGAGGCCTACAATAGCATGTCTCAATTTTTAGAGATTCAATTTTGTTTATATTTGGCAACATATTCTCGGTCGATGTTAGAACTCACAGTGTTCCTCAGTGGAAAATGGCCAATGTTGCATATCTTTCCAATTGTCAGTCATAGCATTGAACTGTCTATTCTAACAGCTCTAAATGGTCAGGTAAACGCTATGGGAAACCTCATTTTCCATGCACATTCATTCGATCCCCGCCGATGACTCTGTGCCGAAGTGTCCCTCAAGGTCCTTTCAACATGAAATAAATTATCTTTGCTGGGTCATATCTCGGAGCTCGTGCGAGGTAGAATCGATCCGTCAGGTGCTACGGGACCGTGTTATCAAGGCCTACAAAAGCATGTCTCAATTTTTAGACATTCAACTTTTTTTAAAATCAGCAACAAAGTCTCGGTTGATGTCAGAACTTAAAGTGTTCCTTAGTTCAAACGGCCAACGTTGCGTATCTTTCCAATCGTCGTTCGTAGCATCGAACCGTTTGTTCCAACAACTTTGAATGGCTGGATAAATTCTACTGACAACCTTTTTTGGCACACACATAGTCATTCGAATGATGTCAACGACTCTGGGGTGAGCAGTAGGATGAGTGCAAATATGTATTCTAGTGTTTGTCATTAACAATCAGTTAGTTAGGGGACAATTAGAAGTTAGTTTGTAAAAGCATAAGGTTGCACATCCACATCTGTCGTAGTAATCTTATTAATAAAAGAACTCTTGCCAACATTAGTGTACCCATAGATCAAAATAGGCCTGGTATTGGGTTCAATAGATGACAACCTTGCCATATGCCACCTCGCCTGTTTGAGGTCATGTCTTTATATTGTGACTGTCCTGTGGAACAAGGAACACACCAATGAATATAAATGTTTGATTCCACGTAATCTTGGATAGGTTGTGACGTAGAAATATTGCCTTATATTATATTTATACATTTCTGCATTCATTTCATTACTTTTGTTATTATTACAGTCAAGGAATTGACTGTTATTGAGGATAGTGACTGGCATTTGTAGCACAGTCAGCAAGTTAAACATACATCGATAAACATACAAGCATAACTATAAGGCATGGGAAATTTACAAAGCATAATAAATCCACATAAACATAAATTAGTATACATCAATACACCAAACACATGAATTGCATACCTAAAACATAAAAAAAAATATTCATAGGGCATGAAGCCAAATATATATGTCCAATAATGTCATACATTGAATATATTCAATATAGTAAAACTGGCTTCCTCAAAGCCAAATGGATCTACAATGTATCACTTATACAATATACAAAAAATATGTTCACTAATGCCATATAGGCATACAAACCATATCCCTAATCTAGTCCTTTCCCGCTAGGGGAAGAAAACAAATCCTGAGCTGTCTTCGATCATCACGTCGATGGAGATGCAGTGGATGTTGTAGTCTTCCAAGTGCGCTCACTCATCCTCCTGTCTACACTCTTCTGTAGCTCAACCTGATAAAACAAAAATTTAAATAGAGATAGCTAATATACATCAAAATTGAATTATACAATCACATAAAATTGAATATTCACTTACCGCTAGCAAATAGTCACTATGTTCATCCACTAAAGGCACATGCTGGCGATCTAGAGTAATAGGTCCCTACAACAATGATCAAAATAATAATTAAAATACATACATGAATATCATTATAAAATTCAAGACAAACTATTAAAATAATAATTAAAGTTAAGTGATCTCTTTCATACCTCAGTCAATGCTTCAGAACTAGCTATTGCTGCAGCTACTCCATGATCCAAAGTATCACAGACAGAAGGAGTCTCTGATGTCAAAAGCTGAAAATGAAACAAAAAAAGTATTATGCAGTTATCAAGATTACATATATTTTTTACAACCCTACTAATGAGTAAATGATACCTCCATGAAGGTTCCACCATGTCCTCCAGTGTGCGGTGTCGAAGTCAAAGCTCCAACATTCAACTAGTGCACATGTACATGGAAAATTATAAGATAACCATTCATATAAGAACGTACTACTGACATGTTAATTATAATGCATTATTACATATATACATGTGGACTCAATGGTGACCTCACAAACCCAGGTGAAAGAATGTAATCATCATGCCTCTGGATTTTGATCATAATTTGTCTAGTAATTTAGTCATTCGTTCATTAATTAAATATAATCAAGTAAATCAAATTAATATGCAAATAAAGATACCTCAAGGAAAGTTGCATGATGCCCTTTGCTGTCTGTTATGAACGTTGATGGTCCACCAGTGTACATCTAATGCACATGCACAATAAGTTATGATACAATTATTCATATAATTACATAATAATCAAATATGTTAATTAAAATGTTTTATTCGATACATACTTGTGGAATTGACGACGATGTGTAAAAGGGGACATTAGGATCATTGCCACTTCCACTGCTACTGCCACCGCCATTGACACTCTTGCCCTGAATTTTCATCATAAACAATAGATACTAAATTAAATAGTTATTCTTTTATAAATGAAATATGATCAAAGAAATTTAATGAACTTGGAAATATTTACCTATGTGTCAATGCCAAATGTCGTATTTATAAATCTATTAGTCATCATTCCAGAATCCTCTTCCTCTCTCTCACCATTACCAAATGTACACAAGAATCCACATGACTGACAAACATGACCCCTCGAGGATTGACCATAGTCACCCTCAACTAAAGGAGTGGCACACTGAATGAGAATTTGTGTCAGAGCACTAATCGTGCCTAGTGTGTCTGCCTTTACATGTTCCTTCACAACAGAAGGAATACTAACATGATCCACCTGTGGCTTGCCAATAGCAGCCCTAGGTGCATTAAGGTCATGATGTGCCCCCTCTCAGTCAAATGATGACCCCCCTCCTCTACCCTAAGAATCCAAAATGTCAAAATAATTTGGCACCTCCTTGAGTACAAACTTGCAATAGAGTTTCCTCAAGAAATATATAGGAACCTCATGATTGTTACAAGGAGGTGAATCAAAGACCATCCACCATCTCTCCCAAAAATTGTTTTTAATGTCTTCATTTACGCACCAATGAATTGGGAACCTCCTTGCTGTAGTTCTAAGAGTATTTGTGTCCCCTGATTTTTTAAATAGCTGGAAAATGTCATCTTTTGTGATTTTTTCTTTTTTATGTCCACATAAGATAATTTATTTGCATAATATTTTTTTTGTTCTTCTCTTTTATCCTGCCATAAATTAATTTTCCCACTAACCGCACTTACATGGGTCAAGATTGCTTCCAATGATTTTGCAAGTCTTTTCCTTCCAAGATTTGTACCACTAGAATCTTTTAACCTACTAATTAAAGATTCTAATTCTTTTTGCCCTCTTTCAATTTGTTTCATCAAATTTTGTTGTGTTCGAAGAGGATCTTTCTTGATTGGCGGAGGCAATTGAGGTTCATTTTCTTCATTCGGTTCTTCATTTGGTTCTTCATGAGGAGATGGAGGATTTGGTGGAGGGTTTGGTGGAGAGTTTGGTTGAGGAAGATTATTTCTTCCTGGCAATTAAAAAAACTACATTTTAAAATCTTCATTACACAACAAAATTTAAACAAAAACAAATTTAAACAAAACAAATTGCAACAAAACTAAAATTTTAAATCAAATAAGAGGCATGGGCTGTAAAAACACTTACCTCTTCTTCCATATCGAACTTGATGATGTCATTGAGCTATTTGATGGATGGATGAACAAAAAAAATTGATTCACAAGCCAAAATAGCAAGGTGTGCATGCTTTAGAATCCCTTCTTAGCTTAAAACACAGGTTTGAGAAAGCAAAATGAGCTTTCAAACCCGCGCAGCAAGCTTTAAGAGGGTTTTTCAAAGGGTGTGCACCCTATAGGGCGTACGCCCTTTGAAAAACACTAAAAAAGTGTTTTCCAAAATGCATGCATCCTATAGGGCGCACGTGCTTTGATTTGGATTGCCCAAGCCTAAGGCTTGGGCAACCCAAGCCATAGGGCGCACACCCTTTAGTGTGTGCGCACTATGCGTGATGGGGGGCCAAAAAGAAAAGTGGCATCTTTTTGGTCCCTCATCTTTGTGCACTTACCCCAAAGTGAGGTGAGATCTAGATCTAGGTTTGAGGGTTCCTTCTTGTCAAACCCTAGTTGATTTGTTGTGGGGTAGTAGATTGTGATCTGACCTACAATTGTAGAAGGTTTCAAGATGGTTTGTGGGAGGTGAGATGCGGATCTAGGATTGGCAGACATGTTGAGACAACTTGCTGATAGATTAGAAGTTGTTGAGACAGCCCAATGAAGAGAAAGACATCTTGAAGATGTTAGTGATGATAAAATTGAGGAAGAACAAGGTGATGTAGAACCTGCACATGTCATGGATCAATCGGAGGAAATATTTTTGAAGGCTTTGACAAATCTGAAGTCTACACCACACATTAATCCTCCTGAGTATAGTGGAAAGCTTGATTTAGATGAATTGATGGACTGGATCACCGAGATGGAAAAGTACTTTGAATATTAAAATGTTCCATAGGAAATGAAGGTGAAAATTGCAAGCACAAAGTTGGAGATTCGTGCATCCTTGTGGTGGGAACATCTGCAATTGGACAGATAGAGGAAAGGCAAGGACAAAATTAAGGTATGGAATAAGATGGTAAATAAGTTGAAAGGAAAGTTTTTACCTTGTGATTATCAAATTAACCTAGTTAGGCGAATGCAAAGTTTGAGGCAGAAAGATAGCTCGATAAAACATTATACTGAGGAATTATATAGATTAGATATCAGATCTGGACATGATGAAGATGTTGTGGAAATAATTACTAGGTACCTGAATGGTTCGAGGGTTTCCATCCAAGAAGAAATTAGGTTGGTCAAGTTGGCAAACATTGAAGAAGCTTATCAGTTTGCCTTGAAAGATGAGGAGAAATTGAACAAAAGACATGAGCAAAGACAAAGAGGTAGAGGTGGTAGATTCCCTAGAGGAAGAGGTAGATCTTATGGTGAAAATAGTAGACCTGATCCAGACGAGATAAATCTGGATAAAGGGAAGACCGAGTGGAAAGGTGAAATTTCATCTAGAGGAAGAGGCAGTAAATGTCAAGGTGATTATAGCAAAGGTAGTTTCTGAGGAACTTGTTACAATTGTGGAGAAGAAGGACATAGATCATTTGAGTGTACACATGCAAGTAAGAAGGTTGGTAGAAGTAGAAATGCTTTGGTGCAAGAAGAGTCACCAAATGAACCTGAGAAGGAAAAGAACTTGATGGTGAGGAGAGCACTTTGGAGTGATAGTAATAAGGAAGATCTTGTAAGGAAAAATTTGTTCAAGACCAAATGTAGAGTTTCTAATGAAGTGTGGAAGGTAATCATTGATAGTGGAAGCTCAGAGAACTTGGCATCTGAGGAAATGGTTACAAAGTTACAGTTGAGAAGGTTGAAACACTCGAAGCCCTATCAAATTTTATCAATCAAGGATGAGCATACACTCTTGGTAAGTGAACAATGTTATGTGAATTTGAAAATTGGAAAGTATTATGATAAGGTGTTATGTGATATCATGCCTATGGATCATTGTCATATTTTGTTGGGTAGACCTTGGCAATATGATAGACATGTTATATATGATGGGAGATTGCATAAATATACTATTTGGGCTGATGGGAGAAAATAAATCTTGGTGTCATTGATTGAAGAACCTGTTAGTAGTGTTTGTACATCTATGAAAGTTTGCCTGATGGAAGGAAGAAATTTTGTTAAGGATTTGAAAAAGAATGATGTATGTTTTGTTGTGATTCCTATCAAATCAAGTGAGAAAACAAAGGATAGCATACATGAAGAGATTGATAAGATACTCACCAAGTATAAGGAGATCATTTCTGATAATCTATCTAATGGTTTTCCACCAAAGAGAAGCATTGATCATTGTATGGATTTAATCCCTAGATCTAGTTTACCGAATAAGGCACCACATCAGTTGACACCTACTGAGAATCAGGAATTGAATCGACAAATTCAAGAATTTTTGTAGAAAGGTTTGATCTGAGAAAGTTTGATTCCTTGTGTAGTACCAGCTGTATTGGCACCTAAGAAGAATGGAGAATGGTGAATGTGTACAGATTCCAGAGAAATGAACAAGATAAAAGTGAAATATAGGTTTCCTATACCGAGAATGGATGACATAATGGACAGTTTGATCGGAGCAAAGTATTTTACAAAAATTGATTTGAAATGTGAGTATCATCAGATCAGAATCAGAGAAGGTGATGAGTGGAAGACTTATTTTAAAATAAAAGAAGGTTTGTATAAGTGGTTGGTTATGCCTTTTGGTTTAACTAATGCACTGAGTACTTTTATGAGGTTGATGAATGAAGTTTTGAAGAAATTATTAGGTAGATTTGTGATTGTATACCTAGATGATATTCTGATATTCAGTAAGACTAGAGAAGAGCATTTGATGCATGTTAAACAAGTATTGCAAAGGTTGAAAGAAGACAAGTTGCTGATAAATTTGAAAAAGTGTTCTTTCATGCAAGAGGAGATTGTGTATTTGGGATTTGTGATTTCAGCTGATGGTTTGAAAATGGATCTTGAAAAGGTTGAAGCTATTTTGAATTGGCCTACACCTAAGAATGCTAGTGAGGTAAGATCATTTCAAGGTTTGCAAAGTTTTTACTGAAAGTTCATTAGGAATTTTAGTTCAATTTGTAATGCTATGACTAAGACTATGAGAGAAGACAAGAAAGAATTCAAGTGGACACTGTTAGGAATAAGGTGTCTCAACCTTGTATAATTCTTATTCTTATTATTTGTTTTGTAAAATATATTTCTTGCACATAATGTAATTAAGTGTGAGTGTACATGTCTAGTTGGCATGTTGATGTGTCACTCCACTTGATGTGTCAGCATCTTGAATTGTGTAAGGAGATCATGGTTGAAACGGTTATGACAGATTCCTATGACACGTAAGAGCTATATCTGGAAGATTCAATGACAGGTGAAGACATGTGGCAACTGATAAATTTGAGTACTGTACACTCTTCCCCAATCGTGGGGTTCGGGGCATCAGCCCAAAAAAAAAATTTGGGTTCCTATTTTCTCGGAGAATGGTAAAACCCTAATACAGCTATCTTTGGAGGTTTCCCTAAAAGAGGAAGCACATGATATAAGAATTTTTAGGGTTGCGAAGATAGGAGAAGTAAGTGTATTGTTGGAACATTTTATCCTACCATGATTTGTCTTCAAGGGTTGGGAAAATCTTTTGAAAGAACTTGCATTGCAAGTGTATTGTAAACTGTAATAGTTTTGATTAATACACTATGCAGGTTTTGGAGTGCTAGGGTTTTTACCGAAAGGTTTCCCTAGGGTAAATCATTGTGTCATTCGCTATTTTCTATATGCATGGTATATGGTTGCAATATCATTGTTAAAATAGTTAACAAATATGAAATTGTAAGAATTTAAAAGAATTTGCACAATACTTTCCTTTAGAGATTAGTGTAGGAAGTTGTTTCCACACCTAAGTTTCCTTACAAACACATTGAGCTGATAGAATTTTTGAGCCTCTAAAGCAGAAGGTTGTTGAATTGCCTGTGTTAGAATTTCTTGATTTCAATAAGGTATTTCAAGTGGAATGTGATGCGAGTGGAAGTGCAATAGGAGCTGTGTTGATTCAAGAAGGTAAACCTGTTGCTTTCTTTAGTGAAAAGTTGAATGATGCAAGAAGGAAATATTATGTGTATGATCAAGAATTCTATGCTATTGTTCAAGCCCTAAAGAAATGGAGGCATTATTTGATACTGAGTGAATTTTTGTTGTATACTGATCATAAAGCTTTACAATATTTGGGTAGTCAGAATAAGTTGAATTGGAGACATATGAAATGGGTTGAGTATTTGCAAAGTTATACATTTGTGATAAAGCATAAGAGTGGAGTCACTAACCAATTTGTTGATCCATTGAGTAGAAGAAGATCTTTGATGACCGAGATGAGAATTGAAGTTCTTGGTTTTGATGACATGAGAGAATTTTATGAAACTGATCTTGATTTTTCTAAGCCGTGGAGAAAGTGTAGAGCACCTATTCAAGATCAACCAAGTACAAAATGGGAAGACTATTTCATTCAAGAAGGTATGTTGTTTAAAGGTATTCGGTTGTGTATACTGAGGGGATCAATGAGAACTAATTTGATAAAGGAGAAACATAGTAGTGGGTTTGGTTGGACATATTGGTATTGATAAGACATTGAATTTGCTTAAGGAGAAATACTTTTGGCCACAGTTGTATAAGGATGTTCAGAAATTTGTGAAAAGTTGTGGAATTTGTCAAATTGCAAAAGGAGTAAGTCAGAATACTAGATTGTATACACCGATTTATGTTCCTAATAAACCATGGATTAATATCAGTATGGATTTTGTTCTTGTCTTACCAAAGACAAAAAGAGGTAATGATTCTATATTTATTGTTGTGGATAGATTTTCTAAGATGGTACATTTTATACTCTGTAGAAAGACATCAGATGCAGTACATATAGCAGATCTTTTCTTTAAGAAAATTGTCAGATTCATGGATAATCGAGGAGTATCATCTCTGACTGAGATAGTAAATTTGTTGGATACTTTTGGAAGACTCTTTGGAGAAAATTTGGCACTGAGTTGAAATATAGTTCTACATTTCACCCACAAACTAATGGACAAACAGAATTGGTAAACAAAATATTGGGTAATCTTTTGAGATGTTTAGTTGGAGACACCCCGAGTAATTAGGATTCTGTGTTGGCACAAGCAAAATTTGCATCTAATAATTCAGTGAATAGGAGTACTGGAAAGTCACCTTTTGAGATTGTTAATGGTACACAACCGAGAGGTATATCAGATTTGAGGTTTATTGCTAATGAAGGAAAAAGGAGTGTTGAAGGAGTAAAGTTTTCTGAGTACATGAAGACATTGCATGAAGATGTGAAACATAAGTTGGAGAAAAGTAATCAGAAATACAAAGTCAAAGTAGATAGATCAAGGAAACATAAGATTTTTACAATTGGGGATGAAGTAATTGTAGAGTTGAAGAGAGGTAGATTTCCTATTGGAACATATGGGAAGCTGTAAATGAAGAAGTTTAGTCCTTGCAAGATATTGACAAAGTTTGACAGTGGAAATGCTTATGAGATTGAGTTACCTGATGACATGGATATATCACCTATATTCAACATTGCATATTTGTATGAGTATTATGAATCAGATGAAGAAATTGCAATACTGAATGATTATCCTAAGAAGCAGATAGAAGAAGTTGAGCAGATTTTGGAACAAAGAATTGGCTAAAGTACAAGAGGAAGTTAGTATATGGAATATCTCGTAAAGTGGAAGAACAGACCGATTGAAGATAGTTCATGGATTTCACAATATGAGTTGGATTCAGCTCAGGTTGTACATGTTGGAAATTTGGCTAATGTGGATGCATAGATGTTGTCATTATGGCAACATATGATCTCTATTGAGAGCACAAAATTTGGAATGCAAGTATGGCAAGTTGAAGGAAGAAATTGTCTAAGTATGGATACAGTGATCCTGACAGAGCACCCGATGAAGATTTAGTTGGCGACATCCACTGGAGCAATATTTTTGTTTGTGTAGTTAACTGAAGCTTCTACAGAGTATGAGGATACCCCATCTTAGTGCGCATAAATTTTGGAGCAGTACAGACAAAGTTATTCAAAGTTTACCAAAGATAGTTTTTGCAGACAGAACAGTTTTGGAGACAGTATTAGCGAAAGAGTTAAGGGATTATTTTTGCTTGCCAAAATAATGACTTAACATTATGAAGGGATGACATCCTAGATGTTTACTCTTGGATAAAGATTTTGGAAGCTGACCATATAAAGTTATTAGCTCTAATAACTCATATATTAGGCATACTTTAAATGTAATGAAAAAATGTATGAACAATGTGATGTGTAAAAAGAAAGAAAAGATAACTTGCGATAGTTGTATATTGTGATAGCAGCAAAGGCTATTGATGCAAAGTTGTAAGCAATACCATACTATAATCAGAAACATTTTGTATTACCTGTTTGGGCAGTGAGCTCAGCTGGTGATCAAGTTTTGTAATCTAACTCCTAACAGGGTTAAGGCTTCTAACAAGGCCTAAACTCCTTTAACCAGGATAGATCTACTATATATTGTAAATTGACTCCTAACAGGGTCCAATATCCCTAATAGGATACTTTTTATTAGTGATCTTTGTGGGTACCATCCCCACTAGGGTTTTCCCTTGGCTAGGGTTTCCTCGAGAACATATCATGTGTTATGAGTTCTTTCTATTTACTGCTATGTTTGTTAATTAGCTTGATAATCTTTGTATGCACTAAAATAATCTGTTATATCCATAAGTGGGCAAAAGAAAAAGTTTGTGAAATACTGATTCACCCCCCCCCCTCTCAGTATTTCCTATTTCTAACAATTGGTATCAGAGCACAATTACTCGGAGAAGGAACATTCAAGGAAAGCTTAGCAGCTTGAGTAAGATCTCTATGGATATGGATCAACTTCAGAAGAATCTTAAAGAAGCTCTTGAATAGATTGATATGCTTACTGATGAAAGAAACTCCTTAAGAAGAAAATATGAAGATGCAAAGAATGCTATTGACAAATTAAAAGGTAAGATTGAAGATCTGAGATCTGAAAAGAAATCTGATATGCTTGTTTAAGATTGTGATGAATTAGAAAAAGAAAATGAGATCCTTAAGCATGAGTTGAAAATAGTAAATCTGAAGCTTAGTATGAAAGATGGAAATTTGAGATCTGATAATGAAAAATTGAAAATTGAGAATGAAGATCTGAGATCAAGACTTGAAAAGGAAACATCCAAATCTCAAAAAGTAAAAGTGCAGTATGTGGAACTTGAGAAATATAATAAAATTGTGAAAGGTGAATTAACTCAATCTAAACAACAACTTGAAAGGCTATATTCAAATAGTGATAAGACTAGAAAACAAATTTCTTTTGAAGAACCATTCTTTGATAGGACTAGATTTGGATTTAGTATGTTTAGAACAATCCATGAAAGTAAGAAGCCAGATCTGAAGACATCTGAAAGTGTGGAGGAAATAAAGCTAGATGAGAACACATTGGAAGATCCACCTAAAGAAGAACCACCTAGAGAGAAAGAAGAATCAAAGCAAGAAGAATCAAAATAGGAAGAATCATCTAAAGGTATGCAAAGAGAATTCAAAGGTAGATGTTTTGCTTGTAATACTATTGGACACATGAAGAGAGATTGCACAGGTAAGCAATTTAAACCTCTTAATGGACATTGTTATAATTGTCATAGTTTTGGACATAGAGCTAACGAATGTAGAAGACCTAAAGTAATTTTGAATAATTATGATAGAATGATTGGGAATACTAACAATGCAGATAAGAAATCTATTGAAGAAATGAATCAAAGAAAAGTGGTAGTATGTTTTAGATGCAACAAAGTAGGACATAGTGCTAGAAATTGCAGGTCACAGATTAACTAGCAAGGACAGAGATTTGGAAACAATGGAATCATTTGTCAGATATGCAACAAGTTTGGACACTCAGCAAGATTTTGCAGAATGAACAATGGAGGTTATCATCATAACCCTAACCCTAGGAACAATGCAAGAAGGAATGAAAATGCAGGAAACAAAGAGAAAGGTTGTTGTAGCAATAAAGATGAAGTAAAATTTGATAAAGGCACAGATCAAGGAGGTATATTCAGCATTGAAAGTAGTCAAGAAGGTAATGTAACTAATGGTAAGGATGAATCTTTACCTGACCCTTCTTTAATTACTTAAATTATGTAAGTTTCTGTAGTTTAGGACTTAGGATTAGTGTAGATTAGGAATTTGAATGAGTTAAGTTTTGCACAGTTAGATATAGGTTTATTATGTTGTACTAATGCTATGGTTAAGTGCGCAAAATTAAATATTGTGTTTTGCGAGGTCCCAAAAAGTTTTATGGTTGCAAGTTTGCAGAATCAGCTTTTTGAAGTTTTAGCGGCAAACTGAATGAATGCGATGTCAGATCGAGATAATGTGAAGTGTTATAAGGTCAAAATCAAAGTTATCATGATTACAAAGTGATTAAAAAGAGATTTAAAAGAAGAAAAAGTGAGTTGAGGATGATTTGAAGAAGTTTGGAAGCAGTTTGCAGCGACGATCATACCAAAACCCTAGATTTGCAAAGTTGAGGTATTTTTTGATCTTTAATCAGTTGATAAGATGGATATTTCTATGGTTCATAATGTTAAGGATAAGAATAGACCTAAGATTAAGAAAGAACCAGTAGAACCAGCTGAAATTGATAACAGACTAGCACTATCATCCGTACCAGACAGAGTATTGCACATTGAGAATGTTAAAGGATATTTAGGCTGCAAGTTTGAAACTTTGGGAGATGCAGATTTTAGTGATGATTATAGGAAATTTTATAATCAAGACATGTCGGTTAAACCAGCTTATGGGCACCTAGAGAACAATGAAATTATCAAATATTCCATGAAGTATGAATTTAATGATGAGGAATGTACCAAGATCATTTTAAGTAGAATCCACAATGGGAAATTCTGGATGGAGGATAGAGTTATTGATATAACTGCCAACCTAATTCATGATGTTACTAGATTATCAAAATTTGGAGAGATTCCACTAAATGAAAAGAACATGAGAAAGATTTTTTTAGACAACACTGGATCTAGTTATAATGGTAGAGGAATTGCGATAAGTAAGATTAAGCAAGATGATGTTAGGTACCTTTGCAAGATCCTAACAACTAAATTCTGTGGTAGTTCAAGGGAAGATGACATGGCTGTAGGAATGGTTCATGTAGCTTATCTTATGTGTATTAAGAAGAAACAAGTAGACCTATGTGAAATTTTGAAAATTTAGTTATTTGAGAACTTAGAAAAGATTAAGAAGGCTAAGTACACACAGTTTAGGTTTTCATCTCTGATAACCTATATGTTTTTCCATATTTTGAGAAGATTTCCTTACATAGTTGATTGGAGTGACAATGTGAACACAATGGAAAGAATAAACTCAGTCTACATGAAGCACCTTTTTGATAGAGTCAATGACAGTGTGAAGCTTGTACTGAAGACTTTTCAGAATATTGTTAAGAACAAATCAAGGATTCCTCAATCCTTAGTTGAAAAGCATAAAGATGACATTTGTTTTATGGTAGACACTGATTTCACCTACATTGAAGTAGTTGAGCCTAGAATGGAATTCATAGACCCTCTTGACTATGAAGTATCTGAAGCAAAAATAGTAGGATATGTGAATAGACTATTAAAGTGTGAGTTGGATGGTCATGCAAATAGGTTTGGAACCTATGAAGAGAATTTCAACTCTGCAATAAGTTTGAGAGAAAAGAAGCAATCTAGTAGGAGAGTTGAATCTACTATGAAGAAAATACTGAAAGAATCAGGTATGTCAAGTCATGAGTTTGACATAGCTAAGAAGACTGCAGAAGCCTTGAAGCAAAGTGAAATTTTTGTAATTCCACCTGAGGCATCTAGTGCAGACCCTGTTGATCCTATTGTAGTAAAGGTAAAAGTTGAAGTACCTAAAAAAGATGAAGGAGATAAATCCTTTTCTCCTATTCCTAGCAAAAGAGTAAAAGTGAGTGCAATAGTACCTGACAAGAGATAGAAAGTGATTGTACCACCTGTACCTAGAAATGTAGCAGTAATTAAAGATGATGATGAAGTTTCAATCAAGAAGAAAACTTGGAAACCAAGAATTGAAAGAGTTAATGAAGATATATTGAAGCATGGAGACTTCACTAAGATGAATAAATTCTATGATCTATATGGATCATTTGATAGATTGAATTTTGAAAATGCAATGATTACATATATGATTGTGATAGATAAGAAACTTAGCACTATTCATGGTAAGATCCCAGAAGATTTGTATAACAGACTTGTGAATAGAAAATAGAGAGCACAAGAAGAGGACATAAAGATGAGAGAACATGTAATCAGATAGTTCTATGAAGTTGAGGATGAAGATCATTTGAAGAGATTCTTGAAGTCTCTTGGAACTTTATTGAGAACTAAGAGAAGAACAATCCTTATAATGGGAGGCAAAAAGGAGGAAGTAGAGAAAGAGATAGAGCAAGTAGTAATGCAAGTTCTTGCAGATATAGTTGCAGGAAAGCATGTTGAATCAGATCCTCAGTAGAAGCAATCAGAGGAACCGCATGTAGAGGAAGTTGTTATTGAAGAAGTCCCATCTTCTTCACATATCAATATTGGCAAAGAATCAATGGACATTAAAGGAACCAAAGTGACACTAGAGTCAGATGATGCAGTATTTCATGATCTAGGAAACATTGTTGACAATTTGGCTTTAGAAGAGCAAGAGAAGATTACAGAATCAAAAAAGGATACAGAGACAGTGGAAGCACCAGCCGTATCAGAATCAGTTCCAACAGAGCAGACAGTTAAAGGTAAACAAATTTTGCCAGAGGTCACTACCCCTAGTGCACCTAACGGTAAGAAGAGACAAATTGGTTCAATTTTTGAAGACCTTGGAAAAGAAGTTGAAGATGATGATCAGCTTGATTTCATCACATCTCTTAATAAAATTATTGGAAAGAATAAGAAGGTGAAGGACCTTGAAGGCAAAGTTAGAGTTTTGACAGAGAAACTTGAGAGTGTGATCAGCACTAAGGTATTTGAATCAGATCCACTTGAGAAAGCTAAAACAATAATAAACTCTTTTGACTCTGAATTTTCTAACTTAAAGGATATTGCTAGAATGAAAGTTCAGGAAGACTTTGAAGCAGAAATGCAACAAAATTTAAGTGTAAATATTCAAAATGATATTGGTAATTTGGATGTATGCATAAAGAATTTGAGGAAACATTTTGAGACTGGAAAGAGTTTGTATATACAATGCACAAAATCAAAAATCCTAACAGTTGAAGAAGATAAGAAGATCAGAGAGAAGATAGATGCAATTACAGCTGAAACAAACACCTTGTCAAGCCCAAATGTAAAGATAAGTTCTATAGAGAAGAACATAAGGAAGTCAAATGATGAAATTAGAATGTTAGCAGAGGAGAAGAATAGAAAGATGCTCAAGATTAACATCTTGAGAGAGCATATCTCAATCAAGACCTCAATTATTGAAGACCAAATTGAGCAGTGTCTTTCAGCAAAGACATATTTTCAGAAGTTTAGCTTTAATTCCCTGCAAGCTTGTCAGACAGCAGCATACAGATTGAGTACTCTACTCAATGTTGTCGAATCCATCAGGAAGATATGGGAGAAAGATTTTGAATCATGGAAGTTAGAGTTTGGCGACTGTGTTGCAAGCCTACCGGCTTTGAAATAGCTGATAACAAGGTATCAAGTTTTTTTTAAAATTTTTGTACACCCTATCTTTGTCATAACATTGAATATATGTTGAGGAAGGATACTCATAGAGGGAGCTATTCTATGGAGTACAATATTGTATATGTGTTGTATAACATTTGGCCACAATTTTGTGTAAATACTTTGAAGTTTTGTTTACACACTTAGCCAATTTTCCCATATGTTGCCACCAATGACAAAGGGGGAGATTGTTGGCAATTTGGCTAATGTGGATGCATAGATGTTGTCATTATGGAAACATATGATCTCTATTGAGAGTGCAAAATTTGGAATGCAAGTATGGCAAGCTGAAGGAAGAAATTGTCTAAGTATGGATACAGCGATCCTGACAGAGCACCCGATAAAGATTTAGTTGGCGACGTCCACTGGAGCAATATTTTTGTTTGCGTAGTTAATTGAAGCTTCTACAGAAAATGAGGATACCCCATCTTAGTGCGCATAAATTTTGGAGTAGTACGGACAAAGTTATTCAAAGTTTACCAAAGATAGTTTTTGCAGACAGGACAGTTTTGGAGACAGTATTAGCAAAAGAGTTAAGGGATTATTTTTGCTTGTCAAAATAATGACTTAACATTATGAAGGGATGACATCCTAGATGTTTACTCTTGGATAAAGATTTTGGAAGCTGACCATATAAAGTTATTATCTCTAATAACTCATGTATTAGGCATACTTTAAATGTAATGAAAAAATGTATGAACAATGTGATGTGTAAAAAGAAAGAAAAGATAACTTGTGATAGTTGTATATTGTGATAGCAGCAAAGGCTATTGATGCAAAGTTGTAAGCAGTACCATACTACAGTTAGAAACATTTTGTATTACCTGTTTGGGTAGTGAGCTCAGCTGGTGATCAGGTTTTGTAATATAACTCCTAACAGGGTTAAGGCTTCTAACAAGGCCTAATGTCCTTTAACCAAGACAGATCTACTATATATTGTAAATTGACTCCTAACAGGGTCCAATATCCCTAACATGATACTTTTGATTATTGATCTTTGTGGGTACCATCCCCACCAGGGTTTTCCCTTGGCCAGGGTTTCCTCGAGAACATATCATGTGTTATGAGTTCTTTCTATTTACTGCTATGTTTTTTAATCAGCTTGATAATCTTTGTATGCACTAAAGTAATCCGTTATATCCATAAGTGGGCAAAAGAAAAAGTTTGTGAAATACTGATTCACCCCCCCCTCTCAATATTTCCTATTTCTAATAATTGGTATCAGAGCATAGTTACTCGGAGAAGGAACATTCAAGGAAAGCTTAGCAGCTTGAGTAAGATCTCTATGGATATGGATCAACTTCAAAAGAATCTTGAAGAAGCTCTTGAATAGATTGATATGCTTACTAATGAAAGAAACTCCTTAAGAAGAAAATATGAAGATGCAAAGAATGCTATTGACAAATTAAAAGGTAAGATTGAAGATCTGAAATCTGAAAAGAAATCTAATATGCTTGTTGAAGATTGTGATGAATTAGAAAAAGAAAATGAGATCCTTAAGCATGAGTTGAAGATAGTAAATCTGAAGCTTAGTATGAAAGATGGAAATTTGAGATCTGATAATGAAAAATTGAAAATTGAGAATGAAGATCTGAGATCAAGACTTGAAAAGGAAACATCCGAATCTGAAAAAGTAAAAGTGCAGTATGTGGAACTTGAGAAATATAATAAAATTGTGAAAGGTGAATTAACTCAATCTAAACAACAACTTGAAAGGCTATATTCAAATAGTGATAAGACTAGAAAACAAATTTCTTTTGAAGAACCATTCTTTGATAGGACTAGATTTGGATTTAGTATGTTTAGAACAATCCATGAAAGTAAGAAGCCAGATCTGAAGACATCTGAAAGTGTGGAGGAAATAAAGCTAGATGAGAACACATTGGAAGATCCACCTAAAGAAGAACCACCTAGAGAGAAAGAAGAATCAAAGCAAGAAGAATCAAAACAGGAAGAATCATCTAAAGGTATGCAAAGAGAATTCAAAGGTAGATGTTTTGCTTGTAATACTATTGGACACATGAAGAGAGATTGCACAGGTAAGCAATTTAAACCTCTTAATGGACATTGTTATAATTGTCATAGTTTTGGACATAGAGCTAACGAATGTAGAAGACCTAAAGTAATTTTGAATAATTATGATAGAATGATTGGGAATACTAACAATGCAGATAAGAAATCTATTGAAGAAATGAATCAAAGAAAAGTGGTAGTATGTTTTAGATGCAACAAAGTAGGACATATTGCTAGAAATTGCAGGTCACAGATTAACTAGCAAGGACAGAGATTTGGAAACAATGGAATCATTTGTCAGATATGCAACAAGTTTGGACACTCAGCAAGATTTTGCAGAATGAACAATGGAGGTTATCATCATAACCCTAACCCTAGGAACAATGCAAGAAGGAATGAAAATGCAGGAAACAAAGAGAAAGGTTGTTGTAGCAATAAAGATGAAGTAAAATTTGATAAAGGCACAGATCAAGGAGGTATATTCAGCATTGAAAGTAGTCAGGAAGGTAATGTAACTAATGGTAAGGATGAATCTTTACCTGACCCTTCTTTAATTACTTAAATTATGTAAGTTTTTGTAGTTTAGGACTTAGGATTAGAGTAGATTAGGAATTTGAATGAGTTAAGTTTTGCACAGTTAGATATAGGTTTATTATGTTTTACTAATGCTATGGTTAAGTGCGCCAAAGAAAATATTGTGTTTTGCGAGGTCGCAAAAATTTTTATGGTTGCAGGTTTGCAGGATCAACTTTTTGAAGTTTTAGCAGCAAAATGAATGAATGCAATGTCAGATCAAGTTAATGTGAAGTGTTATAAGGTTGAAATCAAAGTTATCATGATTACAAAGTGATTGAAAAGAGATTTGAAAGAAGAAAAAGTGAGTTGAGGATGATTTGAAGAAGTTTGGAAGCAGTTTGCAGTGACGATCATACCGAAACCCTAGATTTGCAAAGTTGAGGTATTTTTTGATCTTTAATCAGTTGATAAGATGGATATTTCTATGGTTCATAATGTTAAGGATAAGAATAGACCTAAGATTTTTTATGAGCTGTTATAAAGAAAAATCAAGTTGAGGATGATTTGAAGAAGTCTGGAAGCAGTTTGCAGCGACGATCATACCGAAACCCTATATTTGCAAAGTTGAATCATCAGTGTTAGTCTTTCCATGATTTGAAGAATCATTTCAAATAACCCCAGGTGTCTAATGCAAGAGCATCTCAGGTCCTTGGCAATCCTATATCACCAAAAAGAAGTTTGAGGTTTTTGTGTTGCTCAGTTCCTTCTTTGACCGAGTTGGTTCTATAGTTGCTTAGTTTCCTTAGTTAACCAGGGTTGCTCGGTTATCTCTCTGGCGCTCGATTAATTCCCTGGTGCTCGATGATGCTTGTTTGGCGCTCGGCACTACAACATTTGGGGTCGAATTTTGATGCCACTACAATTTGTGTTTGTTTTTTGTGTTTTTTTTTGCAAGTGCACCCAACAGTGTCACAATAGCGATGATAACATCGTAATTGCAACACCCTTTAAATATAAACAAAAAAAAAAGAAAAATAAAGTGTTATTTGTAATTTTTGTGTTAATTCGAAGAGTTGTCATGAAGATGAAACTGCACTTTTGTGTGGCCCAAAGAGGCCAGCACTGTGTGGGAAGAGGGCACTGGCACTTGAGGTAGGCATTCGAGCTTTGTCTTCTCATTAACTCAATTTTAGTGGCATTGTTTACATCTTAGCATTTGGAATGCTCGATGACCCGCGAGCTTTGAGAGCTAGGGAGTCATTGCTATTACCTTCAAGGCATTGTGTGAAGTGTTTGATCTCTCTTTATTTGTTTTGTTGTTGATATTCACTATGTGGTACTCCTTGTTTATGATCATTTCATGAGGAAATGTCTTGATGGCTCACGGGGTACAAGCTAGGGCATCATACATTGTTCATGAGCTCACTATTTAATACTGGCATTGTTTATATCTTTTCATTTGGAATGCTTGATGACCCGCGAGCTTTGAGAGATAGGGAATTGTTGCTATTACCTTCAAGGCATTGAGTGAAGTTTTTGATCTCTCTTTATTTGGTTTGCTATCGATATTCACTATGTGGTACTCCCCATTTATGATCATTTCATGAGGAAATGTCTTGATGGCTCGTGGGCTGCAAGCTAGGGCATCATACATTGTTCATGAGCTCACTATTTAATACTGGCATTATTTACATCTTTTCATTTGCAATGCTTGATGACCTATGAGCTTTGAGAACTAGGGCATTGTTTCTATTACCTTCAAGGCATTGTGTGAAGTGTTTGATCACTCTTTATTTGTTTTTCTATTGATATTCACTATGTGGTACTCCCCGTTTATGATCATTTCATAAGAAAATGTCTCTATGGCTCGTAGGCTACAAGCTAGGGCATCATACATTGTTCATGAGCTCACTGTTTAATACTGGCATTGTTTACATCTTTTCATTTGGAATGCTTGATGACCTACAAGCTTTGAGAGCTAGGGCATCGTTTCTATTACCTTCAAGGCATTGTGTGAAGTGTTTGATCTCTCCTTATTTATTTTTCTATTGATATTCACTATGTGGTACTCCTCATTTATGATCATTTCATGAGGAAATGTGATGCAAAGTGGATAGCTAGAAGCACCAACAAGGACCAAAACTAGTCCTCAAAGCCCTTAAAAGGTTATGAGTAGGGGCTAAAAGAAAGTTCCCCAACAATAAGTGTCTCTCACACTTATCACAAGTGTAGGAAATGACTTGATCCTAGGTTATCACAACCTAATATATAAGGGGTACTCAATCACTGAGTCCTATCAAGTCTTCTGAGTCCAACTAATCACTAGACGACAACTAGACATTTGGGTTATTTTGTACATATTTTCCCCAAATGTTACAATAAGAACTGAGGGTGACCATACACATACCCTTGGTCTATTTAGGTTCCTAACACAAGAGAAAAATAGATCATATGCCACAGAGACATCAATTTGGGCATATTAGTCTTATTGTTCCAGTTCTAGGCTTGTAGCCCTTTAGAAGCATAAATGTTGACTGTGAACACACTATTCCACACAACCTTACCAACTAATCATGTATTTGGGTACCCTTTTGGGCTTAACAAAACATGCTAAGAGTGTAAGACTTGATTGTGAATGCAAGATGCAATGGAATGCTGATTTCACCTTGGATCTAAGCCTAATTAGGCTATGGTTTGCACTAGAGGTACCTCTTCCGTACATACAAATCCAAATCCAATTCTTGGATCATGTGAGGATAGATATGAGACTTCAAAATACCAAGTTTTAGGGCTTGGTGATTCTTCAATGGTGAATTGTGTGGACTGGTGTCAAAATTTAGAAGGTGCACACATGGGTATGTACACCTAAGGCATCAATAGAAATCCACTTCCCTGCAAGTTGAGGACCTACACCTGAAAATTATTAAAGAACATGTCAAAAACATTAATTCCACCAAGGGCCATCAAATTCCCATGGTGGAATTGGAGATTACACACAATTTTCATGAAACCCTAGTTCAAGGCTCTCAATCCGGAAAACTAGGAATCAAACTTGAATAACTTTCAACTTTGAGGGAAATAGGACATGCGATCAAGAACTAATGAAACCAAAAGACAGGGGTAATCAAAAATTTCATTCCTTCATGCTCAGACCTCCATACACGTTCATATGAATTTTTTGATACTCGGAATTGCAGGAAAACAATTATATTTTTATTGATTTTGAATGCCAAATTACATCATCTTACCTTCCACCCACCTGTCAGGGCTTATGAAGGTCTTTCCCAATGGTTACAAACCAATTTTTAAACTATCTAGTCATTGGGAAGTTAATTACATTTTTTGGCAAAAGTTGTTAAAGTTGCTTGGCAACTTTACAACTTTTGTTGCAACATTTTGCAACTTTTTATCCTAGGTGACCAAACTTGGTCCAAACCTAAATCTAATGATCCAACATGGATCCAAACCATTAAATCATAAAAATATAAAAATCCTAAGGTTTTATGCCCTTTGACCATCTTTGACCATAGTTGACCAAGGCTAATACTTGTGCCAATCCTAGAACTAGGTCTTACAATTTGGTCTAGATGCCTAAATGATAGATCCAACCTAATCTAGAAGTTCCTAGGACTTTCATGAATCATTATTTCTTGTGGTTGCTCCTACACCATACTCCCCTTGAGTTTGGAACTCAATTTCCTACTTGAGGTTAGCTCTTCCACCAAAGTTCCATGTTGTTGGATCTGATCTTCAGTCATCCAATTTGCATCTATGTTGGGGAGTCCTTTCCATTTGACTAGGTACTACATGTACTTATTCTTCCTTGTTTGCTTCAGCACTTTGGATTCCAAAATTGTGTCTGACTCCATTAGTTTGCTTTATGGGAGATTTGTCACATAATCTCCATCATCCTCATCTTGTGAACCCTGCACATTAGTATCATCTGCAACACACTTGTAAGAGGTGAGGTCTGCAACATTAAATATAGGATAAATCAGTAAAGTAGGAGGCAAAGAAATTTCATATGCATTTTCACCCATCTTGTTAAGAATGGTGCATGGTCCAACTTTCTTCATGTGTAGCATTGAATATCTACCTTTGGGTAGTCTTTCCTTCCTTAGGTATGCCCATACCTTATCTCCCACCTTGAAATGAATCTCTATCCTTCTCTTGTCTGCCTGTGATTTATATTTCATGGTGGACTGTTGTAGTGATTCTTTCACTTCTATGTGTACTTTGGAGATTAGTTTGGCCAATTCCTCTCCTTGTGCACTAACTCTGAAATCAGAAGGTAACTCCACCAAGTCTAATGGACCATTGGGATGAAGTCCATACACTATTTGGAATGGTGTCTTTCCATTAGACCTGTTCATTAAATCATCAAATGCAAACTCTTCCTGAGGTAAGATCATATTCCAACTTTGGGTGTATTGGTTTGTAAGGGATCTTAGGAGATTTCCAAGAGATTTGTTTACCACCTCCATTTGCCCATCTATTTGTGGGTGGTATGTTGAACTATAAGTTAGATTTGTGCCCAATTTCTTGAAGAGTGTCCACCAAAAGTGACCTTGAAACTTCACATCTCTATCAGAGACTATCATTTGTGGTAGACCATGGATTCTAACCACTTCTTTAAAGAATAGGTGTGCTATATGGGAAGCATCATTTGTGCTTTTACAGGGAATGAAATGAACCATTTTACTAAATCTGTCCACAATGACAAAGACACTATCATAACCCTATTTTGTTCTTGGAAAACCCATTACAAAGTCCATTGAAGTTGATTCCCATGGTCTAGAGGGGATTGGTAGGGGTTGGTACAGTCCTTGGTTAGTGGGTACCCCTTTTGCTTGTTGGAAAATAGTACAAGATTCTACAAACTTCTTGACTTCGTTCCTCATCTTTGGCCAAAAATAACTTCTTTTCACTGAATCAGTGGTTTTATCTATCCCAAAATGTCCTCCTAAGCCACCACAGTGTTTCTCTTTAATAATATTTGTTCTCATGGAACATTTACGAATGCACAATTAGGCTCCTTTGAACAAGAGTCCATTCTGAATCAGGAAATCAAAAAAATTAGTATGGTATTTGCCTACCATTTTAGTGCATACCTCAAAAATTTCTCCAAATTTTGGATCATCTGCATATAGGTGTTTTAGGGAGTCAATCCCTACACTCTGAAGTTGTACTTCTTCAATCAATCCAACCCTTCTACTTAGGGCATCAGCCACTTTGTTTGTCACTCCCTTTTTGTGTTTTATATTGAAGGTATAAGCCTACAACTACTCCATCCATTTGATGTGTTTTACTCCAAGCTTCTCTTGACTGTTAAGAAAACTTAGTGCATGATTATCAGTATAGACAATGAATTCTTTAGGGAGCAAGTAGTGTCTCCACTTTTTCAGGGCCTGTACCATTGCATAAAGTTCTAAATCATATGTAGAATACCTCTTCTTTGCATCATTCAATTTTTCTGAGAAAAATGCTATAGCCTTACCTTCTTGGCTCAAGACTACACCTATGGCCAAGTGTAATGCCCCGCCAGGGAACCCAAAAGAACTTAACCTAAACATGTGACTAAGTTTGCAAAATAATTTTCTTTTTAAAGTTAACAATCAATAACATCAAAGTTTCACATTGCGGAAGCAAAGCATAGCAATAAACAACTAACATAGGTTACAACTCTCAAGGGTTCCTTGACATAGATTACGAAAGAGTAATTAATTAATATAAGATAAAGATATGAATCCCAAGATTACATCTAAAAGATTAATACAACATCATAAGCATGATTACATAAATACAATTGGTACCCTAAGGTAACCATAATAATAAGCATCCACTGCACATGTCGCAGGGTATGTGAATACAATAATTAAAAAGAAATACAACATGATATCTCTGAATACCTGATACAATGACACAAGATCACAAGAAGAAAGAAGAACAAGAAAGAACAACTGCAACATGGATCATCTAGCCTCGGTGCACGAATGTCAGAATCTCAAATGGTAAAAGAACCACTACCACCCAACCTCGTGAACCTAAACGGTCCACTCCCACTGTGCTAAGGAGATAACATCAGAACCCACTCAGATAACAACAACAACAACCAAGGAAGAGGTCTTGAAAGCTTCTATCTCAAGGATACCAAAAGTACAACAAGGTATAACATACACTACCAGAGGCAACCAAAAAATGTAGGAAACCTAAGATGCATTCAAGAAGTGTCATCACACAAGTCAACTCTAAGGTTATCCTGGTAGTCCCTTCAGACCCCGGTGCCTTAGTGACTCTATGTGATTATAGTAACCTTTCGTGTAGACAAGGTACTACCTATTCCATATCCAGTCCATAAAGGTGGCAAGCATCATCTCAACTCCCATCCTAGTCAAACTCAATCGGGAACTCAGGCATGGGCAAGGCACAAAATATCATTTTAGGTTCATTTTAGATTGCCAATGTTTATTAATTATCACTTATTACTCTACATGTAATTGGATCTCCTAGTAGCCACTTCCGGGCTCTGGCACCAATTCACAAGCCACTTCCTGATATACACTTAGATGACCTACCCTAGGGTTTCACAAGCTCAATATGAACTCTGAGCTAACACAATTCCTGAATCTCTACAACTAGATTCAACATGCAAGACCAATAACCACTAGGATCAAACCCACCTAGGGTTTAGAACATCTCATGCAAACTAACTACGCATGCATGGCAAACAACATGGCAAAAATAAAACTACAACCCCTAAAATCAATACAAGTCAAATTGACCAAGGGCATCAAAAGTCTTCATATAAAACATGTACGTTAAAGATTGCATCACAAACATACTCAAGGATATACAATTTCCAATTTGTCCAAAAATCCTATATCAACATAATACTTAAATCAGCTATGAGCATTCAAAAGCATTACAAAAATTTACCTAACTTTCCAAATACATTTATTTTATGAATAATCTAGCAACAAAATTTGTCAAATTAAAATTTATACAATTTGAGATTATACTTTTACAAGTCAATTGTAAAACAATTATAGTACAAGCAAAGATCTATAATTACTAAACTAATTTCTTTTAATAAATGATTACACAAACCAAATATTAAAATATTTAAAGTAATTACAAGGAATAATCTATAATTATAAATAAAATTATCCTAATTACCAAAGGAATTAATATTAAAAAGATTATTTATTAATTAATGAAAATTACTAAACAAAAGTTATATTAAATAAAATATTTAAATTTAACATAAAACAAAACTAACTTAATAAATTAAATTAATAACATAATTAATAAACTACAATCAAAAAAGTTTTTTATTTTTTTATTTTTTTTTAAAAACATATTAAAGAGGGGGGGGGGGGGGGTACCCGCGGGTCCCCTATGCCCCTGTCCTCACTGTCCCCTACGGCTGGCGACAGTACCCTTGGTACTGCCGCACGGCAGTGCCAGGGTCCACCAATCATGCGGTGGGGTTTTTAATAAACCCAAAAACTTTTAAAATTAAACTTTGCTATATGATTTTTTTTTAAACACATTTTCATTTTAATCTTTTCCAAATTTTTTTTATTTTTAACATAAATACAAAAACAAATATCTCCTAAAAGATATATTAACATACCTTTTAACAAATCATTTAATTTTATTCTAATCTCCATTTTAATTTAATGTATACTAAAACAAGTTGATGTCACACACACAGATATATATATATATATATAATTAAATTAAAATCCCATAAATACAAAAATTCCATTTACATGCAAAATATCCCTACTCGTTCCTCAACAAGATCAAAACCCTAGTCTATATGGGTTTCCAACTGATCTACAATGAATTCACAAGCTTGAGGTTTTTTTAAATAACAGATAGATAGATTAACAGATTGCATGAAAATTTCTTTTCTCTAACATCCAACCAATAATAACAACACTACGCTACTCAAACAATCAATACCAACAAGTACGAGGAAGACACACTTTACCATTCCTACAGAGATCCGAAAAGAAATAACAAGAATAAATTTTGAAACCTACCTCAACAAAATTATATAGATTTGAAGATGAACAGAACGAAGAAAAATAGAATCCAAACTTTTCGAAGAACTCTCCTCCAAATCTGTCTCCCAATTTCTATCACAAAACTGTCTCCAAAATTCCTCCTCCAAAACCTGTGTACCCGAATAAAGGCTAAAACCCCCAATATTTAAAGAAACTTCCTTTCTCATGCATGAATTTGAACTCAACTCCAAAAAGGGCTTTGCATGAAAATGAACTTCAGTTCACAGTTCAGCCTCAGTTGAGCTGAAGTCCCCTTTCCACTTTGACTTTAGTTGAAAGCACATAACCAAACTTCAACTTGAATTATTAATTCAATTTCAATCAATTATGAATGTGCAACATAATGCATTCAATTAATTAATAATTAGAACATTTAGTTAACATAAATACCACATGTCAAAATAACCCTTAATTTAATAAATATATTTTAATTAAACAAATGTTAAATTTCATGATTTAAATAAATCAAAAGTGAGGATATTTAATTAATTCATATTAATTAAATATTTCAACCACACTCAAAATAACATATAATTAATTTATGCATCAACTATACAAAAATAATAATAATAATTAAACTAAATAAATATATTTATTTAATTACCATTTAAATAGTATGCCACAGCTAAAAATAAAATGATCTAAAAATAGAAATCACACCAAACGCCACAAATCAAAGAATCAAAAAGACCTAAGAACCCACATTCATGCTCAGGACATAGGTGTAAACTCTTGCCAGTTGGACGAGTTTAGAAAGGGTGGAAACACAGAATCTTGTCCCCTACTTTAGGACAATAATTGGCTTAGGTTAGGATTGGAACTGAATATTATCTCCCCTCTTTTACCATTGAGATTAGCGATAGGGCATGCTCATCCTGACAATTCAGGGAAGTCAATGCCCAGTACCTGCGAACCTGCATAAGAGACAAGCATGTGCATATATATAGAGATATAACAGACAATGGTGGGGATCGGCCGATCATGTGGATCTCGCAAGCAAGTAACTACGACTCCATCCCTCAACCACATCAAGCACATCAAGCAGAAATGTAAAACAAACACATCAACCATACACATGCAAGTATGGGGTCAGTAAAATCACAAGTTTTAATGATTCCCTAACATATATTCTATCATCCTAAAGTAATCATATCATTTATAAAATCGGACAAGGGGCGAGGTACTACACCAAGTTGCTTGCATCCGTTTCAACAGTGAATACCTTGTTGAAGTCGGGGAGCACTAGGATTGGGTATTGGGCCACTCTATTCTTGAGATATTGGAATGTATCTGCAGCTTCTTTAGTCCATACAAACTTATTCTTTTTACCACCTTTTATAGTATCCAACATAGGAACACACACATGGCTAAAATTCTTAATGAACTTCCTATAGAAAGTTGCTAGACCATGAAAGCTTCAAACATCACCTTGGTTCTTTGGTGTAGACCAGTTGATGATTGTTGCAACCTTTTTTGGATCCATTTTTAGGGTGCCTTGGGAGATGACAAATCCTAGGAAAACAAGTTCCTTCTTCCTGAACATACACTTTTCCAAGTTAATCACTAGTGTTGATGGAGTCTCCTCAAAACCTACTCAACATGATCAAGATGTTCCTCTTTTCTATGATTGTAAATCAAAATGTCATCCAAACATATGACCACAAACTTACTAATAAAATCAATGAAAACCTCATTCATGAGCCTCATGAATGTACTAGGAGCATTTCTTAAACCCAAATGGCATAACAAGCCACGCAAACAAACCTTCAATTGTCTTAAACGTTGTCTTCCATTCATCTCCTAATTTTATTCCGATTTGGTGGTAGCCTAATTTTAAATCAATTTTTGTGAAATAACCCACAGTGCCAAGTTGATCCAGCAAATCTTCCATTCTTGGGATTGGAAACCTATACCTTATGGTAATTTTATTTAAGGCTCTCTTGTCAGTACACAACCTCCATTTTCCATCCTTTTTAGGGGCTAGGACTGATGGGACTACACATGGACTGAGGCTTTTCTAAATCAGTCCCTTCTCCAACAGTTCACTGACTTGCCTTGCAATCTCTGCATTCTGAGAAGGTGTCATTTTGTATGGGACCTTGTTAGGTAAGGATGAACCAAGTATCAAGTCAATTTGGTGACTAATATCTCTGAAGGGGGGGAGGCTTGTGGGCAGGTCACTGGTAGTGACATCACTGTATTTTTCAAGTAGCTCCTTGACTTCATTTGGTATAGGATCCTCCTTATCAGACCTTATAGTATCCTTAGGCTTGGATATTAGGACAAAGGCTTCAGTTTCAGACTCCTTCAATGTTTTCAACATTTCTTTTTCACCCATGATGATGATAGTAGGTTCTTTCTTAGATTTGTTATCAGACAGGGGCTTCATGGTGAAGGTTTTCCCATCTTTAGTGATGGAGTAGGTATTCTTCCTATAATGATGTGTGGCATCCACATCATATTTCCAAGGCCTTCCTAGAAGGATGTGGAAGGCATCCATTTCAACAATATCACAAAGAAATTTATCTTTAAAATATGTAATTGAAAATTCTATCCATGCTTGTTCAATCACTAATATTTGTTGACCCTTAGTTAGACAAGAGACATGGTAGGGAAAAGGATGTGTCTTCTTGGGAAGATTTATTTTTTTAACCATTTCACTAGATACCAAGTTTTGAGTTGAACCAGAATCTATGAGCAAGTTACATACCTTTTCATGACATTTGATCTTTGTCCTGAAGAGGTTCTTTCTTTGTGGAGGTTCTTGGTTTTGTGGTACTTGAAGAAATACTTGTCTCATCATCTAAAATCCTCCTTCTTCTGGTTCCAAGTCCCTTACATCTATATTGTCTTCTTGTTTGTCCTCTTCAATGAGTTGTGCTCTTTGCTCACCTTGATTGTTATTGTTCCTCATCTAAGGGCATCTTCCCGCATGGTGTCCCAACTAATTGCAGTAGAAACACTTTAGGGGTCCATTTCCTCTTCTTGTGTTTGTTCTTCCTCTATTGAAGGGTCTCCTTCCTTTGTAATTCCCTCTTGAGTTTGAATCACTATTTTCTTTTTCTCCTTGGTCAAGGGTCTTGCTACTATTGCCACTATACTGTCCTTTATTCCAAGAGGTTCCTCTCCCTCTAAATTTATTCCCATAATCATTGCTCTTTCCTTTGCCAAACTCCTTCTTTCTCTTCCATTTCTCCTCTACCTTTAGTACCATTTGAGAGCACTTGTTGACTGTGGCAGGGTAGTGTAGGCTAAGTTCCTCTTGAATGGATACTTTGAGGCTATTCATATATCTTGTTAGTTTTTCTTCTTCATCTTATGCAACATTTTTCTTCATACATAGCTTTAGGAACTCCTCGGTGCATGAGCCTACATCCATGTCTTTTTTTTTAAACATTGCTTCCTCCTATGGATTTGTAACCCATAATCTTTAGGCACATATGTCTCTTTGACTAGGGCTATCATCTTGTTCCATGAATTTATCATGCTCTTTCCATTCTTCACCCTCTCTATTTGGATGAAGTTCCACCAAGTTAGGGTTTCTCCCTTCAACTTGGATCTTTCCATCTTCATTCTTTGCTTTTCAGGGATGTCCTCACATTCAAAGAATATTGTCAAGGCCTCTATCCAATCCAAGGCCAAATCTGCATTCATCTTACCACTGAAAATTGGTAAGTCTATCTTCTCTTCCATGGTCCTTCTTCCCATAGACTTTAAGGCATCTATGAAGGGTCTTTGGTCTACAAGGATGTTCTATTCAGGGGTGTCTTCCTCCTCTTCACTCCCTTCTTCATCACCAGACTCATTCTCTTTATCCTTATCTACCTTCTTCTCAAGTTCTTGAAGTCTTTTTGTTAGGCTGCATTTGTTGCCTTCTATTCTCTTACTATCCTTGCAAGTTCCATGTTAGTAACCCTTGTAGGAATATCTTCATCCTTAGGAGAAGACATAGCTCTGATACCACTTGATGCAAAGTGGACAACTAGAAGCGCCAACAAGGACCAAAACTAGTCCTCAAAGTCCTTAAAAGGTTCTGAGTAGGGGCTAAAAGAAATTTCCCCAATAGTAAGTGCCTCTCACACTTATCACAAGTGTAGGAAATGACTTGATCCTAGGTTATCACAACCTGATCTATAAGGGGTACTCAATCACTGAGTCCTATCAAGTCTTCCGAGTCCAACTAATCACTAGCCGACAACTAGATACTTAGGTTATTTTGTACATATTTTCCCCAAATGTTACAATAAGAACCAAGGGTGACCATACCCTTCTCCTTGGTCTATTTAGGTTCTTGACACAAGAGCACAACAAATCATATGCCATAGAGACATCAATTTGGGCATATTAGTCTTACTATTCCAGTTCTAGGCTTGTAGCCCTTTAGAAGCATAAATGCTGACTGTGAACACACTATTCCACACAACCTTACCAACTAATCATGGATTTTGGTACCCTTTTGGGCTTAACAAAACATGCGAAGAGTGCAAGACTTGATTGTGAATGCAAGACACAATGGAATGTTGATTTCACCTTGGAACTAAGCCTAATTATGCTATGGTTTGCACTACAGGTACCTCTTCCATACATCCAAATCCAAATCCAATGCTTGGATCATGTGAGGACACATATGAGACTTCAAAATACCAATTCACAAGGCTTGGTGATTCTTTAATGGTGAATTGTGTGGACTGGTGTCAAAATTCAGAAGGTGCACACATGGGTATGTACACCTAGGGCATCACTAGAAATCCACTTCCCTGCAAGTTGAGGACCTGTGCCTGCAAATTCTTAAATAACATATCAAAAACATGAATTCCACCAAGGGCCATCAAATTCCCATGGTGGAATTGGAGATTACACACAATTTTCACGAAACCCTAGTTCAGGGCTCTCAATCTGGAAAACTGGGAATCAAACTTGAATAACTTTCAAATTTGAGGGAAATAGGACATGCGATCAAGAACTAATGAAACCTAAACACAAGGGTAACCAAAAATGTCAGTCCTTCATGCTCAGGCCTCTGTACACATCCGTACGAATTTTTTGATACTCAAAATTTTAGGAAAATAGCTATATTTTTATTGATTTTGAATGCCAAATTACATCATCTTACCTTCCACCCACCTATTAGGGCTTATGAAGGTCTTTCCCAATGGTTACAAACCAATTTTTAAACTATCTAGTCATTGGGAAGTTAATTACAATTTTTGGCAAAAGTTGTCAAAGTTGCTCGGCAACTTTACAACTTTTGTTGCAACATTTTGCAACTTTTTATCCTAGGTGACCAAACTTGGTCCAAACCTAAATCTAATGATCCAACATGGATCCAAACCATTAAATCATAAAAATAGAAAAATCCTAAGGTTTTAGGCCCTTTGACCATCTTTGACCATAGTTGACCAAGGCTAATACTTGTGCCAATCCTAGAACTAGGTCTTACAATTTGGTCTAGATGCCTAAATGATAGATCCAACCTAATCTAGAAGTTCCTAGGACTTTGATGAATCATTATTTCTTGTGGGTACTCCTACACCAAAATGTCTTGATGGCTCGCGGGCTGCAAGCTAGGGCATCATACATTGTTCATGAGCTCACTGTTTAATGTTGGCATTGTACATGAGCTCACTGTTTAATATCTGGCCAAGCCATGTAAATGGTACCATGCCAACCCAATCAACCCAACAAAATGTTTCATGTTTATGTTTTTCAAATACACTCATTCACCATTTTGTTCTTGTTCTTCACACAAATGTTGCATCAAAAGTAATTGTAAACAATGATTCAAAGAAAAAAGAAACAACTACAATAGATCACACCCCAAAAGAATATAGTCAAGGAGAAATAGTGTCCTTTGGATCTAACCCCATCTTTTCCTTCCTTGCAGGTTTTGGATCATACAAGAGCATACTGGATTGAACCCTGAGTCAACACTTCATTACTTCAGGCAATGTTTGGTACCTTCATTATTTATGTTCATCCACTTATGTATGTTTGCATATTCATTCATATTCTTATGAAAGTTGGCTATTAGTGACCATATAGGACCAGTCTTGATGAAATTTGGCATGAAATTTTATAACATAGTTTCTTTAGCATTTGATCTTTATATGGCAGCCATGACTTGAGGTAGGCATTCGAGCTTTGTCTTCTCATTAACTCAATTTCATTTTGATGGCATTTGTTGATTTAATGGAAAAATATGAATGTTAATACTGGCATTGTTTTCATCTTTGCATTTGGAATGCTCGATGACCCATGAGCTTTGAGAGCTAGGGCATCGTTGCTATTACCTTCAAGGCATTGTGTGAAGTTTGATCTCTCTTTATTTGTTTTTTATTGATGTTCACTATGTGGTACCCCCTGTTTATGATCATTTCATGAGAAAATGTCTTGATGGCTCGTGAGCTACAAGCTAGGGCATCATGCATTGTTTATGAGCTCACTATTTGAGCACCTCATGTCCCTATTTGATTGGTCAGTTCTCTGTTTGTTATATTGATGTTATTAGATCAAATAGGGACATCAGTAATAAAATAATACACTTACTATTTTGAATTTGAGGTCTGGCATCATGCAATGTTATTGTTGTCAAAACAGTAAGTGTATTAATGTATGATCTAATAGCAGCAACCTCATTGATCATTACCTTTCACTCCTCCATCATTATAGAAGAGATAACTACCTACAACTATATTTCATAATTCCTCCTTTGAAGTCATAGGTTAGTTTAAAATGGAGAGGGGTCTTGAAATATCGTAAGTAAAAACATTACACAGTGGCATTCAGATTAAGTACAATATGAATTCAAATGCCTTTAATTATGTTACACTTATGAGCACCTCATATCCCTATTTGATTGGTCGGTGCTCAAACAGTGAGCTCATAAACAATGCATGATGCCCTAGCGTGCAACCCGCAAACCATCAAGACATTTCCTAATGAAATGATCATAAACAAGGAGTACCACATAGTGAATATCAGTAGCAAAACAAATAAAGAGAGATCAAACACTTCACACAATTCCTTGAAGGTAATAGAAATGATGCCCTAGCTCTCAAAGCTTGCGGGTCATCGAGCATTCCAAATGCTAAGATGTAAACAATGCCACTATTAACATTCATATTGTGCCATTAAATCAACAAATGCCATCAAAATGAAATTGAGTTAATGAGAAGACAAAGCTCTAATGCCTACCTCAAGTGCTAGTGCCCTCTTCCCACATAGTGTCAGCCTCTTCGCACACACCAAACTTGAATGCCCTCTTTGCACCACACAAAAGTGCAGTGTCGTCTTCGCGGCAGCTCTTCAAATTCACAAAAATTACAAAAGACACTTTCTTTTTCTTTTTCTTTTTGTTTATAACCAAGTCGGTGTCATAATTAAATTAACAAATGTCATCAAAATGAAATTGATTTAATGAGAAGACAAAGCTTGAATGCCTACCTCAAGTCATGGCTGCAATATGAAGATCAAATGCTAAGGAACTATGTTATAAAATTTCAAGGCATCAAATTTTATAACTGTACAAATATAAAATTTCAAGGAATGAAATTTAACCTCTGATTTGACCTTAATAATGTCCCCTCCATTGCTTATACATGATCATGTATGCCTTGTGTTGATGGGCATGGTGGGTTACTGTTGTGGATGCATCATTTGGAAATGATGCCATAGCAACATCAAATGGAACAACAACATCTGGTGTTGTTGTTGCACTATTTGGATGATGCAGTCACAATAGTGATTCACCAAGTGTTCATAGAGACATAAATGCAGCCACAACAGTGATTCACCAGGTGTTCATAGAGACATAAATGTAGGGCTTCATTTGGATTCCAACGCCTATACACTGCACATGTTCCTAAGTGCACATGTTTTGTAGTATAGTTAATTTTAGAAGTGAATGGCTTAACTATGCACATGCATAATTGTAGATGAGGATCAATAATATGGTGTCAGACATTTCTTAGATCCTTTGGATCTAACTCCATCCTTTCTTTCCTTGCAGTTTCTGGATCATACATGAGCATACTAGATTGAACCCAGGGTCAACACTTCATTACTTTAGGCAATATCAAGTACCTTCATTATTTATGTTCATCCACTTATGTATGTTTGCATTCATTCATATTCTTCTAAAAATTGGCTATACTCATATTCTTCTTGTGTCTGAGTCTTCTAACTATGATCAATTTAATGTTGTAAATCTTGACAAAGAATTCGATATCAACCGATCATATATCCATTACAAATGATATAACTCCATTTGAATAAACATACATGCCAACCATTTGACAAAATTTCCATATGAAATCTAGAGCAATACATTAATTTTATAGCGAATTCATGATTTATAATGCCTTTGGTTTCCTACAAAGCCTTTGGCGAAATCTGTCAGAAAATTAAGTTTGGTTGAAGTAAGTGTATAAATGAAGGATGAAACACATAGGAAGCTATGAGAAGCTATGAGCAGGTGACATGAAGCTAATGAAAGGAGGCATCTCAATGATGTTAAATCACAGGGGATTCTCTTTGTATAAATAGATAATTTTAACAATGTATAAAGTCCTTCACAAGATGTAATAAAAACATTGGCAAGGAACGAGAACTCTTTGACGAAATGCCACAATAGTGGTGTCTCATGCAATGCTGAGATGTTTAGTTATATGCAATGCTGAGATATTCAAAATATTGTTGGATAAATAGATAATTTTAACAATGTATAATGTCCTTCACAAGATATAATGAAAACTATGGAGTGAACTATGTTTGTATGATTATATAACTATTATCTTATGTCAAGTATCCCACACAGTCTCATGGATTGTTAGGTACAAGTCAATACACCCCATACAGATTAATGTCTTTTACCATTTGTAAGATATCTCTCTCATTGCCACCTGTCTTTCTCACTGCATGAAGTGCAGGTACCAGCGAATAGGTATTTGTCAGAATTGTCTTCCTCGAGCGAGGAAAATCAAGGAATGGAAGAAGAAAGTGATACATTTAGTACGTGTAATTCAATAAGATCAACTCGAGGTCAAAAGATCAGAAAGAAATTCAATAAATGCATAAAATTTTTCCTTGCTCAAGGGGGGTCATGTTCTTATGATAATGAGAGAAAAGGCGACTCCGAGCTATCATTTGGGTACAAACATCTACAAAAAAAATGGGTCCTCGATGAACTTCCTTCAATAAACACTAATTTTTGTGTTAAAGAGAGGATATATCACATAGCACCATCTTCATTACATGGTTTGAGCCTATTTTCCATGGATGGCATAAAGGTCTCTTACAACAAAGTTGTCGAATTGATGGAGTATGTCAGACCTTGTTATGATTATAGTAGTTGGATGCAGATTGTTAAATATAAAAAAAGTATGTGTAGGTATGCACTCGCGGAAAATTATATACAACAAAAATTCAGTGAGCAAAGTAAAAAAGTAGCTATATACATTGATGGAAGACCCAAAGCATCAAGAAATATTGCAAGTTTTATAAACAATACACGGCCTGCGTCAACTAAGAAGCAACCCAATTGCATATTTGAGGTGCACGAGGGAAATCATGTATTTGTATGTGCGATCAAATCAATACATGGAGGCGAGGAGCTTCTTATCGATTACAATTTGAATCACATAGATACAAAAAACCCCATCACTATCATGGACAAGGTGGTACACATTTTGATAATTGTTTATTATTCAACGTAACTTAGAATAAGAACATGTGTTTCAACATGTCTGAATTTTTTTTTTTGAAATATAGAGCTATAGTATGGATCAAGAGCCACATGATACGCACGGCGGTGATAGTTCTCATGGGACTTCTTCTTCTTGACAAGTAAAACTCATTGTTGTTGTACAAATGCACATACAAGAAAAATGTTAATGCGTATTTTTTGTTATGTTAATGAGTGTTTTTTGTTGTTCTACTATTTTGGATTGCTTTTAAATAAAGGGCTAATAATATTGTTCTCACAAATGAGTGTTGATCAAAAAAAGGGAAAGGAACAAGTAGTCCATGAGGAGCCACAGAATGAGCAGGATCCATTCAATGTTGATTTTTTATCAGAGGTTGATCCTATGGTTGCACTGGAAAAGGTCCTTCATGCAATATCAAAAGAGTTAGCTCGAATGGAAAATATTCAACCTCACACTCCTAAAATACAGAGTGCATCAAATATGTTGATTGGCCATGTTCAGAACTATAGAGTAAGTATTAATGTAGTTTTTAATTATAACAAAAGCTCAATAATGATTCGTATAGTATACTATTTTATTTATGTCATTAACTAAAATATATATGTGTTCTCTTTATAGGGGATGCTAAAAGATTAAAGGGCATTACCTCATATGCAAATACTTTGGATGGTATGTCGTATGTTTTATCCTCCATCTTATCCATGGTTATCCATATTTTTTTATGCTCTAACAATACTTTGTGTTCAGCACTTTCTATTGAACCTATGTTGAGTATGGCGCCTGGTACGAGGATCAAATCCATAGAGGTAGTTCCACCTACAATGTCGGCAACACGTAGCATGACCACATATGCGATGTCAACACCTACTATTGGTAAGTAGACTCCTCTTTTTCTCTCTTATTTATCATGTGTTTATTTCACCTAAACTATATATTCTTTCTTAGGGGGCATTTTGTAATATTTGATTCATTTTATGTAGGAGGCGATGACACAATTCCTGGATGTACTCGTGTTAAATGTACAGGAACAATACAGTGTGATCAATTGCTCATGAGCAATGAAGATGGACTTCTCTTGAGAGTAGCCCAACTTCCAAGTACTTTAAAGATTGATCCTTTCTTTTACTATACAATATAATACCCATAATGTAATGCACTAACCCCTTGTGTGGTCCCTTGCAATAACTAATTATAATAATCTCATAATTATCTTCCAGGGAATAATCTATTTTATGAAAAACTTAATGATGAATGTTTGCGCATTTTCGGGCCGACCATATGCACATGGTATCATATTTTGATTTCATTGCAAGATTAGATTTCATTTCATCCCTATCTTCAAGTATATTAAAACGTATCTTCACTTCATTTATGAATCTAACAATTTTTTTTCTTAAAAGGTGGTCAGTACAAGATAAAGGGTTAAAGAATAAACTCATTGACTCTATGAAAACACTTTTTGGACCCGAAGTCTTTCATAGACTTAGACTCCTTGACAAAGCGGGCAATATTTTGAAGTATATTAGGGACAACTACAAGACCCAAATTGAACACAACCCTTATTATGAGCGGCCTCCCTATATTCCTATTAATGAGTGGGAGGATCTTAAAAAGGATGCACTTGAGAGAATTTCAAGACATAGTGGACGAGTAGTATCACCCAAGGAAAGAAGGTACGTGATAATGTTAATAATGAAATTATGTACTATTTACTTTTTGTACTTATGTGATCTAACATATTTCAAACAATATCACATAGGTTGTCTAACACAACAAAGGCAACAATAGCAAGAAAACAAAAGCATGGGCAACACAAGCTTGGCTTGGGTGGATATTCAAAACTTGTTGCACGAGTTGTAAGTATTAGTAAATGAAAAATTGTATGCAAATATTTATAATTAAATTGCAATCAATTTAGTTTTGATGAAATTCACTACAATAAAAATTCATGGTACCAATAAAAAATGCAAGCCTTGGAGTTCAAAAAATTGATTACAGAAGAGGACAAAAAAATAGGCTACAAACAAGGCTATAAAGTTGTGGTTGAATGATACGAGTAATGAGTGCACAAGGTTCTTCTACTAGATATTGTGATCAGGTAAATAAGCCAATTGATTTTTATTTCAAGTTGAAAACTTTACCAATTACTGTATTTGATGTTAAGTTACAACATAAAGTGAATATATTTGTTTTAAGTAAGGAAACACTGATTATATATTTGTTTAAAACCTTAAAGTGAATATATTTTTATGTATTAAACAGAATGATTAACATTTCTCAGTATTTGTCTTGTGTTTATATGTATATATTGTCGATAAATGCACTAATTATTTACATTTGAATGTAGCCTATCGATATTGATGCTGCACCGGCCAAGCACAACGGAGGCATCGATTCTAATGTGAATTGTAGTACTCAAGTTATACATTTTCTATTCGAATTTTGATTAATGAATATTTAATAGAAGTAAACATGTTATATTGAATTTGGTGTAGTAATAAAAAATTAATTATAATGTGTTGGGATTAATAAAACATTTTGTATTGCAGTCGCAGGGGATGTAGAGGTTGTTCTCGATGAGCATGTTGAGGTTCAAGCTGCCGAACAAGATGATGTGGTTGGATGGGGTAAAGAGCGTCACGTTTATGTTTTTTAAAGTATTGAAATGCTTTTAACAATAATGAATATATTTTTAAATTAACCCCAATTATGATAATATGTTTTTAATTAATGAAGCCTTTTATTTGTTAATGCAGAGGACCCACCTTTGCAAAGGATAGTGAGATCACGTGCACGATCGAAAGAAATGATGATGTGGACACAGATAGGCCTCTGCAATAATATAGGGAAGTAGAAAAAAATGAATAGCCAAAAAAAAATGATTCTCATTTATGCAACTTATTTGATAATGGCTGATGTTTATTTGATAATGACTGATGTTTATTTACACATGTTTGAGCTTAGTTCCATGTTTTCTTTCATTATTGCATTTGAAATGTTAATGGGCTGCATACAAATGTATGTTGTAATGTTGGAGGGGTTTTCGCTAAATTTTAGTGGATTTCATATTTTGGGAGAAATTAGTATTAGAATGTTCAATGGGTTCTTTTCTAAAACACACTACTTGAACAACAACAAAACTTGTAATACAAATGCTGATTGCAACTACCAAGTTAGAAGCTTCACAAAAAACCTTAAATCAGCATCTTGTCTAGAATGGTTAATCAATTGTTTAAGGTGGATTAGTTGTGATGATGACACATGTCATTCTGATTCTTGGAACTTGATTTGTAACCATAAGTGATGGAACTAAAGGGAGATGAAGGAATACCAAATAGTGAATTTAGAAATTTTCATTAGAGAAATTGCAGTGGAGGTCTGATCAGTAGAGAAGATAGTAATGACCGCAGGAGAATGAATAGTGGTTACAGTTGTAGCGGGGAAGAAAGTGGAGGCCATCCATGAAGAAACTTACCGACAGAGATGGTGTACAAGAAACAAAGGAGACTAGTGTACTTTTTAATAATAACAAAAGTTCAATAATGATTTTAGATGTTAACTGTGACAGTCTCTTGGTTTCAAGCAATGCAGAAGGAGACACCTAGTTCAATATGCAATCTCAATTCATATACATAGGATATCAGGTGGAGCTAAAAAACACAAAAGGGTTGCATTTTTTATAGAGGTCTTTAATTTCATATTTTAAGTTATAGACCATCGTGAACATTGTAATTTTGACCTATTAAAAAAATGTAAATGTGTTGTGTTTTCTTAGCTCCATCTGCTATCCGTGCATATTATGCTTGTGTTGCATGCACATTCTCAATTCAGAGTGGGAAAATCTTATTTTTGATGCGAGGGAGAGAAGCCAAACACATAAAGAACATGCAAATAAACATGACAGCTACAAAACATAAATGTAGGTAGCACAACAGCTGAGAAACACAAATGTAGGCATCATGGTCAAAATTGTTTGGAGACACAACATAATTGAATGCTATACCCAGAGGATGCAACACAACCACTACTCCTACAGTTCTAAGTTGACATTGCGGGATCCAAAAACCATATATAGATTCTTTATCTTTGGTTTTTGGATCCCGCAGTGTCCACTTAGAACTGTAGGAGTAGTGGTTGTGTTGCATCATCTGGGTATAGCATTCAATTATGTTGTGTCTCCAAAATATTGTGACCATGATGCCTACATTTATGTTTCTTAGCTATTGTGTCCCAGGACCCCTATGACCCTTTACGATCCCTAAGAATATATCTTAGAGGTCTTAAAGTGTTATAAAGGGTCATAAGAGGATCCTAGGAGGGACCAGCTGAGCTTCCACCTTCACGTGGTTGGCCCTGTTAAGTAGATGATGTTAAACTATTATCAAAACAAAGAGAAGCTCAATAATTTAAGATCCCAATCAACGTACTGATAAATATATATTTATTTTAAAAAAATAGTGTGAGTCATCACAATTATGATGGAAACCAAAGAATAACTGATGACAAAACTAAAAGCAACAGCTATCTATCGGAAACATCAATCACTTCAAGGAGAAATGATCACTTCAACTCACCTCAAGAAGTCTTCACCCAAGATCAAGTCATATCGATCCATCTCAATGGATACCAAATCAATAGATCTCTGCCAAGAACCCAATCGCAAAGAAACACCATAGACCGCACTGTGAACCCATTGTGAAGAGGCATCCAATGTCTCATAAGTCACATCAAACGACCCACTTTCTATAATCCAAGTCTCTCAGCTTAGTTCACCAAGAATAAGACTTCTTCAAAGTCATCACGGACACCATAGTGATCTACAAATTTCCATTGTGCAAGTACTACAAGTCAAGTCACTGCTACACTCCATAGGAACAAAGCACATCCAATTAAGACCAAAGAAGTCAAGAAGTCACTCAAATCAGATTCGAATGCAATCAAGTCCACATATATCCCAAAAACACATCAGGAAGAATGCATCTTTGATCGTCTCACTAGCTTCTTATCATCTACCGAATCTACTGCAAAGTCATCTCTGAATGACATAACCAAATCATAAGCACGAATAAAAGACCTCGACTCAAAAAACCACCTTGCAAGTCGATCAAGATCTGAAAGTAATGCAACCAGCTAGAACCAAATCTTCAAGAACACCATTCTGAATCGATACAAACTCGATTGACAAATATATTTTTTTAAAAAAATTGTGAATTCCATCGTAATTACGATGTCTCTAGGAAAGTGATGACAATCTATTAGAAACTTCCAACGCACAACCTTCACATGCAAAGCATTTCCATTGGTACACAATCTACCAATGACAGTTACCCATTGGAACATTAGGATAGTTAACCATCGCATGTACAACATTTCCATTGGTAAATTAACTCTGTCTGACATCTAGCTGTCGAAATTGGGACAACTACAAATAGACACGACGGTATATTCGCTATGTTGAAACCCCCTTTTTGTGACAGCTATAGTCATCTTAATTATGACGCCAATCGTAGCTATCATTTTTTTCAACTGCAATGGTAGGTGGTGTCATAATATCGATGGTAAACCATCTCAATTCTGATGCCCTAACATCGAAAAAAGGTCCCAAATGTACTAGTGGGTTATCCCTGCTTACCAAGTTATTTCTTTTGTTTCTTGTTGAGGCCGACTTGTGAAATTAATTATGGTCATAGATTTAATGCTGGTATCTATCATTGGGAAGTGTTTGGACCTAGATCTGGTCATTCCTTCCATTAATGGTGGATTTGAAGGTTGACTTGTTCGATAGCCTCTTCTATATATTGTAGTCTTTGGTTGTAGTTTAGGGAGTCAATTTTGGATAGAGATAGAAGTTAGAAGATTGAAGATAGTTTCAAACCCTCGCATGTTGGAGGACTTGTGTACTTGAATTGTAATATCTAGCCTAAACCAGGAAGGCCTTACAACCCAGCATGTATGAATCAATTGGAATAAATATATGAAAGTTATCTGCATTCTCTCTTTCACTTGTGTGTTTTTTTTCTTCTGCGTGTGATCTCTACAAGGTGGATCTGGTTAGGGTGAGCCTTTGGCCCCTCTCCCCATTCTCCCTTGCATCAAATGTACCCGACATTTGGGACACAATTGTTGAATCATTTGGAACAGTTGGCCTCAAATGACTTCATGTCTTTGTTGCTCCCTATGGTGAAAGCATGTTTACCGCTATAGCTAACAATCGGTTTGATGCAATAGCATTAAGATTATTTCTAGCTCAATCATTGGATAATGCATTGAAAATTTAAAATAAATTTGCATTGGCATGTTTTAAAATGTTTACACAAACTACTATTGTAGAGAAAAATATTCTCTCATAATTACAACTACTAATATCTAAGATTGGAATACCATATGTTGAAAGCAGTCTTGAGGGTTTTGAATTCTACATATTATGGTTTTCATACACATTTCATGCAACTATAAATGTATGGCAAGAAACTCCACCACACAAAGTTGACATATTTTGAAACTATAAAAAATCAAGCAAAATCATCAACATAATTTGCTTCAAAAATAATTCAGGTCATTATCATTATGAACTGCTTGAAGCAAACCAACAACTACCAAATGATATGCATAGAAAACATCCCATGTTGCTACAAGTTATGAAAAATCTATGTATAGCCAAAAACAAAAGCAATTCCAACACAACAAACTTGACCAACATAGAAGTTACAAAGTTGTTGACCATAAATATGACTACATGTCGGTCATTGCGATTATTAAAAGAAGCAATACAGAATAATGATATAGTCCAACCAGAGATGGCCACTATTAACGCTAATAGAACCAAAAATAGAGAAAATCAAACAACCTTATGTTATCAACCTAAGAGGAAATGTCTATTCTATAAGATAAGATCAAGCCATCATCCCAATAGACATGGACATACAAATATACAAAACAATGAAATCACCAAATGCATTAACCTATACTTGTGAAGCATCAATGATACACCTACATAATTATGCAGTCTCTATGAGATGTTATATTTCCATAAATACATTTTCATAGTCGATAAGGAATTTGTCCATGCTTTGTCTTTGCTTCCCATTGCTACTAATCAAAAAAATAATTTCAATAGGCCAGTCCATTTGCAAAAGATGTATAAAATCTACAATAATTGGCAAGGTCCCCGCTTTTGCAACTCCATGGAATATAAGATGCAATAACCGTATAGATGTTGTCTATTCCTTGACTACTTTAGAAGAAAGACTTGTCTCTCTACGTATTTCTTTTTCACAGATCATACAATTAGGATACAAAAGAGCACAATATGGCTTGAATGGTACAATAATCAATGTCCCTGTGATTTTGACAAAGTACAAAGAGCCCTGCCTAGACAAATAGATGAAGCTAAAATAGTAGCAGTGAGATTAAAATGCAAGTTACAATATGACAAGGCATATGCACAAGGCAACGTTAGACCTGCTTGTGTAATAAATGCTTTAACTATTTTTTCAAAGACACCCCTATATATGAAAGAAAAAATATTAATAAATAAAGATAGGGAAACTCTATTTGCCAACAAAGAAACACATAACCATACAGAAATAGAAATGGAAATAGAAATGGATAGTATTTCATCTGACCTTGATGCTGAACCTATAACTGAATCACTTATACACTGGTTTAGTGACTCCCACTCAATCAAAGACCTAGATATAATAATTATTTAAATAGAACCATCAGAAGGGTTTAAACCTCTTGGCATATTCCAATATGTCTACTCAAAATAAATGAATTTCCCAACACTCTTTTATGGCTTTGCACGACCAAACGACATTACCCAAAAAATTATCTATCAAAATTAGAAAAATGGGAGCTCATACATAAAGACAATGACTTCGCAACACATATAACAAATATTTTTTCAAAGCCATCAAAATCATTATTCAACAAATCTCTTCATTGCCATGGGTTTGCATACAAAAATCCAAACTAAAAGGCAAAAAGTTGTTTGAAAAAGATGTGTGCAACCCTGCAAATCTAGAAAAAATATTACGCTCTCCATTAGGCTTCAGATCCCTAAAAAGTATTCAAACATCTCTTGACTATTTGGAAAACACTAGGAAAATTATATTTGCAATGATAAGACAACTAGGCCCTCCAACCTTTTTCGTGACATTGACAAGTGTTGAGCACTTTTGGGAGCCATTATGAAAAGCATTGTAGCATACAACTACTATGGAAAAGGCCAAACAAAATGAAATTATAGAAGATAAAGACATAGATTTTTAAATCAGTAAAAACCTAGTGCTATGCAGTTGGTATTTCAACCATAGGGTCACTGCATTTTGAAAGTTGATGCTCAAAAATCCTAGATTATTTAGCAAAGTATCTAACTAATTTTTTGTGACAGAGTTTCAAAACTAAGGAAATGAACATGTACATTTCATGCTATGGATAGAAGACGCACCTATATACAGACATTATAAAGACTATGAAATAGAGCATTTTGTCAACAATTACATTTCATCTGACTCCACATTGCTCGATGCAAATCTTGTGAAAATGAAAACTCATCATCATACGAAAACTTGCAAAAAGTACAAAACCTCTACCTACTAGTTCAGTTTCTCATTGCCTCCCATGAGAAAGACAACAATATTAGAGCCCTTATCAATTACCAATACTATATTAATAAAAGATAAGGCAAGAAATATCTTCAAGCAACTAGAAAATAAACATTACACAAAAGAAGTTACATTTGATAGTTTCTTGCATGAATTCCATATAGATCAAGAAGGTTACATGTCAATGTTACAGGCAACACTGTCATGGAAAATTGTTGTGCTTAAATGAGATCTGACCGATATTTGGATAAATGCATTTGCAAAAGAGGTACCAAGTCTATGGTATGCAAATACAGACACACAATTTATATTAGATGCATATGCCAATGCATCTTACTCTAGCTCATACATGACTAAGTAGGATAGGACATTGTCACTTGCATTTTGCCAATTACGAGAACAATGTACTTATGCTTATAATGAAAAGGTGCACTTCATGTGAAAACTAGGCAATGCTTTTCTCAACTACCAACAAATGTCTAGTCACCAAGCTATCCATATTATTTTGTCTTTGCCACTACATAGAAGCTTAAGGAAAACTATTTTCATCAATATTGCACCACCAGAAAATATAATCTTAATGGTAAAAATCCCTAAGCTATTGGTAAAAGAGCATGACGACTCTGAAAACATCATGTATGCCTCCGCAATAGAAAAATACATGCAAGGTCAAAACATTTTTGATAGCTTATCATTAGCTGAATATACTGCATTTTACTCTAGCAATCAAGCGTGGGCACAAAAAAGAGAAAAACCATTGATCATACGTTATGTAAAATACAACCATCATATTGATCATGAGAACTATTGTAGAGAAAAACTTATGCTATATGTACCTTTCCAAACTAGTGAAAAAATGTTATTGCTTGGACATAAAACATGGAGTGCGAGATTAGATGCAAACAAAGTCCAAATTTTAAATATTGAAAAAATGTTCACTACACAAGTTCACAGTAAATGGGGTGATATCGAACAAGTTGTAGTACAAGCTAGAAATGACAATTATCCAGTAATAGACCTTGACCAAAGCAAACAATAAAATGAAATAGATAAATATGACATCATGACCGACCTAAAACATGTGAATAATGCAAAATCTATTCACGATACTTGTCCCTCACTATTTTCAAAAATTTCCCATCCATTCTTTCTTTGTAATGATAAATATTTCAATCTACGAAGATAATTGAATAGAGAGTAGAAATTAATACTCAAAGATGTATTAATGACAAATTGAATCACCCCCAAAAAACTATTATACTTGTTCCTAATAGGTGGATCTGGCACAGGAAAAACCTTCACAGCTAAAGCCCTCTTTGAAGTAATGATTCGGATGTACGATAAGCAATTAGATAGTGACCCACTCAAAACCAAGGGACTTATTATCACTTCTTCAGGAAAAGATGTATTCAATGCAGATGGTGTAATCACACATTCGATTTTCCATCTACCATGCAACTCTTCAAAAATGCTTCCTTTGGACTCGAACACACTAGACAGCCTAAGCAAAAAACTAGAACAATTGCAAATTTGATGCAGTAGATAATACTTTGTATAGGTCTATGATCAACAAGTTGCAATATGTTGTTCATTACAAGCCCTATATTGCTCAAGAAGTTGGAATAGTGGCTATATTTCAAGAGAATCCCAAGGAATATCATATGGTTACAGTCAAAAGGATATTCAGCTATTTGAAAGTGACAGTTGACTATGGTCTATTGTATGCTTATGATGGTGATTTATCTTTGAGTGTGTTTACTGATGCATATTGGACAGGAAATGTTGATGATAGAAAGACCATAACTGGTGGTGCATTCTTTCTAGGTAAAAGGCTTGTATTTTGGACAAGTAAGAAGTAGAATTGTATCTCACAATCTACTGTAGAGGTAGAGTATGTAGCAACGGTTATAAACTGTACACAAATTACATGGATAAAGAAGATTATTGAAGGTATCAGAGAAATGGTGAATGAACTGGTAACTATCTTTTGTGATAATACAAGTGCAATAAATATTTCCAAGAAACCTGTAATGCATTCCAAGACTAAGAACATTACAATTATCACTTTCTAAGAGAGAAAGTGCAGGAGAAAGAGGTGAAGTTGGAATATGTACCAAAAAAGGAGCAAATAGCATATATTTTCACAAATCCATTACCTAAGGATACTTTTCAGTACCTTAGAGCTAAGCTAGGGGTTGTGCCCCTACCTAAACAAAAATAAGATGTTATTGATGTATCAATCCACTAAATTTATTGCCATATATTTCATTGTAGATTGATGTTCAAAAGACTACTCCTTAGGGGGACCAATCAAAGAGAGATGAGGATAGTTGCAGTAGATGTAGACTTGGGCATTTTGTGCCTTTGGCATTGTTGTCAAAGGGGGAGAAAAAATAGTAAGGGGTAGAAGTATCATAAAAGAGAGAAGAATCAGAGAAGAGTATGTGAGGAGAGAAGAATCAACTAAGAGAGATTATTTATTTGCTTGGTATTGTTGGTGTTGTCATCAATGAAAAATGGGGAGATTATTGGCATAACTGATGAAAAGATAAGTTGAGTATGTTATGGTATGATTTTGATGGAGATCTAATGTAATTTTGATCAATTATGATGTTGTCATTGATGTCAACTTAGTGTTTGGTGGTTAACAGTGTACTTGTTATGCTGATGTATGTTCAAGAGGTTGTATAATGAGATGTGGTAAGAGTTGGAGTGTTCGATCGTAATGGAAGAAAATTGATGTCTCTAGATGGTACATTTATGACTGCATGGGTTTATATTAAGCATAATGTGACTTATGATCGACTGATGATTGATAGGTTAACGAGAAGAACATGATGAAGTCAAGGAGGAATGATTTGATGATTGTGTCAAATATGTTTGGCTTTAAGTGTTACAATACATGATATTTTATCTTGACTATGTTATGGGGTTGTTGTGACCGCATCATGATTGGTGATCAGAAGATAGAGTTTCAATGCATAGAAGATCAATCAATGAAAAGTACAAGAAGTTCTAAGAACAACCAGTCAGATCCTTAACTAGTGATATTGTATCATGTTGTGATAAGTGGTTATTGTTAGAATAATTGAGAGGGGGGTGAATCAATTATCTAGTGTCCTAAAACAAAATGTATAATTCAGAACAATTTCTTCTGCTCGTCGGTAAGCAATAATAATTCCCACTATTTGTGCTTTTACCGATTACCAGTCTAATACTTATAATAGTTTATCGATCAAATCTAACATGTAACATGCAAAGTATGATAACAAACAAATATCATAATCAACACATAACACAAAAGATTTAACGTGGAAACCCTATAAAGAGAAAAACCACATGGGACCAGCAACCCAAAATTGTTCACTCTTCTGAAGTGAGGTCGGTTAAGACCCAACCCTGTTAAAGGTTACAAACACACTGTCAGGTGTGACCTTGTTAGAGGATTTTAGACTAGAAGTTATCGTCCAACTAGCATTCACTATGGGGTTGACAGGATAACAATGTTCATTCTATGAATGATACATCATAAGACTTTCAAAGTCCACTCGGTTAAGAGATTTAAACTATATACAATGGTTAAATGTGTAACAATAAAATGATCTGCCTTAATGCAACTTCACTTGCAGATTACAGATCAATATTCAGTCCATACAAATCCTTCTGATCAATATTTCACTTCAGATTCAATACTATATCAACTTACTGTCCGTCGGTAATAGCTCTTTGTAGCTCGATAATTGTTCTACAACTCGGTTCTCACTAACCATTATGATCAGAATGCATGAAAACCTTGTTCACGTGATACTCCTGTAGGTTCTCCTTCTTTTCGGCATCTTACTAAAGAAATTATGTTCTCTTATATAGATGAGTAAATCATTTTCTTCTCCACCATCATATTTTTCCACTTAATCACATCCAAAGATTTTTCCACTTAAAAATTTCTTGGTACTTGTGTCAATAACACATTTCAATCTTTTTCGTTAGATCTTCTTTGAATTTTGTCAGTCGTTGATCTGCGTAACAAACTTTATTTGTTACCTCGATGTTATACTCTTGCCAGCTCATCAATCTTATCAGCTAAACTAATCATTTAATTCATTCTATTCCACTCAGTTAACAAAGAATGCGTCGGTGAACACTACTTGGTTAATACTACGATCGGTATACACTACACTCCATTAGTGTATACTAGAAATGCTTCATTTATTGACAGCACTGCTTTGTGTCTTTTAGCTCTATACTTCATTATAGATGAATGCAACATAATGAATTCAATATCATCAAGTCATAGACTCATCAACAAGTTACTCAATGTGTTCCTTATCCTCATCTATCATGTGCATCTTTCCTCATGTAGATTTCTCTATTCTTCATCTCTTTTCCACTTTTCTTCAGATGTCTCGGTATAGTAACTTACAAGATGAGTGCTATCAAACTAGTTGACATCAATGACAACATAATACTAATTTAATCATATTACATATCTAATCAACAACTTCTCAGTGATCTTGCAATCACAGATCCTTCAATCAAATTCCAAATCAGTTGTAGTCCAACAATCTCTCCCTTTGGCATTGATGACAACTCAAGTAATATGAAATGTACCATACACATACCAAACATACATTCTACAACCTTGTGAACAAATGTTGTAAGTCGAATAGACTTAATATGTTTAATCACTACATTACTGAACTAGCATTAAGTAATACAACTTTACCATTCTGTAGTTGTAATCTTTTCAATTCTCTGTCTCATTCAGATTGACTCTCCCTTAGATAATTCTCGTCGGTGCTTGTTTCAAACCTTTCTACCTCTTTCATATTGTTCATCTCTCCCTTTCATATATGTACATTCCTTTCATATTGTTCATCTCTCCCTTTGACAACAATGCCAAAGAAACAAATAAACAATCAGCTCTATAGTAGCCAAGTAACTCTCTGTGGTGTTCAGTACTTCCTCTGTATCTCTGTATACTGGTATCTCATTGGTTCAAATGCTCAAACTTAATCACAACCTTGAACATGATTCAAAGTGTGAACTATGTTGCATCAACATGAATGATCTTCTGAGAAAATTAGGCTGATGCAACAACCAGATCACCTTAGTGACCGATAGACAGGGGACAGACCCCAAGTCTAGTCCTCAAGTATTCAAATGTGTCCTTCGGTAGGGGCTTTGTAAAAATATCAGCTAGTTGTTCTTTAGATGTAACAAATTCTAACTTAACTTTCTTCTCTTGCACTTTTTCTCTTAAGTAATGATACTTAATAGATATATGCTTTGTCTTAGAGTGCATCACAAGATTCTTTGAAATATTAATAGCACTAGTGTTGTCACAGTATATAATCACCGGGTCAGTGATTACCTCATACATTCCTTCCAACACTTGTTTGATAAATGCAATGTTTGAACAGTTAGTAGCAGCAGCAACATACTCTACTTCAGCCATAGACTGAGAAATACAAGCCTGCTTTTTACTTATCCAGGTTACAAGTCTTTCACCAAAGAAAAATGCTCCTCCGGTGGTGCTTTTTTTATCATCCACATTTCCAGCCCAATCAGCATCGGTGTAAACTTTTAGTTTAAACTTCCCTTCCTTAGGATACCATAGTCCATAATTCTCTATTTTCTTCAGGTATCTTAAGATCCTTTTTGTAGCTATCATATGTGATTCTCTAGGATTAGCATAAAATCTTGCAACAATTCCTACAGCATGTGCTATATCTGGCCTATTGTGAACTATGTACATTAACTTACCAATCATAGATTGGTAAAGTTTCTGGTTTACCTTAGTAGTCTCATCCTCCTTTGTCAATTTGCATCCAGTAGCCATCGATGTTCCCACAAGTTTAGCATCTTCCATGCCAAATGTCTTCAGTACTTCCTTTATGTATTTAGATTGTGTGATGAAGATTTCATCACTCTGTTGAATCACTTGTAGTCCAAGAAAGAACTTAATCTCTCTGAACATAGACATTTCAAATTCCTTTTGCATTTCATCAGCAAATGCCTTGCAGACAAGATCTGAGCCTCCAAAGATAATTTCATCAAAAAATATTTCAGCAATGATAATAGTATCATCGGTATCACCTTTCACATATAAATTAATATTTTCACTTGTTCTTACAAATCCAATACTTAACAAATAAATATTTAGTCTTTCATACCATGCTCTCGATGCTTGCTTTAGTCCATATAAATCTTTATGTAGTCTACATACCATGTATTTATTGTCGGGATCAACAAATCCTTCAGGTTGTTCAATGTAGACTTCTTCTTCAAGTATACCATTCAAAAATGCTAACTTCACATCCATTTGATAGACTTTGAATTTCTTATGTGCAGCATATGCAAGTAGCATTCTAACTCCTTCTAATCTAGCAATAGGTGCAAATGTCTCACCATATTCAATGCCCTCTTCCTGTGCATCTCCCTTGCATACTAATCTAGCTTTATTTCTTGTGACTTCACCATTTTCATTCAATTTATTCCTGTATATCCACTTAGTACCGATAACATTCTTATCTTTTGGTTGGGGTACTAAGGACCAAGTTTTGTTCTTTTCTATTTGTTCTATTTCCTCCTTCATTGCATTAACCCATTCTTCATTCTCTAATGCAACTTTCACAGTTTTAGGTTCAAATTCACAAATTAAACATGTACCTTGTCTTGTTTTGCTTCTGGTTTGCATTTCAGCATGTCTGTCTCCAATGATTTGTGTTTTAGGATGATGTCTCCTGACAAAACTAGCCAAGACTTGATTTCTCCTTTCTTGTTCATCCTACTCAGGGTCATTTTCTTGCTCAGTAGCTTCTTCATGTTCGTCGGTTTGTAGTGCCTATTGTACCGCATTGATTCCCTATTGACCGGTTGTCACTGTCTACGGTGTCAGTAGATACTCTGGATATTCAATGTAAGTGAATCTACCATAGTCTTCTAGTTCCTTTGTACTTTCCTCAATGTACTTATCATCAAACTCATCAACACAAACATTAGTACTTTCAACAATCTTATTTGTAGCCTTATTCAAACATTTGTATGCTTTACTTGTAGTGGAATATCCCAAAAATATCTCTTCATCTCCTTCAGAATCAAATTTTCCATTTCTTTCATCCTTCAAGATAAAGCATTTACTTCCAAAAATTTTGAAATAACTTATAGTAGGTTTGTGTCCAAACCATAGTTCATAAGGTGTTCAGTTTGAGTCCTTCTTCAATTATACTTGGTTAAGAACATATACAGCTGTGTTGACAACTTCCCTCCAATATGTCTGAGCAACATTCTTTTGTATCATCAATGTTCTAGCACAGTCAATTATAGACTTATTCCTTCTTTCAGCAATGCCATTTTGCTGAGGTGTCCTCGGTGCGGAGACCTGCCTCTTGATTCCATGCTCATTGCAAAAGTTAGTAAATTCATTAGAGATAAATTCACCTCCTCTATCAGATCTTAAACATTGTATTTCCTTACCGGTTTCTTTCTCTACCTTAGCTTTATACCACTTAAACATTTTGAAAGCTTCAAACTTCTCCTTCAAGAACATAATAGTCATCAGTCTAGTATAATAATCAACAAAAAGAATAAAATATTTATCACCAGAACAGCTCTGAGTTCTCATAGGACCACACAGATCGGTATGAACCAACTCAAGTATCTTCTTTGTTGAATAGTCTTTTCTTTTGAAACTAGACTTAGTCATCTTACCTCTTTGACATTCATGGCACATAGCATGATTAGGTTTTGTCAAGTTAGGCAATCCTCTAACTCTTTTCTTTCTACTAATCTTGATCATGTTGTCAAAGTTCACATGGCATAACCTTCGGTGCCACAACCAAGTATCTTCATTCTTAATTAACAAACAAGAAGACTAATCCATATCAAGATAGAATAGATTACCTCTGGATTGTGTACCAGTTCTGACAAGTCTTCCTCCATCATTATAAATCTTCACCTGTTTGCTCTCAAAAGCCAGTCAGTGGCCTGAGTTGTTCAACTGAGCCACACTTATCAAATTATAGTTCAGTCCATCTACCCAATATGCATTTTCACATTGTAATATATCATTGATCATCAGTGGGCCTTTACCTCTTACCATTCAAGGTGCATCATTTCCCATTCTCATAGATCCTCCATTATATTCAACAAGATGATCAAACTTCTCTACATCACCGGTCATATGATGTGTGCAGCTACTGTCTATGATCCATGTATCATTCTTGCTTACTTTAGAGATCAGGGCTGTCTCTTCATGTTTCTCTTCCTCTTCTAAGTCATCTTTCATAGCAACAAATACAACTTCTATATCATCATCAAAATCAGATTCAGTTTCAATATCTTCGGCTATGTAACATAAATTTTTTCCTTTTTCATCTTGGTTGTCTCTGTTGTTTTGTCGATAACCTCTATTGACTCTTCTCCCATAGCTTCCATCAAATCGGTCTTTGGATTTATCATCATCTTTCTTCTAAGGACATTTAGCAGCAATGTGACCAACTTCTTTACAATTAAAGCATGCTAAAGGTAGCTTACCTCTATACCTTCATTTTCCTTTGGGCAATCTTCTAGCCATAAGTGCTTCAAGCTCTTCAAGTTCATCATTGATATTATCATCACTATCACAATTCTTACTATTCCTGCTAGACTTTCCAATCTTCAAAGAAGACATGAAAGCAGATTCAACAGAAGGAACAACACTATTATCAAAATTGTTTCATTCAAAGGTTGTAAGTTTACCAATCAGAGTGTCAAGAGTGAGGTTGGATGTAGCTCTTATTTCATGAATTGCAAAAATCCTGATTGCATAAACTGGTAGCAAAGTTCTGAGAATCTTGCTTATCACTGTTTCATCATCAATTACTCTATCAGATGCTCTAATAGCATGTACCACCTCTTTGAGTCTATTTGAATATTGGACAATATTCTCACCTTCTTTCATTCTCATATCATCAAATCTGCCTCTCAGACTTTCAGCTCGGGCTCTTTTGACATTCAGATCTCCACTTTAGATTTGTGCTAATTTATCCCACATTCCTTTGGTATTTGTGCATGTCTTGATATCTTCAAATTCAGCATCGGTACAGGCAGCAGCAAGTTCCATCATAGTAACATTGTGTTCATGCTTATCCTTTAGTTGATCAACAGTTAGGGGACCAGTGGGCGGTTACATGTAGCCATTCTCCATCAGCTCTAGTGTTGAGTTCCCAATTCTAGATATGTGCAGCTTCATTTTGCTTTGCCATACTGTGAAGTTCTCTTTGTTCAGTTTTGATACTTCCCTCTTATAGATCTTGAGACCTTTATGCTTAAGTCCTTAAAACTCTGTTCCAAACAACTTGAGCTCTGATACCAATTGTTAGAATAATTGAGAGAGGGGTGAATCAGTTATCCAGTGTCCCAAAACAAAATGTATAATTCAAAACAATTTCTTCAGCTTCTGCTCGTTGGTAAGCAATAACAATTCTCACTGTCTATGCTTTTACTGATTACAATTCTAATACTTATAACAGTTTACTAATCAAATCTAACATGTAACATGCAAAGTATGATAATAAACAAATATCACAATCAACACATAACACAAAAGATTTAACGTGGAAACCCTATAAAGGGAAAAACCACCTGGGACCGACACCACAAAATTGTGCACTCTTATGAAGTGAGGTCGGTTAAGACCCAACCTTGTTAAAGGTTACAAACACACTGTCAGGTGTGACCTTGTTAGAAGATTTTAGACTAGAAGTTATTGTCCAATCACCATTCACTATGGGGTTGACAGGATAACAATGTTCATTCTATGAATGATACATCATAAGACTTTCAGAGTCCACTCGGTTAAGAGATTTAAACTGTATACAATGGTTAAATGTGTAACAATAAAATGACCTACCTTAATACAACTTCACTTGTAGATTACAGATCAATATTCAGTCCATACAAATATTTCTGATCAATATTTCACTTTAGATTCAATACTATATCAACTTACTATCCGTCGTTAATAGCTCTTTGTAGCTCGATAATTGTTCTACAGCTCGGTTCTCAGTAACTAGTATGATCAGAATGCATGAAAACCTTGTTCACGTGATACTCTTGCAGCTTCTCCTTCTTTTCGGCATCTTACTAAAGAAATTATATTCTCTTATATAGATGAGTAAATCATTTTCTTCTCCACCATCAAATTTTGCCGCTTAATCACATCCATAGATTTTGACACTTAAAAATTTCTTGATACTTGTGTCAATAACACATTTCAATCTTTTCCGTTAGATCTTCTTTGAATTTTGTCAGCCATTGATTTGCATAACAAATTTTATCTGTTACCTCGATGTTATACTCTTGCCAGCTCATCAATCTTATCGGCTAAACTAATCATTTAATTCATTCTGTTCCGCTTGGTTAACAAAGAATGCGTCGGTGAACACTGCTCGGTTAATACTATGATCGGTATACACTACACTCCATCGGTGTATACTAGAAATGCTTCATTTACCGACAGCACTGCTTTGTGTCTTTCAGCTCTATACTTCATTATAGATGAATGCAACATAATGAAGTCTATATCATCAAGTCATAGACTCATCAACAAGTTACTCAATGTGTTACTTATCCTTATCTGTCATGTGCTTCTTTCCTCATGTAGATTTCTTTGTTCTTCATCTCTTTTCCACTTTTCTTCAGATGTCTCGGTATAGTAACTTACAAGATGAGTGTTGTCAAACTAGTTGACATCAATGACAACATAATACTAATTTAATCATATTACATATCTAATCAACAACTTCTCAGTGATCTTGCAATCACAAATCCTTCAATCAAATTCCAAATCAGTTATAGTCCAACAGTTATGTGTTTGAAGGATCATAGTAACGTGGAGTGATGAGCTAGAATTTTCATGTTTATGATGATCAAATTTCTTGAAGTTGTGCAAGAACATTGGAGAGTGTGATGTGGTTTGACTTTTCTTTGTAAAATTGAATGTGTGATGGATTTGGAGGCTGACATGAATCTGAAATTGTAATTGATATTTGGTAATACATTTTAAGGTTCAAGGACTAAGCAGGAATGAATTGTAATGATGAAATTCAAATGTATTACAGTAGATTTTCTGCCTCAAGTTATAAAGAATATTTATATGTAACTTGATGTATTATGAGGTGTGAGTGTGGAAGACAAAGATTGCCAAGGCATGTGTGTGATTGTAGGGTTTGGATGTGTATTGCATAAAAAAGAATAAACTTAAACAAACTAAGATTATCCTAACATATTCATGCAAACCTCAAAATATGGAAGCAAACATGCAAATATGAAGAAATGAAATAACAAATAAGATTAAGCTATTTTAACATAATGAAAACCTCCCAAAAAAGACTAAGTGTTGATGATTTTGGTTGTTGAGGGCATGTGGTTGCTCACAAATCCTGGAGCATGACAATATGTAAAGAAGGCTTATGGAAAGAGGAGAAAAGCTCTCAATTTATAGGATTTTTAGGAAAATGGATGGTTGATATTGAAACTTGGATGAAGGGCTAGGATTCTTTAGGATCAATGAGGTGGCCATGAGGTGGAGGCCAAGTAGATGCCATGTAGATGACATGTGGATTAGGGTTTGACCATTCAAAGGGGGAATGATTCTCACACATGTGTGAGAAACTTTTGAAGGTGACATGTCCATGATAAATTGTAAGAAGGTGTAAGAGGGATAAAGTTGCTCACACGTGTGAGAAACTTGAGAAAATGATGGCTCAATGACAAAGGTTAAGGGTTGTAAGAGGATGGGAGAACCAAGATATTGGAAAGTGACATGTCAATGACATGTGGGAGACAAGTGTGTAAGGTTTTGTAAGAGTGTGTAAGAGTCACATGTGACCAAATTCACATGTGACTTGGGTTTGGATTAGGATTTCTTAATCCTTAGATTAAGGTTGTGCAAATGATTAGGGATTGATTAAGTGGAAGATTAGGATTAATTAGTAGGAAAGTGGGTTGCCTTGGGTTAGAAGGATGGGTTAGGTTAGGGAAGTGAGGTTAGGTGAGGGTTAAAGTTAGGAGGCATGTGCTCAAATAGAATTAAGTATAATATTTAATTCTATGTAGGATAAGAGGGGATTAATTAAGTAAACAAGATCATTTACTTAATTAAATGGAGGATTAGAATGAGGGGAATGGGATAGAATTAAATAAATGTAAATTTATTTAATCCAGGATAAGGGATAACGAGGAGTGTAATTAAATAAATGTGAATTTATTTAATTAAGGTAGAATAAGGCTAAAATTAATTAAATAAATATTTATTTAATTGGTTAGGATAAGGGTAATTGTTAGGACAATTTTAGGTGTCTACATTTTGCCCCTCTTTGATGTAGCATCACAAAATGATGTTAGATCAAAGAAGATTAAAATATAGTGGATAAAAGGGATAAGACTAGTAGCATGATGCCCCAAACAAACAAAAGGATGAAGAAGGATGATGAGGAAGGATTGTTATGCCCCCTCGAGAGGACATGCGGGTTTGGAGAACATGGGTGTGCTCTCGAAAAGAATAGGAGTGTGGAAGGAAGGGGAAAATGTTATGGAGGATGAAGGAAGAATAGATAAAGTCATGCTACAATGGTGTGAGAAACCTAAGTTTGATATTGTACTTAACACTATGCACCAAGGTATGAGGAACCAAGATGACAATGTGTCAAGTACGTAAAAAAAGTGGTCAAATACAACCAGATTCCTATGAGACCATGATATGGGAGATCATGATGTCATTGCGACAATAGAATGCAAAGAACATGATAAATGCAAAAAATAATAATACAAACAAGAAACAAGTAAGCATGCACAACAAACTGAATGCAAACCAAAATTTTGCCCCTAGTCAAGCTAAAAACCAAGTGATGGATTGATTAATGATGATTGTCTGAGGATGGCAAAGCTAACAATAAGAACAATGCACATCCAAAGGACTAGGAAGGATACATCCCATGATGATGATTGGATTAAAATGGGGATCAATGGAGTATCAGCTGATTTGGGTCAAGATGATGGGTTGAGTAAGGAGTGACATACAATATTACAAGATTGGATTGATTAGATTAGTATTGATTGCACTTGATTGGACTAGTTTGGGATTTTTTTATTTTTTTTTTATGATTTTATGGATTTTTTGAGTTATTGATGAGTGGATTGGATAGTGAAGGGAAAGATGAGTTGGATTGGATTGGAAGATTTGGATAAGATAATAGGAGTAGAAATGAATTGGATGGAAGATGATAGGAAGGAGGGAAATTGAGATGATTAGAAGATAAATTAGAAAGGATTGGATTGGAGGAGAAATGAATTAGATAGAAGAATATAGGAAGAAGGGAAAATGAGAGGATAAGATGAGAGTAGAGCAATTTGAGTGAATGGATGGGAAGAAGGGAAATTGATTAGATTAGAAGATAGATGAATTTGATTTAGTGGAATTAGAACATAAAGGAACTAGAGAGGAAGAATTAGAAGATAAAAGGAGTGGATGAAATAGAAGAGAAATGGATTAGACATGAGAGGGAAAGGACAAATGGATATTATTGGGGGAAGTTGGAAGAGTATTGAATGGATTGGGACCAATGACAAGGGAGAACCAAGGAATGGTAGATGAAATGGGGATGAATATAGTTTATGGATGGAAGGTAGATGGATGGAATGGATAGTGATAGGATATGGGGGATGAAAAGGGTGGGGAAGGAGGTGAGGATCCAAGGATGACGTGGAAAAGGAGGAAAATGCCCCACACGAGAGGTAGGAGAATGGACAAAAAGATGGGGGATAAAAGATGTATGAAATGGATTGGATGGGTATGAATGTGCATGGAGGGAATGAAGGAATGTATGTTCCAAAGTAGGTATGGATATCATTTATTATTGATGTTTGTTTTTGTTGGTGTTTTTGGTCTTCTAGTTTTATGAAGGAAAAGGGATGAAAGTGGGAAGTGGATGGATAAGATGAGAGGTATGAATAAGATGGACGATAATGATAAGGAGGATATGGATGGAAAATGACAATGTATAATGTAGGGAGTATATGGATAGAAGAATACAATGGAATAGAGGGAATGCATGGGATAACCAAGACCAAAGGCATGGAAAGGAGGATGGAGCTTTATAGGATGATGGAGGTGTTAGTCCATTTTTTGGTTCATTGCAAAATCTTATGAAAATGGCCTCCTCCCTGCAAATATTTTCAAAATTTGCCACAGTGTCAAAAACTCACAATATTTTTGAAAATCTATGATGTTTTCGGCCTATGCATTATTTTCGACCCTGTGCTTCCTGCTTTTGTGCGCTTATCCTTTGGCATCAAAAACTTTGTGTGTTGTTTACCTTGGTCTTAACTGCGCAGGTGCGATGGATGGTGGGGCCCAGTCCTTCAAAGGTTTCTTGTCGCTGATTCTCCAAGTTCTCTGGTGGTTACATCTCTTATTCGGTGACCTGGCAACTATGTTGTCATGCAATCTCTTGTTTCTGGCGGTTAGGTGCCTAACCTTCAATGACTCGGTGACTATTAGTCACATAATCTCTGAGTGTTTGGCGGTTAGCGGCTAACATTCAACGACCTAGCGGGCGATTAGTCGCGTGGTCGCTGAATGCTTGGCAGTTAGTTGGTGGGCCCGGTATTTCTTAAGCGGAGTAACAATGTAGATGAGATCTACAGTTGCCGCATGATCGTGAGGACTATTCCTCTCCTTTGCGATTATGTGACCACCATCCGATCTTCCCAAAAGGTAACACTTTTCTCAGCAGTGGGTCCTGTGTCTAGTGGCTCGACGGTTTTAGCAAATCACGTGATGACATGTGGCATCAGGCAGACCCAGGTGGGGTCTAAGGTTTAGCGGAGTGGATAAAGATCTGGCGGTGCTGACAAATTTTTGTGTGTTCGCACGTTCGTGCATTAAAAAGGTGATGCCCTAGTTTGTTTGGTGATTTAGCGAACCATGGTCGCGTGATCGCTAAGTGATTTAGCGATGGTGTAAAGTATCTCACGAACTAGTGAAATTCCTTCGGTCGCTAGTTCGCCAGATAAGTGGGGCTGGTGTTTTCAATGACAAGGCATTTCTTGATTGGCTAGCAGGTGACAGGGTGGCAGTCTCGTGGCCTTGTCGCATGATCGCAGGGGCCACTTTTCGGCTATGTGATCATGCGACCGCTGTTTGGTTTCACAGTTGCAGATTTGTGTGGGTCCACGGTGCCATGCTACTGACGTGCCCATTTTTCATTCATTGAGGGATTTATGAGGTGGCCGAAGACCTTTTTGCGGGGTTTGTGACCGTTGACCGTGGCTAGGAGACCGCGGTTGCATGATCGTAAAGGTTAGTTTGGTGCCTTGCGATCATGCGACCAAGCATAAGATGAAGCCATAATTTTTGTGGCGGTGAAATTGATGACCGCACGATTGCGCGACTAGGGGCAAATAGTTGAGGAACATAAACCCTGCGAAGTGCAAAGTAGTCGTTTGGCTTCAAATTTGAATGTTCTAAGGGTTTCCAGCAATAGAAAGGACTGAATTTCAATGCAGAAGTGATTGGAACTGGTAAGAAGTAATTTATTTGCCATTGCAGTGTGGTCCAGGGTATGATGATCATTCGCAAGGATTTGTACCATGTAAGAAATGTTACAATCTTGGCTTGAGAAGTGTTTGCAAGTGGTTGATTAGACTAGTTTTTATGGCAATCTCCTGATCTTAATGTCAGTCTGAGATCTTTTCTCTTGGGGTTGCCTAACTTTCATGCCCCTGCAATAAATTTTTGACTGCTTCCAATTGGTTTAGCTATTGTAACCTATACCTTAGCTGTCTGTAGCTTGTTGCAACCTATTATGGGTTTCCAAGGTAGCTAATGGTATAAATAGTCAAAATTTTGATTGTGTAAGGGTTCCAAATTCTGTCAGTTCCAATGAAGGGTCCTTTTCTTGTAGATTTTCTCCTTCTCTCTGCATATAGGGTGTTCCTCTTTCTCTTGCTGGTTGAGAGAATATAACGCATATTGTAACAAACTTGTGTTATGTAATGAGGATTCAATTTATTCTTACTATTAGCAAGCTGTCTCCATTTGAATTCTGAGTCTATTAGTCATACATCAAGAGTGTTTGATTTGTCTGCTTGTATTGCCTATGTGTTTGCAAGTGGAGTTGTCTTCACAGGGATAACTAGTTTAGGATTAGTATTCAGGTATGTATGAGCTGAAATATCAAGGATAGGTCATGCTTATCTTCTAGTGGATGTTGGTTAATGTATTGTCTGATTCATAGGTCTCTTCTAAGGGGAGGGTTAAAATCTTTTGATGGATAATAGCATGTTTGAATGCACAGATGGGTGTTAAGTTGAGGTTTGGTCATGGTGTGTGATTGATGTTAGGCATCAACACATTGAGTATATTGTTTCCTTGTTTCACAACTATCCCTTGCAATACTATGTTTGACTCTGTGGCCCACTGGATAAGGCACTGATCTATTAAAGACTTAGGGTATCTCAGGGGTCCCTTCTATCCATTTAAAATTATTTCCATTCAGTTCCACCCTTTCCCTTTCTTGCTATTAGTGTAGGTCTCTAGCTTTTAGTCTCATTCCATGCAAGTAGGGCTATTGCATGAGACTTTCTATCATTGGGGTACAGGATACCTATAGGAGATTGATTGTTATTCCACATTAATTTGTCTACAAGCCTTTGGTTTGTCATGAGGTGTCTTGAGTGTGCAGATGAGGCAATACCCACCTGAGTGAATGTGGAGCTCAAAGAAGAAGGAGGATTTCTCTCTATCCTCATCAATTGGTTTGTTTTTCTTGTCAAGCTTGAGTGCCTAACCTATGTTTTAAGCCCAACCATTTGATTCAAGTTTGGTCCTACAAGGAAAAGAGCCAACAAAATGGTGACTCCGTTGGGGAGAACAATGAGAAGGAAGTGTATTTGTTAGAATCTCTAGTGGTTTCAAAATTGTGCAGTATTTTATTGACCAGATTGATTTGCCCATCCGAGTCACCAGCAAAATGGTGACTCTACTGGGGAGAACAATGAAAAGGAAGTTTATCTATTAGGATCTCTGGTTGTTTCAAAATTTTGTGGTATCTTATTGACCAGATTGATTTGCCCATCTGAGTCACCAACAAAATGGCGACTCTGTTGGGGAGAGTCTTAAAAAGAGTTAGATATAAAAACAAAGCATTTGCAAAATTTTCTCACCTAGTTGTGAGTGGCGGCTCTAATTTGTCTCTGTTTGATCAGTGCATCTTCTGATAAACAGTGCATGTTATCCTAGTGAGTTTTGTGTTGGTTGGAAGAAGAAACAATAAATTATTTTCCTCTCAAGGAGGTGGCGACTCTCCATGACAAGGTTATCTGATGGAGCTGCATGGTGAGCTCTAGATCTGCCTTGCTTCCATTCAACAGGTTTCAAGCTGCAAGACTTTCAGGTATTCTCTTATTGAAATGTTTCCCTATCAAGTGTGTAGCACTGTTGTAAAGGGATGAGTGTTTGTGGGTAGTTCCTCATGGAGGAATATAGGCCCTTTTATTTTGATGGCATTGAAGGTGCCCCTAATGAGTTCTCTGCTGAGGATGGGAAGTGCTTTCCAAGATTCATGGTTGGTGGATCTATTTCTGCAAGCCAGCATGTTGATGTTGTCATGGGTATTTTTGGAGATATGGATGTTGAACATGAAGATATTTCCATGAGGTTATTTGTGCACACATTTTTTGATGGTGCAAGAAAGTGGTTCTTGTCCTTGCCTTCATGTTCAATCCCTTCTTGGGATGTGTTGAGAGCTAAGTTTGTTGAGCATTTTGATAAAGTTGCTGCTCTCAAGAAGGAATTAGCAAGGTTGAAAATAGTGAATTGGTAGTTAGTAGAGGACATAAGATTGCTAAGACTAGTTGCTCCTAGTGATGTTCATGAGGAGGCCAGTGTTTCTTATGTTGATTCTCACTATGCAGAGAGTGTTGACTATGAAGTTGATTCTGAGATCAGTGCATATGAGGATGTTGAAGATGAATCTGAGGATGGCAATACTTCCTTTTTGTCTGCCGATTTTTCTTGTCAACATGAGAGGGCAGTTTTCTTGTCTCAGATTGATGATGTTTTGTGTGAAAGGGAAGATCTTGAATATGATGCAGATGATGATTCCTGCATAGATTGTTTCACACAAGATGATCTAAGGCCAAACGTCTCCATTCTTGTCTTGGATAAGAATGATGTTTGCAATGATAGGGATGTAGCTGAGGAAAATGATATTAAAGCTCAAAGTCCACTAAGTAGCGAAAGGATTTCAGCACTCTTGGCTGAGGAATTTCAGAGGTATGCCCCTGCTTTAGATTTTGATTTGTAGCTCTCCTGTGATATAGTCTTTGACACTGATAATGAGGCTAGTGTTCAAAGTGACCATGAAAACCCATGTATACAAGAGTTCCCCTCTAGTAGTGACTCTACAGAAAGAGAAGTAGAAGGACATGACAGTGTGTTTTCCTGTCATCAAGATTACAGTGATGAACAAATTTCTTGTTCAAGCCCTTTTCCTATTTCTACTAAATATGATGCTGAGTGTGACAGTGTTGAGGACCTAGTCTTCAATAGTTGGGACATATTTTCTTCTGGAGAAAATAATGATGATGCAATGTTCCCCTGTTACAAAAGCTTTAAAGAAGGCCTTCACTTGGTTCATGATCCAGTTCATGAAGATGTCATGGAGGAACCAGGTTGCTTAGTGGCTAAAGCAATGCATAAAGGTAAACCAGAGGATTCAAGTCCTTTTCAGCTAGGTAATTCTGATGTAATGCATGATGCTCAGTATGTTTTATTTTCTGATGCATTACAAGGTGAGTTTTTTATTCTTTCCAGTCAGCAGGAAGCAGTAGATGATGTTCCCTACTTCTTGAAATTTGAATATGAATATGGTGGTTGTGACTGGGAAGACATGGGTAGTTATCATTACAGTTTCATTTTTCAGCCCATGGTTATTCACATATGTTTGCAGCAAGGTGGTCATGAAATTTTCAGGTGGCTGGTTGCACATGTGGATGAAAATCAGACCTTTGGTGCAGGAGGGTTTTTTATTTTCTTTGGGTGGCCCAGGGCCACTTTGTAAAGTTCTATTGTAAATTCTGTAAATATTCTTTCCCTTTCCTATTGTGTGTTTTTTCCTTCTTGTTCCCTGTGTTTTTTGAGGTCCCTTCCTTTTTGTCCAGTTGGTGGTCTACTCTCCCAGTGATTCTGAATTCTTGCCATGCCTGCAAGAGACATGCATCCCCAACTAGAACCACTGTTAGTCCATTTTCTAGTTCATTGTAAAATCTTATGAAAATGGCCTCCTCCCTGCAAATATTTTCAAAATTTGCCACAGTGTCAAAAACCCACAATGTTTTTGAAAATCCATGATGTTTTCGACCTGTGCGTTATTTTTGACCCTGTGCTTCCTGTTTTTGTGCGCTTATCCTTTGGCGTCGAAAACTCTATATTTTTGAACTTGGTCTTAACTGCACAGGTGTGATGGATGGTGGGGCCCAGTCCTTCAAAGGTTTCTTGTCGCTGATTCTCCAAGTTCTCTGGCGGTTACATCTCTTATTCGATGACCTGGTGATTGTGTTGTCGCGCAATCTCTTATTTCTGGCGGTTAGGTGCCTAACCTTCAGCAACTCGGTGATTGTTAGTCGCGTAATCTCTGAGTGTTTGGTGGTTAGCAGCTAACATTCAATGACCTGGTGGGCGATTAGTCGCGTGGTCACTGAATGCTTGGTAGTTAGTTGGTGGGCCCGGTATTTCTTAAGCGGAGTAACAATGCAGATGAGATCTAAGGTTGCCGCATGATCATGAGGAATATTCCTCCCCTTTGCGATCATGCGACCACCGTCTGATCTTCCCAAAAGGTAAGGCTTTTCTCGGTGGTGGGTCCGATGTCTGGTGGCTTGACGATTTTAGCGAATGGCATGATGACATGTGGCATCGGGCGGATCCAGGTGGGGTTTGAGGTTTGGCGGAGTGGATAAAGATTTGGTGGTGTCGATAAATTTTCATGTGTTCACACATTCGCGCATTAAAAAGGTGATGCCCTAGTTTGTTTGGTGATTCAGTGAACCATGGTCGCGTGATCGCTAAGTGATTTAGCGATAGTGTAAAGTATCTCGCAAACTGGCGAAAGTCCTTTGGTCGCTAGTTCACCAAATAAGTGGGGCCAGTGTTTTTGATGATGAGGCTTTTCCTGATTGGCTAGCGGGTGACAGGGTGGTAGTCTCATGGCCTTGTCACATGATCACAGGGGCCACTTTTTGGCTATGCAATCATGCGACCGCTGTTTGGTTTCACAGTTGCCGAGTTGTGTGGATCTACAGTGTCGTGCTGCTGATGTGCCCATTTTTCATTTGTCGAGGGATTTATGAGGTGGTCAAAGACCTTCTATGGGGTTTGTGACCATTGACCGTGGCTAGGAGACCACGGTCGCATGATCACAAAGGTTAGTTTGGTGCCTTGCGATCATGCGACCAAGCATAAGATGAAGCCAGAATTTCTGTGGCGGTGAAATTGATGATCACGTGATTGTGTGACTAGGGGCAAACAGTTGAGGAACATAAAGCCCATGAAGTGCAAAGTAGCCGTTTGGCTTCAAATTTGAATGTTCTGAGGGTTTCCAGCGATAGAAAGGACTAAATTTTAATGCAGAAGTGATTGGAACTGGTAAGAAGTAATTTTTTTTCCATTGCAGTGTGGTCCAAGGTATGATGATCATTTGCAGGGATCTGTACCATGTAAGGAATGTTACAATCTTGGCTCGAGAAGTGTTTGTAGGTGGTTGATTAGACTAGTTTTTATGGCAATCTCTTGGTCTTAAGGCCTGATCTTAATGTCGGTCTGAGATCTTTTCTCTTGGGGTTGCCTAACTTTCATGCCCCTGCAATAAATTTTTGACCATTTCCAATTGGTTTAGCTGTTGTAACCTATACCTTAGCTGTCTATAGCTTGTTGCAACCTGTTATGGGTTTCCAAGGCAGCTAATGGTATAAATAGTTGAAATTTTGACTGTGTAAGGGTTCTAAATTTTGTCAGTTCCAGTGAAGGGTCCTTTTCCTGTAGATTTTCTCCTTCTCTCTGCATATAGGGTGTTCCTATTTCTCTTGCTGGTTGAGAGAATATAATGCATATTGTAATAGACTTGTGTTATGTAATGAGGATTCAATTTATTCTTACTATTACCAAGCTATCTCCATTTGAATTATGAGTCCATTAGTCATACATCAAGGGTGTTTGATTTGTTTGCTTGTATTGCCTATGTGTTTTCAAGTGGAGTTGTCCTCGCAAGGATAACTAGTTCAGGATTAGTATTCAGGTATGTATGAGCTGAAATATCAAGGATAGGTCATGCTTGTCTTCCAATGGATGCTGGTTAATGTATTGTCTGATTCATAGGTCTCTTCTAAGGGGAGGGTTAAAATCCTTTGATGGATAATAGCATGCTTGAATGCACAGGTGGGTGTTAAGTTGAGGTTTGATCATGGTGTGTGATTGATGTTAGGCATCAACACATTGAGTATATTGTTTCTTTGTTTCACAGATGTCCCTTGCAATACTTTGTTTGACTCTATGGCCCATTGGATAAGGCACTGGTCTATCAGAGACTTAGGGTATCTCAGGGGTCCCTTCTATCCATTTAAAATCATTTCCATTCAATTCCACCCTTTCCCTTTCTTTCTGTTAGTCTAGGTCTCTAGCTTTCAGTCTCATTCCATGCAAGTAGGGCTATTGCATGAGACTTTCTATCATTGGGGTATAGGATACCTATAGGAGATTGATTGCTATTCCACATTAATCTGTCTACAGGCCTTTGGTTTGTCATGAGGTATCTTGAGTGTGCAGATGAGGCAATACACACCTGAGTGAATGTGGAGCTCAAAGAAGGAGGAGGATTTCTCTCTATCCTCATCAATTGGTTTATTTTTCTTGTCAAGCTTGAGTGCCTAACCTATTTTTTAAGCCAAACCATTTGATTCAAGTTTGGTCTTGCAAGGAAAAGAGCCAACAGGAGGGAGGATGGAGGAAGTGAATATGACAAGTATTATGAGATGGAGGATATGGATAGGATGTCAAGATCAAATATGGACAAGTGGATGGACGTATGTAGGATAATGAAGAGGAGATGGATAACAAGTAAGGAAAATGGATGGTGTATATGGATAGATGGAATAAATAGGATAGTCAAGATCAAAGGTAAGAAAGGATGAGGATAGACTTAGAAAGGAGGATGGATGGTGGATATAAAATATGGAAGACATATATGGTAGCATAAGATGGATGGAGCTTGCCCCCAAGTGTAGGTTACAAGGGGATGAGGATAAGTGAATGGAGGCAAGAGGTGAACTTTAGAAGACAATAGACATGTGATAGGGAGATGGAAGGAAGGACTCAAGCATCGAGTGTTGTGATATTTCATGGTGTGTTTTGTATCAAGGCATTTAGGATATGTTCTCATAGATGTTGGTAGGATGGATAGATGGTAGAGGAAATGGACTAGGGCAAGGATAATGAGGACTTATGCAAAAGATTGGATTAAAGGAGTGGATGTATGGAAGGATTGGGGAATACTGGATGGGAGGATGGAAGAGTTATACATAAATGGATGTGAGAGATGAAAAGATCACCATTGGCACACACCTTGAAGGGTGGTGGGGAGGTGGAGGAGATTTTGGAGGAAAAAAAGGTGGATTTGGGATATAAGGACCCAAAATAGATGAAGGAGGTAATGGAGTTGGAAAGTAGAGGATTAGGGGACTTAGGAGTGGAGGAAGATTTTGGATTAGCTAGGTTGAATGCCAATTTGGATTTGTCTTTGAGATGCAATTTTTTTCATTGAGTAGCCAAGGAATCCACATGATTTTTGAATTTTTTTTATTTGGGGCCTTTGTGGCCTTTTGAACTTTTCATCCTTTTAGATCATATTTTTCTTTTCTTGAACATGTCTTTTAGATGGGACATGTTGATCCTTCTATTGTTTTTTGTGTGGATTTTTGGCCTAAATGCATCTTTTATTTTTATTTTATTTTATTTTTTTGACTTTTGCATCCAACTTGCTTCCATTAGCCATGGTATGGGTGCATGAAGATGAATGATTTAAAGAGTGTATGGATGGAATTAAAAAGGATGAATGTTGGAAGGAATTCAAGGATGTGTGCCTTTGTGGATATTTCTTAGGGAGGTGAGGTGAACTTGGATATGGAAGATGGATGTAGGTAAGGACCTAAAATGGATGGAAGGGAGGATAGATTAGGTTTGGGAACATAAGGACCCAAAATGGATGTGTTTGAGCAAGGGAGGTAACTTGGGACATAGGGGCCCAAAATGGATTTAGAGGGTGGGGGGGTGGAGGTTTGGACATAAGGGCCCAAAATAGACTTAGAATATGAGGGATGGGAATAAGGAAGTTTAGATTTAGATGGAGAAATTTGGGATATGGAAGGAGTAGATGGGGTACCAACATCTTGAGACATTATTTCTTCAATGGGATACTTAATATTTGCAACACAAAATGTGAGTCCAGGGGTAGGGGGGTCATGAATGGATTGGATAGGTGAGATAGGATTTTTTGGAGGATTAGGATCATGAGGGGGATTGGGGGAGATAATAGGATCGTGAGATGGATTATGAGGGAAAATAAGATCTTGAGAGGGTTGAGGATCATGACATGGAGATGATGGAGTACTTTGATCTTGACTTTGAAGAGGATTAGGTGGCAGATTAGAAGGGATAATGAAATCTTGAGAGGGAAGAGGATCATACAATGGAATGGAGGGGAGGGAATCATGAGATGGAGTGATTTGTTCTTGACATGGAGGGGGATTATTGGATGGGAGAAAAGGAATATCTTCATGAAGTGCAGTATAAGTGGATGTTAAGGCTTGAGATGGAAGGGGATCATTGGATGGGGTAGAGGGGATGGGTTCATGAGATGGAGGGGAGTCATTAATAGATGGGGTAATAGGGATATCTTGATCTTGATTATGAATTGGATCATGAAGTGGATTAAGAGGGATAAATGGATCTTTGGATGGATTGGAAGTATGGGATGGAGAGATGCTAAGATCTAGAGGAGGAGAAAAATCCATAGGAGCATGCTTTGGAACAAGGTATTGACATGTTTGGACTTGGGAGAGTGATGGGATGGAGGATTCGGAGGCTTCAACTTGAGTGAATGGAGGGGTGAAAGAATCATGAGACTTAGAATATTTATGTGTGTGGTGACTTGGAGGGAATGATGGTGAGTGCATGGCTTGTGGAGATTGGGTAGCTTGATTTAGAGGTGCGGATCTACACTTCGATGTTATCTCATCGATCCATGCAAAGAAAAGCATGGTTTTGGATGAGAGATGGGAATGATGGATTTGGGTAAATGTGGGAGGATGAGATCGATTTCCCTTCTCAAAGGTAGATGAAGGAGAAGAAATGTGAGATTATTGGAATTGGATATGGAATATTGAGGTGGAATAGATGGGGATATAGGATTGTCTCGATAAGTGAGAGTTGGATTGTTTTGGTGAGTGTGCAAGTTAGATGAATGTGAGATTGGATTTGTGTGAAGTCGATCTTTATCCATGATGTTGGAATGAAGGTTTGGATTTGGATTAGAAGAAGATGTGGATGAAGATTTTAATTAGGAGTAGATGAAGTGAGATGTTTGAGGATGGATGAAATATGAACTTAGGACTAGGAGCAAGTTTGGACTTTGTTTTTTGATTTGAGAGGGTAGGGCCTCAAGGACTTTGATTGATTGTGAGGGCAGGGCCTCAAGGATTTGATTATTTTGATTTGGATTGATTAAGAGGGAAAGGCCTCAAGGATTTGACTATTTTTATTTGGATTGAATAAGAGGGCAGGGCCTCAAGGATGTGACTGATTTGATTTGGATTTGATTGTGATTTTGGATTTGAAGGTTTGAGACAAACCTAGGTGGAACAAGACCCTATGATGGTGCAAACAAAGGATTGATTTGGATGATGATCTTCTTCTACTCGGAGATGGACTTGTGATCCCAAGCAAAATAGGATAGGATTAATGGGATTAATTACTTGAGACAGACTGATGTTCTCAAAGCAATAATTCAATTAGATGTGTTTGCTAATGATGAGGGTCTATGTAACACTTTTGATTAAATTCTTTCAACCTAGTATTGATTAAGGAATGAAAGATGAGATTTGATTTGATTAGTCTTGATTATGCTTGGATATGGGTCAATCAAGACAAGATTTGATTAAAGTCCAAATGATGATTTTGCTCCTAAGTTCAAAGTAGAAGATTTTTATGAAAATTTGGATTAGAAGATGACATGGATATAGATTGAAATTTAGAATGAAAGGAATTTAGAAGATAAATGAGGGATATTTGGCAGAATTTAAATGGATTGAATGAGGATTAGATTTGAATGATAGAAGATTGACAAGTGGGTTAGATTAGAAAGGTAATGATGTGATTAGATTAGAAGGAAAATGAATGGTGAAATTGGATTAAGAATTTAGATGTGATTTATGAAGGATTACCAAGATGAATATTATGACCTTGATTGAATGATTGAGAAGAGGATAAGATGAGTTTGAAGGATGATTATATTAGAAGAATGATAAAGATGACTTAGAAGAATGATTAAGAGGATTAGAATAGGAAGGACTTATAAGAAGTGATTAGAATGATTAGAACAAGTGATTAGGATGATTAGAATAGAATAGGAATGACTTGGAAGAATTGATTAGGATGATTAGAATGACTAAGAAGGAAGATGATTAAGATGATTAAGAGATGAAGAGGAAGAATGATTAGGATATGGAGAAATGATTAAGGATGTAGACGAATGATTTAGATGATTGAATTGGAATAAGAAGATGACTAAGGATGTTATGGATGATTAGGAGATGATGACTAGGATGATTAGAATAGAGGAATGAATAGGATGAGTATGAGAGATTGGAGGAATGATTTGGAATGATTAAGGTGATTTGGATAAGAAGTATGGAGAAGGTGATGAATTTGATAGATGAAAGAAGTGATGTGGAGATGATATGGAAAGCTTGACTAAAGACAACTAACTTTAAAAAATGTTTTTGTTGTTTTTCTGAAATATTTTGATTTTTTTTAATTTTTTTGAGTTTTGTGATATTTTTGGGTTTTCAAACTTTATATTTTTTTTTGGATTTTGAAGTTTTTTGATGTTTTTGGATTTTTGAAAGTTTATGCTTTTTTGGATTTTTGAAATGTTATAATTGTTTTTTGGATTTTTTATTTGAAAATGCAAAGCAAACAAATGAAATTATATACAAACACAATTTCTAAGGATTAATTTAGATGGTGTGTCCCCTTTTGGCTGCAAATGGGGAAGGTTTTAAACATTCAAGCACATCAAACACACCAACAATTCTATTGAGGCTTCAACTAGGATATACAAGCTCAATAAGGGGATGTCCTCGATATACATAAGGTACATGAGGCCCAAATCCATAAATGAAAGAGAATAATGCGACACAGCCGGGAGGAGATGGTAACCCAAATCTCCACCTTCACTTCCCAAAGGTATAAAGTTCTTTGGGGCTTAGCCAGGAGTGACAATATTCTACTTCCAAGAGAGGTGTCTTTGGATTCACCTCCCGCTATTTATACTCCACCAAAACACAAGAGTTGAGGTCGTCCCTTGAGGTGATCAAATCCCCAAGCAGGCCTCCTAAAAAGAAAACAAGACCCCGTATTTCTTGTGCACTCAAGATCACCCAAAGGTGTGAGAGGAGAGAATATATACGTGGCCTTGGGGTTTAAAAGACACTTATTCTTTTTAATTCCAAACCCAAATGTGAAAGGTTTATTTTAAGCCCAATTTGCAAATGTGTGGAAAAAACTTCAAACAAATTGTATAAAGCTAAAACAAATTACAAAATCAGATTCCTTTCATTTTTTTGATGAATTTTTTAAAAAAATTGCTGCAAGATGATTTTTTATGCCCAAGTTATGAATGTTTGAAGTTGAAAAGAAGAGCTGACTTTAAATGAGTGCACCTGATTTTTGGGATATAATCTGATAAAATGGTTTGTATATCTGAATAGAGGGATGAATTAGTTTTCCAATGCTTTTCGAATCGTCAAAATTGGAGCTCATATGCAAAAGTTATTAATATTTTCGTGAAAGAGCTCCTTTATGTATTTGCAAAATGGAAGGGGCTAAGATGCCTACATTTGGCTCCCCATGTGACCATAACCTGGAGATTCAACAAAACAAAACAATAAATTATTAATTTCTCATCTTAAAAAGTAAAGGCAAACACAAAATTAGTATTTTAATTTTTTCCAAAAGTACTATGTAAATGCCTATAATAAGGAATGCTAAATAAATGCCTATAAACAATGCTATCTAAATGCCTATAGTTAAGGAAGTTGAATTAAAAACAAAAAAATAGAATCCAACTTTTAAATAAATAAATAAAGTATAAAACCAAACTTTTTTTTATATGATTTTTTTTTTGTTTATTTAAACATGAGCAAAAAGATTCCACAATTTAAAAAAAAATGAAAAGTTTTTGTTTTATTAAATTTTTATTTTAATTAATCTTGGCAAGGTTTTTTTTTAATGTTTTGTTTTTATTATCTTTTTGTCCTTTTACAATTACACGGGCTATGTTCATAGTCACACGGACTGTGAAACATAGTCAGGCGAACGGTGTTATCACAGCTGCGTGCTGTGAACGCACATTTGTGATTTGAAAAGTTTTATTTTTTAATTATTTTTTTAAAATTTTATTTATTGATTTTTTTATTTTTTTTTAAAATATAATATAAAGAAAGTGTATTGATATATATATATATATATATATATATATATATGGAAGTATATATATTTTATATATATTGATAATATATTAAAAAATGAAATAAAAAAATATTTCTATTTTTTAGTTTTGTTGCAATTTTAGAAATTAAAAAAAGAGAAATGTAAGACATATATACAATACATATATTTCCTACAACTTGAAAATAATAAAGTGAGCAAAAGATAAAGAGTTATACATCAAACTCTATCTGTTGGCTGCCCCAAACACATTGGTGAGGCTATTTTTGTGATTTGAGACTCCTTGTAAAACTTGACCTTCAAATGCTTCTTCAACCTACAAACTTAAAAATTCACAAAAAACACTCAAAAACACATTAGAATGTTAGTTTGACCTGTGAAGTGAGTCCCACCAGGCGTGCCAAAATGTATTGCATAAAAAAGAATAAACTTAAACAAAATAAGATTATCCTAACATATTCATGCAAACCTCAAAATATGAAAGCAAACATGCATATATGAAGAAATGAAATAACAAATAAGATTAAGCTATTTCAACATAATGCAAACCTCCCAAAAAAGACTAAGTGTTGATGATTTTGGTTGTTGAGGGTATGTGGTTGCTCACAAATCCTGCAGCATGACAATGTGTAAAGAAGGCTTATGGAAAGAGGAGAAAAGCTCTCAATTTATAGGATTTTTAGGGAAATGGACGGTTGAGATTGAAACTTGGATGAAGGGCTAGGATTCTTCAAGATCAATGAGGTGGCCATGAGGTGGAGGCCAAGTAGATGTCATGTAGATGACATGTGGATTAGGGTTTGACCATTCAAAGGGGGAATGATTCTTACACATGTGTGAGAAACTTTTGAAAGTGACATGTCCATGACAAATTGTAAGAAGGTGTAAGAGGGATAAAGTTGATCACACATGTGTGAGAAACTTGAGAAAATGATGGCTCAATGACAAAGGTCAAGGGTTGTAAGAGGATGGGAGAACCAAGGTTTCTCACACATGTGTGAGCAACTTTGGAAAATGACATGTCAATGACATGGGCCAAAAAGTGGAAGAGAAGGGGAGAACCAAGATATTGGAAAGTGACATGTCAATGACATGTGGGAGACAAGTGTGTAAGGTTTTGTAAGAGTGTGTAAGAGTGTGTAAGAGTCACATGTGACCAAAGTCACATGTGACTTGGATTTGGATTAGGATTTCTTAATCCTTAGATTAAGGTTGTGCAAATGATTAAGGATTGATTAAGTGGAAGATTAGGATTAATTAGTGGGAAAGTGGGTTGACTTGGGTTAGAAGGATGGGTTAGGTTAGGGAAGTGAGGTTAGGTGAGGGTTAAAGTTAGGAGGCATGTGCTCAAATAGAATTAAGTATAATATTTAATTCTATGTAGGATAAGAGGGGATTAATTAAGTAAACAAGATCATTTACTTAATTAAATGGAGGATTAGAATGAGGGGAAATGGGATAGAATTAAATAAATGTAAATTTATTTAATCCAGGATAAGGGATAACGAGGAGTGTAATTAAATAAATGTGAATTTATTTAATTAAGGTAGAATAAGGCTAAAATTAAATAAATAAATATTTATTTAATTGGTTAGGATAAGGGTAATTGTTAGGACAATTTTAGGTGTCTATAGGATGTTCTTCATGTGAAGTAGAGATTGATCTTGAATTAGATTTTTACTAGCAGAGGAGAAGTGTTATTTTCTCATATCATTCACGTTTTGATTCCTAACAGTTTCTACAAGAAAATCTCTTAACCATTTAGACTTAACAAGTCTTATTTGTAAATCCTTTAACCAATTAAATCTTTAACTAGAGTTTAAAATCCCTTAACCAGGTTACTCCTAACAGGGTAAAGCTCCTAACCAGGCTAGAGGTAAATCCCTTAATCAGGTGGCTCCTAACAAGGTCTTTCTCTTAACTAGGAAGAACTATTTTTGGGTTTCATCCCCACATGAGGTTTTTCCCAGTTGGGTTTCCATGCAAAAAATATTGGTGTTATTATTTTGAATGGTTGTGGATGTTTATCTTTATTGGTTTGTTTACTCATGTAATGAATGTTAATTGATGGAAGTTGTTGAATGGTTTATGATAAAGTTTGAATTGTTAGATTACTGATTCACCCCCCCTCTCAACAATATTGGACCTGATAATACTAAAAAAATTAGCATTCTTGAATGGATAACTGAAGGAATAATTCTATATTGAACAATCAAAAGGATTCAAGTCTGAAGATGATCTAGATATGTGCAGATTGAAGAAAGCATTATATGGATTGAAGCAGGCACCCAAGGCCTAATATGGTAGATTGGATAAGTATCTAATTGGACAAGAGTTTTAGAAAGGATTAGTTTGCAATAATTTGTATTATAGGATTTAATCATATCAAATTTTGATTGTTGTGGTTTATGTTGATGACATAATTTTTGGAGGAAAAGATGACTTGTGCAGAAAATTTGTAGAGGAGATGCAGAAGGAATTCTAGATGTCTATGATTGGTGAGTTGGATTTATTTCTTAGATTGTAGGTAGATCAGAACAATAAAGGAATTACTCATTTTATTGTCCAAGTATGTCAAAGAATTATTGAAGAAGTTCGGTTTGGAGAATTCTAAACTAGTATGTGCTCCTATTGTTATCAAATGCAAGTTGACTAAAGAAGATGATTCCCTGAAAGCTGATGCAAGTAAGTATAGATCAATAATTAGAAGACTATTGTATTTGACTATTACTAGACTATATATCATGTATGTCATATGCTTAGTAGCCATATCTTAGCAAGAACCAAAAGAGTCACATGTTATGGAATTAAAGAGAATTTTTAGATATTTGAAGGGTACAAGTGAGTTTGGATTGTGGTATCCAAAAGGTTCATATATCATTCTAACAGCTTATACTCATGCTAATTGGATCAGATGTTTGGATAAATGGAAGAGTACTAGTGATGAAGCTTATTTCCTTGGATCCTAATTTGTTGCTTGGTCAAGAAAGAAGTGAGAATTTGTAACATTATCATCTACTAAATCTGAATACATTGTAACATCCTCATGTTGTACTTGGGTATTATGGATGAAATAGGTTTTGAAGGATATAGGTGTAACATTTGATGAGTTTATTTCAATTATGTGTGATAATACCAATGCTATAAATATTTCAAAGAATCCAATATAGCATTCTAGGACAAAACATATATCTTTCAGGTATCGTTTCTTGACAGAGAAAGTATTGGAGGAGGTTGAACTTTAATATGTACCTACAAAGGAGAAAGTTTTTTATTAAGGTAAAAATAGGTTTTGAATGGAACCCGAAACCATTTACATTAAAGCATAAAGATATAGCATTAAATTCTTTCAAAAAGAGAGGCCTGCTGGAAAGATAAAAGCAGGACCCAAAAAAACCCTAGAAACGACAACAAAAACTAAGAAAAATAATTACTAGCAAAACTACCAGCAACACCCAGCTGCCAACCAGACCAGATTATTTGTTTTTTATCATTTTATTTGCCTTCCTCTACAGGTCCTCCATCTTCTGGATAGCATCTTTCAGGTCCTTCAATTCCTTTGGCTTTTCAGGGATCTCCCTCTGAGTGCGCCCTCTAGTTCTCATTCCAGGACTAGCATTCCCAAAGTCATCATCAATTGTAATGGTCATTTTTTCTAGGTGGCTTTTTTCTAGATAGTTGTGCAGCATATTCAGGTTCATGACAGTAGCACTAAGTCCCTCATTGCTGTGACTCAGGACCTCATTTATCATGTTCCCATTGTTACTGATTTTAGCCTTAATATCTTTAACCTTGTTGTCAACTATCTTATTGATTTCAGTAGCTATATCCTCATTTCATTTTTTATTTTTTACCTTATCCAAAACCTTATTCTCCAGCTTAGTAGTCAGGGTATTCATAGTTTTTTCCATGGCCTGAAGGTGGAGCTTCATCTCCTACATCTCCCACTTGATCCAATCCAAATTAGTGCCCTGACCATCAGCATTGTTAACCTCTTCCAGATTAATAGCACCCATCAGGAGGCCTAAGGTATCCTCCTTATGGCTATTACCCTCCTCAATGGTAGCCTGGTCCATACCATCATCAGTTTCATTTTGTTCCTCTTCTTTTTCATCAATAACAGGGGAGTTTTGACCAGCCTCCTTTTCCTCTTTAGCCTGACCCACCAAGAGGACTAAGGTGTCCTCCTTTTGGTGTTTACCATCCTCTTTGCTAGCTAGGTCCTTGCCATCCTTAGTATCAGTAAGATCTTCAACTTTTTCTTCTTCAGTAGGGAAATCTAAAGTAGCTTCCTTATCATCTTCAGTAGGGGAGTCCTGGGCATCTTCTTCCTCCTCTTCAGCTCCTTCCTCTTCTTTTTCTTCCTCTTGATTATCCTCTTCTTTACCTCCTTCTTCCTCCTTATCATCTTCCATAATGTCATTCATGTCCTCTTCCTGCTCTTTCTCTTCAAGATTCATGTCCTCTTTTTCCTGGGCTCTCTCCTCATCATTACCAGAATCCACCTCCACATTTTCTTCCTCAGCACTTCCCTTTCTCTGAAAAAGGAGAAAGTTAAAGAGATCTTTACAAAATAATTGTGCAAGGATACTTTTAAGTATATTAGGGGGAAGCTGGAAATTCTACTCCTTCCTTGTGTTTAGTAAATGCACCAATGTGTGTATTGGTCTAGTGCATTTCATGCTTATTCTTTTTTGGATCAATGCTTTGTGGATTCCTCCTAGAGGGAATAGAGTGATTTAGTAAGGGGGAGTTTGACTATTTGTTATTGTTGTCAAAGGGGGGGAAGAACAAAAGAAGAAAGAACTTTGATGTTGATATCTTTTCATAGTGAATTTTTTGCTTTGCTATTGATGAATGTTGTCATCAATGAAAAAGGGGAAGATTGTTAGAATATGAGGTTGATGCTATCATTGTTTTTTTCATTAATAATTTCATTTATGTCAACATATCCTTTGCATGGATGTGGATTGGTTTTTTTGGTGATTTAGTAAAGCATGTATCAAATGTTGTGCCTTAAAAATTTATCTTTAACTGTGTCGGTGCTAGTCATATTTATCTTGCAACTCAATGTGGTTTTTTTGTTTGGGTCCGGTCCTATTTTGGGATTGGTCATTGTGCTTGGGTCAAGTTATTTGCAATGTAATGTATAGATCCTATCTATTGGTGCTGAAGATCTTGATTATGGTGTAGCATGTGCTTATGAGAAAAGTGTGCTGTATTGAGTGAGGTGGTTCACGTTTCATTCCTTACCACCCCAGGAATACTTCAGTGGGACCTTTTTCAAATTGGATTAGGCCATCCTTGTTGTTGGCATGAGATGGTATAAGAGAGCGATGATTTTATTCTTTGATGTGTTCTCATATGTGAGTATATACTAAGTGAATGCAAATCTGACAAAGGAATATTTGTGTGTTGATGGATATGCGAGTTGGTGCAATCAGTGGCAGATTGTTATATCTTTTCTGTGTTGCACAGTATCAATGATAGTGATTTTAGTGGTGGGTTCAATTGTATTTCTTACATTATTGTAGTGAGTCTATTTGTATTGGCAATGAGCCTATTTGTATTAGTAGGTAGCCTTTCTTATTTTATGGGTAGTTAGCCAAACTGGTAGTGAGCATAGCAACAGTGAGAAAATTGGCAGTGGCCCCTTTGTAAAAATAACCATAACCAGTGTTTATTTCATGAGAATTAGCTTCTTCGTGGTTTTTTCCATCTTGGGTTTCCACATAAATTTTGGTGTTCATGGTGTTGATGTTACTGTATTAACAATAGTTAAGAAAATTGTTTGAATATAACTGATTCAACACCCCTCCCCCTCTCTTAGTTATTCAGCATGTTTTAAAAAAATATTATGATATGAGAAACAAGGTAAAACCAAAATGTCAAGACCAAACGCAGCCTTTGGTAACAATTAGGTGAGTCAAGGACACCAAACCAAGCATATATTTCCTTTCATTACATAAAGAAACAAGCACTTCAACCAAAAAATTAAATAAAAATAATCTTGTAAATGTTAACCTATTTTCAACATAGAATATCTATAAAATTTGCATGCGACAAGAATTGTGATCATACAATTAAACACCCTAAGATGACCCTTAACTTTTATCATTACTAAGATGCATGATATACTTCTATTATGTTAAACACATTTATTATTTGACAATTCCCTACTTAATAAATACTTATAAGTACTTTCAAAATTATAACCATTAGCTACAATATAGAATTCTACTCAATGAAATAAATATATACTACAATTTCATTTACCTAAACAGTCAATTAGCATTAATAAACTAAATTTACTTGAGCAACTTAACCCTATAAAATATAATCTTTGTCTAACACAATTTCTAAATAAAACATCATTTCATTTTACCCTACCATTTATCTAGGTTTCAATTCCCTATTTTAGACTACATTTTAAATACAGTTACAAAATACATTTATAATTATTTTCTAAAATGATATTAAACTAGAAAATTAAATACCAAACATTAATAACAACATAAACTCTTTAATTATCTAACTTTAATCATTATTCAGTTAAGAAATAAATCCTAATCACACTAATCCCAATCTCTAACTCTAAATAAATAAAATAATTACTAAATTTCTTTAAAAAAATAAAACAAAAATCAACTTTCCATACTAAATATATAAATAGCAACTACTCTTAATTTCCTTAAAAAAAACTAATTAACAAACTAATCTTAATTTCCTAAACAACTAATTACAAACTAATCTTAATTTACTAAATAACTAATTTACAAACTAGTCTTTATTTCCTAAACAACTAATTTACCAACTTCTAAATTTTTAAAGAGAATTTCTAAAATTCTTAAACAAGGAGTAAATGCCCAAAATAGAGAAGAATCATTCCTCATAGTAAGGAATCGATTCGAAAACCATAACAAAAAGAATAAGACTTGGCCAAGGAAAGCAGTGATATAAAGTCTTCGAACTAATATAAGAAAGACTCCAATTCCATACTTGGGAACATCTTTTTTTAGTCCCTGCCTATATATAGGCAGGGAACTAATGTTTTCAATTAATCTTGATTTGTAAAGTTTAAAGACATTTATTTTTAAAATTAATTTTCAATCATTAATTTTTAATTTTTGATTGGTTACAGGTAATTTTTCTTAGAGATTTAATTATTTTTTTACTCAAAAATAATCCAAAAAAGCATGAATAAATATCAATTAATTGCATTTATTATTAACATTAATTATTGTCAGGTTTGAGAAAAGTTCTCTATTTGTTTCATGGATCAAGACTCTTCTGCAAGTCTTATTTATTCATATTAATCCTATTCGTACCGAAAAGAGCTTTGCAAAAAAAACAAATTTAATAAAAATAAGTTGAGGGCATTAAAGGGGAACAACCAATATTTATTAATAAGATTTTATAATTGATTAAAAAATCTACTTTTCTTATAGAAGGGCATTTTAAGTTAAATAATACTTATAGTAGTCTTTAAAGTTCTCACGGTGATTTTTGAAGTTTTTATTCTTTAAATTAGAGTTTAGTTTTAGCTTTTAAATTTTTATTTTAAATTTAATTACATGGTTAGAGACTTTATTAAATGCTTATAAATAAAAAGAAGCTAGAATTATTTTAATTTTAAAATTTATTTTTAATTACGTATTGTTAATGATAAGTTTAAAATAATATAAATATTATTCTAACTTTTAGATTCAAAATAATTGTAAAATATCTATAAATATTTTAATCAATTATAATAAATGTAATCTTAAATAACAATCATTTTAAATTCTAGAAGTAATTCAGTTTTTTTATTGAATCTTTTCAAGTTAGAGGATTGTAATTAATAATTAAAGTGTTTCTTATTGAGGCAAAAAATTATCCATGTGTGTGCGAGAGAGCATAATCTTAATTTTAAATTTAAGTTTATATATGGTGTTTTCAACTAGTTATTATGATGAGTGGGGTAAGTGTATTTTTAATTCTAAATAAAATATTTTTGTAAAAATAAATTTTAATTCATTTTAACAATTGGTAATTTTCCTCAGGTTTAATTTTTATTATTTTGTTTCGCATTATTGTTTTAATTTTACATTTATTTTTACTTATGTAATTACTTTTATAAATTTTTAAATTATTTGAGAATTATCATTATAAAACTTAAAAAATTAAAAACATAAATAAGTTTATAATTTGTAATTTATATTTAAGACTATGTTAAATCATAAAAGTTTTTTATTTAAATTTTAAGATGCAAATTTATCAAATTAATTTTTATAGATTTTAAAATCATTACAAGATTATGTATATAATTTCAACCTAAGGCTTCATATTGAACTATAAGTTGAGCAAATAGTATTTATAATTTAAGCAAAAACCATTTATTAGTACTTGTCGATAGGCTATGTACTATTGTAATGATTTTTGGATTTCCTCCTTTAACTAGTGATTAAAACAAGTTGTTTGAACCAATCATAATTTACCATATTTTTAATTTTGTTACAAATTCTATTTTTCTATAGTGTAAATGAAATATTTTTAACTTTATAAATTGTAAAAATTATTTATTCATCATTTGATTGGCTTAATAGGTTTGAGTCTTATACATGAAAATTATGGAAAGTAACAATTCTTTTTAGACTTTCAAAGCCATCTTTCATTATTCTCGCCTCTTATCAGTCAATATCATTACTAAAATTTTGCTCAATTTTAGTTTACTCCAATAACAATACACTAAATAGAATTAAATATTTAATATATTTAATATAAAATATGCTTTCATAATATAATAATATTTTAAAAATATATGTAATAGTTTACATTATATAAAAATAAAATAAGATTTATATAATACTCAACCAATATATTTAATATAAATTTATAAATTATAATATGTACTATTAATTCTTTCTTTTTAATTTGATTTTCTCTTTTTTCAATAAATTAATTTATATAATATTATATTAAAATTAGAATTATATTTAATTTTTTAATTATAATTGAAAACTATACTAGAGGCAAGTACTAGCCTCTACGTGGCACTTGTTATATTATAAAACCAAACATTCACAATGGTCACCTGTGCATGCTAACATGTTTTAGGAAATTTATTTCAATGATACCCACTAATTTGTGATCTGTTAGGGCATGCTATAGTTTTCATCTCTACAAGACATCAATCTCTACATTCTAGTCTTCTGAACCTTAGTTATTTATTGTGCATAATCTAATTGTTTGTTCTATCATGATGCTCATTAGCATGATTATATTTGTGGTTACATTTCTATTTGTATTTACTATAATATTCATGGAGGTACCAATATAAACATATTCATCATTGTATAAAATTCTAAAATTCAATGAGGGACTCAATCATCTTTGGGGTCATGAGCATGAAACAACGTCACATGACCAATCTCAACATATTCTTAACAATATAGTACGGTGATCAGCGAGGGATTCAACACTCCTTGGGGTCCTATGCATGAAATAGTGTCATAGGACCAATTTTAGATAAATTTAATCAACTCCACTTGGGTGTTGACCTACAATTTACATCTGATTATATACAAAATCAAAAATTTCACAAGTAAGCTACCAATTGAATGTCATGGGCTAGTTGTTGGTTCTATTGACATTTTACTTCCTTTGCTACTCTTATACCCTTTAGATTAACTATTAATCAATGTCTTAAGGATGCCATCTTCCAAATTATCAATATCTCTCTCATGGAAAATATCCAAAGATTTATTGCTCCAAACCTAAATTTTCATCCTCTAATATCCATGTATCCATATTATTTTATTTCACAAGATAAGGTAGATACATTCCCTACCTCTTGTAACAAAGGAATGACTTCAAAAATAGCATCTTCACTCAACAATCTCCCATCGTGCAAATTTCAAATTGTTTGTTCTTCTATAGACTCATTCTAGGAAAACACAAGTAGATACAATTAACCATAATATTGTCATTAACTTTCACTTTTTCTACCTTATTGAGCATACTTTCAACCTTTCCAACTATCCTCTTTTTACATAAGGCAGGGACTCAAGCTGTAACACAACTCTTGTTTAAATATAGGAATATCTTCCCCACTAGCATTTCTTATTAGAATAATTCCATAATTCTAATATATATGTAGACAATTTATTAGTTAATTTAAAAGTGGGATTATATGCTATTTACTATTTAACTTAGAATAATTTATATTTAAGATTATAAATTAAATAGTTATCTCCTATATTGGAGGAGAATCCCACTCAAATATATTAATCATAATATCAAAAGAAGGATTAAATGTTACAAATTAAATAAATATTAATGATATCTTAATAATAATTGTGTCTGCATACACTTTGAATAAATCATAGTAGCATAATACTTATCAAAATTTTATTGTTCTTTTATAATATATAAAAATGATAATAATAATAATAAATAAAATAGTTAATAATTTGATTAATTATTATTGATTCTTTTATAAATATATTTAAAATATTGTTAAAGTTATAAATTTAAATATTCAAATCCCGGCAAGTAAAAGTTGGTAACCTACCTACGATTGATTCGAGATTAAAAAAATCAAAGCTCTGCAAGTTGGCCAAAGTTTCTCAAGCGTCGTGTGTCATGTCATCACTATATGTAGGTGGAGGGACCCGTGGCTCCTCCGTACTACTCCCATAGTGGCTTCCCCGGTGGTTGGTTTGTGTGTCATGTTGTTTTGATGTTGTGTGTATTTTCTGCATGTAATTCCTTTTATGCTTCGTTGTGTTTATGTGTGTGTTCTATCATTTGTTTCTCTTGGCATTTCCTTTCATTATTTCCTTCTTGGATATGGCCCTAGTTCATTTGAGATTGCTTTTATTACTTGCGATGAAGGCCATCTAGTGTTAGATTCTGGTCAATTTCCCATGATTTCTTCTGATGGTCATAGAGGGCATTCATGATGTAAAAGATAGGCAAGAGAATGATAAAAGGGAAAAAGAAGGTTTGCAAGATGGTGGCGGAGAAAAAAATAAACCTTCTTATTGAGCAGTTGTGGTTGAAGAAGTAGTTTTTCCTGAGTCAGCACAGTTTGAGGTGGTTGAAAAATATGGAGGAGGACCTCTCAGACCCGATGGATATCAACATGGAGGAGAACATAGTGAGTTTACTACAGAATGTTCCAGAGGAGAGAAAGAAGGAGGAGAGGAAGGTAAGACCTCATTGTCAGGTGCTAAGATCCTTTCCCTCTCTCCGAATGCAGACATGGTAAATGATATTAAAGTTGAAAAATCATGTTTAAAGAACATTGCCATTTTCTTTGTCTGTATGGATATAAAATTTTTGCCTGCTAGAAAATTTCTTAATGATTGGATTGGTAATGTGTGGGGTAAGAAACTTGGTATCAATGTTGGTTTTAGTCGAATGATTCAGAGAGGTCTATTTGTTATTTTCTTTAAGAATCATGCTATGCAAGAAAAGGTGTTAAATAAAGTGTATTAGAACATGGGGAAAACCATGTTTAGGGCTCTTCCTTGGTCACCCAGGTGCAAATCTGAAAAATGTCATTGCTCATTCTTCCCTGGTGCGGATAGAGCTTAGGAATGTTCAGCCCAAATTTTGGAAGTTTATACCCCATCTTCTTAATCCTCTTGACTCTGTTCTTCAATTTGAAGAATCCAAAGTGACCCTCCCACATCTCAATGTCTGAGCCCTTGTCATTCTTAACCCTTACATTTCATTCCTAGATGAAATTTCTTTGGATATTGAAGGAGATAGATGGAATTGGGCTATTGTTAAACTTAGGGACATTGGGGCTTGCTTCCATTGTAAACTTAATGGACACAATAGAAAAGATTGCCCATTGTTGAAAAATTTCTCTAAAAAATTTAGTGAAAACCCTAGGCAGGAAAATAATTCACCTCCCATTCCAAAGGAGAAGGATAAGTCAGCTAATAGGTGCAATAATTCAGATAGTAACCCTAATCCTAGAAATGAAGAAAATAATATTGGCACAACCCAAGAGGAATTGACCAATGGAGGTATCATTGATAGGCACAAGGAAACTCTTGATACCTCCTTGGACAAGTTTGTCTCCCTATCAAACCCTTTATTTGAAGATGAATTCAAGATTCAAACCATTGTTCCTAACCAAGATGTCCAGAACCTCGTTGCTTGTCAACCTTAGTACATACCTATTCCTAGAGAGAAAGTTAATGAAGATAATGCCCTCTTTCAAAATTCTCAACAAATATCCCTATCCAAAATTAAAAACAAAAGCATTGTTAGTAGGATTGAACAGAAGTTGGTTGACCAGAATAAAGATTGTCCTGACACCATGCCTCCCGATAAATCACATGAAGAATGTGAAAATTTGAACTTGATTCAGATTCTCTTGGGGAAAGAACATGGTAGTATGGAGGAAAGCCCTTCCTTGTTGGCCTGTAGTGAACAAGGAGGAGATGAAGAGGGGTTTGTTGAAGTTATGTCTAAAAAGAAGAAGAAAAATAAAAACATATGAAAGAAGCAGTAGTATAAAAAATAATGGAAAAACTAATAAGGTTAAAAATAATGAGTTACCAGAATGTTTCAACAGATTATGTAAAAATCCAAATACCCCCAAAACCTTATGATGATGAACATACATAGTTGGAATGTTAGGGGGTTGGAAATGCCTGACAAGAAATATATTGTCAGGAATTGGTGTAATAAGGTTCACATTAAGGATTACATATGCTTATAGGAGATTAAAGTGACTGGGTACAAAGCTCAACACTCTTAAATTTATTTGGAATCATGCCACCTATCTATATTCTGATCATGTTAGAGACAAAGGAGGGTTCGTCATGCTAATAGGAAGTAACTGGGCTGACAAAATGGTAGACAAAGGCACCTCTCCTTGCCAAAGAGCTATATGGGGGAAGTTTAAAGAGAAGGATCATGAGTTAGGAATTTGTAATATAGATGCTTATAATGATTACAGGGAAAGAGATAGCTTGTGGGATTGGTTAGCTAGTAACCTTCCTGACATAAAATGGGTGTTTATAGGGGATTTTAATATGATTGAGAATAAATAGGATAAATCTAGTTGTAATAATCATGATTGGAAAGGCAATGAATTTTTATTTTGGTCTAAATTTAGAAGGAGATTCCAAATTACTGATCCACTAGAAAATATGAAAAAAGAATACAACAATATTTGGTTTTCCTAGCGTAACAATTAGACTATAAGAATAGGGTGTACTATAGACTTGACGGGATCTACTTCAATAAGATGTGGATTGGGTTGAAGTAGCAACCAGGGAAAAACCCTGTAGAAATTACTCTTGCCAGTCTCTTTGATCATTCCCCAATTCATTTATGTATCTTTCTCAAAGCCTCTTCAAATCAGATCCCTGGGTATAAGAGGAATTCCACTTTCAAGCTCAACACATCCCTTTTGAATGATGGAGATTCTCTTCAAGCCATTAGGACTTCCACTGCCTTATCTATGTTCTGCCACTCCAACCTTTATGCCAGAGAGAAGTGGAATTCTTTAGTTCTAACTTGGAAAAATATGTTCCAAGTCATAGGGGTGAAGGGTGCCATTGATAGAAACAAAGAGGAGAACTTCTACCAGGCCAAACTTAATCATATTGAAACTCAACTACAAGCTAAAGGCAAAGATCAAGACCTGGAATAATCCATCATTGACACTAAAGCCAGACTTGGGAAAATTTAGAATTATAAAATTTAAGGTCAAAAAGTTAGAGCAAAGGCTAAATGGATTAAATATGGGGACAGAGGATCCAAATACTTTTTCAATTTGATCAGAGCTAAACACTCTAGGGAATAAATTCCAGGCATCCAAATAGAAGGAGGAATTACTAAAGATAATCAAGAAACTTTGAGTGTAATTACAAGTTTCTACAAGAAACTGTTTTCCTCTGAGAACAAAGAAGAGAATGTAGAAGCAATGAATAGATGCACCAAATTAATTCCTCATAAGGTCTCTCAAGAGAAAGCCAAGGCTCTTAAATAGGAAGTCAAAATCGAGGAGATTGATGAAGCCATAGGGTCTTTAGCCAATGATAAATCCCCTAGAATTGATGGGTTGTCGGCTGAGTTCAAGAAAAATAAAGAGTGGATCTCTAGTGAATTGTTGGAGGTCTATGAAGAAACCTTTGAAGTTGGGTCTCTAGGTGAAAATATTAATAGAGGGCTGATCAAACTCCTACCTAAAGATGGAGATGAATCTTAGATTAAAAATTGGAGACCCATCACCCTGTTAAATATTTCATACAAAATTATAGCTAAAATCATGGCCAGAAGAATCATTGATATCCTTAAAGAGGTGGTGTCAGTCACCCAAATTGGCTTCATAAAAGGTAGATACATTTTAGACAATCTCATCACCAGTTGGGAAGCTATGAACTGGGCAAAAGTAGACAATCAGAATGCAGCTATAATTTTATTAGATTTTGAAAAAGCTTATGACAAAATTGAGTGGCCCTTCGTGCTTCAAATGCTGGAAGCATTTGCATTCCCTAAGTTCTTCAGTAGATGGGTTAGCATTTTGTTTAAAGACTCATCAATAATGATGGATGTTAATGGTGAACTATCTTAATGCATTCCTCTTGGGAGGTCTATTAGGCAGGGATGTCCTCTTACCCCAGCTCTGTATGTGATTGTTGTTGATTCTCTTGTTGGGTATATTTTTAATTTTTTGAGGTTTTTGTCCAATTTTTGTTTTAGTCTCCTTGTTAGTGCTTTGCCTAGTCAAGGGTTTGTAAAATTCATTAAAAAATTGTCATGACCAAGCTCGAAAAAACCCTTACCCTAGGTTTTGTCCTTAAAGAATTTTGAATTCATGTCAAAATCCTCAAGTCAACCCTGAATTCTTTTAATTCATTGTTACCTTTTTGGCCACTTAAGTGGTTAGTCATGCACGTGCTTATTTGTCTCAAGTGTTCACTGAATCGAAAAGTGTCATTGCATGTCTCATATAGTTTTCGGTGAATCAGTGAATAGGTTGGAACCTTGTTAAGTGTTATCCTCAGTCGCGGAGTCTCCAAGTATCCGGTGGTTATCAGAAAACTTTGCACGACTTGGATAATGCATTATCTCTTATTCGCTTATTCCTTGGTGGTTTTGTGTTAACACTCAGTGACCTAGTGACGACGATTATCGCTCATTCTCTGAATCGAGCGGTTAAGGGTTATATCAATTGGCGACCTGGTGAATACCATTGATCGGTGTCAAGATCAACGGTTATGTTTTAATCTCAAGTATCTTTTGGGTCCTACATGTTTGACTTGGAAAATGAGCGACTGAGTACTTGTATTATTATCCTCTAAGTCTGGCGGTTCTGACAATTTGATGTAATGAGTTTGGTAGATGTAAGGCTTTTTGTGTTCAATTATTCTCGAAATAAGTTAGTGAAATGCTAAATGATCTGGCGATTCAGTGAATCATGTGGTCACAAGTTCTCTTAAAAGAAAGGTAAAGGCTAGAAATATTTGGCGAATGGGTGAATCAAAGGATTAGCAAAGTATTAAGTCTTCAGTCACTTAATTGCGTAATGAAATACTCAATGTTTGAAGTATTGGGAGATTCAGCGAACCCTTTGTTCATTGAGTCTCGTAATCAAATGACTAAAGATCATATGTTTCAACAAATTGGCGATAGCCATGGATCATTGTCAAGATCAACAGTTAATTTAGAATCTCAGAATGAAGATGATGGTTAAGGAAAGATTCAGCGGTTCAGAGAGTAAAGGCTTCGCCAGTTCTCTAAATATTCAAGCAGTTAAGTGTTTCGTTAAGCGAATGCGCGAACCCTTTGTTTGCTAAATCTCCAAGAAATTTGACAGTTAGTCGGGACATTAAAAGAATGGGAGATGGCCTCATTGGCTAGTTCTCCAAATGATAACTACAGTCAAGTGCTCGAAGGTGATCACTTTGTTTGCTAATTCACTAAGTGGATGAAGAGTTAAGAATTGCATTGCGATAACCCGTGAAGGCTTTCGTCGCCAGTTCTCTGAATATGAGCTAGGGTTAACATTGTATTAAGTGATCATGAGAAGCTTTCAGTTGCTGATTCACTGAATGGGCTCAGTTGGAAAAGGTAATAAAGGAAAAGAAAAAGACCATTGCTACGTGGAATAAGGTACATTATCAAGCTAGAGAGTACACCAATAAGCCATCCAATCAGTTGTAAAAGAAGGATTCAATGACGTAAACAAGGTTCAAAAGTACAAAGCTAAAATCATTGCTTCTTGGCCTTGTTTTCGAGTTTTTAAATCTATCTATCAACATCCGTGTATCAGCTAACTCTTATTTGAAAATTGATGATATGTGAAATTGAATGCGGGAACAATTAAGGATTGATTTGCAATGATTGTGGTAGTTGTACACACTTGATCTGCATCGATAAATAAGCTAAGCTCATTGTTTCCTGTATCCAAAATCAGTTGAAGAGAATTGTGTCTTTCTGAAGCAATTTTTGAGCGCCAAGTAAATCCAGTTTGTAGAGATTGAAGGTAATTCTGTAGCAAAGATGAGTCAACCTGAGAGGAGCACAGCATCTTCCAGCAGTGAAGCCAAGTTTAAAAGTGGCGAAGATAAGAGCAAACCAAATTATTTAGATGAATTCATGAAATTGCTACCGGGATCCAGTCAGAACAAGAGGGCTCTTGATGATATTTTTGAAGATTATCTAGGTCAATGCAGAGATCCTATCACTCCAAATTTTTTAGGTTATACTATCTTCAATTTCTTTTATGGAAATAGAGATAGGCATGTTCCTGTGTGTAATGGTTGGGTTTTGGGTCTAGGGAAATTAGTTGTTCCCGATGTATTCTTAGATGTGGATTTAATTGTTGCACTAGCTAGGCATTATGACCCTATTTCCAAAAAAATAAGAAAAGAGGACCAGTCACCTTTGGTTACTCTTGATAGGGGTTCTTTCATGAAAGCCTTTAATTTCTATGCGTCTTCCTCTACCGAAATTGACCTGAGCAAAGAAAGAGAGAGGTAAAAAAATAACATAGGGATAGTAAAGGACCAAATGATGAAGCACATCCCAAAATAGGATAAATATATAGCTCCCCTCCCTGCTCACATGAATTCCCCTTACCAATTTAAATCCCTCCAACATTATATGAGGCAGACTTGTTATGGGTTGTGTAGGGTTTTAGGAATTGATGGGGATGCAAAATTTTTACCAACTGATCTTTTGATGATTATCCTAGACATCCAGAATTCCTTGGTAAATACTAACTATGATTACATTCAGTATATAATTGATAGAATGCATGAGGGTTTGATTTTTGTCAAAGAAAGTAAGAGTCCAATTAAGTTCATGCATTATTCATTGTTAATGCACTTAATTTTGTTCTTCAACATCAATAGCTTTGATTTGAACATGCTAAAACCAAGGTTTACCTTCGAAGGTCAGTATAATCTAGTACAATTATGGGTGAGGTTATGGAATTCTACTTCCAATGAAGGGGATTTTTGTGTTTTTCAGAATTTCATTATCTTTCCAATTATAAGGATGTTAGGCATCAATGTCACAAGGATATCCCCAAGGGTCCTTAGGCTCCTAAGACCATTTCAATTTGTGGACAAGTGGGAGGGAGACCATAATTGGGGTGATTTTTACTTGGGGGAAAATTCTACAATTTTGAGAGTCTACGGTTGCCCCCAACCCCCACATCTGTTACCAAAATTTGTGCCTCCAAGACTTGCCTATTTGGAATTTGTTTGGCAGTTGATGTGCACAGATAGAGAACTTCTATCCCCTCATAGGAAGGGTACATTCACACCTAGGCAATTCAAGATAGGTGACTTCCTGGTAGGAAAGAGGGCATTTCCTCAAATCCCTGCATGGTTAAATCAATTCAAGATGGTTTCTGGTGCTTGTAGACATGTAGATCCTGAGGACTTTATCAAAACTGCCAGGATGGCCTATATTCCAAACATTGGTGTGATTAAGGAACATGAAGGTTTAGATGAGGAAGATGTAATTAGAAACATTATAGAGAATGATGAGGTTAAAAGGAGATGGAATAGGTTCTTTGATTTGATAGATCTATCAAAACAAGTGATGGCAGCCCAACTTCCTTTTGAGGGTTTCTTCCCTGACCTTCCTTATTTGAAAAGAATTGACAAGATGATAGAGATGCATGACACTCTATCAAATCAGTTGGAGAAATTGATTGACCAAAAGCAGCCAAAGAAAAGGAAGGATTATTCATCTTCTGATCAAGAGGAGTCTTCTGATGAGTCCCAAGAAGGGAATAGCCCACCACAAGTTGGGGATGTACAAATTGCTAAGCCTGCTCAAGATCAACCAGAAACAAAGAATCCTCCAGAGCCACCTTTGAAGAAACAAAGGCTTGAGGAAGGAGAGCCTTCAAGGTAAGGAAAACAAAAGAGAATAATTGATAGAGCATCTGCTCTAGTGCCAGGTGATAGGGCTTACCATCACCAATTGAGAAAAACAATAAGAGCAGGAAAGAAGGTGGCCACCGATGAAACAGATAAGGAACAATCCCTATGGTTAGAAAAGGATATCAGAGAGGTTTATCAGGAGGAATTTTTGAGTGATGACCAATTTATTAAAACTGATGAATTCAAGAGTTTTCTTATTTGGAACAAGAAACAAGAAGTGAAGAAAGCTATGCCTAAAGGTATGGAGCAAAGTGAAGAAACATTGAGAGCTTTAGCTTCTTATGATCCTAGCCTAGATCCTATAACTGTAGATGAAGCTAGACAAATGGTTAAGTCAAGTGGAATGCTATTGACTCTAGGATGGGATCAGACTTTTGCATTCATCATAGATCAAATAAGGAAGCAACCACAGGGTAGCCTATCATATGAGGTTCACATTGGTGACATGATAAGAGGAAGTGGCTATGACCCTAAATCTCAAGCTTTTGCAATGTGGTCTATGGCCCCTAGGACCCAAAAGCCATCTCTATTAAGTATAGAGGATAAGATGGAAGGGAATAAGATCATATGGACTGTGCAAAATACAACTGACCTTGAAGTTTCCAAGGTAGTAACTCATTGGGCTAACCTGAATGAAGCAAAGACAGTTCAATTGTCTGAGAGGTATTCAAAATTGTTTGAAAGCTCAAACCTGGTGGCCAAGGATAGAGACTTGAAAATGATGAAGATCAAACAATTAGAGGATGAGTTGGCAGAAGTAAGAGTCAGGCTTGAAGAAGCCTCAAAGGTAGTTTCTCCTCCTTCTTTGCAAATTGAGGCCCCTATTTAGATAGATGTGGAAGTGCCTGAGAGACCTACTGAGGACTTGGAAAAGATAAGGATAGAGGCATCTTTGGACACTATGTCAAAGATTGTGCAATACAGGTGGGATAAAATAATAGAAAGGATGGAAACAGTTTACCAATAAGTTAGTCAATTGCACCAGGCCAATGGAAAGGTGAATGAATCATTGGTTGCTCTAGAGCCACTTCATAGCATTTGGTCTAGGAGGAGCTTATTATTTGATAAACTTGATATCCTACAAGAGCATAAGCCTGAGATCCATGGGGTGGTGACTGAAGTTTTTGAGAAGATTGGCTTAGTTAGTGTTGTTTCAAAGTTTTTTAAGGGTAAGTCTAACCAGGTAAAGGCTAAGTTGTCTATGTTTGATAAACATTATAGCAGGTATTTACCTCCAATATGTGATGACAATGGAAATGTGATTAAGTTGGAAGAATGGAAACTGTCAATGGATCAGTTGGTGATTTCACAAGATTTTTTCCTTAGTGGCAACTATACTTTGGATTTTGAGAGATGTAACAACATAATTGACAGTCTTTTTAAAATTGAGAATGATTGCATACGCTTTGTGGCAGAGGCCAAAAATATAACTGACTCCATGTGGGATAAGCAAATCAGATTACTACAAGAATTGTAGACTTACAATTGGCCATCTGATGATGATGTAGCAGCTTTGGAGAAGTTAACAATAAAGAAGAAGAAGAAGCTAGTTGTCCAGCTTATAGAGGAAGAAGAAGAATAGAGCTGCAGACGGCACCTGATCCAAAAATTGAGGGAGAGCATGTTTCAAACAGAGGATGATGTAAGTTAGCCTATAATGGTGGTCATCATTCATGCAACAAATTTAGCAACTGCTCTGAAATATCCTTAGACAAAGGTGCCACCTGCAAAATTGTTGAGAAATAGATATTTGTAATCTGTTGTCAGTTTGTAATCTTGTCTCTAGTGTAAGATCTTTTCTAGCCATCCCAAGCTTGTTGCATCCTTTCAAGGATTCCAAGATGGCTGAGATTATATATAGAAATTTTTTTACTCATTTGAGGGGTGGTTGAAAATACTCTGTAAAAAAGGGTTCTGAATACAAAAACTTATTTTCTAAAGAAGTCAGAGGATATTGTACCAAAACATTTTGACCATTAATACAAAATATTGGAGCTCTGTTACTACTATTTTGTTGTCTTTATGTATGGAATGTTTTAGTTTTTCTTATGTATTTAAATTGCAAGGATTTTTAATGCATTATTCACAAGGTGAATATAGGGGTTAAGCTTAAGTTTCTTTCAAGGAAAGAGTAAAATCTTAAGGGAGATCTCTGTGAACTAAATATCCATGTATGAATTTGATGACAGTTGTAGGAATTAAAGGGATGGGATGTTAGGCATGTCATTTGAGTTTCAGTATACTTGTTTTGATAGATATATATGGAGGTAGGGTTTGACTCTAACACCCAAGTGGATAAGGCAATGGTTTTGGATCCATTTACACTTATTCGCCACCCAAGATATAAACAACTAATTCATTTTACTTTATCTTTACAATCTTAATCTGAATTATTCTATGACAAGTTCATAGATGTATATTGTAATGCTTTGTAGAAGCACTGAATGAGGTTAACCTTCCTTGAGTTCAACTCTAAAAAGTAGAAGGTTGAATATCCTTAAGCCACTATTCAATATTGTTTCTTTCATAATTTCTATCATAGTGTTGTGTACCAGGATTGTTTGGGCCATACTAAGAGTTGCAATGTCTTATTGAGTCAATTCTAAGAAGGACAATATAACAGTGAAGGAGCTAATTCTCAATTCAAAGCTCATATCAAATAGTGAATTGATATACGTATACCCGCCTAAGTATCCATACTCGAAGTGAAGAAGGTTTTCAAACCTTAATACCTTAGTGCTTGCATTTTGCTAGATTATGTCTATTGGGATTATATGAGTTTATGAGTATTTGATAATCTACAGATTTGAGCACTAACAGCTCTATCTTTCATCCTTAAGGCCTCTGAATTAGGACTTCCAGTCAAAGGAATTTTACTTCCCAACAAGGAGGACCTTCTCATTGAGCAATTTGCTGATGGCACTACCTTGTTCTTGGAAATGGAGGATGAAAATTTTGATAATGCCACTAATAGACTCCAAGTTTTCTTCTTGGCTTCAGGAGCTAGAATTTCCCCTCATAAATTTATTATCCTAGGTTGGACAGAGCTACCCCCAAGATGGCTTCAAAAAAGAGAATGGAAGTGGTTAGGACCTTCTACCATTGTAAGATATTTGGGGATCCCTTTTGCTATTAATCCTTATATTAATGACATGTAGGAATGGATTTATAAAAAATTGAAAGCAAACACCTAAAGTGGCAATCCCATAAGTTGTCCTTAGCTGGCAGAGTTCAAATTGTATAGAAAGTTCTATCTTCACATGCAGTATATTATGCTTCCACCTAGGTTTTGGCCAACAGTCTAATCAATAAGCTGGAAAGAATTCTGAGAAAATTTTTATGGTCGGATGGACTTGGGAACATGAAAAGGCACTGTGTTAAATGGGAATGGTGTTGTACCCCTAAAAAATTGGGAGGGCTTGGACTGAGAGACCTTAAAGCTCAAGTTTTTTCTCTGGCAACCAAATCAACTCTCAAGGCTCTAAAAGGGAATGAGCCTTCGAAAGTCCTTGTAAGGAATAACATTGCAAGAGACACCATTAGAAAAGGAAAGAAGTGGAGAGATACTCCTTTAATTGATCTAGTAATGGGGGATTTTGAGATACAAGTTGTTGGTTCCAGGGATTTTCAAACTATATGGAAGGCATGGTGTCAGGTCAAACCACTTATTTGATCAAAAATTGTTGTTGGGAAAAGTCCTTATTATGATGTCATGGATAGGTCTATTTGGTGGGCTGTATATCTAAATGGAAAACCTCTTGCTTTAACCCAATGTTGTTCAGCAAAAAATTGGCATCAAAAAGGGATCTCATTATTTTAGGATGTACTGGTTGACAAGCAATTGGGCTCTTGGGAGGTATTGAGAGATAAGTTCAATATCCCTAACTCTCAGAAGAAGACATTCACTTTAATATCTAAAGCCTTTGGGAGATTTTTTCTGGGTAAAATATTGAAGACTGATCACCTATTTGAACATATGAGATGGAATGATGGTAATAAAATAGAGACATTTTCTTGCAAACAAATTTATAACATGCTTAAAGAGGATAATGGAATTGTAAACCAAATTAATCAAAGTTGGAATATTGACTGCTCTAGTACTAGATGGCACTTCATGTTTGATTTTTTTTGGCATTCTAAGGTTGAACCCAAAATTCTTTTTTTTCATTGGTTTCTTTTGTTAAATAAAATTGCTGTAGTTCTTTCTTGTCTCAAAGTGATCAGCAAAATTTTTGTTGTTCTTTGTGCAAATGCCCTGAAACATTTGATCATCTTTTTTTTTTAATGTATTTTTGCTAAGAAACTGTGGGCTACCTTTCTAGGTTACCATGTTGTGTGGAACTGTCCAAACTCTTTTTCTTGGCCCAAAATCATCATTGGTTTTGTGGATGATTTTGATTGCAAGTTGAACTCTTTTTGGTTTACCTTAACTATTGATGTGTTGTGGACCATTTGGAAACTGAGGAACAAAGAGATCTTTCAGAACAGGAAACGGGACCTTACTGAGTTTTTCATTAAACTCACACATCTTACTATTGTCTAACAAGTTTCAGCAAGGATAGAAATAACAGAAGAAAGATTTCAAGCTTTGATGAAGGAAGGTTTGATGATTGTCTACAAAAAGGACATCTAGTCTGCTTCCTTTTTCGACTCCTCTCAAGAAACAAACAGAGAAAGGATGATAGCTACCACCCAGATGGAAAATGTTTGGAGGAATCAAGAACAGGACAAAAGGAATGATGAACAGGAGGAAGTAGCCCAAAGTGAGTGGGAAGCTAAAATAGAAAATGATAATTGGAGCTCTCAAGGTCAAAGAAATAGTAACAGTGAATGGGAAAGCAACACACCTAGGATCAGTACCAATGGATGGGATGAAGCCTAGATTAGCATTTTGACATTTTGATACTCATGTTACAAAGACATAGGAGGTGGTTAAACCTTGTCATGAATCCCAAGGGGAGCGCTGACCATTTTACCAACAATCTCCCCCTCAGCGTTACCCGAGGGGATTCAAACTTATGATCAAGCTCTGATACCACTTGTTACAAAGACATAGGATGTGGTTAAACCATGTTGTGAATCCCAAGGGGAGTGCTGACCATTTTTCCAACAACTCATATTTTGTAAAGCAAATTAAATACTTTGTTTAAAAGCCATGGTCTATGGCTCATTGTATATATCTTAGTTAGGTGCTTCTGGTAGCAACAAAACTTTTAGTTTCTGATTTTGGGGATTTTGTAACCATTCAGTTGATACTCTATGGCAATATAAAATATATATATATATATATATATTTAAATGACATTGACAAAATTACTAACAGATTATAAATAATTTCATATTAAATGCTAGCTAGAGATCTGGAACTTGAGACAAAAATGTAGATATATGGAAGAGTAATACAACATATTTTCACAACTCATTCTACACACTCTTTTACACTTCAACATGCTAAAATGATCTTCAATATATATTAACTTCTCCATCAAAACCCTTAATTAGGTTGGCCAAAAATAGAACAAACATAAGTTCAATAAATTTGGCAGCCAAAAGACATTTACAATTATTGTGGTCCACTCGAGGAGATAAAGGAGACCTAAAAACATCATAACACATCTTTCTAAGTATCTCCAAATGATTCGCATGCTAGAACACATCCTATAAAGTTGGCAACAAATGTAACATGTAGATGAATAATCTATTGCATAACTAGCCAGCCCAAAAATATAATTTGACTACAAAAAATTCAATGCAAATTTTTACATGCCACAGTAAGACCCAAAGAAAACATTTTAACACAACTTCCAACATAAGGCTATACCAAAATAATATGATCCATATAGGAACACCAACTAAGTCAGCTAGAGACCTACAACAAACCACATTGCTAAGAAATAGAACATCATAACTCTCTTTGTAGAGAAAACCCCAACTAAAAACTAAATTGAGAAATTGTACAATAAATATGAGCACATCCTCCAATTGTAATACTATAAAAATTAATATGGAGCAATGTTGAGCATTCTCCAAACCAAACCAAACCCTGTAGATAACCAAACTATTAGCAAACTTCACTTACTACCCATATCAACTATAATTTTAAGGACTTGAAACCATAAGAGTGTAACACCCACATAACATAAACATTATATTCAGAACCATAAGCTCTCATCACCAAATGTGGAGGAATGCATAGCATTCTCCCATACAAACTTCAAATACTATTTCTTGCATATTTAATCTTCTACCATTGTAGCATTCTAGAAACAACTACTCACTCAAGAGCAACACAAAAGAACATAGGAATAACTGAACACATTTCCATCACTCTCTTCACATTAGGTTGAAACCAATGACAACACTAAATCATATTTCCAACATGAATTACCACAAGTTTTTATAGTTACCTATTTTTTTAATTACTTTAACCACTTTTTCCATAATTAAATAAATAGTAGGTTGTAAAATTTGTAAAATAATATAATTCTATAAACATATATAATCTAAATAGACTATTCTCTTTCTTACTTTATCCATTTAATATTTGGCATCAAATTTATACATGTAAAACTAACCCAATTTTTTCCATCAAATTTATACATGTAAAACTAACCTCATTAACTATGTGAGTGGGAAAAAAACCTAAACTTTCATATTTATTTTTAACAAATTAGTGTACTCCTTTAAAACTAGAATCTATAAGTTGATTAAAAATGAAATAGTTAAAATTATAGACTAGGGTGTTGTAATGCCCCTCCAACCCAAACATGTCCTAGATACGCTCACTAGAAGTTAGGGAGTATTATAGGGGATTGTATGGATGTTTTTATAAGAGTATGATCCTTCTTGAGGTGTTTGCATAACCCAATTCTTTTCAATCACAATAACTTCACATTCTAATTTGGGAAATAATAAATATTTTATAGTCATGTTCCTTTATATCTTCTTATGTGTCTGTGATATTTTAGGACCTTGATGTGATGGGATCACCTGATAGATCTATATGTTTCCTTGTGAGATTCTCATTATCAATATTTTTTATTATCTTAGGTTAATTGGTTATAATCAATTAAGAGTTAATTATGTTACCCACTCTGATTATGCTTCTTGTTATACTCAAGACTGATGAACTACAAGTGATTTGAATACATTGTATAACTTGAAGATCTGTGGTTTAAGATCACTGAGTTGTTGATTAGATATGTAAGATGATTAAATTAGTAATATGTTGTCATTGATGTCAACTAGTTTTGACAATACTTATCTTGTAAGTAACCATACCCAAAAATTTGTAGAAGAAGAAGAAAAGAGATGAAGAATAGATGAGGATAAGGAATACATTGGGTAACTTATGGATGAGTCTATGACCTTATGTTATTGACTTGATTATGTTGCATTCATCTATGATGAAGGATAAGAGAAAAATGCACAAGTCAATGTTGTCGGTTAATGAACCATTTCAGTATACATCGACATATTGTAGTGTATACCGATCACTGTACAAACCGAGCTTGTGTTCACTGACACATTTCTTTGTTAACTGAGCAGAAGAAAAGAACTAAATGACTAGTTTAGCCAATGGAAGTTGATGAGCTGTAAAGTACCTCAAAATCAGAGATGAAGATAATGTTTGTTACAAAGATCAATGACTAACATAATTCAAAGAAGATCTAATGGATTGAAACAAAACGTGTTACTTACACATCAGCCGAGGAAGGTTTAAGCGGAAAAATCAACAAAGGAGATTAATCAGAAAAATTTGATGGATGGAAATAAAATGGTTTACTCATTTATTTAAGAGACTAGGATTTCATGATGAAATCATGCTGGAAGAAGGAGACTGCAGAGATGCCTGATCAAACTGGTTAAGGAGAACTGAACTACAGATATTACCAAGCGTCACAAAGCTATTACCAAGTGACAGTAAGTTATTGAACATTGATTAAAATAGAATTGATATATTGATTAGAGGATTTGAATGAGCTTAACATAGATTTGATAATTTGCAATTGAAGTTGTGTTGTAATCAGATCAACTTCTGTTACATTTTAACCATTGTAAACAGAGAAATGTCTTAACAGAGTGGACTAGAAAGTCTTGTAATGTCATTCATAGAGTGTACATTTGCTATCCTATCAACCCCATAGTGAATGTTGGCTAGACAATAATGGTTGGTCTAAAATCCTCTAACAAGGTCACACCTCACAATGTGTTTGTAACCATTAACAGGGTTGGGTCTTCACTGACCTCACTTCAGAAGAGTGAACAATTTTTGGGTTGCCGGTCCCAGGTGGTTTTTCCCTTCACATGGTTTCCACATTAAATCTCTTGTGTTATGTGTTGATTGTGATGATTGTTTGTTATCATACTTTATATGTTGCATATAAGATTTGATCGGTAATCACTATATGTTATTAGCTAGTAATTGGTAAAAGCATAGACATAATACTATTTTAGTTTACTGAGTTGCAGAAGTTTTAGTAAATTGTTTTTGGATATAAATTTTGTGATTGGGATTGTGGATAACTGATTCACCCCCCTATAAGTTATTCTAACAATTGATATCAGAGCGTTGGTTGCTTGGAATAGAGTTTTAAGGACTTCAGGACAAAGATCTCAAAATGTATAAGAGGGAAGTGCCAAAGCTAAACAAGGATAACTTCATAGTATGGAAAAGCCAAATGAAGCTGCATGTATCTAGAATTGGGAATTCTGCCCTGACACTAATGGATAATGGCTACATTGCACCGCCCACTTGTCCCTTGACCCTTGATCAACTAAGAGATAGGAATGAACATAATGTTACTATGATGGAGATTGTTGTTGCGTGTACTGATGCCGAATTTGAAGATATTAAAAACTGCACTACTGCTAAATATATGTGGGATAAACTTGCTCAAGTTTATAGTGGTGATGTGATTGTCAAAAGAGCCAGAGTTGAAAGCTTAAGGGGAAGATTTGATGATATGAAGATGAAGGAAGGAGAAAATATTGTGTAGTATACAAATAGGTTGAAAGAGGTAGTACATGCTATTAGAGAATCTAATGGTGTTATTGATGAAGAGATAGTGGTAAGAAAAGTTCTCAGAACCTTATTGTCAGTTTATGCAATCAGAATATCTGCAATTCATGAAACAAGGCCTGCATCTGGTAACAACCTTACTCTTGATAATCTAATTGGTAAGCTTACAACCTTTGAACTGAATAACTTTTACAATAGTTTTGTACCATCTATTGAATCTACTTTTATGTCTTCCCTAAAGATTGGTACGCCTAGTAGCGGAAATAAGAATGATAATAGTGATAGCAATACTGATGATGAGCTTGATGAACATGAAGCTCTTATGGCTAGAAGGTTACCTAAAGGTAAAGGTAGATATAGAGGTAAATTACCTTTAGCATGCTTTAATTGTAAAGAGGTTGGTCATATTGCTGCTAGATGTCCACACAGGAAAGATGATGATAGAAACAAAGACCAATCTGATGAAGGAAGCTATGGGAGAAGAGGAAACAGAAGTTACTGACACTACAATAGAGACAACCAAGATAATAATGATAAAGGCAAGAAGGTGTGCTACATTGCAAAAGAAGATGTCATCGGTACCGACACTGATGAAGATGTGGAGGTAGTATTTGTTGAAATGAACGATGACTCAGAGGAAGATGAGAGGTATGTAGAGATAGCACTTATCTCTAAGGATAATAAAAATGATACATGGATTATAGATAGTGGCTGTACACATCACATGACCGGTGATGAAGAGAAATTTGATCATCTTGAAGAACACAATGGAGGATCTTTTAGAATGGGTAATGATGCACCTTGTATGGTTAGAGGAAAAGGATCCCTAATGATAAATGATAAAATTAGATGTGACAATGCCTATTGGGTAAAAGGTCTAAACTATAATTTGCTAAGTGTGGCACAACTAAACAATTCAGGCCACCGAGTTGCTTTTGAGAGCAAGAAAGTGAAGATATATGATTATGGAGGAAGACTTATTGGAACTGGAACACAATCAAGAGGTAATTTATTTTATCTTGATAATGACCAGTCTTCTTGTTTAATGATGAAAGATGAAGATGCATGGTTGTGGCATAAGAGGTTATGTCATGTGAATTTTGATAACATGATTAAGATTAGTAAAAAGAAAAAGGTTAGAGGTCTACCTAACTTATCTAAGCCTGATCATGTTATGTGTCATGAATGTCAGAAAGGTAAAATGAAAAAATCTAGTTTCAAAAGAAAAGATTATTCAACAAAGAAATTACTTGAGTTAGTGCATACCAACCTATGTGGTCCTATGAGAACTCGAAGTTACTATGGAGATAGATATTTTATTCTTTTTGTTGATGATTATACTAGATTAATGATAGTCGTGTTCTTGAAAGAAAAATCAAAGGCATTTAAGATGTTCAAGTGGTATAAAGAAAAAGTTGAGAAAGAGATTGGTAAAGAATTAAAATGCTTAAGATCTGACTGAGGTGGTGAATTTATTTCTGATGAATTTACTAACTTTTGTAATGAGCATGGTATTAAAAGATGGATCTCTACACTGAGGACACCACAAGAAAATGGAATAGCTGAAAGGAGGAATAGGTCAATCATTGACTGTGAAAGGACACTGATGTTACAAAAGAATGTTACTCAGACATACTAGAGGGAAGCTGTCAGCATAGTTGTTTATGTTCTGAACCAAGTACAACTAAAGAAAGACACTAATAAGACACCCTATGAGTTATGGTTTGGTCACAAACCCACTATAAGTTATTTCAGAGTTTTTGGAAGTAAATGCTTTATTCTGAAAGATGAAAGAAATGGGAAGTTTGACTCAAAAGGTGATGAAGGGATATTTTTGGGATATTCCACTAAAAGTAAAGCATACAAGTGTCTTAACAAAGTAACTAATAAAATGATTGAAAGTACTAATGTTAGAGTTGATGAGTTTGATGATAAGAATGTAGAGGAAAGCATAAAGGAACCAGAAGACTATGGTAGATTTAGTTACATTGAACAACCAGATTACCTACCAAGGTAGCAGATAGTGACAACTGGTCCACAGGAAAATAATACCAAGGAACAGGAAAAAGAAATTGATGATCAAGAAGCATCCACGGAGCAAGCAAATGAACCTGCACAAGATGAACAAGAAAGAAGAGATCGGATACTGGCAAAATTTGTTAGAAGACACCATCCTGAGACACAAATCATTGGAGACAGACAAGCTGGCATGCAAACAAGGAGTAAAGCAAGACAAGGTACATGTCTAGTTTGTGAATATGAACCGAAGAATGTAAAAGTTGCATTAGAAAATGATGAATGGGCTAATGTAATGAAAGAGGAAATAGAACAGATAGAGAAGAACAAAACTTGGAGTTTAGTACCCAGACCAAAGGACAAGAATGTTATGGGTACTAAGTGGATATTCAGAAACAAGCTTAATGAGAATGGAGAGGTAACAAGGAACAAAGCTAAGTTAGTATGCAAGGGATATGCACAAGAGGAAGGAATAGATTATGGTGAGAAATTTGCACCTGTTGCTAGATTAGAAGGAGTCAAAATGTTACTTGCATATGCTACACACAAAAAGTTCAAAGTTTACCAAATGGATGTCAAATCAGCTTTTCTGAATGGGATACTTGAAGAAGAAGTCTACATAGAACAACCTGAAGGATTCGTTGATCTAGAAAACAAAGATATGGTATGTAGATTACATAAAGCTTTATATGGTTTGAAGCAAGCACCGAGAGCTTGGTATGAAAGGTTGCATAACTATTTGTTGAGTATTGGATTTGTTAGAACAAGTGAGAATAGTAATCTGTACATGAAAGGAAATTCTGATGATACTATCTTGATTGCTGAGATATTTGTGGATGACATAATATTTGGAGGACAAGATCAAATTTGTAAGTCATTTGTTGATGAAATGAAAAGTGAATTTGAAATGTCTATGTTTGGAGAGATTAAGTTCTTTCTAGGCTTACAAGTGATTCAGCAGAATGATGGTATATTCATCACACAATCTAAAACTATAAAGGAAGTCTTGAAGACATTTGGCATGGAAGATGCTAAACCTATGGGAACACTAATGGCTACTGGATGTAAAATGACTAAAGAAGATGGAAATACTGAGGTAAACCAGACACTGTACTGATCCATGATTGGTAAGTTAATGTATGTAGTTCACAGTAGACCTAATATAGCACATGTTGTTGGAATAGTTGCTAGATTTTTTGCAAACCCTTGAAAATCACACATGGTTGCCACAAAGAGAATCTTAAGATACCTGAAGAAAACTAAATATTATGGACTATGGTATCCTAAGAAAGGCAAGTTTGAAATGAAGGTATACACTGATGTTGATTGGGCTGGAAATGTGCATGATAGAAAGAGTACCACTGGAGGAGCATTCTTCTTTGGTGAAAGACTTGTTACATGGAAAAGTAAGAAATAGGCTTGCATTTCTCAGTCTATAGTTGAAGCAGAGTATGTTGCTTCTGCTACTAACTATTCAAATATTGCATATATCAAGCAAGTGTTAGAAGGAATGAATGAGTTAATCACTGAGTCGGTGATTATATATTGTGATTACACTAGTGCTATCAATATTTCAAAGAATCCAGTGATGCACTCTAAAATAAAGCATATATCAATTAAGGATCACTACTTAAGGGAAGAAGTACAGGAGAAGCAAGTTAAGCTAGAATTTTTTATATCAAAAGAACAACTTGCTGACATATTTACAAAGCCTCTACTGAAGGATACATATGAATACTTGAGGACTAGACTTGGGGTCCATCCCCTGTCTACTGGTCACTAAGGTGATCTGGAGGTTGCATTAGCCTAATCTTATCAGAAGATCATACATGTTGATGCAACAGAGTTCACACTTTGGACTTCTATCTAAGGTTGTGAAAGGTTGAAGTACTGGAACAAATTTGCATAATAGTATACCGAGATACAAAGAATGCACCAAACAACAGAGAGTTACATGGCTACTACAGAGTTGTATGTATTGTTCTTTGGTGTTGTTGTCAAAGGGAGAGAGATCAATATGAAGAATGTGGAGCCAAAGACAAAGGGAGAGAGATACTGAAAAGAGATCTAAAAATATCATATCTATAGAACTTAATCTGCACTTGCAAATGCTTTTATGTAATGTAGTGAATAAACATATTAAGCTAGGGAGAGCTTGTACCGTTACAGCATTTGCTAACAAAGTTGTAGAATACATGTTTGGTCTATGTATGGCATATTTCATATTGCTTGTGTTGCCATCAATGCCAAAGGGAGACATTGATGAACTACAACTAATTTGAATACATTGTATAACTTGAAGATCTATGATTTAAGATCACTGAGTTACTGATTAGATATGTAAGATGATTAAATTAGTAATATGTTGTCATTGATGTCAACTAGTTCTGACAATACTTATCTTGTAAGTTACTATACTGAAACATCTGTAGAAGAAGATTAAAAGAGATGAAGAATAGATATATCTACATGAGGAAGATGGATATGACAGATAAGGATAAGGATACATTGGGTAACTTATGGATGAGTCTATGACCTTATGTTATTGACCTGATTATGTTGCATTCATCTATGATGAAGGATAAGAGAAAAATGCACAAGGCAGTGTTGTCGGTTAATGAACCATTTCAGTATACACCGATGCAGTGTAGTGTATACTGATCACTGTACAAATCGAGCTTGTGTTCACTGACATGTTTCTTTGTTAACCGAGCAGAAGAAAAGAACTAAATGACTACTTTAGCCGATGGAAGTTGATGAGTTGTAAAGTACCTTGAAATCAAAGATGAAGATAATCTTTGTTACAAAGATCAATGGCTAACATAATTCAAAGAAGATCTAATGGATTGAAACAAAACATGTTACTGACACATCAGCCGAGGAAGGTTTAAACAGCTAAATCAACAAAGGAGATTAAGCAGCAAAATCTGATGGATGGAAATAAAATGGTTTACTCATCTATTTAAGAGACTGGGATCATAAATGCTCTTCCATTTTAAGACAATACATTAAGCCCCCACTTTAGCAAGAGTATGGACTCGATGCAAAATCTTGGTAAAGGAGATCAAAATGAAAAGATAATCTTATAATAATCCAAGGGACAAAGAGAAACCTTAAGCCCCCAGGGACTCAAGTCTTCATCAACTCCTAGATCACAATAAGAGAGACATCTCTAGAGAGAGAAAGAAAGGGTGTGATTACCTCACCCAATGAGAACTTATGTCCCATTGTGAACCACATAAGGAAACGGGGCAACTGGAAAGATGGAATTGAACCACCTAGTGAATGTGGCTACTCACTAGTCAACCCATCAAGGATTCACCCTTAGGAATATTCTATTCCATAAGAATAAAAACCAAAAACAAAAGAGATCCAATCTTAAGGACACCTTCGACCCTAAGAAATCAAAATATATATATGTTTGAAACTGGAGGGATCAAGAGATCCTGAAATATAATTCCATGCTTTAAGGATTAGTTACTAATCCAAAAAGGGAGAAAAAAAGTATCTTGAAAAATATGTGCGTATTGAAAAGTGTGTGTGTGCAACAGGTGAGCAGAGCGTATGCCCCCACGTTAAAGTCATTGCTGACACTTTAATAGGAGCAATGGCTTTAACGAAAACATAAACAACTCAACTGATTACGTTTCCACGTTGAGATGCCCCCAGACAAAGATAAATCAAGGTAAATATCATAGAAACATACAGTGAACATAGAAGGGATCTACCTACTGTGGGGTTAGTATGATCATAGGATAATATATATATGATATTATTGCAAATGAATTGACATCGTTCCCCAAAGAAAGTAGAACTACAATCACAAAGGAGGAAAGATCACATAAGATAAACAAAGGAGAATCTTTTAGGACCATGACATGGAGACCAAAAAGAATGTAGTGCTACCATATCCCGAATCCAAACAGATTACACAAGGAAACATTTACGAACAATAGCACAATTACAACATAACATTGAACAATGCATAGAAGAATAGAGATACATATAGAGGAATTTGAACAATAGTTCTGATTCCTTTATCACCTTGTACCAATTTAGTAACAAGGATCATATAAAAGAATCTAACAACATTTAGCAAACACATTATGGGAGAAGCACAGTACAACAGGAAAACACACAACAAAGCTACCATGAAGGACAAGCTGATCAAGCATGCCACCTACTCTCCCCATCTTATTGTATATCATTTAGGGAAGGTGGGTAACTCACAAGAGGGACTATATCCAACATAGTAGGAATGATAGCCAATTCCAAACAAGGATCCTCTTGAGAATCACAATGTTTGACACTAGGTGTAAGAGTTAATTGTGATGAAAGCATATTAGGTAAATCAATGTCAATGTCAATAGTCTTATATTCATCATTAACATCATCAGTATCATCAAGAGTGTCTTCTTCATCCAAATTAATCAAAATAGGATCTAAGATATGAATAGAATCATCATAATCATGCATATTAACATCATTATTAGTAACAACTTCTTCTAACACATCATGCATAGATTTATCTGAAGAAGGTAGATATCTTTGAAGAATACAATTATGAGCTTTAGCATGAGAACGATGCTTCTTACGATGTTCATTAGCAGATCGATTACGTTTTGATTTATTTGAAATAGGTTGAGAACTAGGAGGAACAATCACTGGATCCTTCACAAGTTCTTTAGGAAGATCAATAGGACTATCAACAATAGGAGGAACAATCATAGGATCTTTGATAGGTTCTTTAGGAAGAGCGATAGAAGGAACTTGATTAATAGAACTAGAAACCATAGTTAAAGGAGGTATAGAAGGTGTAGGCAAAAGACCATGATTAAGATCCATATGAGGTATGCTTAATTCAAGAATCTTACGATGTTTATAATCTTGATATGAATGAAAAATATTATCAGGTCGAGGAGGACATGAATTAGGTAATGAAGGCCAAAAGAAATCAAGAGTAGCACAATCTCTAGGCCTCAAAGGTTGATATAAACTATAATTAATATTCACTTCTTCATCATGAATGACCTTTAAGACACTTATGGATAGGTGAAGCAACAACATGCATGGCATTCAACCAAGGCAAACCTAGCTTAACTTGAAATTGATCGGAAGTAGGAACCACAACAAAGGTAGTGTTCACAATTTTTCAACGAAGTTCAATCGGTAAAGTAATAGAACCAAATGATGGATAAAGAAAACCATTAAAAGTTTGAATCCACACATCTGATGTATCATAAGAATCACGTTGTAAGCTTTTCATAAAAATATTTTCTTCAGTAATAACATTGACTAAGGATGTAGGATCAACAAGACAACCACGGGTAGGTTTCTGAGAAATCCTAGCATAAATGTAAAGGGGACCATCAGGAGCCTTAATAGTCTCAGAGTCATCAAAGGTAATCGAAAGTTCCTGAGGTCTTTTATTCTTAGGTTTTTGTCAAGGTTTAGGTTGAGTTTTCAATTTAGGTTTAGGTTTTGGTCGAGGTTGAGATTGAATCTGAGGTTGAAGTTAAGGTTGAGGTAGAGATTCAGATTGACCAACATGCTCCACTTGATTAACAACATGATTGAGATCATCCATCTTTGAGTCATACATAATTTCCACAATAGATGGTTGAGCAATGGTATTAGTATCAGGCATAGGTAAAGGATTCGTATAAATTTGAAGGTTTTGATTAGGAGGAGAGATAGATTTTTTCCCACTGCCATCAAGATTATCGACAGATAAGGCATTAGAGTCAATTAAGTCTTGAACCTTATGTTTTAAAGAATAACACTTCTCAGTATCATGACCATTCTGACGATGATATTGACAAAAAGCATTTTGATCACAAGATTTAGAGGCAATCGTAACAGGTAAAACAGGTCGAATAGGAGGTAAAGTAATCATATTAGCAGCTAACAACCTATTCATAATAGCATGTAAAGGTTCAGAAAGAGGAGTAAATGTATGATTTAATTGAAAAGCAATGGATGCAGAAGTGGCATTCTGAGATGCAACAGCAACTTGATCAACAACTGCATTCACTTGTTTGTTTATCTTGACATAGTTGTTGAATTTTTTAAATTTTTTTGGATTAGGAGAAGCATCACTCTTATCAACTGGAATAGGAGCCATTGGAGTGTTTCTCTCAAATTGACTCACTTGTAATTGATAATGATCAAGCGCTGCACAAAGTTGTTGAAAAGAGGTAAATTCAGTAAGCAGAATCTTATCTCTAATATCTTTTTGCAAATTTGAAATAAACATACATTGAATATCAATATCAGGAATAGGATAGGAAATTTGAGCATGCAAATTCTTAAATCTACCAATAAATTCAGTTAATTTTTCTTTAGCACTTAGTTTACAATGCATCAAACCAGTCAAAGACACTTGCAAGCCAATGTTGTTTTGAAATTGTTGAATAAAGGCATTAGCAAGTTTTGGAAAGGAATCAATAGACTAAGGAGGCAAGGAACAATACCATTGTAATGCCTTGTCATGGAAGGTTCTAGCAAACAGTTTGGCTAAAATCCTATGGTCATGAGCGTAATCACTACAAAGGATTTGGAATGTTTTAACATGATGAACAGGATCTCCTTTTCCATTATAATTCTCAAGACAAGGCATATCGACTTACTAAGGAACAAGAGTACAAATAATATCCAAGGACAAAGGACTTCCCATGTCACATGCAAGGATACTAAACTTGTTTTGAGTTAAGGAAGCAAGTTGTTGTTGTAAGGATGACACAGTTTGAGCCAAACTGATGATTGTTGAATCATTAGAGGAAATAGGAGTAGTAACATTAGACACACTAGGTAAAGTGTAAGAAGCTACAGGAATAGAAGACACAACTAGAGGAACACTAGGAACTACACTTGGAAGCGGATTGGAATAATTAAAAGGAACATTATGATATGAAGGTTGTGATGTAGGAAGAGACACAGGAGGAACACTCATAGGAACATAGGGAACCATCACAATTGTACGCACCCTAAAATGGTCACCTAGACTTTGGGCCCCCATTCAGCAATTTATCAAATCCCTGAATCAATATTTTCAAAAAATTAGCATTTTATCAATTATATCAATTTCCTTGATCAAATCCTATTCAATCATTTTCGATTATTTGCCTTGGGCTAACCATTTTATCTTAAGTCTTTATTTGATTAAAAGAAATATTTCCTCCCCTTTTCATAAATAAAAAGCCACCACTTTTCCTCTTATCCTAAGTTGCACAAATAAAGCAGTTTTCTTATTTTATAAAAAGGGAAAAAGCACTTTTTGTCTCATATGGACACAAAAGTCAACTCTTATTTTCTCATTGGAAGATATTTGTGCACATGGATTGCTCCTCTTTCAAACTCCACCCTTGATTAAATCTTTTGCCTCTTAATCTCCATGGTCCATTCTTTCTCATTTCCTATAAAAGAAGAGCTCTCTTCCTCATTTGCATATCCATCTCTTTTATGCTAATGTTATGCTGTAGGTTTTCTAGGTCATTTGGAGCTCTTTGAAGACATTCTTGCATTCAAGATTTGAAGACATTGTTGTTGCATTTCATTTAGCTTGCTTTCTTGCTTTCATAGTTGCATAATCATGTCATTCTTAGTATAGAATTTCTTTATGCTATAGATTAATCTCACATAGTTTAATTAGGAGGGATTGTAAGACTTGTACTTTCCTTTCATAGCCTAGTTTTCACTTTCATTTTCATAGCATAGCTTGCATATTTGCATCTCTCATTTCTAGCTTGCATATTCATCTTAATCTAGCTTGCATTTTCATTTCATAGTGATTCTTGGGGATATTGGCATTCTTGCCCTTGTCTTCATTTGAATCTCTCATTGTGTGGTTGACTAGCAAGGTCATTAGCTTAATAGCTCTAGCTGAGAGCAATTTTAAATCTTGCAACTCCATACATAGAGAGCTCTAGCTCACTTTCTAAGGTTTCCCCTTCATGGATTCCCTTGGTTGTAATGACTTAGAGAAGTGCACTATTTGAGTGTGTACATTTTCGGTGCCCACCGTGGGGTAGAACATTAGCATTTTGTCCTTTATCTTCTGCATTTCCATTAAATTTTTGTCAATTTTTGGCCTTATTTTCGGTCTCTAATTTTCTGTCTCAGAGTGTCGTATGACATCTTTCACCAGTGTCATGCGACAGTTTCTTGTATAGCAGCATGACACTTTACCAATTAAAAGTGTCACACTATTTGACAGAAAGTGTCGCATTGTTTGGTATAAACTGTCACCTACAGATAAGGTGCACTGTCGCATCAAGCTAAACTATCGCACCATTATGTAGATAAGTGTCACATGACAATCTTGCTAATTATAATGTCACCTGTACTGACAGTGAGCTATTTTTAGACCTTTTTGGCCGAGTTTAGATTTAATTAGTTTTCTGGTTTAGTTCACTGTGGTTAAGCAGAGTTTAGTTGCATATTTCATTTAGATTTTGGATTTTTCTAACCTTATGGGCCTAACAACTTGTGGTTGTATGTACCTTTGCTTGAAATATTTTTCCAAAAGAACACATGTCAAAGAGGGCTACTAATGGTTTTTGCAGGGCTTCCCTAACCATAAAAATCAAATCAAGTGCTTGTTTAATTGCTTTCTTTATTGAGTGTGGCATATACTAGTTGTTTCATTTCATAGGCACTTAATACCTTGTAGGAATTTTGAGGTGGTAGGAGAGTATGCTCTTCACCCTTGTGGTGAAATAGAAATCTTGACCCATCTTGGGATTTTGGAAACAAGAGGCTAATTGAACTTTGCTTGGTGTGTTTGGGAGAAAACTTTGGGATAAGGGAGTATGCTCTTCACCCTTATGGTGAAACAAAATCCTTGAATCTCATAAGTTGATCAAATTTTTGTTTAGATTGTTAGAATCCTTTAGCGGGCCTACTCTTGAGCAATCAAGAGGAACGACCCAAGTGGGGACAATCTTATTGCCAGCTATTCTGACCCACTATAAACTCAAGGCTATCAAGGACACAAAACCTTGGTAGACATAGTGCTTGTCTCCACTTGATGTGAGTACTTATGGGATTGTGACCATGAGGAAAATATTGAGCAAGAATGCTTAAGGTACTCTTGAGGCCACGAGGTCTGTTACTTTCCGCAAGGTAAGGAGTCCCTTTGGGGAGCAAGAGGGGTACTACGAATAGAAGCCCTTACTAAGAACCATAGATAGAGGCCACCCTATTTTGCTGATTAGCTTCTTGGTGCAAGGATTGATCCAAGTGGAATAACTTGGATCACCTCAAGATACTCACCATATGTGTTCCTTTGGTTGTTTCATTGACACTTCCATGACAAAGCCAACATCTATTGTGGGTAACCACTTTGTGTGAGGCGAGGGGACATCAAGTTGTGGGCCAAGTTGATAAGTAATGAGCCTTGAATTTCTAGGATAGATATTGCTTGAAGTGTCTTCGATTGTGTAATACTAGTGTTAACATTCTTGAACATTCAAACAATCGGTAGTATTCATAAGGTGTTTTTCTATTTTGATATCACAATTGTTTGTCTTGGCTAGGTTGCTTTTTCCTTTGTTTCAAGTGTTTGAAGACATGTTTGATCCCATACTATTTTCAAACCTATCAACTTACTACTGTCATTGTGATTGAAATCAAAAAATTGACCCTCAAACTAAAAATTTTGAACAAACAATCCCAAAAACTGAGAATTTGCACTTCACTGGTCAAAGAGTCATGGAATACTGAAAAATTGTCGCACCCTGTTCTGAGAACTATCGCACGACAGTTCATCCCTGCATGACTGTCACCCTACTTACCCAAAAAGTGGCACACTACTAGTCTGGAAAGTGTCACCTGGTGTGGCGCAAAGTGGCGCTTGGTCTTAAAGTGGCACACTATTTTCCTGGAAAGTGTTGCCTGAGAATTTTTTGTTGTATTCCTGGTTTCAGTCATTTCGCAGTTGCTTCTACTTGTCTAGGTCTTTAGGAAGGTAACTTATCTTGCCGTTGGAAGCCTATCTTTACTTTGAATTTCTATTTTTAGCCCTCTGGGGGTAGTGTCATTTGATTTACCAAGTCACCTCGAGAAGAATTGTCAAGTTAGAAGATTATTCCTATTGAGAAAGTACATCTCTAGAGTTGTTAGTAACATTCTTGGAGAATTTTAGTACTCTTTTTGTCCAAATCATTTCCATTCAAATTCAATTTTAATCATACAATTTGGCTAAGTCCATCCTCCTAGTTCAAACGTGCAAGGATATTGATCCTTTGATTTAAGCACCTCTTTGACAATGTTGGTAATGCCTTTTGCAATTTCTATCTTACCATCTCTTTTTTTTGGACATTAGAGAACTCTTATTATCCTAGTTTGGTGTTGACACTTTGAGAGGTCACATTATCATCAAGAATCCTTTTCTTTCATGTCAGTTACAACAAGGTACCAAGTGAACCAAGGGAAATGACCCCCGATTGTCTTTAATCAGTTACCCTTAGTTAAGACTCATCAACAGCAAAAGGGAAAAGAGCCCATTTTTTATCAATCTCCTAAGAGTGAGTCTGAGGTTTGTTTTGACCCAAAGAGTAATCCTAGTGAATTAAGTACTTTTGTAGCACCTTTTTCATCAAATATGGATATGAGTTATAGCTTGACCAAACAACAAAGAGAAATAATAGATCAATCACTTGGTGACATTTTTCAGAGACATAGGAGAAACATGTCATTCGAAGATGGCAATCAACCTGACTCACCTCTTATTAATTCAAGATATCTAGATTCTCATCAACAAGCCAAAAGACATTATGCACAAGCTCATCAAGATGCACAGTCACAACATGAGGACCAAACGAACCAATCTTATGATGCTCATGTGAACGCAGCTAACTTGTTCAACCATTCAAGACCAAGTTCCCCGCTAAAAACAACTTCAAGATATACAAGTGAGAGGCTAAAAAGAATTGAGCAGGAAAAAAAGGCTGCAAAAAATGAACGAGCTGCAAAAGAAGAGAAACTTAGGCTTCTAGAAGAGGAACAACGAGCCTTGATGGATATAGAGAGAAAGGCATTCCAAGAGGAACAAGATAGGATACTGGCCCAACAACTCAACAATCAATTTAACAATGGGGGTACCAATAGTGGAACCAACTCTCCACCATCTACTCCCTCAGCAACTCCAAGAAGTCAAAGGCGGTCAAGGACCCCTTCAAGATCACCTAGTCCTAGAGGAAGAAGGACTTCTCAACATGCACATTATAGGAGACATACACCTCCTAGACTTTCAAGAAAACCCTCCCAATGAACTCATCATGGCTCTCAACATGGAGGAAGTAGTGCCAACTTTGATGCTCACAATTTTATGAGAATGCAACAAGAACCACTATTTCAACAATATGTGTAAAAATATGTTGAGCAAAATAAGGATCAATTCTTGGAAAGCTTGATCAACAAGGGTGCAAGGGTCCCATACAAATTTGATGTGGACAGAAAAATTAAGAAGCAAAACCCTTCAACTGATGAGGTGATGAAGCAGATGCAAAAGACTATGGAGAAAATGATGGCTCCAAAGAATACCTTTAACTTGGACTCCATATGTCCCAATCCCATTGACAAGAGTGTGGTTATGGTAGATTTTCCTAGAAAGGTTGAAATCCCCACATATGACAAATATGATGGTAGTGGTGACCCCCATGACCATGTACGATAGTTCTATATCATGAGCTTTGAATTTCATCATGAGGACTCCTACCTGATGTGGCTATTTCCAAGGAGTCTTAAAGGCCAAGCTATGGAGTGGTTTACTAACCTTACCCCTCCTGTTAAAACATTCAAAGAACTTGTCCAAAGGTTTGTGTAGCACTTTGCATATAATCTATCAAGGTTGGTCACGATGCTTGATTTGTGCAAGCTAAAACAAAATCAGGGGGAACCCTTTGTGACATTTTTACAAAGGTGGAGATGCTTATGCTCCAAATATTCTAGGACCATCCCTGAGGAAGAAAGGATTGATATAATTATGAGCAATCTAGTGCCAGAATTAAGATATGAAGTTAGAAAAATTGTCTTTAATTCTTTTGACACTATGGTAGAAACTGCATGTCGCATCGAGGATGTTCTAAAAGAACAAGCTATTTTGGCCAAACAAAGTAACAACAACAATGGCCCAAACAATAACAACAACAATAAGGATAAAAAGAACTCATATTGGAACAAAAATAAGCAAGTAGTAAATGACAGAGTTGTTGACTCTCCACAATCGAAGGAATAAGGAGTTCTTAATATATCTAATGCAGTTCAAGCCATGAAGCTGCAGACATCCTTAGATCAACAAGAGCACAAGCCCAAGTATCAAGATAAACCTAAGTCAGGAAAGAGGTAATTCACTAAGCTTGGAGACTCTTATGCAGATATTTTTAAGACCTTGATTGCTCATAATTTGGCACAACCTCAAGATCCTACAAAGTTTCGCATACCAGATCCTAAACCTTATTGGTGGAATGAGAAAGCTTACTATGTATACCACAATGGGATTGGACATGACATTGAAAATTATTTTAAACTTAAACATCTTATTCAAGACCTTATTGAGAATGGGAAATTATAGGTTGATGGGTTGACCACAAATGCAGACCACAAGGCCTTTAAGGAGCCCTTGCCTAAGTATGAGAAGGGGGAGACTTCTAAAAACAAGAATGGAAAGGCTGTGATCAATTATACCTATACAGCTATAGAAAATGTCATCAATATGCTTGAAGTTGTGGAAAATGATGTCAACATGATGAGGGGGAAAGATCCCTATGGTTATGATGTAAACTCACCTCCCATATTTGAAGAAGGACCCATTGTTGTGCTTAGGGGTCCCCAATCTCGAAGGTCATCTCAGCCTCTCAATGTTGTTACTAAGAGTCAGTCCCAAGGTCCTATTATCATTAGAGGTCCTAATTCTAGCAAATCCAACCAGCTAGCATCCAAAGGTGTTCCTCCCAAGTCTACAGTTGGTCCTGATATGAGTTACAACCTTGTTGATCAGTTACAGCTAACACCAGTGCAGATTTCCATTTTTGAGCTCTTAGAATTGTCCCCTAGACACAGGCATGTCCTTGAAGATGCCTTGCGAGCCGCTAATGTTCCTAATGACATAGACATCGATCAATTCCAGAACATGGTCAATCACCTTGCTAGCCCTCATTACCTCACATTTTCAAAAGAGGACAATAAAGCATTAAGCCATCCGCACAATTTGGCCCTTCATATCGAGGTCATGATCCACAAAACCTGTGTTAGGCGTGTGTTGATAGATGGGGGTGTTGGGCTTAATATTTTCTCTTTGAGTCTATTGAAAGCTTTGGGATATTTAGAGGGAGTAATTGACACTAGGAAGAAGATCATAATTAAAGCCTATGATGAAGTAGAGCGAAGCTCTAAGGGATTGGTTGTTCTTCCTGTTAGGATCAGTCCTATGGAAAAGGACATTTTGTTTTAGATTGTTGATGTCGGACCTTTGGCATATAATATCTTGTTGGGTAGGCCATGGATTCATGACATGCAAGTGGTGCCATCTACCTACCACCAATGTGTTAAGTTCCCTTACAATGGAGTTGAAGTATGCATACCAAGGGATAGCACATTTTCTGTTAATGCAATTTCAGTTGGCTCTCATGTCCCTTTGAATAGAGAGGTTGATAATTTTGATGCTACTCTTGAGGAGTGTAAGAGTAAGTTTAAGTCCATAGACCTTGGCATGGGAGACTACCAAATGGATTCCTTCACAAAAATTCCAATCTCACCTAGGTCTTATGGAAAACCTTCACCTGAGAGGAAACCTTCATCCTCAGCTATGACCTTGTTTGGAGAATTTTTTAAGTACCTCAATATGTATTCATGAGGAGAAAAAGGAGGTAGCCATTAGAGATTGGATTTATAGAGAAGAAAAGTATCAACACAACGAGAATTTTGTGTCATCTCCTAAAACCTATGGGAGAGGGTATACTTTGGTTAAAAACATGGGCTACCCAGGTCATGGCCCTCTCAATCACAGGTTAAATGCCAAGGTTGAACCACTCAACCATGCTCTTTTTGGTCATAGGACTAAGTCAATAGTTGGCCTAGGCTTTGATCATGAAAAGAAGACAAGTGTCCCTATCCTAGCTGCGATAGATAGTGACAGTGACTCAGATTATACACCCAATCTTCAAAATCAGCAAGACATGATTGATGATTGGGTGCCTTCCACCAATCTCCTTTGGAGAGATTCAGATGATTCAGTAGCTGAAAATACAGACACCAGAGAAGGTGATACCCTTCACAATCTTGAAGCTTCTACATCAAGGCATCTTAGGCCTTCTTGGTGTAAACATCCCAGCAGAGATTTAGAAATAGATTCACATGAGTTTGAGTGGGACTCTCTTTCAGATGAAATAGTTGATTTGAACATGGATGTTTTCCATACCTATAGTACTTAACCCGATGTGACCAACGAGCCTAGAGTAGGACTAGAGGATTGGACTCCTCGAATTGCCTTAGTGGATGATGCTTCATTTGGTAGGATGAGTCCTAATTCAGGTATCTTAGAAGGAGACTTGACAGATCCTAACTATACGATCACCAGAGATAATGCCTTTCATATCAATAATGTTGAACTAGTCATTGACCTACCCCTTGTAAACCGTCATTTGATTGATTGGTCACAACTTTGTCAAGAGCCTCAGCTCCTCACTTTTCACAACAACTACGAGATAGCCTGCTACTTGAATGCTCTTGAACCCGTAGTCTCTTCCACCAATGAACCTATAATGAGTATGACAGAGATGGATATTAAGTACCTCAGTCAAAAAATAAAAGAAATAAAACAAAAGAGAAATAGTTCTGATGGCAAAAACCACTTTGTGGTGGTGCCAAAACCCAAAATAGTAAAAATAAAAGATGTATCCGAAGGTGAAAACCTCTTTGAGGTACCTAAGGAGGGGTACTTAATAACCTGCTGAGTTATTTCCAAGACAAGTCATCAGTTCTTATTGAGCCTACACAACCAGTAAATTTGAATATGGAAGAGGCTCCACAAGTGATACATCTAGCTCAGTCTCTATCAGTGCAAGAAAAAGAGGCATATACAAAGTTCTTACAAAAGAAGAAAATCAATTTTGCTTGGACATATTTAGACATGCTAGGGCTTGACACTAATCTCATTATGCATCACTTATCTATAGTTCCAGTCATTAAACCAGTAAAACAGAAGTTGAGGAAAATGCATCCTCACATAGCTCTACTCGTCAAAGCTAAACTAGAGAAACTCTTAAGTGTAGGATTTATCAAAGCCATTGATTATGCTAAATGGATTTCCAATATTGTCCCAGTTTCAAAACATGATGGGTCCATTTGTGTATGTACAGACTTTAGAGATCTTAACAAAGCTTGCCCAAAGGATGACTTTCCACTCCCTAACATAGACATGATAGTGGATATGACTACGGGCTATGAGATATACTCTTTGATGGATGGTTTTTTTGGTTATAACCAAATAAAAATAGCTCCTAAGGATCAAGAAAAGACAGCCTTCACATGTGCATGGGGAACCTATTGTTGGAACTTCATGCCATTTGGATTAAAAAATGCAAGAGCCACATACCAAAGAGCTATGACCACAATATTTCATGATATGATGCATAAAAACATGGAGGATTATGTGGATGATACCTTGGTGAAGTCTAAGCAAAGGGATACACACCTAGAAGATTTGGAAGTAATTCTAGATCGAATGGAGCAGTTTCAATTAAGATTGAATCCGAAAAAGTGTGCATTTGGGGTTACCTCAGGTAAACTCCTAGGATTCATAATTTCAGCCAAAGGAATAGAGGTGGATCCTGAAAAGATTCAAGCTATATTAGATATGCCACCTCCTAAGAACATTAGTTAGATGAGAAGTCTTCAAGGATGACTCCAATCCATATAGAGGTTTATTTCACAGCTTTTAGATAGAGCACAACCATTCAACAAGACATTGCATAAGGGAGCCACATGTGCTTGGAATGAGGATTGCCAAAAGAGCCTAGATCAAATAAAACAATACTTGGCTAATCCTCTAATTTCAATGCCTCCTATCCCAAGAAAACTATTAATTTTGTACATCTCAGTGACAAAATCTTCCTTGGGGGCATTGTTGGCTCAACTTGATGATACTGGGAAGGAAAGAGCCATCTACTACATTAGTCGTACTCTAGTATCTTATGAGATCAATTATAATAGTATTGAAAAGTCTTGTCTTGTGGTAGTGTTTGCTTCCCAAAATTTGCGACACTACATGCTTGCCCATACTATACATCTTGTTGCAAAAATTGATCCTCTTAAGTATTTTCTTAGTAAGGCTGCTCTCACGGGTAGACTTGCTAAGTGGATGATGGTTTTTTCAGAATTTGATATAGAGTACATTGAGTGTAAGGCTATAAAAGGGCAAGCTATTACAGATCAACTTATTGATTTCCCAGTCAAGGATAGCATGCCTATTCAAGTGGAATTCCCAGATGAGCATATCATGTACATGACCACACGTACTTGGAAAATGTTCTTTGATGGTTCAAATATGCAAAATGGATCAAGAGCTGGAGTATTGTTTATTTCTCCTCATGGATACAACATACCTAAGTCTTACAAACTTTTGTTTCCATGCACAAATAATATTACAGAATATGAGGCTCTAACCAATGGACTTAAGATGGCTATAGAGTGGAATATAACAGAGTTACATGTTTTTGGGGATTTGCAATTAATTATCAACCAAGTAAATGAGGAGTACCAAACTAAGGATGATAAGCTGATACCTTACAAAAAGATGGTTCATTCATTGCGATGTTACTTCACATTTGTGACATTTCAACAAATCCCTAGAGCAAAAAATAAGGCTACAGATGCTATGGCTACATTGGCTTCCATTCTTCAGCTAGAGCAACATGAATCTAGATATGAATTCCTGGTGGAAGAGCTACATCATCCCATCTTTGACTCCTCTAAAAGCCACGTCATTTGTACCTTGGTTAGCCATGACTCACCCCGCTATGGTGCTATTTACTCATACCTCCATGATGGCATCATCCCTGATACATTCAACCATTCTAAAAGAACAAACCTTGTCTGTAACGCCTCTCACCATACCCTTATCTCTAGTGATCTATATAGGAGGGGTTTAGATGGGACACTTCTTAGGTGCTTAGAAAAGGATGAGTCTGACCAAGTGTTAGTTGACATTCATGAGGGTGTTTGTGGAGGACATTCTAACAATCTTGCCATGGCCTGAAGGTTGCTAGGGGTAGGGTACTATTAGCCCACAATGCAGATGGATGCTATCGCTTTTGCCAAATCTTGTGAAAAGTGTCAGAAAAAGGGAAACCTGATTCATGCTCCAAGTAGGGAGCTTATTCCTTCTATTTCTCATTGGCCATTTCAGCGCTGGGCCTTTGACCTTGTTGGGTAGATTCATCCCAACTCATCAGGTGGACATAAATTCATTATTACTGCTACTGACTACTTTACCAAATGGGTAGAAGTCGTTCCACTATTTGTTGCTTTAGGAAAGACAATCTCTTTGTTCATATTGAATCACATCATTTGTCAGTTTGGGATACCTTATGAGATAATCACTGACAATGGAGGTCAGTTCAAAAACAAGGACCTTACACACCTCTGCAAGAAATTCAAGATCAAACAACATTGGTCCTCCATTTACTTCCCACAAGGAAATGGACAAGTAGAGGCTTCAAACAAGACCATTCTCAAGATTCTCCATAGAACAGTTCACAAGAATGGTAGAGACTGGCACTTACAGATCAATCTAGCCTTATGGGCTTATAGAATGAGTATATGTACTCCCATAGGGGCTACTCCTTTTTCCCTCACTTATGGTGCTGAAGCAGTATTACCTTTAGAAGTTGAGATTCCTTCACTTAAAGTCTCTCTCAAAGGTTTGATAACAGATGACGATTATTGTGCCATGAGGTTACAGGACCTAGAACTTCTAGATGAGAAGTGAAAGGCCTCATTTGATCATATGAGAGTGTATCAATAGCGTATTTCAAAGGCATTTAACAAGAAGGTTCACCCTAGAGAGTTTCAAGTAGGTGATCTTATTTTACGAGAGAATCCTAAGAACCAACAAAATAGAGAGCAAAAGGGTAAGTTCAAAACTAATTGGCTTGGGCCATATGTCATCACAATTTCTTTTGGGATAGGTGCTTACTTGTTATCTGATGAGAATGGAGAACAGCTCCCTAATCCCATCAATTTTTTGCACCTCAAGAAGTTCTATCCATGATGTCTATTCAGTCTGGGGGCATCCTTTGTACATATTTTATGATCCTGAAAAAAATTCCAAAAAAATTCATATATGATGCTGAAAAAATTCTAAAAAGCATATAAAGTCCTGAAAAAATACAAAAAATCAAAAAATGCAAAAAAAAAATTCAAAAAAATAGAAAAAGTGTCTTGGTGAAAACCTGGAAATAGGTGCCTTGGTAGCAAAAAATACAAAAAAATTGAAAAATCAAAAAACTTTCCTAGTGGTGAAAACCTGGAAACAGGTGCTACTTGAGGCCTTTGCACCCTTGTTTCTTAGCATGCATCCTCGACACTTAGCCTTTCTCCATCATGCCTTGACCTTGTTGCCTTGGTTTGGAATTGGTCTTTGTCTTTGTCTAGGGGGCATAACTATGTTAGCTTTGGTCCTTTAGGATGCATTAGTCTTTAGGACATCTTGCAAATGGTGTTTTTCAACACCACCTAAATAGTGTTTTTCAACACTACCCTAGCGTCAAGTGTTTCTCAACACTTATCAAATATCCTACCCTACAGTTTAGCATGATATGATATTTCCACTAGCAAATGTGATACTAAAAGATTGATTTTGTGACCTACACACACGCACTTAAACACTTGACTCATTGAGACTTGTTTGACTTATTTTCTCTATGTTGTCTATGATGATTTCTTTGATGAGTGTTCTCTCCCTATGATAGTTTTTGATGATGCATAGCTAGAAGAATGAGAGCATGAGGACACGTTTTATTACTTTTTCTGCTTGTGGGTATATTTTGTTGGTCCTAATTGTCATTAGCATTTATGCTTGATCCACTTGACAATAGACCTATAGGGTATTATCCTTGACTATTTTTGCGAGTGCATGCTTATAGCCATCTTGACCTTCTTGTGTCCTAATGCAAGCATAATCTCGCTATAGAAAACTTAGGCAATCTCACTGCACTAGTCATCTTGACCTATATGTCTTTGGTGCCTAGGTGAGATTTCCACATTTCTTTTTGATATAGATCATATTCATATACCCATAGTCATACTAGTGTGTATTGTATGATCTTGCGACACTACCAATAAAGCTTGATGATGATTATTAGATGTATATTGGTGTTGTGACCTTGCAAGTCAACCACTTTCATAGTAGCTTGCATTTGTAGGTTCATATTAGATTAGATTTGCACCTTGCATATGGAGAGAGCTCTCCTTTTATCTTTCATGGACCTTTCAGTCAACTGCGCTCACCCTTCCTTTTCTTGATCATGTCTTTTGCTTCTTGTTTATAGCATTTTGACTTTTTGACCTATTTTCAAAACACCTTGGAATTGCGTGAAAATTGCACCTCTAGCTAATTTCGACATCTTGGATCCATTTCCAGACTTGAAATTGAAATCTGAGGTCATCTTGATAGTCAAAATCATGTTTCAAAAATTTCTCTTTCTTCTGTGCAATTGACTAACCTTTTGAGGCATAATTCTTCGATCTTTGATGAAATTTCTTCCTTTTCATGTCTTTCACACTTCTAGTCTTCCATTCACCCCATTTCTTTTCTTCTCATTCATCACTGGGGCATGTTTTCACTGCCTAATGGTTATCCTATTATCCTTTATCTTTGATTATGATTTCATTTTGATTTGATCATCTTTTATCAATCTACTATTCTCCTCTGCCTGATTTCAATTTTGATTTTGAGGGGGCAGTACCTATTGGATTTAATCCTTGATTTTCTTGATTCAGCTATCTTTTTATGATCTTTCACTCAGCTTGAGATTTGTATCTCTTATTTTGGATGTGATCCCAAAATGAACTCATGTCCAGAATCTTTTGTTTATTTTTGTCCGGGCGTGTTCCCAAAATGAACACATGTCTGAGTTGTTTTGTGATCCCAAAATGAACTCACATTTCAATTCTTCTTTGATTGCATGTGTTCCTGAAATGATCACACATTAGTCAAAGAGGGGCAAATTTATGCACCCTAAAATGGACACCTAGACTTTGGGCCCCCATTCAGCAATTTATCAAATTTTTGAATCAATATTTTCAAAAAATTAGCATTTTATCAATTATATCAATTTCCTTGATCAAATCCTATTCAATCATTTTTTATTATTTGCCTTGGGCTAACCATTTTATCTTAAGTCTTTATTTGATTAAAAGAAATATTTCCTCCCCTTTTAATAAATAAAAAGTTCCCACTTTTCCTCTTATCCTAAGTTGCACAAATAAAGCACTTTTCTTATTTTATAAAAAGGGAAAAAGCACTTTTTGTCTCATATGGGCACAAAAGTCAACTCTTATTTTCTCATTGGAGGATATTTCTGCACATGGATTGCTCCTCTTTCAAGCTCCACCCTTGATTAAATCTTTTGCCTCTTAATCTCCATGGTCCATTCTTTCTCATTTCCTATAAAAGAATAGCTCTCTTCCTCATTTGCATATCCATCTCTTTTATGCTAATGTTATGCTGTAGGTTTTCTAGGTCATTTGGAGCTCTTTGAAGACATTCTTGCATTCAAGATTTGAAGACATTGTTGTTGCATTTCATTTAGCTTGCTTTCTTGCTTTCATAGTTGCATAATCATGTCATTCTTAGTATAGAATTTCTTTATGCTATAGATTAATCTCACATAGTTTAATTAGGAGGGATTGTAAGACTTGTACTTTTCTTTCATAGCCTAGTTTGCACTTTCAATTTCATAGCATAGCTTGCATATTTGCATCTCTCATTTCTAGCTTGCATATTCATCTTAATCTAGCTTGCATTTTCATTTCATAGTGATTCTTGGGGATATTGGCATTCTTGCCTTTGTCTTCATTTGAATCTCTCATTGTGTGGTTGACTAGCAAGGTCAATAGCTTAATAGCTCTAGCTGAAAGCAATTTTAAATCTTGCAACTCCATACATAGAGAGCTCTAGGTTACTTTCTAAAGTTTCCTCTTCATGGATTCCCTTGGTTGCAATGACTTAGAGAAGTGGACTATTTGAGTGTGTACAACAATCACCAAAGGAGTATAGGTAGGGATACTAGGTAAAGTATTAGAAGAAGGTTCTACCCTAGTGATAGGAGGAATCAACCCTAAATCTTGAGCTTCTTGAGCTAAAGGTTTAACATTTGAATGCATGAGGTGAGTAATACCACACAAGAGGTTAACACCTTGATCACTATCATGAAGAAATTTCTTAAGAGCCTCTAAAGCTTGAATATAATCTTGATTATGGTTCTCTTGAATAAGCCAATTACCCATTTTATCAAGTTTAGTTGAAAGTTTTTAAACTTTTTCAGGAGGAACTCTTAAAGCATCATCCTCATCATGAGATGAGTGAGAAGATTTTTGCTCCATAGTAGGATTGGAATCATGAAGAATCAAATTATCATCCAGGATCCTAAGGAAAGGAGAGGAAGATTCAGGATCAAAGGCACCCATGAGTCTACGACTTCTTCTAACCAAAATTTTATAAGTAGGACTAGTAGTAGTAAAGCTCATAAACCAATGCAATGCAAATGAACTAAACTAACAACACATAAAGCATGAATATTTATGCAAGATCTAACACAAAAGATAAATCTAATACTAACAAGATAAAATGAAATCTAACACCACAAAACACAATAGGGCATCCAATTCCACAAAAGAAAGGAGAGTAAGTATGTCGGATTCACAAAAATGAATAGAGGTAAAATGGAATCACCTCTATTTAGATGTGTGTGTAATGTAATGTATGGGGGAAATATGAGATCCACTCCTAAATCCGAATTCCCTAAGGAGAGATCCAATTTGATCAACCAAAAAGGTTAATACATAATCGAATCAATCTATGGAGAATATGAAAGAGAGAGAAAAGCCCTATATTTCCCTATGGAGAATTGTATTTGAAATTTGAAATAATTGAAATATAAGTACTAACCTCAAATTAGGGCAAATCTAGAAAATGCCAATTTCTGATGTCTGTGTGTACTTTCAGGCAATTCTGCAACCTATTTCGGACTGGAAATATCGAGATGAAGAAAACCTAGAAATCTTTTGTCTTTCTGACGGCAGGTTATCTTTGACCCTCATAAAAGGTCAAAGGCTACATTCTTTATTTGAAGGTCGATTCTGACTTTGTTCGCAGATCTCGAAAGTTCACTGAAAAGGGTATCCAAATCCACTCTCATATCCAAAATTTTGCACATGTAACTATAATAAAAAGGGGGTTTTTGTTTGTATGGGGGCTTTGCCTTGGTCAAACCCCAATTTAGGAATTAACCTTGAAATTGAATTGAAATGTAGTGTGCATAAACAAAGAAATTGAAACAATTCACCACGCTTATGTTGAAGTCCTTGTAGAGGATTTGAATCCTCAAATCCACAAGTAGGAATGCTTCAATGGATGTAGAATGAATGTAGGATGTCTCAAATCAATGGCATTTGATCTTCAAAAAAAATCTTCAATTGATCTTTGCATATGAGGAGGCTTGGATGAATGTAGAAGGATGGATCTTCAAGGGGGCTCCAAAGAGATTGAATCCTTCAATGGCTAACAATGGATCTCCTTGATGGATGAATGCTTGAAGGCTTGCTTGAATGCTTGAATTCACTTGCTTGCACTTGCTCATAAAATGTGTTGATGGCAAAAGAGGATATGAATGATGGATGAGAAAATGAGAGAGGAAGGCCTCCTTTTATAGTGAACTAGGGCACAATCCTCTAGGGGGGCCACCTTGGAGAATTAAATCCCAATTAGGTCCTAACCTTTAGAAAATATACCTAGATTAAATGCAATTTAAGGATTTACCATTCTGAAACCCGAAATGGCCGACCCAGAGGCGGGAAAACAAACATCCCTAAAACCCAACACCCGAAAATCAAGGAAATTTGAAATCTAAACAGGGTGTCAAGGACAAGCTCAAATCTGACCAGGTCAGGGTCGAGGTTGATCCTGACCAGGTTAGGGTTGAGGTTGTTTTTGACCCCATAAGGTCAACTTTGACATTGTGGTCAAAAACCTCAGGATCCTGACCCAGAATGCTAGGAAATGCAGATATGAAGTGAAAATCAGGTGCAGAGGAAAGAAAAACAAGGGAAAAAGCCAAATATATGCAAAGACCCGATCAAGGCAATTAACATGACCCCAAACCACTTACTCAGAGGGCTAAATGCTCTTATCATGGAAGTGCTTCCATTTTAAGATGATACATTATTATGATCTTTGTTTGCATCATTTGACCTCTGTGAATGTTTAAATTAATGTAGGAGGTGAGTTACAATGTTGTATTTAAGTTTTCTTATATTTTCCATCCTTTCTATGAATCTTATTATGCATATGGATAAGGTTAGGACTCATCCTGAGAGCCTGAGTGTGCATGAGAGTTCCCTAAACCTATGAATTTGAACATGTGAAGTGTTTACTTGTTCTTTTGGCTTGTGTTGGGAAAGGGATCTAGGAACCCTAGGTGAGTGGCTCACTATAGGTTTTGGAACCCAAATTGGTTTCTAGATGATCTTATGGGTGAGTTTGTAATCAAGTGATAACCTTAAAAATTAAACTTGGGAAGGGGGGTAATTCAAAAGATAATGAAAGAAAATATAATGTGATAATTCCACATAGACTTGTTGCAATACCAGGACCATGGGTAACTACTAGGGTGGATCCTTATTCATAAAGAGGAGACCAGGGTTACATGGTTTCAAGGGAGGATCCCAATACATGGGTTGTGTGATGACACTCACTTAGGTGGTATCTTAGAACCTTGACCTTGGTATTGTAGCATGGTGATGTTTCATGTGCTTTACTCTTTCTCTTTTGAGTTTTGTTTTCTTGGTTTCATTGGCCTTAGATTTCCTTAAGTCTTGAGATGACCTTGGTTATATCTCCTAGCATGGGGGGTGGAACTTCACAAGTTTCACATGGTTGGGTGGGAAAACTCTTTTGAGGTATTCTACGTGGTTCATGTCTAGATTCAAATGTATTCAATGATGAAGATTTCATTTTGTGTATCATGTATCTCTATCTTTTGTATTCAAGATGTAAAGATGTATTGTAAGACCTTGTGCAACTTGATGTAATTATCTCTTTATAATCCTTTAGGCCATGTGATGTTATTGAAATTGTAAGAAAGAAATAATGTAATATGGGAGGGGTAGTCTTATGAATGTTGGGAGGAAACTATTATTGAAATCATAAAATTGCAATGAATGAATGTTGTTGTGTACCTTCTACCCTATCTCTATTTGAATCATTGAAATTAAAATGGAAAGCCAAGGTTTTAATTTGAAAGCCTACTTATGTTTTGGAATTACAAATGAATTAAGTGTAGATTAGGTTAATGAGAAAATAAATGAAAGAAGAAAGGATAAATGTATTTAGTTTATAAAATAAGTGATATGTGGTTTGTTTCTATCTCTTTTCTAAAAAGATTGAATGTTATGTAAAGTAGGTAAGGAAATGAAATGAATAGTAATGGATGTATGTATTCAGTTAGGAAAGAAACAATATGTTCTTATCTTTTCTTTAATTCTAAAGTACATGAAAATTTAAAGGAAACGAAATGAATTCAATCAGTCAATTAATGGAATGCAATTGGTTTTAATATCGGTAAAAGAATCAATAAGTGAACCTTTAAGGAAATTTTCATTTGTAGATGTTATCAATGAGATGTTAGTAATATTATTATTTTTTAAATAGTTGTATTTTTGGTACTTAAGACCTGATTCCTTATGGGTTCCCTGGCGGGGATATTACAGCTATTATATGAATAAAAAATCATCATTCTAGATATTCATGTCTCTCTTTATGCTAAGGCATGTATTTGTAATAATGTCATGATGCAGATTCAAGTGCAAGCAAATAAAGTGGCCCTTGAGGTTGCCCATTTGCAGGAGTTACTCCAGCACTAGGGCAATGCCCCTTGTACTGTGGCTCGGGTGCCTCCAGATTCTCTCTCAGCTAACCGTACATCACCCAGGGGCTGATGTCATAGCCGGAGTTCCTCTGCCAGACACTCTAGGACTCTGCATCAATGGCACTGCCACTCTGCTTCTCCTCCTCCTCGAAGGGATGCGAGCTCTGGTTTGCCTCCAGTGCTTGCTTCCATTGTTGCTTCTTTTGCTCAGCCTTTGGCCTCTATTCCTGCTCATCAAGACAAGTTCCCTCACCTAGAACTAGCTATCTCACCCAGGTGAGAGGAAGGAGAATTGGAAAAAGATGATCCAGAAGATGGTTGGGCCATTCCTGATCAAACTCTTGGGCCCAATGTTTGGGGCAATCCTAATGATAAAGATCCTCCTCCCTCTTCTGCTACTGCTCTTGCATCTTGAGAGTTTCTCATTTATATAGTTTTTTGATGAATAGTTGTATGTTTCCCGCCTAAGTGTCGTGTGACTTGCAGGGTGACTCTTTCCCCCAGCTCTTTTTTGTGAATATTGTACTTTAATATTTTTAATAGGAAAGGCTTCTATTCATCAAAAAAAAAAAATTAGTTCAGAAGTAATATAACAGATCCATCACATATTGCACCATTATAAGATAATAATATTAACATGATAGAAAACTCTATATACATATTACATTACTACTTATTATATTTGTTAAATGTCATTGAATCAATATTAGGTTTTTGCCAAAAGGAAAATAATCCTACCACAGAAGCTAATAAATGATGTTTAATAAACATTCTTTTTTTTAAATACTAGATGTAGACATCAAGGTGAATAAAACTTTTAAACATCATAATCGATAAAGTTCATATAGGGTTGAAATTCATATAAGGTTGAGTTTAAATCCTTCTATAGGGTTGAAATTCAAAAACACAAAGGTGATTTCTATAGTCATAGAAATGAACCCAAGACAATACATAAATTTTATCAATTACAGGGTAGTCTTTGGAAACTTTCAAATTATTTTAGAATATTGGTGAATAAGTTACTAACATCTATTGTATATTCAAATGAACATAATATATAAAGTTCAATATTATTATTTTTTATTTAAATCATAAGCATGTCTTTTAATATATTAATCATTCATAATTCATTATCTTATAAGGTTGAATTGTTTATTGTCTATGTTTGATTATTATTTTTGGAATTTATTATGTGACAAACTTTTTCTATTAAAATCAACATAATTAGGGTGTTGATCCTATAGCAAAATATTCTAAAGGAAACTTAACCAATTTAGCATTCCATTAAAAGCATATTAATAATGCATAAAAAATCTTAATAACATTCTTACTATCTAAAAACAACCCTAAGAATATATAATCAACTATATATCACAGAACTTAAATGAAAACATCAAAAAATACCAAAAAATAGATAGTATGGAGCCAGCCAAAGAATTTGTCCCGATCTTGAATAGGGAACTTGAATAGTTACTTATGTTCCCCTCCCTTGTCGTCATCTTTATCTATCATATAGAAAATGGAGAGGTGTTTGATCTATGTGTAGACACCTAAAATTGCCCATTCACACTAATATTAATTTTTATTAATATTTCACCTTAACCCTATAGTTGATTTTTATTGATTAACTATATTGTTATATTCCTCTATAATTTATTTAATTAAATTTATTTTAATTAATTAAATTCATTTACCCTTTGTATTTAAATTTTATTTAAATACTATAATATATTAAGTTTAACTTAATATATTATCCTTCTATTTCTTATTATAAAATAAATTTTATTTATTTTATTCCTCCACTGGTAGCCTAAAGTTCTTCTAAACCTTGACTAAATTAAACTTATTTTAATTTAATCCCTTTTCCCTTTTTCCCAATCTTGCATTTTGCTAATTATTCCTCTAATCTTGATTAAAAGGTGGATTACCGCGAATTATTTGTGCAATCACCTTTTCTAAGGTAGCCACCTCTCCATATTTTTTCTCCTCCAATCATTTTAAATTTCTCCTTCCCTCTAAAGTGAAGTTTGACTTTTGTGTATTTTGCCTCTTAATCCTAGCCACTCATTTCTTTTGCCTCTTCATCTTAGAAACTCCCCTTTTGTCTCTTAATCATGACCATCCATTCTTTTGTCTCTTAATCTTGGCCACTCATTCTTTAATCCATTCTATAAAAAGGTGGCCTCACTCCTCATTTGGACTAACTTAGGCATCTTTGGACTTACTGAGACATCATTTGAGACTTAGGCATTCTTGAGCACTTGAACACTTTCTTAGCATTTTCATTCCATAGTTGTTACATTTTTATTCATAGCTTAGATCACTTTCTTGCATTTTAGCTTAGATTTTCTCTCATAGTTTAGCTTGCATCTCCACTCTTAGTTTAGTTTTCATTTAAATATAGTCTATTAATTATTCAAGGAGGGTAGGAAAATGGGGCCAAAGGGCACACCTAGCTACCAACCTCCTACAAAATTTGTTAGGGATTGATAGATCTAGAACAATATAAAAATAAATAGTTATATGCAGAAACAAAGAAGAAAATAACCTGAACACAAATAACACATAGATTTAACGTGGTTCACCCAAACCCTGGGCTACATCCACCTACATAGCTTCTCCTTTCTTATTATCCAGCAAAATATTACATCAACATTACAATGCATTATGCATCTCAGCCGCTTATAACATGCATTTTAGGGCAACCTCTAAAATCGGCCATTTTAGGGTTTTATGATTTTTGGTTTTCTTTTTCCTGAAAAAACACCTAAAAATTTTGGTGCTGCTTCATTTTTGCCACAATATCAACACCCACTACATGATCAATCACCACAATATCAACAAAATAAAATAGCACGCGGAAGCAATAACACAATAATAAGGAGAGAGAGATAATATATAGATCTCATATATTAATGATGTTAGGATTAGGTAATACTGAGAAGGGGGTGAATCAGTATTACAGAACTTTAACTTCAACTTTGTTAAATAATTACAAACAACCCAAAGTAATGCAGAAATGAAAAGAACATATAAGCATAACACATTACTCATTACACCATGATTTTTTCTTGAGGAAACCCTGGCCAAAGGGAAAACCCCGGTGGGGATGGTACCCACAAATATGCACTAAAATATAATATCCCTGTTAGGAGATCTAGCCCTGTTAGGAGTTGATTGTTACATTGTACATTTCCTTTTTAGAGTACAAAACCCTGTTAGGGGTATACAAAACACTTGGTTAAAGGTGGTGAGCACACTGCTCTTACAATCAATACTTTGTCTCAAAAGTGGTTTTCAAAAGGGGAACAATACAAGCACGTTTCTTGCTTAGATAGTTCCAATTGTAGCTCAGCCTCTTACTGATCTTGTATCTAATCTTTTCTATTCTATTCACAAGCTTACTCTTTCATCATTACCATTCCATACTTTTCTTTTACAAAAACACTCCATACTTATACAAAATCAGCCTTCCAGTCAGCTTCACAATTATCATGCAAAACATAATAATAACTCATGCAAATATTATCTATGGAGTCGACACTCTTACAATACCAAAGAGTCGGCAATATAATTTATTCACTTGTCTTAGCATTTTACCATATTCACTTTTCCTTCCTTGATCTTCACAACTAATCATATACCCTATTACATTGTTTTACTACCTTTGCATATCTTCCGAACACTATATCTCACAAATCTGGTAACCAAAACCTATGCAATCTTAACTGAAGCATGTGAATATCCAAAAATACCTCTAGTTAACTTCACAAGCCATAATACCTTATATATCTTCAATGCTGACAAAAACTATGCCACTGTACCCTGTCATCTTGATTCTATACTTAGTCATTTTCATGACTAAAACTCTGGTGGCAATCTCCACAACATGCAATCACTTCTAACATAAGTGTTTCCATAAATGAAAACCCTTAAATGATTCCCAGTACTCCAAAACATCACATTCCAAAAATCTCTCCCTTTGGCATTGATGGCAACACTTAGAAAAATGACTAAGTGTTACAATACAAATTTTCTTTCTCTTTTCTTTATCTCTATTTTTTTTGTTTCTTTTCTACAACTTCTTTTTTTTTGTTCTCTTTTATACATACAACTCTACATATCTCTTTGTCTTCCTCATTCATTTTTCCTTTTTCTTCCTCTCCCTTTGACATCAATGGAAAAGGTATACCCAGAATTGTAGAACTTAAGCACAAATGGTTTAGTGCTTACTCACCAGATTTAGGACATCTTGGAAAGAGATTTCCAAGGTCTTAACTTCTTTAGTCCATGAATTTATCAATAGTTCAATGACATGGATTAATCCATTCAGTGCATATGATGTTGTCTCTACTACCTTAAGCTCAGTAAGAGTAGATACTAACATTGAGCCTTCAACTTTAATCATCTATGAGAGACGAGTCTCCAACATTGAGAGCTTAGGAGTTAATAGGCTTCTTAATAAGCCAAATATGTCTGCTACTCTCCCTTTCTCCTTTTCCAGTACTCCTCTTTTCTTTAGTAGCCTAGATGTCTCCTTATCTACCTCTCCCATAGTTTGTGAAGATGATTTACACCTGTCCATTATACTGTCAAGGCTAGCCCTGTCTTTGGCTATGGCCTCCTCAACATTCTTCAAATGTTTGCAGGAATTTATGCAATAGCTATATAGTTTCATGCCTTGTGCTACACAACTCTTGGCTTTAAGAGTGGTAGCCTTAAGAATGCCTAAGTTTGATGAAATGGACTTATGAACTTCGCTCAACTTCTTCTCCAAGAAGTTCTTTTCAGCCTTCTCCTCTGTTGTTTTTAGCAATGAGTCAAAATGGCTATCAAAGCTATCCAGTATTGTACCAAGATTTTCAACCTCATCCTTGTCTTTTAGGATAATTGATGGGGGGAGTATCTTGTTTACTATTTCTATAGCCCTGACCATTATCTTAGCTCTCTTGTCTCCTTTTTGAATTGATCTCTCCTTAGCTTTAGCAAAAGCCATAAATGAAATTCTCATCAGTTCATCTTCATCCATGCTATCTACATCAAAACTAACTGGTTTGTTCATACTTGTCAACAATAGAGGTGTGTCCAATCTGACCTCATCAACTTTTTTTGATTTTGGTTGTCTTTCTTACTTTTCTTCTTGCTATAATTCCTTCTGTTGTGCTTTTTCTTCTTGTTTCTCTTCTGATTTTCCTTTCTCTATTTTTTCATGATCTTCAACCTCCATCACATTGTCCATATTGTTCATAAATAGATCATTTACATCATGTGAAGTGTCAAGGCTAATAGGCACACCAGTGACAAAGAAGTCAGGTTGCATCTAACTTGAGCACTTTCATCTACTACCTTGGAACTTTATCCTAAACCCAAGGATATTGGTTTAGAGACTTTCAGAGGTGAAAATTTCTTAGGCATGTCATACATTAAAATTTGGTCCAATGCATTTTGGGTGTCTTCAATCACCTCATCATACTTCCTAGCCATAATCTTGACTAGTCTGACCTTTGTCCTTAATAAAGGTTTTAGTGCTTTTATTATTCTTTCCCTTTCCTAAATTGACACAACTGACAACATGTTATCAATTGTTTTGTTCCTAATGTTCTCATTCTCTGAGTGTGCTAACTATTTCCTGATTTCCAGTTTTCCATATAGGTCTTTGTGAATACTTCCTTCAATTTCCAAAAAATTCTTCTTAAAGACTAGCAGATGCTCAATCACAGTATCTTCAATGACTACTTGGCCCTCTGAGTCATATCTTTCATAGTATATGTTCACTGTTAATAGATTTCCATCTTTGATAACTCTTTTTTGTAGTAATTTCATATCTATTTTCCACAAGGTTAGTGGATCCTTTTGAGCTATTTTCTATACCTCTTTCTCCATTACCTTCTCTTCCTTCTTCCTTTTTACCTCTGTCTCTTTTTCTTTTGGACTAACCTGCTTAACTGTCCTTGTAGATCTTCTAGGAACAACTATAGCTACAAGTTCTTGTGTTTCTTCCTCTTGAGAGGCTATCCACAAAGCTATCAGTAGGAATTGCTTCCTTTTCTATCTCCAATGGAATGGGTGCATTTTTGGCAATGATGGAAGATGCCTCCATTTGGTTCTTCAAGTCTAAATATTGCTTCTTTGTGATTCCCACCTTCACAGTAATTTCCTCAACAATCTTGTTGACTTTTATTTTCCTTGTCACCTTTTCTTGATCTTCTCTGACTTTCTCATATTTTTCTCTATATACACCCCATCTTTCTTGGGTAGGATCCTTCTCTTCTACTAATACATGCTCTACTTTCATAGTTAGTACTTCATCACTTACCTCATATCCCATAGGATAGCACCATTTGGTTCTAGGCTCAATTGCTTCAAAGCAGACACAATCAATTTCAACCATGAAATAGATAGTGTCATTTTTTTCTACCAAGTTTTCTAGAATCCTATACCTTTATTTCATCTGCCTCTGCATAATCTTAATCATGCCAAACAATTCTCCATCAACCCAATCCTTTTTCTTTCTTCTATAGTATTCTGAGATTTGTAGACCAGTGGGTTCATTATCTTTCCATGCTCTAGGATGCATATCAGGAAATTTATGAATGACATGAATGTACATGTGAACTAGCAATGAACCAAACCTAAAATCTTTAGATTTTTCCTTCTTAATAACTTTTACATTCTCAATGAATTGTTGGGCTAGAATTTCACAAAGATTGTACTTCTTATTCTCTCTTACCATTCTATATGCCATCATTATAACTCCAGCTGATACAGAATTAAGTCTAGAACTATAAAATAACTTGTAGCCTATTAGTATTGCTACCAATCTGACATTGTGTAAATAAACATCATTTACTTTCATTTCCCTCTCATCCCATTTGGAGTGTGGTAGGGTTTCGGCTTCTTTTCTTAGGTTTTTCTCACCAACAGGTAGGGCTCCTTCATTGTCAAGGCCTGTGATATCATGGATCAACTAAGCACATATCTTAATAGGTTGATCACCTATCCATAAGAACTGATCATGAACTCTGCTCATAATGATTTTTAACCATTCGACTTCTGTGAACTCTATGAGTTGGGTTAACTTGAGTATTGACAGATCTTTTAGATGCTTGCATTCTTTTTCCAAAGACCCATTTACTTCTATAGTACTATTCAACTCATAGAATATGTTAACCTCCCCAATAATCTCATACTTATAGTGAATGTATGCCCTAATATCTTCTACCTGTAGCACACCTACGGGGGTTTGAGAAAATGCCCCTTCTGGATCATCCTCATAGGATTTGAATGGATGCCTTTTGAATTTGTATTTAGGTATGTCTACAACATCATAAACTACTAGTGCATCCATGACTTTCCAAAGATATTAATTCTAAATACCTTAAACATGCTCAAATCTGATGTTTGGCTTCACGCGAACACAAGATCTCTCTACTAGATCATTGTTATGCTTTCACACTTCTGCTCTCCTTAGTCGTTGATCAACAAATGGTGTAGGAATGAAATCTTTCAAGTCATTTATCCATCACAAGTTGAGTGTGTGCATTAAACATAGGTAGCTCAACTTCGCATGTTATCTAGTCAATGCAAAACTTGTAAACACAGAAGATGAATCTTCAAGTGCTATGATCTCATCCACAGACTCCACAACATTTTTACACATCACATCTAAGCCCGCATGAGCTTACTTCACTTATACAGGGGCTGGATAATTTATGTTAACTACATCCAATGCTCCCCATAAGGCCATGAGGTCTTCTAGGTTGATACCTCAAAAAACTCATCAAGCGAAGACACAACATCATCAGTTATCTCTCCCTGAACCACTACCTTATTTAGAACTTTTACTTGCCATAACTTTTCATCCTCTAATTTTTTGTATTCATTCATGTAATCATTTAAGATTTTACCACTATCACCAATGTTCTTCCTTATAACCATAGGTGGTGGTCCTTCTGGTTCACTAGATCTCCTTGGTCCTCATCTATTGTCATCTCCATTGTATCTACAAAACTTTGTAATGTGACCTAGATTGTTACATTTGTAACAAATAGGTGGTCTTCTTCTTTCTTGATTATTTTGTAGTTTACAGTACCTTGATGTGTGCCCAAAGTTATTGCATTTCTGACATGTAACCTTGTCTGCAGATTCTTCTCTAACATAGTCTTGCTTATACTTGGACTGATCAGTTTTTCTACAATCTACCTTTTTGTGTCCATATTCATAGCAATTAAAATAGTAGTTGGTAAAGGGCTTAGAGTTAGCGTTACTTCTACAATCTCTTTTCATGTGTCCAACTTTGTTGCATCTAAAACATCTACCTCTGAAGGGTCTGAACTATTCTCTAGGTTCTTCATTTGTAGGCCTTTCTTCAGTGATAGGTATTTCCTCATTCTTGGCTTCTTTAGGTTCTTCTTGAGTTTTTGAACTTTTTTCTTTATTGAATCCACTCATATTTTCTTGAGGTTTTTGTCTTGCTCTTTGTTCATCACTCTTGTCACTGCTCATGTGTAACTTCTCAATGTTTAGTTTGGCTTGAGTGAGTTCACCTTTAATGATTTGATTGTATTTATCTAGTTCCTGATATTTATCCTTGTACTGGTCAAGTTTGGTCTTCATCTTTCCTATATGCAAGTTAGCTTCTTTTAGTGACTCTTCAACTTTGTTTCTTTCATCCTTTTCATGTTGAATTTCTTTGATCATCAAAAGATTGATTTGTTCTTTTTCTTTCTCCAATATCTTTACTTTGTCTGATGTATCATTGTCTGAACCTTCTTTGATCTTCTCCATAAGGTCTTGTCTCTGATTTTTTACAATCTCCAACTATTCTTTAAGTTTCCTCATGAAACCTTTTGCTCTTCTTAATTTGAATTTTAGTTCACCATTCTCTACTTTCATCTTATCCAAATCTTCAAGTGCAGCTTCAAAGTTCTCTTGTAAATCTTTTGAATCCATTCTAATCTCCCTTAAGCTATTAAGCTTTCTCTCAAAGGGCCAATAGCTCTGATACCAATTGTTAGGATTAGATAATACTGAAAGGGGGGGTGAATTAGTATTACAGAACTTTAACTTCAAATTTTTTAAACAATTACAAATAACCCAAAGTAATGCAGAAATGAAAAGAACATATAAGCATAACACATTACTCAGTACACCATGATTTGTTCTCGAGGAAATCGTGTCCAAAGAGAAAACCCCGGTGGGGATGGTACCCACAAATATGCACTAAAATATAATATCCCTGGTAGGAGATCTAGGCCTATTAGGAGATGATTGTTACATAGTACATTTCCTTGTTAGAGGAATACAAAACCTTTTTAGGGGTATACAAAACACCTGGTTCAAGGTGGTGAGCACACTGCTCTTACAATCAATACTTTGTCTCAAAAGGGGAACAATATAAGCACTTATCTTGTTTAGATAGTTCCAATTGTAGCTCAGCCTCTTAATGATCCTGTATCTAATCTTTTCTCTTCTATTTTCAAGCTTACTCTTTCATCATTACCATTCCATACTTCACTTTTACAAAAACACTCCATACTTATACAAAATCAGCCTTCTAGTCGACTTCACAATTATCATGCAAAACATAATAATAACTCAGGAAAATGTTATATATGGAGTGGGTGATCTTCCAATACCAAAGAGTAGGCAATATACTTTATTCACCTATCTTAGCACATTACCATATTCACTTTTCCTTCCTTGATCTTTGCAACTGATCATATACCCTGTTACACTATTTTACTACCTTCGCATATCTTCTAAACACTGTATCTCACAAATCTAGTAACCAAAACCTATGTGATCTTAAATAAAGCATGTGAATATCCCAAAATACCTCCAGTTAACTTCACATTCCATAATACCTTATATATCTTCATTGTTGACCAAAACTGTGCCACTGTACCCTGTCATCCTGATTCTGTACTTAGTTATTTTCATGACTGAAACTCTTGTGGCAATCTCCACAACATGCAATCACTTCTAACATAAATTTTGCCATAAATGAAAACCCTTAATTGATTCCCAATACTCCAAAATATCACATGCCAACAAATGACCATAGAAAGAGTTATACATGTCAGGATGTAAGGCCTTCCCAGTTATGACCAAAGACAATCAGAATTCAAATACAAATAGTCCTCCCAAATCAAGGATTCAACATTCAGATCCTATATTTTATCTCTCTTCTTACATCCAAAACTGACTCCTTAGATTTACAACATATTACTTTATTTATACAAGAGGCTATCAAAACAAGTCAGCCTTCAGATCCAACATTGGAGAAGGGAACAACCAAATCTAGGTCCACACTCTTCCCAGTGGTCAATTTAACCATTAACTCCATGACCAAAACTAAATGCACTAGTCATCCTCCAAAATAAACCACTTAGTGAGAAAGATTACTGAGCAACATAAAATCAACTTGGTGAACAACCGAGCCAACTCAATGAAAGAAGGAACCAAGAAGAAACCGAGCCAACTCAGTGAAAGAAGGAACCAAGAAGCAACCGAGCCCTATCGATGGAAACAAGAATACATCATTGAGAGCCCAAAAGTAGCTACCGAGCACAACTAACAATTATAACTTGTTTTTGGTGATATAGGATCTCCAAGAGCCTGAGATGCTCCTGCATCAATTAATCTCTTGCAATTGCATACTTAGCATAGATCTTGCATTTTTGCATTCATTTTGTAAAGCTTGGGCTAAGTTCCTCATACTTATTCTCAATCCTTCACTCATCAATCATAGTGGGATTTATTGTATTGTGTTGGGAGATCACACCCACAAAATCTCTAAGAGAAAATCAAACAAGGTTTTAGGTGCCCTTGTTTTAGCTCATCAAAGGTTGTAGTGGAAATTTTGTTGCATTACAAGTTATTTAGCATGTTTATCCTAACATAAATTGCTTCACATTTCTTGTGTTTTTGTGTTTTGATTTGTGGTGCAGCTGCGGGGATTTTTATTGCATACACTATGCACAATTTTTGAGCCAAATTTAGAAATTCTCACCAACTTATTTTTTATGTCAAACACCTTAACCATGAGAATTGAGAGTTTGCCAGTAGTAGTACTGTAATCACTAAAAAATGGTCTACTAAACCTTGAGCTCCATTCTAACATTAAACAATTTAAATACTAGACTAAATCTTGTGCTTAATCAATTTTGCATATTTATTTAATCTATTAATTCTTGATCAAATCATCATTTTATCATTTATTTGATTATATCTTAAAGTTTGACCACTTTATTCTAAGCTTTTTTTAATTAAGGAAACATGCTCCCTTTTAATTAATTAAAAAATCTTTCAATTAAATAATAAAATCACTTTATCTTAAGCTTTATTTAATTAAGAGAACATTCTCTCTTTTAATTAAATAATAAAATCACTTTATCTTAAGTCACATTTAATTAAAAGAACATGTCCCCTTTTAATTAAATAAAAATCTCCTTTAAATAAATAAAAATTTCTTTTAATTAAATAATGGAAACCACTTTGCTAAAAATAAAAAATAAAAAATAAAAAATAAAAAGAAAAGTGTACTTTCCAATGAGATGGAATCTTTTGACTTTTGAAAAATTATTTTGCCTCTTTATCTCAACCACTCATTATTTTGCCTCATAATCATGTCCATTGATTTCGCCTCTTGAGTAATCTTGAGCACATGGATCAACCAAGATTTAATCTCCCCCATTGTTCATTTCTTGTTGCCTCTTAATCTTGACCGTCCATTCATTTCTAAATTCATTTAAAAGGAGACTCTCTCCTCATTCTTGAGATCCCATCCTTGTAGCATTCTTAGCTTGTTGAGATCTTGAAATATTATTGTAGGTTCTTGGAGTCTTAGCATCTTAGCATCTTGGAGTCTTGGAGTCTTGCAATCTTGGAATCTTGGAGTCTAGCAATCTTGGCATCTTGGAGCTATGGCATTCTTAGATCTTTCATGTTGAAGCATTGCATCATCATTGTCATTCTCTTTCTTTCATCTAGCTTAATCCATCAAGCTTAGATATACTCTTCTTGCATTTCTTACACATCATTTTAGCTTAGATCTTGCATCTCATCTTAGATCTACTTTTCTTTGAATTTCTTACATATCATTTTAGCTTATATCTTGCATTTCATCTTAGATCTACTTTGCATTATCATTTGAATCTTCCATTCTATGGTGCACCTTGCAAGGGTCTTTCTTTAAGGCTCATTTGAGAGCCACCATTCATAATATCTACATGGTTCTTGCATGTCATGGATAGGAAGCTATAAGCCACTTCTTGAGCTCTCCTTCTTCATGGATTCCTTCAAGTGTAATGGTTTATAGAAGTGACCTCACTTTTTGGTACACATTTTTTTCTCGAAAACTACTTAGGGTTGGTTATTATTGGCTTACTATGCAAACAGATGTTGTGCACTATGCTAAGTATTGTAAAAAATTTCAGATACATAAAAATTTGATTCATGTTCTAGGAAGGGAACTTATTCCCTCTATTACACATTGGCCTTTTCAGTAGTGGGATTTTGATTTGGTAGGTCAAATATATCCTAATTCATCTAGTGGACACAAATTTATCATTACTGCAATAGAATATTTTACAAAATGGGTTGAAGTTGTCTCTCTCTCTACTGCTACTGGGAAACAAGTTTCTTTGTTCATACTCAATCATATCATTTATCGCTATGGCATACCTTCCTCCATAGTTACTAATAATGGAGGACAATTTAAGAACAAAGATTTTAAGCAATTATGTAAGAAATTTAAGATTAAACAAAATTGGTCTTCAATCTACTACCCTCAAGGAAATGGTCAAGTTGAAGCCTCTAATAAGATATTGTTGAAAATCTTATACAAAATAGTTAACAAGTCAGGCAGAGATTGGCACTTACAAATTAACCCTGCACTATGGGCCTACAGAACTAACTATATTCGCACACCTACTAGAGCTAACCCTTTTGCACTTGTTTATGGATTTGAAGCTATTTTACCTCTTGAGGTTGAGATACCTTCCCTGTGAGTTTCATTGAAAGGCCTTATCACAGATGATGACTATAGAATTATGTGCATACAAGAACTCAAACTTCTAGATGAGCATAGAAGAGTTGTATTTGATCACATGAGGGTATTTCGGATAAGGATGTCACAAAGCTATAACAAAATGGTTCATTCTAGAGAATTTCAAGTTGGAGACCTCATCTTGAGAGAGAATCCTAAAAATCAACAAAATAGAGCACAAAAAGAAAAATTTGAACCAAATTGGTTGGGTCCCTACATAATTACTACTACTTTTGGATCCAATGCTTATCATCTTTCTACACTTGAGGGAGATCAGCATCCTAAACCTATCAACATCCTTCATCTGGAGAGATTTTATGCATGATGCTCCAAGAGCTTTTGTGCATATCTAAATGTCCTGAAAAAATCATAAAAATTGATATATGATTCTAAAAAAATCCTAAAACATAGAAAAAAGTCCTTAAAAAAAATGATCATCTTAGTGAAAACTTGGCAAAAAAGAACTTTGATGTATCAAAAAAAAAATTAAAAAAAGTGCCTTGATGAAATCTTGGAAACAGACGTCATGGTAGAAAAAACATAAAAATCTTCCAAGTAGTGAAAACCTAAAAATAGGCGATACTTGTAACCCATGCGCTTATATCTATCAGCTTGTCACTTTGTGCTCTGAACCCTTTTGACTTCCATATCCAATCTCCTTGGTCTGAGATTGATCTTTGTCTAGGGCTAGGGGCATTAACTGTATTCTCCTTTGGTGCGCGATGGTTTTTTCTTAGTAACTCACATTAGTGTTTCTCAACACTACCCCAAACAATGTTTCTCAAGACTTTCTTTGACATTGAGTGTTTCTTAACACTTATCAGATATGTTACCTTGAGTTGATACTTTGTCTACTGTCTAGGATTGTGTGATATTTTTCACCTACAGGCATAAGTCCTAGTGATTCAATGATTATCTTTATCTTTTTTACACGCGCTTGAATTAAAATGACTGAGCTATGCTTAATGATATTTTTTTTGCATGTTGCCTATTATTGAGGATTTTTACTGATGTTCCCTCCTTGGTTTCTCCCTGATGTTATGATTAGAGGACTAGGGGCATGGGGCATGTTTTCTTTGATTTCTTCTTATGGTGTGATTCCAATGATCTTATTGTCTAATAAACTGGGTGTCTGTGATAAGAGCCTCCATCATGATTGGAATGCCACACATACATCAACCTTCTTTATTCAGAAACTTAGGTGAGGTTGGAATTATCTCCTTGACTGTTACATTGTGTTTTCTTACGCAACAACCATTCAGGTCATCCTGGACTCTTATGCCTTGATGCTTATGGTTACTTACAACATAATTTGGGAATAGTGTTCAGGTCATCTTGGCCCTTATGCCTCGGTGCTTACGTATGTTTCCTACATTATATCTGATATAGATCATATTCATATCTTCATAGTTTCACTTGTACTAGTGATGGTTGTATGATCTTGTGATGTCCCTTAATAAGGCTCAATGATAAAAACAAGGACCTATTTATTGACTCTTGCAAGTTGCACTTTCCATCTTCATAGTAGTTTGCATTCTTAGGGTTCATTCTAGTTTGCATATGAGTTAGAAGAGGGTCTCATTCATCATTATCAAACAACTTTGGTCATCCTTTTTCAATATCCTTGATATATTTTTGGGATCGAAACCAAAATTCAAGTTTATTTTGTTGTTCTTTTAAGGCTTATCTTTTCATCCTTTGAGGCAAAAATTGATCATATTTTTTTCATAATTTATTGCTTTGACCTAATGCTAATGTTATACTTTCCTGGTCAACCTTATTCAAACTGGGGTAAATTTTCATCACTTGGTGGTCAAACTTGGTCTTATGCACTTATCAATCATCTTGAACCTTATCTTATCTTGATTTAATCATATCTATCTCATTTTTGCATCTCCTCTACCTCATTTCACTTTCGATCCCGAGGGGACAAGAATAACCTATCTTTCAAAGCTACAAATTGATTCTTCTATCTTATTGTCTTGTCTTTCAATCTATGTTTTAGTGTTCAGTTTCACTTCACCTGTACATTGGAATTTCGCTATCTTTTCCAGTTCTTGTTCAATCAATTTTGGGATTAGCTTCTTTTTTGTGCTTCATTCGATCAAGTTCAGAGTTAGATCATTATCAGGTATCTTGTTATCTTTGCTAGTTCTCACTCAATCAAGTTCAGGATCAGTTATCTTTATTTGCTTCGTTCAATCAAATTCGGAGTCAAATCTCTATTAATTACCTTGACATCATCATTCTTTGACTCAATGTGTTCCCAGATCGTTCACACATTAGTCAAAGAGGGGAAAATGTAATCACTCAAAAATGGTCTAGTAAACCTTAAGCCCCACTCTAACATTAAACAATTTAAATCTAGACTAACTCTCATGCTTAATCAATACTACATATTTATTTAATCTCTTAATTCTTGATCAAATCATCATTTTATCATTTATTTGATTATATCTTAAAGTTTGACCACTTTATTCTAAAGATTTATTTAGTTAAGAGAACATGCTCTATTTTAATTAATTAAAAAATCTTTTAATTAAATAATAAAATCACTTTATCCTAAGCTTTATTTAATTAAGAGAGCATTCTCTCTTTTAATTAAATAAAAAACCTTTTAATTAAATAATAAAATCACTTTATCCTAAGTCACATATAATTAAAAGAACATGTCCCCTTTTAATTAAATAAAAATCTCTTTTAAATAAATAAAAATTTCTTTTAAATAAATAATGGAAACCACTTTGCTAAAAATAATAAATAATAAATTAAAAATAAAAAGAAAAGTGCACTTTCCAATGAGATGAAATCTTTTGACTTTTGAAAAATGCTTTTGCCTATTTTTCTCAACCACTCATTATTTTGCCTCTTGAGAACCTTGAGCACATGGATCAACCAAGATTTAATCTCCACCATTGCTCATTTCTTTTTGCCTCTTAATTTTTACCATCCATTCATTTCTAAATTTATTTAAAAGGAGACTCTCTCCTCATTCTTGAGATCCCATCTCTTGCATTATCCCATCCTCATAGCATTCTTAGCTTCTTGAGATCTTGAAATCTTATTATAGGTTCTTGGAGCCTTGGCATCTTAGCATCTTGGAATCTTGGAGTCTAGCAATCTTAGCATCTTGGAGCTATGACATTCTTAAATCTTTCATGTTGAAGCATTGCATCATCATTGTCATTCTCTTTATTGCATCTAGCTTAATCTATCTAGCTTAGATCTACTCTTTCATTCTTGCACATCAATTTATCTTAGATCTTGCATCTCATCTTAGATCTACTTTTCTTGCATTTCTTGCATATCATTTTAGCTTATATCTTGTATTTCATCTTAGATCTACTTTGCATTATCATTTGAATCTTTCATTCTATGGTGCACCTTGCAAGGGTCTTTCTTTAAGGTTCATTTGAGAGCCACCATTCATAATATATACATGGTTCTCATACATCATGGATAGGAAGCTATAAGCCACTTCTTGAGATCTTATTCTTCATGGATTCCTTCAAGTGTAATTGTTTATAGAAGTGACCTCACTTTTTGGTATACAATTACAACATTTAGTATGGGTGTGGCATCTCTAGACAAGTCCATCAAGGTAGTCTATTGAAAAAGATGAATAACTAAGAGGGCGGTTGAATCATTTATTTACAAACCCTTTCTAAAACTTTTACTCTGTCGGTAAACTCACAAAATATACAATTGATAATGATAGTTATATCTTTATTAACTTTTGTTATGTCAGTAACCACATCAATAAATTATAATAGATGTAAACATGAAATTATCACATAACCACCAACACAAATAACACCAGGATTTATATGGAAACTCAAACTAGGAAAAACCATAGAGAAGCTAATTATTGTGAAATGGAACATCGGTTAATGTGATTTTTACGAAGGCTCAATGTTGTTTTTCTCACTATGGTTTGGCTCACTGTCGGTTGAGCTAACTAATCTTATATAAAAAGAGATTTTTTATAGATAAAACATGAACTAATAAAATTGCATTTGAATATGCATGAGATATTTCAACAATCAATCTTAGTTACCACACTCAATTGTAGATCTGAGTTCTAATCTTCTCACTATATCACTATTTGATTCACTGCAACTTTGTATTCAAATCCCTTCTTTATTTCTCAATATTATTCCACACTTAGCTTCAACTTGCACACATCATCGTAAAGAACTCGCTCAAAAACTCCTTTTAGAACTCACGTATCTTCTTCCATAATCACTCTGCCATACATCAAATACAACAAGTTTCTTTATTTACATAGAAATCCAATCATACATATGTCGGCCACTCAAAAGGAGTGTGTCAAACTCAAATCAAAAAGATATTGTAACTATTTAATGCATTGCCACCAGTTCTAAATCTAGGACACACTTAATAGAAGTTTACAACACACTACCATAGGACCCAAATATAGGTCACACTTGAGATATATATAATGCTTATTACATTCACCAAAATATAGATAAATTTTGGAACCAATAGAATGACAAAACCAAGACCATGTCTTGATCACCAAAATATTTGCACCCACCAGTGGATGAAACTAGATAGAACCTATCCAAAATATGATACCAAAACCATATGATTAACTGCATGAAAATCTAGATATTAGAAGCACTTAGATCAATATTATAAGCATAGTAGTCAATAGGTATCAATGGAAAACATTATACAACTCCAAAAACCAAAAGAATAAAGCGCACTAAAACATGTAATATATGAGTAGAACTGAGTACACCTATCACCAAGTACCAAAAACTATACGTACTAAACTTGTTTTACATATAACCAAAACTTTTGATACTTTGTCAAAAATACATCAATAACCATAACTATCCAACCAATATTGTCAACAACCAATTGATACCACTAGGATGTCGGTATGAAGGTTTTGACATCAATGACAACAATGTTAGAAACATCTCAAAAATTCTAATAGCCTTAGTGTTTTCATGGTCCTACCGGTTGTTGTTCTTGGACTAATTGCTTATGGTATTTTTCAAGATTTCCCTATCATCCCCAATTTCATCATACTCTTCCTTAGTATCCAAAGTCCCCTCATTAAAGATCAACATTAACTACCACCTTGGACTTTGTCATGGGACAACCTACAAGTATGTTAGACCTTTTAGGGTAAATACCACTAACATTTTTAACATCCTCCTCTTTTTTTATCTTAAGTCATCTCCTCCTCAATATTAGATTACTTAATTTGTATTTAGGCCAATTTTTTCTTCATTTTCTTGGCAAGGGAATTTTTTTTTTCCATAGCTTATCCCTTTTGACCAAATTTTGAAACAAATGGTTGTGTTTAATTTCATAGATATCTTGATCCACCAGATTGTGCCTAGTGTGGGGAATCTTGCAAGTGGATTTCTTCCATGAGAGGCAAGAAAACCAAAGGTAGTAGAAGTCACAAGTTGAAAAAGATATTTACCAACCAAATTTTTAGTAGGGGTGGGGGGGATTGATGAGAGCCTTAGTGTTGAGTATGGTTTGTTTTATTAGGATTTTAGAATGGTGGAATCCATACAGAATTAAGAAAGTGAAGGTTCCTTGACCACAAAAATAGTCTAAGGGGACATGAAGAAAGATAGAAGTGATAGAGATGAAAAACAAAGCCCTTGGTGAAGAGGGATGAGTAATTTATCAAATATTTTAGCTCTCCAGGGCATCTTTAATGGAGATTTTCAAAGAGGTCAAGAGGAGAAAAGGGAAATATAATTAGGGAACTATGGTGAAAATGGTTAATAGACTTTAAAATTGCACTTCTAAAGTGAAAATTTTCATGAGTATTAAGAATACCTAACCCCACATCTTTGAAAAAACCTCTCTATTAAACCCTTCATGAAGCTTGATGATTTTTTCTCTCCCCTTGAAGAAAAGGGATAAGATTCATTATCAAAAATTATATTTTGGTTCTTTTATTTATTGCCTCTAGTAGACATTCCAGTAGACTTTGCAATGACCTCTTCATTAATTTTAAAATGTATTCCTCAAAAAAACCCTCCACTTATCCCAAGAGATCATGAATTGAACTAAAAAACTTTCATCATACCAATTAATGCACTCCAAGAATTGGGACACTCTGCCCTCATAATTAAGCCTTGGAGCTCCAAGGGTAATTTTGATGTTATCTAAATTTATTTTAAGGAAAAAATGGATCTTAGACCCTCTCTCTATATAGATTAAAAAATTATTATTCAACAATTCTTGGCTATGATTTGAAATAGATGTCAAGATCTTTTTTTGCATATCACCCTCATTTTCAACAAATATTTTGGAGGGATTTCAAATCTTTTGAGTTAGATTTTTGGGATAGATTTCTGGATTTATTGTCATAGATTCATGCATAGGTTGTCTTTGTTAATCCCTAAGTCTTATTTTCTATTAGTGTCTTACACTTAGTTATTTTCTAGGAAAAGTTGGATGGTCATCACTATGACTGAGTCATTATGTATAGGCCAAGTTATATCTAGACTTGTATATTGTACATTTATCGAGCAGTAGTTACTGCCGAAAAATTTAGGGGTCACTTGATAGGAATGAATAATAAATATATCCTATGGGGGATTATTCACAGCCATTCTATAGTAGTTTTTGTTGCATTCATGACTATGATTGTCATTGATGTCAACACAGTGATCTACTAAAGTTTAGCAGAGAAGCAGATAGTGTTTGAGTTAGCACACGCGGGATATTGAAGATCAAGCTACGTGGAGTTAAGGACTTACTCTATGATTCTCTATAAGATCATGGTTAAGAGCATGTATGTAAATTCATTTATTCATGAAATTTATGTGTAATTTAGTGGAAGCAGTATTCAGGCAGTGTTCCTGAGTAGCGGTTTTTGGTAATTGGATGATATCTCCTATTCGGGATTGAATCTGAGCATGCAAAGTTGAACAGATGTTGAAGACATGATAATTTTGATTTGGACATGATAGCAAGGTTAGAGGTCACACGAGTGAAGAGCTATCTTAATTGGAAGCTGACAATTTTATGTAATTATGGAAATTTTATGTAACGTGTGGAAGATTTTATTTTGTAATTTTTATGCCGAATCATTTGTAATTATTTGAGTGTGGTATAAAGGAATGAATTTTTTCCTTATTTTAATATGAACGGGTATGTAAGATTGTGAAATTGAATTGTGTAATTGTGCAATACTTGTTGGAAGAGGATATGCGAAGTATAGAGATCTGGTATTGAGATCTGATGAAGTAGTTGGTGCAGTTTGGCACAGTCATAGGAGAAGTGTTAAGTTGTTAAGATCATTAATATTTTGGTATTATTCTATTGAGTAATACAAATATCAATTGGACAGTGTGTTCAGTGATCTTACACCTAAAGCTATTTGGGCAGTGGGTCCTTCTGTCTTCCATAACTCCTAACAGAGTTAGAATCTTTTAGCAGGGATTCAAAGTCCCCTAGCAGGGACTAATATGTACTAAATGTATTTCATAAGACTCCTAACAAATTCCATCCTCTCACAAGGAACTTTCATATTAGTGCATCTTTTGTGGGCATCATTCCCACTGGGGTTTACTCTCTGATCAAGAGATTCCCTAGTCAACATATCTTATGTTATTATGTTGTTGTGTATGTATATCTTTCTATGGTCATTGATCACATTGCTTACATGGTTAAAATCTATTGAAGTTGATAAAAGTTTTATTTATCTGATAACTGATTACCCCCCCCCCCCCCCCCCTCAGTTATCTTGGAGGACTCTACTTTCTAACAATTGGTATCAGAGCAGCAGCTCCTTGAAGGAAAAGTTTAACAACTTTAGGAGATCCATGGTGAGTCATTTAAGGAAAGAAATCCCTAATTTTGATGGAGTAAATTTTGACAGCTAGAAAGAAAAGATGAAGACACATTTACTTTGTTTAGGACTGGGATATTGGTTAATCACAAACAATAAGAAGACTATCATTGATGAAGACAATTTAAGAATGTACTAATGAGGAAAGAGATCTATTCATGTGTAACATACTTGCTAGAGAAGCACTCTTGTCATCCCTTCTGGAAAATGAGTACAGTCAGGTAAAATATCTTAAGACATCCCATGAAATTTGGTTAGCTTTACAATCTACTTTTGAAGGTGATGATCATGCAAAGAAAGTTAGATTACATAATTGGATATGTGCATTTAAAGATATAAGAATGATGGAAGATGAATCTGTTAGAAGCTATATTGGTAGAATGTCAGAAATTGTTGCAGGTATAAAATCTTGTGAAGGAATCAAGACAGAGAATGAAGTGATATAGAAAATTTTGAGGACATTGACTCTTGCATTTAAGCAAAAAACACAGATGATAGAGCAAGTTATACCTTGTACTGAGAAATTTACCAAAGAAACTCTTCTTGGAAGATTAGAAGCAGTAGAAATGAACTTGAGGCAATCTAGAGATTTACCTAGAATGGAGACAGCATTCAGCGCACTTAGTATTCACCCTACTTTGTCAAGAAGCATGAGTGTGAATGGAGATTATGCTAGTAGCAGTAGAACCAGGAATGAAGAAGACAAGAAGATTGAAGAATGCATTGCTTTACTTGTGAAAAGAGAACTAGATGGTAAGAAAATCTTTAAATGTTGGACTTGTCAAGAATATGGTCATTTTTCATCTAAATGTCCTAAGAGAGTAAAGAAGTATAGCAAGAACTTTAAACCTAGAAGATCTAAAGAATGTTGTTATGCTAATGATGAAGAATTTGAAGCTAGTATGGAGAAATATCTAATTGAAAGTGATAATGAGAATGATGATATAGGATTTGTAGCAATAAAAGAAGAAAATCTTGAAACAGAAGTTAAGGAAGAAAAAGCTTTAGTTTCTCAAGTAGAAAAGAAAATTGATTGGATTATAGATAGTGGTTGTTCACATCATATGACTAGAGACATGAATAAATTCATAACATTTAACAATTACGATGGAGGAGTTGTTAGAGTTGGAAACAATGCACCTTGTTTGATAAAAGGTATAGGATCTATTACTCTTGATGGAAAGACTAATACTGATGATGTTTACTTTGTGGATTGTTTGAAACACAATCTGAGTGTTGGACAACTAGTTGATAAAGGATATCAAGTTTGGTTTACTGAGAAAACTTGTGTAATCAAAGACAAGGATGGTAATTTGATTGGTATTGGATCAAGAACTAGAGGTAGTGTATTTTAGTTGAATCCTACTGAGATGACATGCTTGATTACTAAAATTGATGATAGTTGGTTATGGCACATAAGATTTTGTCATATAAACTTTGATAATCTTGTGAAAGTAAGTACTACACTTGCAATAAGAGATTTGCCTAAGATTATGAATCCTACTAACATGATTTGCATGGAATGTGTGATGGCTAACCAGAAGAGAAGCTCATTTCCCAGCAAGAAGTTCACAATAGCAGAGAAGTTGGAAATTGTTCATACAGATTTGAGCAGTCCCACAAAGACTAGAGGATTCTATGGAGAAAGGTATTTTATGATTCTTGTTGATGATTTTACAAGAATGATGTGGATTGCATTTCTTAAAGAAAAATCTAAAGCATTTGATAAGTTTAAAGTGATTAAGAATAAAGTTGAGAATGAATCTGGATAAAGATTAAATGTTTGAGATCAAATAGAGGTGGAGAATTTACTTCAAAATAATTTAACTTTTTTTGTGAAGTGAATGGTATTAAGAGATAGTTTTCATCCCCTAGGACACCTAAACAAAATGGTATTGCAGAAAGAAGAAACAGGTTAGTGATTGAAGCAGCAAGAGCCATGTTATTTGAAAATGATTTGGTGAAGATATTCTGGAGAGAAGTAGTGAACACAGTAGGGTACTCCCACAATAGTGTGTCCCACTTTTTTAGACATGCTAATTTTGCTGAAATAACACATTTTTAATAAAATATGATGATTTAAGCCTTGAGAGGTTCCATTTGAAGGAATTAATTACAAATGGTTAGCTCAAAGCATCTTATATTTAAAAATCAATGATATAACATCTATACTCCTCATTCATACCTACAATGGAGTCTCCTTCGCACCTATTAAAATGCTAAAAAAAAATCACTTCGACTTTATGTTTTGGCAGATCAAATGAATCCATTTGAAAAACCTATCTATGTAGTATGGCTCTATTTGGAACAAGCTTTCTAATGAATATAATTTCAATACATATTGAATTCATTATCACTTTTAAATATTACTTTAACTAAACATAGGTTGTTTGTTCATTCAACAACCTGTCTCTTCAAGACTTTGGGAAAAATAGTAAATTACAAAAAAAAAATTATGTAAAATATGTAGGAAAATATTATTTGTGTTACCTTTGTATAAAAAAAAAGAAAAAATTAATTTTGGTATACACATATCAAGTTAGAGCAATCCAAGTGACCTTATGTCTAAATTACAGTTACTATCACTTTAGAACTTAATAAAGTATGAAATATTGACCCAAAATGAATGAAACCAATTGCATCCTTTAGATATTGAAGTTACAAATATAATCTCAAAAGAATTACATCATTATCATATTTAAAAAAAAAGTTATGTTGATCCAAGTGACAGTAACTCCTTAAAAACATAGTTTTTCACACAAACTACTTTTCGAAGGAGAAGGAAAAATGAATTTTAATGAATTTTAATTTTTTCTAGAAAAATATATTTAGAAACTAGAAATAAAATTCTAAAAGACTCTAGTTTACATCATCTCCAAATTCCTAATAGTTTTGCGGCAACAGGTGTTTGAAAGTGAAGTTTTTTCTCAGAATGTTGATCTTTGTGTCAAAGTTGGCCAAAAAGTGGGACACACTATTGTGGGATCACCCAGTAGTGTATATAATGAACATAGTACAAATCAGAGCAGACACAAACAAAACACCTTATGAACTATGGTTTGGACATGCACCATCAGTTAAGTATTTTAGAATTTTTGGAAGCAAATGTTATATTAAGAGAGATGGTGACATTGGAAAGTTTGACCCTAGAAGTGATGAAGGTATATTTCTTGGATATTCATTGAAGAGCAAAGCTTATAGATGTTATAACAAAAGAACTAAAACTATTTTTGAGAGCGCAAATGTTAAAGTTGATGAAAAGTTCAAAATTCAGGAAAGAATGCTTGATTATGAATTAGATGAAGGAAATCATCCTAGAACTAATCCAGAGAATGCAAAATTCTTTTATGAATCTGACAATGAATTGTAGAATGAAAGCTTCATTGAGGAAATCACAGAAGAACCTACAGCTAAAGTGAGAAATGAGACAATGACACCTAATAGAAGCCTATCAAGGAATCATCCTTATGAGAAGATTATTGGAAGCATAGATAGAGGAGTTCTGACACAGAATAAGGTACAAGATAGTTGTGTTTAATTTCTCAAATTGAACCTAAATCTACTAGTGAAGCCTATGAAGATGAACATTGGACTAAAGCTATGAAGGAAGAACTAGATCAAATTGAAAAGAATAAGACTTGGGAGTTGGTCCCTAGACCTAAAGATAAGAATGTTATAGGAACTAAATGGGTATTCGAGAACAAGATGAATGAACAAGGAGAAGTTATAAGAAATAAAGCAAGATTGGTATGCAAAGGATACTCACAGCAAGAAGGAATTGACTATGAAGAAACTTTTGCACCTGTTGCAAGAATTGAAGCAATAAGAATATTTTTGGCTTATGCAGCCTTTAAGAAATTCAAAGTGTATCAGATGGATGTGAAGTTAGCATTTCTGAATGGGGAGTTAGAAGAAGAGGTCTACATTGAGAAGCCTGAAGGTTTTCCTTTAACTAATGAAGGAGTATGGTATGTAAATTGAAGAAATCTTTATATGGATTGAAGCAAGAACCTAGAACTTGGTATGCAAGACTTGATAAGTATTTGATAAAATTAGGATTTACTAAAGGCATAGCAGATAGCAACTTATACACAAAAGAAATTGAAAATGGTTTGTTTTTTATAGTTATCTTTGTTGATGATATTATCTTTGGAGGAGAAGATGAAGCCAGTGATAAATTTGCAGATGAAATGAGTATGATTGGTGAGATGAAATATTTTTTAGGATTGCAGATAACACAGAATAGTGATGGTATCTTCATAAGTCAAACAAAGTACTTGAATGACTTGTTGAAGAGATTTGGAATGGAGAATTTTAAACTAGTTGGAACACCTATGGTAATCAGACACAAGTTATCTAGCACAGATGAGACTCCTGCAATTGAACAGAAGAAGTACAGATCTATGATTGGAGGATTGTAATATTTAACTCTTACAAGACCTGATATATCACATGCAATTGGAATTGTAGCAAGATTTCAAGATGATCCCAGAGAATCACATTATGCAGCAGTAAAAAGGATAATGAGGTACTTAAGAGGCATAATTGAATATGGACTGTGGTATGAAAAATCTGATGACTTTACCCTATGTTCATATACAGATGCAGATTGGGGAGGTAGTGTTGATGACAAAAAGAGCACAAGTGGTGGAGCATTTTTCCTTGGAGGAAGATTAGTTTCTTGGCTAAGCAAGAAGCAGAACTGTATTTCATAGAGCATAGCAGAAGCAGAGTATGTGGCAGTAGAAAACAATTGTAATCAGATAATTTGGATGAAACAAATGTTGAAGGATATTGGAATAAAAAAATTTGAGCCTGTTGTTATACATTGTGATAACACCAACACAGTTAGTATGACTAAGAATCATGTACTACATTCTAAGACAAAGCATATAGAGATAAAATATCATGTAGTGAGAGAGAAAGTGGAAGAAAAAGAAGTCAGACTAGAGTATATAAGCACAAAAGAGCAGATTGCAGATATATTTACAAAGCCTTTATCAAAGGATACATTTGAGTATCTGAGAGGTATGCTTGGGGTTATGCCCCAGCTTACTTTTGAGAAGTGATGCAGATGGTTGCATCCGTCTAGTGGTATGTGAGCCTTATCTTTCTTCTGGACTAGATGTTGTTACTTCCTCTATGGGGGAGTATGTGTATCTAAGCTGATTCATGAGGACTCTAGTGAATGTATTTTCTGAACAGTGTCTTTTGACATTGAAGTTGTTGTTGACATAGTGATGAAGCATTTGTCATTGATGTCAATGGGGGAGAAGGATACATGAAAAAACTATCTATTGAAGAGAATTTGAGGGAGAAGGTTGCAAGAAATATAAAATGGAAAGAGATGAACATAATAACGAAGCAAGATTTGATTGATGAAGAAGATTTGAAAGCATTTTAGAGCAGCAGTGTTGCAGTATTCATGGAACTTGGATGTTTTTTCATCTATATTGCCATCAATGCCAATGGGGGAGATTGTTAGGAATGAATTATGAATATATCCTATGGGGGAGTATTCACAACCATTCTATAGTAGTTGTTGTTTCATTCATGACTGTGATTGTCATTCATGTCAACACAGTGATCTACTGAAGTTTAGTAGAGAAGCAAACAGTGTTTGAGTTAGCGCACATGGGATATTGAAGATCAAGATATGTGGAGTTAAGTACTTACTCTATGATGTTCTATAAGATCATGGTTAAGAGCGTGTATGGAAATTCATTTATTCATGAAAGTTATGTGTAATTCAGTGGAAGCAGTATTTGGGCAGTGTTCCTAAGTAGTAGTTTTTGGTAATCGGATGATATCTCCTAATCGGGATTGAATCTGAGCATGTGAAGTTGAATAGATGTTGAAGACATGATAATTGTGATGTGGATGTGATAAGGTTAGAGGTCACACGAGTGAAGATTTATCTTAATTGGAAGTCGACAGTTTTATGTAATTATGGAATTTTTATGTAACGTGCGGAAGATTTTATTTTGTAATTTGTATGTCGACTCATTTGTAATTATTTGAGTGTGGTATAAAGGAAGGAATGTTTTCCTTATTTTAATATGAATGGTTATGTAATATTTTGAAAGTGAATTGTGGAATTGTGAAATACTTATTGGAAGAGGATATGCGAAGTATAGAGATCTGGTATTGAGATCTGATGAAGCAGTTGGTGCAATTTGGCACAGTCGAAGGAGAAGTGTTAAGTTGTTAAGATCAATAATCTTTTGGTATTATTTTTTTGAGTAATACAAATATCATTTAGACAGTGTGTTCAGTGATCTTACATCTAAAGCTATTTGGGCAGTGGGTCCTTCTATCTTCCATAACTCCTAACAGAGTTAGAATCCTTTAGCAGGGATTCAAAGTCTCCTAGCAAGGACTAATATGTACTGAATGTATTTCATAAGACTCCTAATAGAGTCCATCCTCTCACAAGGAACTTTCATACTAGTGCATCTTTTGTGGACATCATTCCCACCGGGGTTTACTCTCTAATCAAGAGGTTCCCTAGTCAACATATCTTGTGTTATTGTGTTGTTGTGTATGTATATCTTTCTATGGTTGTTGATCACATTGCTTACATGGTTAAATAATATTGAAGTTGATAAAAGTTGTATTTATCTAATAACTGATTCACCCCCCTCCCCCTCTCAGTTATCTTGGAGGACTTTAATTTCTAACATCACTGAGTACTTCAATAATATCCAAGCAATTTATGCCAAGTTGTGTAGATATGTCAGTGTTGAGCACTAGTATATGAAGAACAGTTAATGCCAAGTGTTAGAGACTCCATATGCCGAGAAAGCCAGATTTGATATATGTGTTTGTAATGACACAAACACTTAGGTAAACCATTTTGGCCAACATCTATACAATGTTTTATGTTTGTTGAGGAAATCACAGAGGTGATTATGCTTTATATTTGTAATTATTGATCCCTATGTAATCTATGTAACCAATCAGATTAAGGGAATGCTTAAGTGGCATAAGTAGATAATTTAGATTATTGATCTTGATCTATGGAGTTGATTTGTTGTCTATATAAGATGAGATTTTAACCCTAAAATGATGTATGGTAAGAGATTATGTAAGAAGAAGGATCTCATATACAGAAAGGAGAAACATTTTTTATATAGGTAGAGATCAGTAAAAGTGGCCAAGCAAAGCAGTGAAGGACTAAATAGAGATATATTTGATAGAGGAGATCAAATTAGTATTGGAAGGAGAAGATATGTTATCATCATCACAGTGCAAACTGAATGATCAGATACTGAGACATTTTAACAGGTGAATTAGGGTAAATCTCTTAACATAGTGGTCCTAACAGGCCTCAGTAAATCTCTTAACCAAGTGATTACTTTGTTGTAAGTTAAAATCCTTTTACAAGATAGATTTTATAAGTCTTTAACTCTTAGCAGAGCAGACCCCTCACAGGGTATATCATTAGTTTATGATCAAAACTTTGCAACCCTAATAGGCAAAATTTAATACCATAGTAGTGAAGATTTATGGGTGTCATCCCCACCCCAGTTTTACCTCTCAAGGGTTTCTAGGTAACCAAAATCATTGCGTTATGTTTCAATTTCATGGATGAAAATTAGAATGTTTGATCTATTTTGGTATTGAATTTGAGGTTTATGTTATGCAAGTAAATTTATGTCAAAATGGAGATAATAGTAGATATTTGATTCACCCCCCCTCTCAGTATCTCACTTTCCCATATTAGATTTCCAACAATTGGTATCAGAGCTAAGTCTCTTAAAAGAAGTCTAATCACTTGTGAGTTAAGGTCTTGGAGATGGAGGTTTATAAGTTGGGAAAGATCATAGAGAATTAGAAGATTGACATTCAGCCTGCATTACATCAACTTGAAGCAGCCAGAAGTGAATTGAAGAAATCCTTAAGCAGAAGGAGAGAATTGGCAATTCAACAGAATGAAACTCAATATCAAGAAGAGTATACTAGAGGACTATTTGAAAGTGGTAATTCTACTAAAAGTGACAAAGCTATAATTGATCTACTAGAGAAAAACAACATACTAAATGAGGACATCAAAAATATGAAGAGAAAATAAGAAATACAATCAGTAAGATTTTGTGAAATTGTTGAACAGAAAAATAAAGTTGAAGAATACAAGACAATGGCTGAAGAAGATAAAAGACAAATATCTATAAGACTGGATGAAAGGACAAGTGACATGAAAAGGCTGACAAACAATCAATTGGACATGGTGAACCAACTACTACTTGCTAATCAAGAGTTGAGTAGGAAATATGTGGAAATCACAAATCTGAGATCAGAAAATAGCCAACTGAAGAATGAACTAAGATCTGAAAAAGAACTCAATAAAAGGATGAATAAGCCTAATGAAGCTATGAGATACTTTGAAGAATTGTTAAGGTCACCTAGAAGATCTAGTGATACTTCTAGACTTGGACATGATGAGCACCTGTCATCCACTAAAGAAGGAGAATCATCAAAGAGTGGAGAACATATGAATGCAAAGTCAAAGAACAAGAAACCCACATGCCATCATTGTGGAAAGATAGGACACACAGCTAACATTTGTAGAAGCAAGAATGGTAAGTCAAATCCTAAATAAAAGTTCAATGGAAATTGTTTTAATTGTAAGAAATATGGACATCATGCACATGAATGCAAGTAAAGGTCAGTAATCCACCTACCTCACCTAGATTTCAAGGATATTGTTTCAATTGTCAGAAATATGGTCATAGAGCAAAAGAGTGTAGATCCAAAGCTAAATGGACATCCAATCAATAGAACAAAGTAGCTAGGAAAGGTAATACATACAATTGGGACTACAATACATGGTATAGTTGTCATTATTATGGATAATATGGTCATATTGGAGTAAACTATTTAAAGTCACATTTTAGAGGCAAATCCAAGAGTTGGATGAGTGGAAGTCTAGTCTATTACAAATGCAATAAAATTGGTCACATAAAAAAAATACTGCAGAGCACATATACCAAGAATTGAACAAGTCAAGAATGAAGGGACTGTTGAACAAATGAGAAACCAAATGAATAAGACATGGAGGAAGAAAGAGGAAGCAAGCAGTAGTGGATTTGATGCCCTGAGGTCACCCAATCCAATGGATTAGGTCATCACACTACTTCAAACTAAGAAAACAAGGTATGTGAGGAAATGAATCTTATAATGATTTATTTTACATCAGTTCCTAACATTTGATATGTTAAAGTCCATATCTACATATATTAAGATGCATTAGGATAGATTTGAGAAAGAAACTACATTGCACATTTGATGTCGAGCATCAGTATTTAAGTTCATAGTGACCAAGTCACTAGTGTATGTTGAGCTCCTATGATAGCTGAGATATGATGTGTATCGAGATGAAACTGAATGGTAGTTTTGACTGAGCTCATATTTTACCGAGTTGACATGAGAAAGCTAGGAAAACTTTATTTCACCTAGAAAGTGTATAAACCATTTAATGAAGCCCTAATCCAACTATTTGGTGTCTATAAAGTGAAATGTTACCATTTATTCTCATTTCACCAATGATTTGAGAACTTGCAGAGTGATTTCAAAGTGATTATGTAGAGCTATTTGTGCTAAGTGTGATTTGGAAAGATCTTTACAATGTGTCATCGGCAATCATCTAAGAACTATTCGAACAAGGTATTTACCAAGTAACTCATATTTGTAATTGGAGCCCTAGATTTTGAAGATATGGCATCTACATCATCTGCTATAGCCATGAAGCAAGGAAAGGAGGTATTAAACATTCAACTTGTAAGGAATGATGTGTGCAAACCATAAAAATTTCAAGTCATTCCTAAAAGTGCGGTGAAGGGAGATCTCATGGGTGCCCTATCATCGATCCCTCTAAAGGTACTAATGATTAACAATGTATGCACATGCTACATGTGCAAGATTAGAGAGATAGGAGATTATGAGCTGAGGGAAGCATATGAAAAACTATGCAATAATGGGGTGTTTAAGGCTGAACACCAGAAGGTTGTCAACCGAGGGTTAGTGCATGCTCTCGAGTTCCCATGAAATTTTAAGATTGAATGGATCAGAATTGTGTTGAGCCAAGTTCATGACATGAAGTTATGGCTGGAGGGTGGACCAGTTAAGATCACAAAGGAGATGATACACCGAGTCTTTGAATACCCTAGTCTTACAGGGAAAAAGATAATGAGATGCCAGAGTAAGGAAATTATACAAGAAAATAATCAGGTGGTATGGAACAAAAGAGGGATGACTATTTCTACAATAACCGATCCAGAAATAGATTTTGTAGTGAGATTGATAGCTTTCAAGTTCTGCCAATCTAGTAGACTAGATAGTGTTCCTTGTATAGCAGTTGATTAGGCATGGAAGATGGTGAAGATAGATCATACTTATGATCTTGCCGAGCTACAATTGACATATCTTTCCGAGAACCTCACTTCTATCAAGATGGAAAATAATTCAATGTGTAAGTTTGGATCTCTGCTCATTTTTCTATTCTTTTATGTTCAAAATAGTTTTCCTACTATTGGTGATATTGTATGGGATAAGGACCGACCAGTCACCCAACATATAACTGAGTATATTGATCAATTAGGAGATAATTTTGAGAGTGTGATGGATAGTTATTTTGTAGAGTTTAAAAAGAAAATGAGGAAAAGGAGTAGGATTCTTGTATCCCTAATGGAGAAGTATTATAATGATATATGTGTCCTAGTGGATATCAACCACACATATGCACAAGAAGTTATACCGAGGGTATCATGGCTTAGGCCATTTCCTTATGAAGTTAATATAGATGAGACAATGGCAGCAATTACTACCCTATTAGCTAAGGAAATTGATAGAAAGGCTAAATCTTTTAGGACTTATGAGGAGGCTAAGTCCAAGATAACTATGGGGTTTAAATCTGCAACCATGGAGAGAAAAAGGAATAAGTTAGTTAAGAACCTAGAGAAGATGATAGAAGGAGAAGAGGAAAATGCACCTCTTGAGTTGACACAAGGGTTAGGAGAAGATAATTCTAGTGATTCAAAAGGAAGTGAAGAGGAGGAGATTGAAATCACAAAGAAATGCAAGAAGGCATCAGTTGCCGAGCCTAGCAAGAAACAATTGCAAAAACCTAAGCCCACTCCTCTTGTAGTACTTAGATCAAGAATAAGGGAAGATTATACCATTATAGATGCCAAGCCATAGAAAAAGACCCCAGTACTAGGGAAGGGGAAACCAGTCCAGGCTAAGGATGTTCCGAGCAACTTACGGAAGAAACCAAGAAGGAAGCTAATCTTGGAGAAAGATGATGATGATGAGGAAACTGATACAAATGTGAATACAAAGAAGAAGGGGCCATCATAAAGGAGACAATTGACTATGGATGAGATATGCCATAATATCAAGAGCATTGTTGGATTAGCAGGCTTTAAACAAATAAGATTTAAAAAGCTAAGCAATGAGGATAAAGATAAAGTGGAAGAGGCTATGCTTGACATGTTGTGTACATTTAAAATGACACCATTATAGATGGGGAATCTAATCCCTGAAGAACTATACAAAAGGATAGATCATAAATGGCAGTATGCCATGATGATTGAGAAACATATAAGAGAGAGCACTCTAGCTCAAGTAATGTCAGATCTAGCCCCCCAGTATATCAAGAAATATATGGAGTAGTATAGAAATGGGTTTGTACCCAAGCTACGAGCATATTCTATTTTACAGCATAATATTGAAGATGTTGTGCAATAGAGCACAAGGTTGTGGAAGATAATCTTTGGACTGATAACTCACAAGAGTTCACAATCGATTACATCAAGTAGAGTGGAATTGGATAACAAGGAAAACATTGGAGATCCACAGAATGTAGAGTAGGAAGCAGGAAATATGGTGAAAGTGAGTGAGTCATAGGATGTGATCAAAATTTTGGATATCACTGAGGATACCCCAGTAAAGATAAATGTATTAACTGAGGAGGAAATTCAAAAGCAAGTACTTGTCAAGGCAGCCTTAGATAAGTTTCTATCAAGCACTAATCTAGTACCAATATAGATACAATATTATCCAAGGATTGAGAGTACATCAACTATGGATACTACACCACTAAGCCCTCACACGGTCATAGTTGAAAATCAAGCCTCACAAAGTACCAGTGCCGAGAAATAGGACAAGTTGATAATATCAACCGAGATTGCACCTGTCGATGAAGAAAAGAAAAAACAAGTTGAGGAAAGCTTAAAAGAGCAAGAAGATAAGTCTTCATTAGTATTAAAAATTCCTCATATGGAGGAAAAGAATAAGGTTGAATAAGAGATAAAAAAATAAAAATCAGAGCCTAAGGAACAAGAGGCCATAAAATCTCTTATACAGATGTCAAGTGGAAATACACCGAGAAAGAAATCAGAGAAGAAGAAGGAGAAATATCATGCAACACAGGTAACACTCGATGAAGTTATAGTGATTCCTAAGTGAGACAGTGATAACTTAACCTATGAAAAAATGCAGATATTGCAGGATCTCTTGAAGAAGAAGAGAAAACAAGAAGAGTTAAGAAGAGAGGATCAGCAAAAGCAAGTTTTGCATGAAATCAAAGGTATTTTTATAGAATCTTTTGAAATGCATGATGTGAATGAGTCCACACCTATCTTGGAGAAACTAGTACAAATTTTTAATAAGGTGAATAGTGATGACAATGAGGCAAATGATAAACTTTTGCAGTGGTCTGAGAGAAAGTTTGAGACGAAGGTACTAGAAAAGGTTTCAACTAACATTGTAGTCAAATAGGTAGAACTTTTTGCCTTAGTGACAAGCTCAGAGGAAGTTGTGTAGAATGCTCATTCTCTGTACAAGAAGTTATGCAATGTTGAAGATTACACTAAGGAGAGTCAGGATTTGATTAATAAATTGCAATTAGACTTAAAGTCTACATGTCATTCACTGAGCGTGGATGCAAGTTCCTGCTCCATCCACTTCACCAGATTGCTACATGCACAAGGATGATTAGCTGAGTTGATGGATAATGATGGATGAATAAGGGCAAGGCTAATTTCCATCAAAATGATGCTAACACCTCATCTGGAGGTTATGAAGAAGGAATTAGAAATGACAAAGGAACTAATACAAAGAGACCCTCATCTTTTAAATGTCAAGAACCTAGTTGAGCTAGCTACCGAGCTAGAAATTAATTCATAGGTTTTGGAGTCTATAAGGTCTAGATGGGACAATGCATTAGGTATGATAATGTAGCTCCATAAACCATTTTTGGAAAAGTATTTCAAAACCCCTACACCCTAGGAACTTCAAGTGACAAAAACAAGGGGGAAATGGCATGACATAGAATATAAAGGGGGAAATGACAGAGTTCCAAGAAGAAATAAGGAAATGACATAGAGGAACTACAATGCTACATACAGAATATAGGAAGGAATGTCTATCATGGTATGACATACTATTTTTGTAATGTATATATATTCAATTATATGTCAAAAGAGTCTTATATATATACGTGTAGAATATTTTGAAGACCAATTCAAAGTCTTAGGGAGAGTACTCATATAGGATTTTTTCATATTACTAAGTACTCTTGTTGTAATGTAAATGTCATGACAAAGTGTTTTTGCCACTAATGTCAAAGGGGGAGATTGTTGATCCCTAAGTTTTGTTGTCTATTAGTAGCTTACACTTAGTCATTTTCTAGGCAATATTAGTTGGTCATCACTATGACTAAGTCATCATGTATAGGCTAAGTTATATCTAGACTTGTAAATTGTACATTTACCAAGTAGTAGTTACTGTCAAGAAAGTCAGAGGTCACCGAGTACTTTAGTAATAACTAAGCATTTTATGCCGAGTTGTGTAGATATGTTAGTTCTGAGCACTAGTATATGAAGAATAGTTAATGTCAAGTGTCAAAGACTTCATATGTCGAGCAAGCCAGATTTGATATATGTGTTTGTAATGGCACAAACACTTAGGTAAATCATTTTGGCTGACATCTATACAATTTTTTATGTTTGTTGAGGAAATCACAGAGGTGATTATGCTTTAGATTTGTAATCATTGATCCCCATGTAATCTATGTAACCAATTAGATTTAGGGAATGCTTAAGTGACATAAGTAGATAATCTAGATCATTGATCTTTATCTATGGAGTTGATTTGTTATCTATATAAGATGAGATCTAAACTATAAAATGATGTATGGTAAGAGAGTATGTAAGAAGAAGGATCTAATATAGAGAAAGGAGAAGCATTTTTAAAATAGGCAGAGATCAATAAAAGTGACCGAGAAAAGTATTGAAGGACTAAATAGAGATATATTTGATAGAGGAGATCAAATCAGTATTAGAAGGAGAAGATCTATTATCAGCATCATAGTGAAAACTGAAGGATCAGGTACTGAGATTTTTTAATAGGTGAATCAGGGTAAATATCTTAACAGAGTGGTCATAATAGGCCTAAGTAAATCTCTTAACCAAGTGCTTACTTTTTTGTAAGTTAAAATCCTTTTACAAGGTAGATTGTATAATTCTTTAAGCTCTTAGCAGGGCAGCCCCTCACAGGGTAGATCATTAGTTTATGATCAAAACTTTGCAGCCCTAATAGGTAAACTTTAATACTGCAGTAGTGAAGATTTGTGGGTGTCATCCCCACCCCATTTTTACCTCTCAAGGGTTTCTGGGTAACCAAAATCTTTGTGTTATGTTTCAATTTCATGGATGAAGATTAGAATGTTAGATCTATTTCAGTATTGAATTTGATGTTTATGTTATGCAAGTAAATTTATGTCAAAATGGAGATAATAGTAGATATCTGATTCACCCCCTCCCCCCCCTCTTAGTATCTCACTTTCCCATATTAGATTTCCAATAGTATTATCTACCATGTGCTTATCTTTTCATATCCAAGCAATGAATAAAATGTTGTTTTAGACTTATTATAAATGGATTTTCCATTTATTTCTCTAGCAAACATATTTTTTGCATCTCTCTAACTATAAAATCAGCTTCCTTACCTTGCTATCAAAAAAATTACTATTTTTTCCTTTTCTCTATGCTTGTATTATATGTAAATTGTGGTGCCTTTATACATGCAAAACCCTTATCATGTTTTTTTGGGTGGTACATTGTCTTAAATTAATGTGGGTGTTGATTATGAATTCTCTTCTAGACCCCAACCTTCATATTTACTTATTCAAGATTATAAAATAGAGAATTGAATAAATTTCCTCAATGATCTTTTATAGTCTTTATGCATACATAAGTTGGAATAAATACATGTACACTTGTTGCATCACCACTAATTTTTCTCTTACATTTATCTCTCTTTTTCCCTATTTAGATTAACAAAATAGGGTTAGTTTGAGGAGTTTGAGTTCTAGGTTAGACCAACATTGTTTATACTTAGTCTAGAGAGGAAGTGGAGCTTCTTCAAAGATCTAATCTCAATTGTAACGTCTAAAGCCTTGTGGTTTATTCTATTAGGTGGTTGGAATGATGGACCTAACTGTAATAGGGTGCTAATTCAAGTGATAATAGAAACCAAGACTTGATTAATGATGGTATAATACTTAATAAAATTCCTAAATATGGGCCAATAATTCTATTTAACACCAACTCAAGATTTTTCCTACATATGCATATGTCATATAATACAATGAATAAGAAGAGGAGAGACACTAGAATTTTTATTAAGTCCTTATGAAGAATATGTAGGATTTATTGATCATTAATGTAATGCACAACCTTTTTATCTACATTGCATTCTCGTATGATGAAATTTTCAATAATTTATATCATGGGTCATGATACATTAAAGATGATATTTTGTATAATACCATTTAACGAATATTAGTAGACCCTAACTCTTATTTTAGTTTATGAAAGTAAAAATTATTATTTATTAATAATTTTTAATAAGAACAATATACTTATTAATGAGATTCACTAAACATTCTAATTGTATAATACAAGATATATTAAGATGAATCATAGTATTTCTTCATATTCATATTTGGAATGTGTTTAAAATGGGGTAGTAGTATTTATGATGAAGTTGGATATTTGTATCATTTGTCATTATTAATGCTACTGCCTCCACTGAGTACAACCCCCCTTATTCTCATCTCTCATTTAAACTTGATGGAATGACAATTTATTAATTTATATTCACTTGTGTGAATCCTTTCAGTGTTGACATGCCAACTGTATATTTATCAATATAAGATGAATTATGTATTTAAGCTTGCTAATCTCTTTCCTTATTATGCAAAAGTGGTCTTCTTAATAGTTGGTAAGCATTGTGATTTTTGTAGCATGAAATGCATAATTTAATTTCCTCAAAAACAATAGGAGGTTAGTGTTGATGTTGATTTTGATATGGTGAGATTATCTCTGGTTTTCAATTTGGGGTGCTAACTCATTGAGGAGGTAATTTGGTCATTGATTGGCAATGAATGGCTTAATTTCAACTCCTCTACTTTTTTCAAAGAGCTCGCATCTTATTTTCTTACTATTATCATGGATTGTTTCTTGATGTTCCTATGGTGCAATCCATTGTTAAAAAATATCTTCATCCTTCTCTTTATGATTAGAGTTAATTGAATATATGTAAACTACAGTTTATCTGTATCTATTTTGAAAGGCGTAAATAAGAAAATGTTAGACTAATCTAAACATTTATATAATTTCAAAGCATAAACATAAAAAACCAAGCTACTTCAAATTGAGTCAAAACAAATGCATTCAAGAATTGTTTAATTTTCTCTAATAGGAGGGATGTGGGTGTGCTCTCTAAGCACTTGGAGCTTGTCCCTAATGCATTTTAGGAAGGATTAATGCAATACAAAATAAGAAACTAAGATTAATCCAAGTTATCTAAGCTATGGTGTGATTTTAGGAAAACTTTGAAATAAGCTAAACTAACAAATATGTTAAAGCTTAAGATGATTTAGAATTAATCTAACATTATAACACTACTCAATGTAAAAGATGTGAATTGATATTTTGCTCTTGGAAGAGGAGGGTATTTATAGGATTTGAGGAAGGGCATGGGTTAGGAAGGAGAGTTAGGGTCAGAGGTAAGGTTTGGGGTAGAGTTTGGGGTAAGGTTTGGGGTATGGTAAGGTTTAAACTTGGTTAGGGTTGCTCACACATGTGTGAGCAACACTAGGGAAGTGTGCTAGGGGACCAAAGTGTAAGAGGAGACATGGGCTTCATTTATGGCTTGTAAGAAGCCTTAATGAGGATGTAAGAGGCATTTATGAGTGTGTAAGGCTCATTTATGAGGGGTTTTGACCCAAAGTCAAAGTTTGGAGGGTTTAGGCTAAGAAATGTAGGAATCACTTTTTAATCAGGTTTAGAGTGAGATTAGGAAATTCTAGAAGAGGTTAGGGATTTATAGAATATTTCCAAGGTTTTAGGATTTAAATAAATATTTTATTTATTTAAAGGATTTTTGGTCAATTTATTAATTAATAATTAATAAATAGAGGAAAATCACTCAAATTTGATTTAAATGATTTGGGAAGAGATTCTTTAATTAAATGTGTCTAATTAAAATAGGAGAATTTAATGGTATAAAAATTAATTAATTAATTAATTAATAAATGATGATGTCATCAGGGGTTTTCAGAAAATAAAAATATTTTTATTTTCTAAAAGATTTTTAGGTGTCTACAATATCTATTAAAAAATAATAGGTTGGAATTTAGGACCCTTCCCGTTTATATTTTTATTATATTTTCTAAATTTTATGGCCAATAATTATTTCCATGAGCTACTATACATTGTTAGGTTGGGTATTTTGGATGGTTCCATTGGTGATCTTGTTAATGATTTCAACAAGTTGCTTAAGGAATTGGATCTTGGCCTTATATCAGTCGCTCTTGATCATTTATTAGGTCTCTACACTCTCATGGGGAACTCTTTGCCTTGTGATTGTGTGCACCCATTGGCTATTTCTCCCCTATAGATAGTGGCTTCTACTAATGAATCTATTTTGACATCTTTTTCTAATGATACTGATGATTCTATGTGTGATCCTATTTCTCATCTGCCCATGGTGAATACTCAGGTTTCTTATGAGGCAAACATGGATGATTTTATTCATAGCTATGAGGTATAAACAACATTAGGGATTGGTGAGTGACTGAAACTTATATGGGCTATATTTTTGGTACTTACAGTTGGGACTTTCTCATGTTTGAACTTTTTTTATATCCTTATTATCAAAATACCCATTTGTAAAGTTTATTTTTCTATTTTAATGTAATCATATTTAGTGTGTTCGGTCCCTTTTAGTTGAAAAAAAGATGCATCATATTATATATATAGATTGAAAAAAGAAAAAATATTTTCATAATATGTGTACATGGGGTAGATTTAGCATGGCCCTTAATTGATCTTGGATTGAATAGTACCAAGTAATCACTTTTGAATTACATGAATACGTCAAATTTATTTATTAGGTAAAGTTTTTACAATTCAAAGTGACCCATGTCAACCTCTTTTAAAAATGAATAGTTTCACTATAAAATACTTATCTGTATTCCAAAAGTCTTTATATTGAATAATTGATGTATTATATAACTTGTACAAAGAGCACGAAAAAATGAGAACAAAAAGGAAGACACTAATAATTTGTACTGAAAAAGCATGGAAAAAGTTTCATCAAAATTGAATATATTTATAAATCCAATCATATTATAATCAATGTGACAATGAAGGAAACCTACTAAATAATTGGACAATAACTCGTCGAAAAAGCATGCCAACATAATTTCAAGGAAATAAAGAAAAGGAAAGGAAAAATAGGGGCTCTAAAATAAATTAAAAAAATATTCAATTAGGAAACATATTTGCTAAAAGGTCTACCTTAAATGAATATTTTGATACAAACCATGTTTAAATATTAGGTAGAAAATATAAAGGGATTATCACCATGGTTAGAGAAGATATGAATCACTAGATAATGATGGATAGAATAACTTTGTAGATTCATCTTGTTTTTCTCTCAAATACATTATTTTCTTTTAGTTACATTATATCATTCCCCTCCCATTAAATTATAAATGCAGATGATAAAAATGTTTTTTCATAATGCATGTTAATACAAGTGGTTATGAACATCTCCATTATTTTATAACTTATTTTATCTTTATTTGAATATGTTCCTCATTTAGATTGGAGATTATACTAATGAAATGATAGTGTCCTTGAAAAACATCATTGTTATTGATAAAAATATAGTTTTCTTTTCTTTTTGGTTTAGAATCTATTTTTACACCATTATTGGTGTACTTGTTCTTTGATCATAATATATGTTTAATTATCTAATCACATTAGAATCGGTGTGATTATAAATGATACGTACTCAGTATGGAGATAGTACTTCATTGAAAAATCAAGCCACGAAAGAAAGTAAAGAAAAAATAAATAAGGTTTCAAGAAAAAAATAAAAATGTTTATGCTAGAAAACATATTTGTGAAGGGACCTACCTTACATTCTAAAATGCAAAATATAAATGTATTTTCATCATGAGATTGGAGAGAAGATGACTCACTAGATGATGATGGATGCAATAACTTTATGAGTTGATCTTATTTTTTAACCTTTTCTTGTGACTTGATTTTTTACTCACATATGTTATTTATTTCTAACTATGTTAACTTATTTTCAATTTCCTCTCATTTAACTTAAAATATAAATAATGAAAAGAAATGTTACAAGTTGCATGTTGTATGTTAAGGTAGATGGCTATGAAAATAGCCTTTGTTTCATGAACTCTTTTATCTTTTTCTTGATTTTATATTTATTTTTATGTCTACCATGTGTATTTGGGATGATGTTAAACATATGTAATTGTCCTTGAAAAATATCATTGATATTGACAAATTATATATTTCTTTTTTGGGGGGTTTATGAACTACATAATTATTGGTATTTTCCTCCTTCTATTATAATATATATTTAATTAATTTTAAAATAACTTTATTCACCATTTTTAATGTCTTAATTGTTTCTATATTCATTTCCATAGATCCACTCCTTTATTACATGAAACTTTCTATTATTTACTATTTATTTCTACAATTTGATCATTCTCATACTCTTATTCATGTTTATTTTATATTCCACACTTGTTATTTATACAACATTCAATGGATTTCTCATTTAGAACCATTTATTAAAATTATCACAAAAAAAATATCATTTCCCTTTGTTGATAAAATCACTAAAATACTAAATATTACATTACGATATTACCTCTATATGAATTTGTATTATATTGTATACCTTACATTACACTCAACATGAAAATAAAGGAAAACTATTCATTATGGGGATGTTACATTATTGGCAAATTGAGACAACATAATTTCAAAACAGGGAGAGTAGAAAGAAAAATAAGGGTTCTCGAGGAAAATAAATAGATATTCTATTGGAAAATATATTTTTATTAAAGTTAAAATAGGTCTAGAAGGGACCAAAATCCCTTTACATAAGAACATTTTTAAAAGATAAACACAGCCAAACGACAATCAACTATCAACAAACGAACACAAAATAAAACAACAAAAAAGAAATAGAATGATTTTTTTAAGGAAACCACATTATGTGAATATTTGGGGCATCTCAAGTACATTATTAGATGAAAAAGGTATAGGGTTTCTCACCATGGTATTAGAGAGAAGGTGACTCAATAAATGGTAAAGGATATAATAACTTGTAGAATGATCTTATTTATTAACTTTTTTTTTATGAATTGATTTTTCTTCACATATGCTCCTCCTTTCCAGTTAAATTAAAGTATTTTACCATCATGTTTATTAGAAATGTGGGTGATGAAAAGTAATTTTATGATACATGTTAAGTCAAGTGATTAGCCCCTTTGATTTATGACCTTTTTTGGATATTTCTTAATTTTTATTTATTTTTGTAAATATCTTATTTGTATTTGGGTTGATGATAAAGAAACATTAGTTTACCTAAAAAAAATCATTGATAATTAAGAAAAGTATAGCTTTATTTTCCTTTTTTTTTATTATTTTCATGTTCTAGTACACTATAGTTGTTGTGCTCCTTTTTCCATTATAATATTTATTTAATTGATTTGAACTTATCTTTATTGGCCTCTTCTTCCTATGTTGTTATTTGTATTCACTCCTTTATTAGATGAATCTTGTCATTACCTATTGTTTATTATTATTCTTTGATCATTATTGTACTCTTATTTGTGTTTTTTAATACTTATCTCACTTGCCATTTACACAAACAAAGTTTCTTGGATTCCCCTTTTGGAATTTATCTATTTTATTATCATCTAATATAATTAATCTAGTATCTACCTTGTAGATATATAAATAAGATATTATATGTTACATTGTGTTGTTACCTCTACATGAATTCATCTCACATTGTCTAATTTATCCTTATTCCCACATGATCATATAAATCCTACATGTGATTTATCTTATGTTTCTTTTATTATCACATTATGCATGAAAATTTTCAAATTGCAATTCACAATAATAGATTCTATTATGCTACATTTATTTATCCTACATGTTGAAACTTAATACATGGACATCTTAATTGTATCAATAATCTTCCTTAAAGAACTAAAGCAAAAACCAAATTCTTAAAGGAAACAATGAGTCATATTCACTCTCCAACAAATGATATGCATGATTTAGCAATGATATAATGTATATTATAGAGGGACAAATATCTCATTGGTAAACATTCATCTATTTAAATAACCTATAGTTCATATCATAGCTTTGAAAGGTTCTAGTACACCTTTTGGTAAATTTGTATCCAATTCATAAATATCCTTACAGTACAAGAAGAGACTCTAGTGTCATTGGCTCCACTACACAACATGGCAAACACCAAAATATCTTACTCCAAAGGTTCAAAAACCTAGGGGATTTTATGTCTCTAAATGAAGGGTACATGTAGGGAATATTAGTCAATCTCAGAGCTTATGTGCCAAAAATTATACAAGGTTTTTGGTTTTATAATAAATAAAAACTTGTAGTAAGGGCATCCAATTTAGGGTATGCAATGTTAAGTTTTTTCAAGACGTTTCTTGACCCTTAGAACAAGGGATTTACATATGACAAGGATAGCTAGGAAAGATATCATGTACCACATCATATTGATTAATATTTTTTTCCCAATCAAAAATTTATATATCGATTTGAAAGAGCTTGGCCTTAGCCCATTATTGCTTTAGGCATTCCCTCTCACCATTCATACTAAGGCAACTTAGGAGGCAGGCCCTCTAAAAGACAAAACAAATTTATCTTACACCCAAGATCCATGAAGGAAATGGGGGAAGATACATTTGTTATATCTTGGGAATACACAAAATGTGCCTAATGCACCAAATGAACCAAGAAGAGATCATTCATTGACCTTTTAGAAATGAAGGGTGTTGTAATCTAATAAAAACAAGCACATAAAGTTTGACAAACACACAAGGTCTTCATCACACATCCTGAGCTACAAACTCATTAGTATCTTGGAATGTAGATCTTCATCCTATGATGTTCACAATGTTATACATACTAATTAGTAACATGAAATCTTTATGCTAACAGAAAGCATCAGTTGTGAAAAATGGTAAGGAGGTATCAAACTAGAAATACAGTATACCCTCCCAAATATGCAACTTCTATCCCAAATATGAAAATTTTCTCCATATTGTGTAGGGGAAACATCCAACTACATAGAAAAAGTGGCCAAGCGTGTAGAACAGAGCCTAACTACATAGAATAGGTCGCAAGCATGCAGAACTAGTAACAGAATGCATAATGATTAATAAAATAGAGTCAAAACTTAGAATTTGATTGAAAAGAATCAATTAATCCCCTATTTAATTCTATCTAATAAATCTAAGGTTCATTATGCCATCCTAGTTAAGCCTTGTGAAAGTTGTTGTCAATTAAGCCTTTGTAGTAAAACTAGATGAAGATTTGTAATCAATTTGAACCTCCTAGTTATACTAAGTGAAGTTTGCAATCATTTTAACCCTAACTTAGAAAATTTAATTCATTTTAACCTTAAATGAAGATGTGAAGTTTATTTTAATCATTAGATTAATATATTAAGCATCATTAAAACTGCATGCGTAAAGAAACTAAAAATAAGCCCTAAACTCCATCCACAGTAATCCAATTGTGTAGATCTAACCCTAACTATACACTAACTAAGTCTAATTGTGAAACTTAAACCCCAATTGCGCAACAGGATGAACCAACTACTAGAAATGTCTCCCACATGCACAACTTGAGTCCTTATTATGTATCAACACTACCAAGTGTGCAAATTTTGTTCCTACACTTGTAAACACATCAACAACAAAAAAAAGAAAACTCATCAAATTTGCATGATTCATGTTAGGTTCACTAAATGTAGGGTAGGAAAATAGAAAAATTAAGAACATTTCATGGAAAGGTTACCCAAAAAACCCTAAAAGAATACAAAATCAAGATCCTAACCAAACCATCAAAGCAATTGAAATAGAATTCATTAAATATGAAAACATAAATTTAAATTCACTCCCTCAATTGGACTTCAATATCCTTTCTTACTTCTCATAATGTTTGTATGTATCTCCCATGAAAAATTGTATTTAACCATGAAAGAAAAAATATGATAATAGCATGAAGATTTGAAAGATTGTGGGTCTAGAAATGAGAGGAAATAAAGGCCAATTTATAGAATTTTCAATGAAAACTCCAAATTGGAAAATGGATGCACAATTGGAAATTTGTCATAATTATGAAAAATTATGACATTGATTGATTGCATAAATTGGAAGACACAAATTGAGGGCAATTTGGAAGGGAAAGGGGAGGCAAAATTAGTGAGAAAAGGGAAGAGGAAAGGTGGTAGCTAAAATGTAGGAGGTGAATGTACAATTAGGGGAATGGAAGTAAATTGGTAGGATAATAGCTAGAATTAAGGACTAAAATCCCATTTAGAAAATGAGGATTATTTATTATTGAAAAACTCATTTATTCTCACATATTAGGAAGTTAAGAAAATAGGGGAATTCTAAATTCCCAAATTCATGACCAATTAGCCAACTAATTAATATGACATTAGTGAATTGTGAGACCATAGGAAAAAGGGATAAATCAATAGAACTTATTTATCAAAGATTATAAATTAGGATAAAAGGGGAAAATTAATGGTTGTTTTACCCATAAATAGGAAAAGTTGATCAATTGATGAGATTGACGAGGTAAGAATCAAACTTTGATAAAATCATTTAATTGAACATGGATGATCAGGTCAAACTGATTAGAATATGATGCAAATTAGGGATAAATATTAGTAGTTAATCAAATAATATCTATTATTTAATTAATGAGGAATGAGACAATGTAAACATATGATAAAGACCACCTATGCAACATAGAGTAACAACCAGAAACTAGCAAAATGATATTTTGATCACAATACAAAAATGTTAAAAAGTAGCACTGCAAGTGTTAACCAAATTTTAGCTTCTATAGTATATGATGAAGTAGTTCCAATTATGTGTGATGATACAAGTTCTATCAATATTTCAAAGAATCTAGTGATTCATTTTAGGACTAAACACATTTCTATCTAGTGTCACTTCTTGAGGGAGAAAGTTGCAGCAAAAGAAGTTAGATCAGAGTATGTGCCTATAGAGGATTAGATTGTAGATATCTTCACTAAGGCACTATTAAAGGATACTTTTGAGTATATCTATTAAAATTTAGGGATTATTGCCCCTCCTTCAAACTAGATGCATTAGACTAGTGAGTCTCTCCAAGGGAGACTTAATGTCTATCTTTTGTCTCCTGGATTGGTGTTGTTGTTTCTCTTAAGGGGAGCAATGAAGGTTGTGGTTTCGTAGTTCTAGGAAAATTATTTCACATATGAATTTTCCCTATTAGGGGAAATATTTTTGTTGTTACTAAGGGAAAAGTCTAGTATAAAAATTTCTTTGTAAGGGGGATAGATATATCAAAGATGCATTCAGAAGATATTTTGGTGTTGTGCCCTTTGTCCTTGATGTTAAAGGGACCGATAAGTATAGATAGTGGGTCATTGGGTTATTGTTTTTCTATTGGTGTTTTCATCAATGACAAAGGGAGAGATTCTTAGTAATATGTGTTCAGTATTTTTGTTGATGTCAACCTACTATGTGCATTGATGTCAACCTGGTGAGGATTTGTATGAGTTCAATGTTGTACTTAATGGAGAGAAGTGTCATATGTGTGAGAGGTATATGAAGGAAAGAGTATTAAAATTTTGATATACATGAAAGAGTATTTGAAGCTTTTTGATGATGATAAGTCAGTATCTTATTGTCATAGGGGGTAAAATCATCAATATACACAATCCAAGTTAGATCCAACCACAAGAAGATCTATATTAATGCAAATTTTAACTCTTTTTCAATACAGAAATAATAATAAACAATTAAAATGCATCACAAAATCATCAATGAAATGATAATGCAAACCAAATAATCAACTCTCCCTTGGCTCTCTCCTTCTCAATGAAAATATGGGCTCTCATAATTACCCAATTATGATAGCATGAGAATCCAAGATTTTTCGTTGTTAAGTTATGAGAACTAAGTCTCATTCTATAGAATTTTGGACTTTAATTAGGGTTGAATGATTGGAGAGATAACTATAATTAATTGATCAAGTGACTAGACTTGATTGAATAGATGACTATGTTGGCATTGTGATAGATTTTTGTGAGCGGTCATAGGTAATTATGTTTTGGTTATAATTGATGCAAAAATAGTCATGTCAGATGATTTGGACAATCGATAAAGTCAGTGTTCAATTGGTAAGAAGGAATCAGCTAAGTTCAATGAGAGGTGTATAGGAAGAAGAGCTACAGATGGATATTTTGGTAGCTGTAATGTTTGAGAAGGGATTAAGTGAAGAGTTCTTAGATATTGCATGTATATGATCATAAGTCATCATGTTTATAACCACAACTCATTTGGATGATCGGTGAGAAAGAATTTCAATGATAGAAGAGGCTACAGGTTAAAAATATTATGTTCTTGAGTTATCGGTGGAAGATCTTAGATCAGTGACTAGTATGGATATTGTATTATGTAAAGTTGTTATGGTGATGTGTCTTAGATGATAAGGATTTGATGAGCTATCATTTGTACATTCAAGGCAAGCAAGAAGGGAAGATTCTAGAAGATGTTTAGGATGGTCAAAAGGTTTTGACTATTCTTGGGATTAGCACATGAAAATCTTATGATGGATCAAAGAGGTGCTAGAAAATGTTTTACAACCAAAATTGAGATATGTGTTTAGGTGAGAAGTATTTGAGTGGGAAGATTGAAAGTTAAATTTTGGTGAAGGTTAAGGCAGTGCTAGTTGAGTATTTATAGGGTACTACTCTTTGTGAAAAGGTTGTTGAGATTTGTTGTTATGTGAAGTGAAATTCATGTTTGCTACGGTTGCAATCAAGGTTTTGAGTAGAGGAAGATTAGAGAGTAGTTAGAGAGAGAAGAGAACAGATTGGATCTAATAGGAAAGGATTGCTACATCCATATCATTACTTGTTGTTCCATAATAGTTGCAGCAAGAAAAATCCCTTAACTAAGTGGACTTTAATAGGTCCTCTATTGTAAATCCCTTAACCAGGTGGACTCACATAAAGGGTCTTAATTAAATCCTCTAGCGAGGTAGATCTTGGAAGATCTTATTATGCTCCTAACAATGTACTAATCACTCCTAACAGGGTGAACTCTTAGAAAGGGTATTTGTAGTTCCTAACAAGGGAAACCTTTTTACTGTAGTGAAGGGCTTGTGAGTGGTATCGCCACAGCAGTTTTCTCCCTCTAGCTGAGGGTTTCCACAAGAAAATAAGTGTGTTATGTGTGATGCATGGATGTTTGATGTTGTTTACTTCTATTTCATTGTAGATTAGTTATATGTTGTGTTATTTATAAGTTGTTAAAGTTATTCAAACTTGTAGTTGAATTAGTAGGGTACCTATTTGTACTGATTCACCCCCCTTCTCGGTACCATCTAATACTAATAGACTAATTTGATTGACCAAAGAAGTGAGACTAATTAATAATTAAGGGGTTTCATAATAGAATAGATTGGACTATTAAATATGTTGATTGGAAGTGGACTAGATTGATTGGACTGTGAACTAAATTGATTGAATACAAAACTAAACTAATTGATCAGTAGACTAAATTGAATGGGAAGAAAGACTATTAGTCAATGATAGTTAGGGGAGATGGAAGTGAAAGAATAATTAGCATTAAATAAATTCAAAATTTTATTTAATTATGCATGTGAGGAATAAATTAATTAATTAAACTTATTTATTTTTAGAAGAATTAGTTCACATTAGAGAAGTGAAAAATAAAATAGAATGGTTATTTATTTAATTTTGGAAGACGTAGTTAGGTAATTGGAATTATCACTTGATTGTAGTGATAATAAAAATGAGGAATATTTTAATTAAATAATACATTAATTTAACTAAACTTAAGAATAAGAGATTAATTAAATAATAAATATTTAATTAATTTCTAAAAGAATGACTGGGGAATATCTAAGGAATATTAATTAAAAATTAAATAATCAAATAATTAATTAAAATTTTTCAATTATTAAATTGGAGGGGAAAGGGGAATTTAAAATTTGAATTTAGAAGAAAGACATAAATTAATTAAATAATAAACATTATGTAATCAATTAAGGTGAAAATTAGTAAAGTTATCATGCAAAGGAAACACGATAATTATTAGTGTCTACATTTTGCCCCTCTTTGAGACAATGTATTTTCAAGCGTTGTTTCAAAGAATAATTAATAAAAATTATGCCCCAATATGCCTTAGTGAGATCGCGCTAGTGACTAGGTAATATGATGCCCCTGCAAAAATTTGAGTGAAAAATATGAAAAAAGGAGCACAATTTATCGAAAAAGTGACTAGGATCACAATGCAACTAATGGATTAAAAAAAAAAAGTATATGGAAAAGTTATGGATTGTGGAAGGTAAAAAGCTACATGACTAGTTCAAAAGAGGAGTGTGTACGTTCACTGAGGAGGGATAGGGAGGGTATAAATAGGTTCTAGGGGTCATTTTCTAAGTTTAGTTGCACTCTTGAGCTTTGAAAAGACCTCATCCTTTCACTTGCCGATAGGAAAGTGCACGGTGACCTTGGAGGATGTTTACAAGATATTAATGTTATAGATTAGGGGGGATTATTGGGGTTAGGATTGTCTATGCACTATGGGTCAGGAATAGAGCCATGTGTGAGTTGTTTGATGTTGATAAGGCAGAGCTAGGGATCCATCATTATAAGATTAGGTGGAGGGAGATGGTGAAGTTAAGTATGAGGAGTACTTTGGTTTGTTGTATGGATTAGTGGTTGGTGTTTTAGTTATTGATAAGAAGGGAAATGGGTTTCTAGTGGGGGGAGAGGTTATTTCTATTATGCTGACATAGATTATTGTGTATGCTTGGGGACCCTATGTACTAGCTATGATTTATTTTCATATGAATGGCATAGCCTGCCATGTTGTGTAGTCTTAAGGATGTGGGATTACATTTCTCTAGGTTTTTTCTTGGGAGCATATAGCAATGTGTCACCTAGTTTTTTAGAGGTGGGTCATTCATCCAAAATAGCCTTATAAGTACTAGTATGAGGTTTGTATTCAAAGATAGGTTGGACATGTCAGATATTGGTGATATTAGCTAGATACTTTGAGGGAGTTTACATGTTGTTCATACATTGGTTGTGTATTTTGAGATGGAGAGGTTGACCACTTATAGATATGTAGATAGGAGAGATATCTAATTAGGCAGACTACCTAGTCATAAAGGGTCATAGAGATCTAGCTAACTAAGAGGATAATGAGATATTTCAAGGAGAGATATGGAGTATCGTTGGGTTCTTCTCAATTTGCATGTTGTAGCAAGGATGTCAGAGGATGGGGACTAGTGAACCATATGGCCACTACAATTATGTAGTTTTGCACCTTGGTACCTTGAAAATAGGACTAGAGGTCTCAAATAGCATTGTAGGGTTGACACTAGTCTATGATGTGTGGTGGGAACAACATAGGCCTATTCCCTATATAGCTCTGGGTGTACTTGTTTTGATAGAGATGGCTAGATGTTTCGTATAGCCATGAAGGAGATTAGGGGGATAAGGGCATAGGGGTGGTAGAGGAGGGAGAGGTGGAGGTAGAAGAGGGAGAGATGAAGGCAGAGGTGGGAGATATGGAGGTAGAGGTAGGAGAGATGGAGGGATGGATAGAGGATAGGGATGAAGTGATGAGGGAAAGGGTGATGATGGAAGAGAGGATACAGGTGGAGGTGGCATTATAGTGGGTGTCCTAGAGGTTTCCCCAATGGGTGGACTAGTGGGTGGACAAGATAAGGGTATGGACATTAGGGGATATATATTAGGAGGAGATGAGTTGATGGAGGAGGAGGATGTATATTTTATTGGAGAGAGTGATGAGAAGGAGACAAAGATAGGGAGTAGTAAGGAGATGAGATCATTAGAGGAGGAGGGTGATAACATAGAGGGGGGGGGACAAATTGATGGATGTGGTGATGGGATATTTTGAGGAGGCTAAGGTGACATTAGCATACATACCCATAGTTTATGATGTAATATATATTCCTATCCCTAGAGTGTTGATAGGAAAAATAGGCATGCTAAGGGATGGGGTTAGATACTTGGAGGGTAGGTTGGATGCAATAAAGAGTCAGGTGAGTTAGGAAAAGGTGAGGGAAGTGGCATCAAAGGGTAGTATTGTAACTTCTAATTTAGTGCAACACTTTTGGGTAGGTCATGTTAGTGTATTGAAGGGGAGGATAGCGATATTGGAGAGCAAGAGAGAGGAAGCTATATCTAGAGAACATACAACATAGGGAAAGGTCAAAGTATCAGAGTAGGAGACATGTGATTCATTGCAAGAATTCCCAATTTTTCTATTACGAATGCTATCAAATAGGCAAGGGAGGCAGGATGAGATATTCAATATTGGTAGTAGTATTATGAGAGTATAGTCCCTCCAAAGTAGATAGTTCCTAGCTACACATCTTCCTAGAGGTCTCAAAGATCTTAGAATAGTGGGGTTGTAGTAAAACCACTAAGGCCACTACACATAGATGTCAATACACCTACCACTCAAGTTGAGGTATGACCTATTATAATGGTGATCAAGATTGATTGTTCCCTTGGTCTCCTTGGTGTTTCCATCACACCAGTGGTTCATGACATGGTTTAATAGCATTGTGTGTCTTATATAAGTCTAGTGGTTATATTAGGCATTAACAAGTTGATTTTTTGGTGCAATGAAAACCACTAGTAACAAGTGGTATCAGAGTTTGGTCATAGGTTCGAACCCTACGCTTGATCTGGGGGGATTGTTACAATGGTCAGCAAAACTGATTGCACCCTTGGTCTCCTTGGCATTTCTATCACAGTGATGGTTTGTGACATGGTTTAATATCCTCTTATGCCTTATGTAAGTCTAGTGTTTGTATCAGGCATTAACAATTCAATCTTTTGGTGCAATGGAAATCACTAGTTGTAACAAGACCTTCTACAACTACATAGTCTAGGCCTACTAGATCAAAGGGTAGTGGTAGTATTAGTTGATAGTTTTACAATAGACACATATTTGCATATATTTTGTGAGATTGTGAGCTCATATTAGAGAGACATAATGATATTGTATCATGACACATTTTTGAGTTATATACATTATATACAATTTTAATGGGAGTATATCTTATGTGTTTTGTTTTATGTGCATGGATTTATGATATGATGCTTATGATGATAAAAATCTCCTAGGAATGACCCAAATGGGGACAAGTCTTAAGCTGACCCTTCCACCCCATTATAAAATTTGACACTTCCTTGAGGTGAAAGCCTCAGAAGACATAATTCATTTTGGCATTGGAATATTGATCTTTTCCAATGACATACTTGGATCTCATGTAGAGCAGAGCCTCTTGAATCTCACTTGCAAGACCACATTTCAAGTACCTATAGGGCTTATGACCTCAATCTTGCTTGTGGGACTATGGGAGATGGTTATGAACGGATGCCTTCAATAAAAGCCTTAAGCTAGATGCTACCCAGTTCACCCCCAAAATATTGGTAAGACTTGTGCAAGGCAAATAGTAATTGCCCCAAGAGATTCACCATATTGAGCCCTCCTTGACACTTGAACTCGGCTAATATGGGCTCCAACATCCACTACGTGTTGTTGGACTACCATATTCTAAGGAGTCATTGAGTGTGTTCCTAAGCTAGTGAACAAGTGTTTCCAATCTCTACCTAGTATAAGGAAGGTTAGGTGTGATTGCTAAAATGGCTACTTGATGTGTTTTAATTACAAACCTTAGATAAATCTCCTAAATGAACAAACACAAAGCATTTTCAAACACCTACAAGCTCCTAGAATCACATAGAAAAGACAAAAAATTTAGGGAATTGACAAAACTTTGCATCAGACTATCCATCAGAGTGTCGCATCTGGTATCCTGAGTCACACCCCGCATTCTAGATCACATTTGGTCATTTTAGGATTGCATCATGTATACCCCATATTTCTTGAGTCGCATCTGGGACCAAAGCAGAATTAGGAGTCGCATCTCGTATTTCATGGGTTGCATCTGGGGCCAAAACTCTATCAGTCGCATCTGGGATAGAGAGCACTTCTGTACATGCTAGAACCTAGATTTTTACATTTTTGGATACCCTTTTGGCTTCTTTGTCAGGTTCAGTCATTACAATTACTCCATTAGATCAGAAAAATATTTAAAAATTCTAAAAAAAGAGTAAAAACTTCCAAAAAAATTATCCCAACTTTGAGAGGTCATAACTTTTGACTCAGTGATCGAAATTGTGAACCCTTTGCATCGTTGGAAAGATAATCAAGAGATCTAGTTTTATCTTAAAAATAGGTACCTTTGGCAACCCAATTTTTGGGACTGATGACAATCTCAACCCCTAGAAATGAGCAGAAGACCTCCGAAAATCCAAATTACTAAAACATCAAAAAATACCAAAAAAAAAATGAAAAATTTGGATTTTGGATTTTATTCTATATCATCCCCATGGTCTTATCAATATGATCACACATTGAAACAAGGTGTTAAATCTTCTCATCCATCATATATCAAGCAAATCAAACTAATCACAACATGGATGATTAATTTATCTTCACCCTCATGAAACAATGTCAAGTTTTGCAATCAGAAATTTGAGAAATGAAGAAAGAAAAGGAGACCCCACCAGACAAGTATTCCTTGCGATCAATATGTCCTTTTCTCTTTAAGGATGATATCCACATGTCTTCATCTCCTTCAAACATAGAGACACCAATGAATGACTATCCAATCTTTGATCAAGAGATGCCACAATCTAATGATAATCCTATCTTTGATCAAGAAAATGAAGAAACAGATATATCATATTCACTTGAGAGTCTTCTCTTTTTGCAAGAACATTAAGAAGAACCTACTCATCCCTTAGAGAGAATCTTCACTCCTTTGGGACAATCTTATGAATCAACATTGCAAGAACTTCTTGAACACAATCTCATCATGTTGCCTCAAATCACTTCACATGGTTTTGTATTCTTGAGTAACTATTGTTCTTATCATCAAAATAATGAACATGAGACTTCAGATTGCATGGAGTTGAAACATAAAATCCAAGATCTAATTGATAATGACATAATTGAAGTTGAAAATCCTAATAATCAAGAACAAGATACTAATCTCAAGCAATATCAAATTCATGAACCTATGTCTAGTAGTGGTCCTCATTCCACATCCACTTCTTCCATCATGCATGCATCTTCTAAAGCAACAAAACTATCAAAAGTTCCTCCATCAAACAAAGAACCTAATGCTTGTCATTCTGACTATGTCTATCCTCAAGGGCTACCTCTAAAAGAAATCCAAGCTAATTTGCATCTAGCTGCAAATCTTTTCAATGATTCCAAAATCAAAGATCACGAACTTTCATGCGTTGCCATGCCTAGTCAAAATGTTATTCCATTAGTCCTTCAAGAATCTCCCATGCAAATTGAAACTCCTACCTTGTCCTTAGAAGTGGCTCCATGTCAAAAGGATAATTCAAACACTAGTACAATTGGCACCTATTTTCGATGGACAATTGGTTGAATTTTCCACCAATTTTGGTCGCATAATCAACCAATGGTTTAGTCGCTATTTTTTGAGTCGAATGTTTGACATACCATTGTTAACGTAGAAATTTCTACACGAATCTTGGTCGAAACTCACATCTGCTATCAAGAATTCATTAGGTCAAACTATTGACCAAAGTTGGTCAAAATCTTTACACCTTTCGACCTCACTTGGTCAAAATCCTTAGACTGTCCGACCAGGATGCCAAACCCATGATGGAAAATTTCAACAGAAATTGGTCAAAATTTAGACCAATCTTTGTGAGGATTTTGACCAGAGGTTGTCGAAAGTTTGACTAATAATGGAATGTTTAAAAAAACAAATGAAGATAAATATCCAGATTAATCACCAACAACATCCTACTTGGTGATTAGTCTAGATATCTATCTTCAAGTGTTTCTTTACATTAATATATATTGTTGTGTATTTTGTTATGTTACTTTACTATTTATTTTTAACAGTAATTGGTAATTTTATTAATCGTAATGGGTTAGAACCTAGCCTGAACCAGGGATAGCTACATTCAAGAGAGCTATCTCCCCAAATATTCGGTAAACCCACATCAATCACACAAGCCTCAAAAGAAAGAAAGAAAGCACCTCCATAGTTTTCTCTAAACTCCACCCTTTTTCTAAGAACGAAGGATCATGTCAAAAGCTTTCTTTTAATTTTTCCCTTTTCTCCCTTTTACAATTTCCCACCCATCCTCCAATTTGGCTGCCTCATTTTTCCAATCCCCGAGATTATCCCCTGAAATACAAACCAAACCCAAGCCAAACTTCCCATGTTGATGCAGATGATCATCTAATTGCTCATCCACCTTGTCTCGGCACCCAACAGGTCCTTTCTTTTCTCTGCCCTCTAGTGTGGCTTCTACCTTTCTAGCACTTTGTCCATCATCCAAACCATCCACTAGGATGCAAATTTGGATAGTAAATCTAATTTAATTTGTCTGTGGACTGAGACCTTAAATTATTGAGCTTCTCTTTGTTTTGAGAATAGTTTAACATTCTCTACTTAACAGGACCAACCACGTGAAGGTGGAAGCTCATCTGGCCCCTCCTAGGAGCCTCCTATGACCCTTTATGACATTTTAAGACCTCTAAGATGTAATCTTAGGGATTGTAAAGGGTCGTAAAGGGTCATAAGGGGTCCTGGGACACAAAAACTAAGAAACATAAATGTAGGCTTCATGATCACAATTTTTTTGAGACAACATAATTGAGTGGTATACCCAGATGATGCAAAGCAACTACTACTCCTTCGGTTCCAAGTTGACACTGCGGGATCCAAAAACCATAGATAAGGAATAAATTTAGAGAGTGGAGGAGGGCCATAACAACCAAAATAATATAGGACAAACCTCAAGTTAAATGATACAACTGCAAACATTTTAATAGATTTTCATTATTAAATAATGAAATTTGCATATACTAGTGTTCTAAGCCCCCTCATTACATGATTTATTATTGTAAGCCCCCTCTGACTTACGCATCTAGAAAATGAAACTACAACCTATTGGGATTGAGACAAACCATATAAAACAACAACAGCTAAGAAGGATCGCTTGCCAACATCTATTGAATACATCTGTTGGAGGACCTTGTATTCATGAGCAGATGTTGGCAAGCGATCCTTCTTAGCTGCTATTATTTTATAAGGTTTGTCTCAATCCCAATAGGTTGTAGTTTCATTTTATAGATGCGTAAGTCAGAGGGGGATTACAATAATAAATCATGTAATGAGGGGGCTTAGAACACTAGTATATGCAAATTTCATTATTTAATAATAAAAATCTATTAAAATGTTTGCAGTTGCCTCATTTAACTTGAGGTTTGTCCTATATTATTTTTGTCATTATGGCCCTCCTTCGCTCTCTAAATTTATTCCTTATCTATGGTCTTTGGATCCCACAATGTCAACTTGGAACCAGAGGAGTAGAAGTTGCTTTGCATCGTCTGGGTATACAACTCAATTATGTTGTCTCCAAAAAAATGTGACCATGGTGCCTACATTTATGTTTCTCAGTTTTTGTGATATCTACATTTATTTTTCTTAGTTGTCATGTTTATGTGAATGTTTTTTATGTGTTTTGGAAGACATCTTTCTAGCCTGGGCCTGTATCCTTCGGCAATTAGCTTCATAATAATGAAGTAGATGATAGATGAGCAATTAGCTTCCCAAGAAAAATCCCATAAATGAACTATGTGTACCCCAATTCTTATGCCCTCTGTGCGTACCCAAAGGATATATTTGAAACAATAAGGGTAAGGCTAAATTTACCCTTGTTGTTTCAAATATATCATTTAGGTATGCGCAGAGGGCACAGGAATTGGGGTACACACAGTTCATTTATGTGATTTTTCTTGGAAAGCTAATTGCTCAGCTCTCATCTTCTTCATTTATTATCAAGCTAATTGTCAAAGGATCCAAGCCCAAGCTAGAAAGATGTCTTCCCATTCTATTTAAGCCATATTCCTTGTTCTTATCAAACTTCCTTGGTATGGTAGGCCTTCTCTCTACAGTACTCTTCTTCAATCCGTGTTCGATGATAAGCATCTTCTTCTTCTTCCTAATTGCATCCAGAGCTTCCTTTTCATCAGGATTCAACTCCACTTCCCCCATCTCATCATCCTCATCACCCTCAGCTACCATTCTAAGCCCTTATTCCCTCTCCAGTTCTTCAAGCCTCTGCAAGATATCTGGATCAATAAAGTTTGCAACATTGTGTCCATCCATGATCTCAAAAATACCATCTTCTTTCCACTCTTCATTTGCCAAAATATACCACTTCTTCAAGCTTATAGAGTAAACTCCAAAGTCCTTCTCCAGCTTCATGGCCTCCTTGGCAGCACACACCCTGGCATCCAAAATAGCTTGAAGAATACAAGGGGGCCTCTCTTTCCCATCTCGTAGCTTGGGTATTGCAACATGAATCTTATTGAGACAACTTCTAATCTTCTTTGACTTCATCTTAATTTCCACTCTCTGCTCCAACAACCTCTCACATATCACATTCTTCACCACAATCACCCCTTCTTCCTCCAAAGCACTCATAGAGAGTAGTGCGCCATCATCTCCCCCCCCCCCCCCTCTTGATTCCCAAAGAACCCACCCATATTTTTCCCAGCCTCAGATCCCATCTCCGCAACCAATTTTGCATCATCCTCCAATAGTGTCTCTAGTGGTTGCAAATCAATCTTATTACAAACTACAATAAGAGGCTTATTTGCAAACATAGGTTTTATGCTATGAAACAGAGCTGCATGTTGTGCAATACTATAACCACAGGACCCTGAAACATCAAGGAAAAACAAAACAGCTACCTTCAAATGAGCCAAGGCAATAATACTGAGTATCTCAATGGTGTTCCTGTCCTCCAAGGGGTGGTCCAAAATACCAGGGGTATCAATAACCTGATACCTCAAGTAATTATAACTGAACCAATGGCATGTTAGCACATAAATTTTTTACAAAACTGAACCAATAGCATGTTTACAACAAAGAAATAGAATGATAATAATATGCTGAAAATTTTATTTTGTTTAATACATGCCAAAGGACCAATAGGAGAGAGAGAGAGAGAGAGAGAGGGGTTGACTGACTGACTGAGATAGAGAGACAGAGACAAAGAGAGACAGAGAGAGACAAAGAGGGACAAAGAGGGGAATGACAAGGATATTGATGCTCCACTTAGCCATTACCTTAGAAAAATGAGTTAAGTGGAGCATCAATATCCTCATCATTCCTCTCTCTCTCTCTCTCTCTCTCTCTCTCTTGTGCTAGGTCTGACTTATATAATCAAATGTTGATCCAAACTCTCTCAATTATTTAATTAGTCTATATTTATATAAAAAGATTATATCTTTATGTAGTAATGAATTAAAAAATATTTGAATAAGATATGGGGGTAATATGTATTGTATTGAGAGATTCTTAAGTACCTCATGCTAGTTTATCACTCATGAGAGTTATAACATGATATTTTATAACTCATGTACCTCATGCTAGTGTGCTTGGATTGCACTAGACATTATCCAACCGCCTGTGAGGGTTGTCACTGTTATTAATTGGTGTAAAAGGAGGATCACATGTGTGTTATAGCACTTTATATAAATACTCACTATTTGGATAATGTCTAGTTTTGGATAATTTGGCAATTCAAGACTTGCGCCTTTGATCTTCGAGCACTTTATATAATTTCAGCATTCTAGACTTGGGCCTTTGATCTTCGAGCACTTTATATAAATACTCACTATTAGGATAATCTCTAGTCTAATGCAAAATAGTGTATACAAGGTATCCAAGCACACTAGCATGAGGTACATGAGTTATGTTCATCTCACTAGATATAGATGGGCATTAATGCTCTATTGAATGATACGTTCCCATAAAAATTTGAACTCCTATTAATCTAAAAACTCTCATGTTAAACAACTACAAAATAAAGTCAAATAGTTCCTTTAACACAACCAAAGTTAAAATTAAATTATCTCTATCCCTAAGATAAACTAAGTAGCCTTCATATATTTTATGTCAAATCTTCCTTCGTGCTAGTAGTTGGTGCAGGAGCACCAAGGTCAAAGGTTTATGGCAATCATAGGCCTAAAAGGTAGCTAGGTGTCACTAGGAATAGATTATGGATTGATCCTAGGTGAAGTCATGTGATTGATAGAAGATTGGGGCTCATCTGAGCCATAAACATGAAGAATTATTGTAAAAAAAGATGTAAACCATATATATGCCCACTTGAGGCAAATAGAAGTTACACCATATCCATATTAAAATATTAGTTACAATATGAAAATACTAAACTGACTAATTCTTGAGCTCATCTCCTAATGTAGGAGCATTCTTGGGTACTCGGTGAATCTACATGGTGGTGTGTTGTTTTGGTTCTATGGTACTTAGTTGCAGCTTTAACCGATGGTCTTGGTTATTGAAGGAAGCTCGGTCACTGAAGGAACTCGGTGAAGCTTTTGGTGCTCAGTGGAACTTTTTCTCAGTGATGCCTATGTTGCTTGGTGTTGCTTGGCTTGGTTGGTTGTTTCACTAGTGCTCAGTTGTCTCTCTGGTACTCGGTAGTTCTAGTTTACCAACTGGAGTTCTTGGTGATTTGGTTGGCCGACTTGGTGCGTTTATTGTTGGTAGTTGTTGTTGCATTCTCCTAGATAGATCTAGAGGCCGACATGGAGAATTAAATATCTGTAAGGATATTTGAGAGTTGACTTGTATTACATTTAATATATGTTTGTAGTAGAAGCCGACTTGGATTAGGAGTTAATTGTTTCTTCCAGCTGACTTTTGGCTAAAGATTAGTATTTAAGGAGTGTTTGGGTTTTTTTTTAGGAGATCAGTAGGAGATTGGAGATTGACCTAATTAGACTTGGATCATATGAGATCTTGCAGATCAGATTGATTTCTAATAGTTTTTAATAGCAAAGCTAGTGATTGTTTGCTTGGAGACAAGGATATTTCTTGGAAGCTTGCGAGCTCAAGTTCAGATCTTCCTTAGGGTTTCCATCAGTTACTAATTATTTTTAGAACTAGACTAGCTAGGTTGGGATTGGATCTTTGTTGATCCTATAGAATTGTTTCTGGTTGTAATTGGCCCTAACCCAGAAGGCCTTACAGTTGGGCATGTTAATGAAAATTCAGTTGAAATAATTATTGTGTGTTTTATTCCGCTATGTTGATTGTTGGCTGCAAGGTTGGATTGTCCTTAATTGGATCCACCATCCTTGGACTGCATCATCTCCGCATATGGTCACAACAAAGATATGCTATTACAATACAGAGAAGACATCGTAAAAATATAATTTCAGAATTTTCCCTAGCCTAAAACATTTTGCACTCAAATCCTTCATCGCGGATAAGTGGAGATGGGTGGATAGATGTAGATGAGTTGTCATCAACCCAACTAAAGTATTTGCAGCCATTATTTCCCTGTTATGCCCAATTTACTTTAGTTCTTATAATATAATGAATAGTATTTACATTAGAAATATTAAATATATACACATTAGCAACCTTTTTTCTATTTGGGCAACACCAAAATTATCATCCAAGGTTGCTTTGTGTCCATGATGTCTTCAACACACACTGCCCACCACCACATTGACAGTTTGGCACATTGACAAGAGCCATCGAGCCTATATCAATAATGCACCGCACCATTGTTACTACATTTATTACATAAATATTATAACATATAATCATATGATTATAATAATCATACATTCACCACTATTTTTCTATTGTAGATTCAAGTACTTAAAAAATGTTTGCAATCAATGGTTTGGACAAAGATGTCATTCTAGGGCAGCAAGGACAATTTAACTATACCTGAGCTAGAATTAGTCAACTTCAAGTCCTTCATAAAGAGGGTTTCCAATGAACAAGTATCCAACTTAAGGTCTCTTCAAAGGATACAAAACAAAGAAAAGCATAGTCCAACAAATAAGAATTATGTCTAGTTCACTAGCTATTGATATATGCAGTTTCCATCCATGAGTAAATAGGATCTCAATTTTCAGTAACCAGTATTATATGTATTCTTTAAATGATCATATGACTGAAGCTACAAACATTAGCAATGAGGGAAAATTCTAAGTATCATGTATGGTCTTTTGTTGTGATGATTTGTTCATGCTCGATGATTAAGCGTTATCATGGTTCTGTTTATATGTCCTGAGTGATTAAGTAGAGAAAGCTGGAGAATGTCATTTGTAATCATAGAATGTATAATATATCTAACTCTCTCCCCTTCATTAATTCTCAAGAACCCTATGGCTATTTCAGGATCATGCAAAAAAGTATCATATATAATTAAGATCAACATAAATCAGGCTACCAAAGCATTGCAAAGAAATAATACCTAAGTCGCATCATCATGGTGAGTAGCAATCACAGCCAAGGAAATGATAATAGTGTGCACTAATTCAACATATGGCTTGCAACCTCAATGAAAAACCCATGGGTCATCATTGAAGCACGCCATATGATCAAAACAAAGAAGCAAATCGATGGAATGTATAAATGGATGCCCTAGCTTGTGGGTAATCAATGATACTCCAAGAAAGTAATAATAGTGGTAATATGAAGAGCACGATCCAAGGGCATATGCCATGTAAAATAATGGTGGACACTAGTTAGCATAGCAGAGAAGGAAATGTGTCACCAATGATGCCATGAGGATCATGAGTTCTAAAAGAAGTAAGCAATATAACCAGAGAATCCAATGAAAACACATTAACATGATGCCCTAGTTCACTAACACAACAAGTGTGATAAAATCAAAGATGCAGATCAGGCTCACGAGCTGTAGTAATAGAAAATAAACATTACATGATGCCCTAGCTCATAATAAAACAGTGAGAATCTAGATGTAAATGCCATAATCAAATCATCCAAAGAAATGAACTCAATGCCATGGACACAACAGAGAATGGAGTAATGATCATAGTAAGATGTATTATATGTGGTGGTTGATTCACCATTAATATGCAAATATATGATTATGGAAAAATCATAAAAATGCTATGCTATGAAGCCCGAACTCTCATTGTTGCTCCCTAGCCATCAATTTCCTTAAGGAACACATTGTTCCAGCCAGTGATCACTCTATTTCTTCAATCATCTGCAAGTCTAATCATTAGAAAACTATGATACATAGTTAGTATTCATCCTTCCATGGGTCCTAGGCCTTTGGGTCCATGGAAAGGATATGGATTACAAATTAATCCTCAAAAAAAAAGAAGAAACTAACAAATTTAGCCTAAGCTATTGTACAGGAGGGTACAATCATGCCTAAAATCATTCAAAGCCTTTCAAAACATGTAATACACCCTTTTTATATATTATTGGGTCTTTGAAATCCTTAACCCAACCAGATTTACATGGGAAAGATAAGGAACTTCAAAGTAATCAGTGCATCTGTTGTCACAGATAGGATTATGTAGTCTAAACGCAAGGAACAGTTAAGTTATAAAAGTCTCCAAGCATTCAATGGTTGAGTATGAATGTTAGAAACCCTTCCTTAATGCATTGTGAAAGAAAAGAAACCAAAACAAGACTTTTAAACAATGGTGGACACTAGTTAGCATAGCATAGAAGGAAATATGTCTCCAATGATGCCATGAGGATCACGGGTTCTAAAAGTAGTAAGCAATATAACCAAAGAATCCAATGAACACACATTAAAATGATGCCCTAGTTCACTAACATAGCAAGTGTGATAAAATAAAAGATGTAGATCAAGCTCATGGGCTATAGTAATAGAAAATAAACATTACATGATGCCCTAGCTCATAATAAAATAGTGAGAATCTAGATGTAAATTCCATAATCAAATCATCCAAAGAAATGAACTCAATGCCATGGACACAATAGAGCATGGAGTAATGATCACAATAAGATGTGCCCTCAAAATACATAATGATATTCAATCAAGTGATCAAATGCAATGTATTCTATCAAAATGTAGAGGAGATAATGACACAATCTCTACCTAAATGAGCTTCCATTTGATAAGGAGAGGAACAACCAAGTTTCCAAAACCAAGCTCAAAGATCAAAGGCCCAAGTCTAGATAAAAACTGTAACCCCTATACACAGTGTTGAATCCACCTTGGCTGATGAGGTTTCACGCATTGCAACCCTTGAAAAAATTCATCGTGGTAATAATGAAATGAGAAATGAAATCTTTTTTTTTTTAAGTTATGCCCGTGTTTGTCAAAATTTTGACGTACACAGTATTGGTCAAACTTTCCACTAACACGAGCATGGATTAAAAAAAATTGAAAGTTTTCCTTCTATAATCCGACCAACCAAAACCTTTTTATTTCATGGTCAAAAATTTTGGTAGAAAAACTAGGTCAAATGTACTAGTGAAAGTGTGTAGACACAAATATTAGTAATGATCAAGATCAAGGTACCATCCTTCATCATCCAGTATTTGACCAAAGTCCCATACCTCATGATGACCTTGCTATACCATTTTATTCCTTCCAAGATGATACATTTCCATCTCAAGAGCCACATAGCCCTCCATATCCTAAGAAAGATCAAGGTATTCCTTTTAAAAATCAAGAGCAAAACATTTTTACTATGCTCTCTAAAGATCCTTGTCAAGATCAGAGTATTCCCTCACCCTCTTTTCATACTCCTCCATATTCACCTCAAAAATCACCCATTCTTCCTAATCGTTGTTATAAGAATAAATACCCCCAAGCTTCAAATGCTCCTATCAAAGCAACTCATGATGAGCCTATTGGTATAAAGATGAATCCTAAAGGTGAGAGCCTTGGCTACACAACTCACTCTACAAATGTTGATATCTTTATCCATCAGCCTTCACTATCTTCTAAATCCATCCTTGGTCCCTATATACCCAAGTTGAAACCTTCATACCTTCCATCTATATTGGGCCCTTATATCCCTCCCTCTGTTATGCCTAACACTCCCAGCTTGTAATAGACTTACCCTATCTCTCCCTAAGATCAACAAATTCATGCATTCTTGAACACTCCATATCAACCCATCCATACGAACCCACCATATAAATCCTATCCATCCACAATTCCCAAGTCTTCTGGAAGCAATTTGGATGTCAAACAAAGAAATCAGAGATCTAAGAATCCACTTATATATGAAGATCACTATGTCCAGTCTAATCGACATGTGAATACAAAGAAAAAATAAACATTCAAGAGACTGTGAGGGTCCACTAACAAAAGAAAGAAATCAAAGCAAATATGGGTTCCTAAATCCATTATTGAAGAAATATATGCTAAAGAAGACAAAAGAAAAGAAAAATTAAAATTTATGTGGAATCCCAAGTCTCTTTTAAAGAACTAGGATACAAAAGAAAAATCAAAGTTGGCATCCAAGCTTCCAATGGCTTTTCCTCCATCTTCTTCCAAACACCCTTCATCCTCTACTACATCAAAGCCTCAAGCTATTACATCCCCTTTCCTCCATCATTCCATCACCCTTCAAGGTGTGTGTCAATGTTGATCTTTCCATCCTATCCAGCTTCACCTATGCAAAAATTTCAATACCTTATTAGATATCCAACACCTACCTACTATCCTTCCATCCCCAATCCTTTTATTCCTCATATCCAATCCATTACCTAAATCCTTGGCTACCATCTCCTTTATCTTCCATATCATTCCCTACCATCACCCTATCAACATCTTTGAGCATATTTTCCAGTGGCCTTAGCTCATCATAACACATTTTTAATTTAAAAGGAACATTATCCAAAGAGTAAGAGGCTTGAGGTCCGTCCAAAAATTAGAAAAGAAAAAAAAATTAGAAAAAGATAAAAAGTGCCTTGGTAGAAAAAGTAAAGAGAAATAAATTCATCCTATGGTGAAAACCACTTCTTGTGGCGCTTTGGACAATTACCTTGATGAAAACCTGGCAAACAAGCATCATGCGTAATTCCTTCTACTTGTACTCTATCTTGGAGACAAGTTCCATCCATGCTATCTTATCCACTATAACCTCCATCATCCATCTATCCCACGTGCATCCCTATTCCTTCTTTTACCTTTGATCTTGACAAGGTTGAGCTATCCATGAGCATCATGCTTCTTGACATTTATTATCTTCTTATATTCATGCTACCTTATCATGATCTTTCTCATCCCAAGCCAATCCCCATTATCCTGAGCATGCTTTCCATAATCCCAAACTATTCCCTCATAGACTCCATTCACCCCTTATCCTAATGCTGCTATCCTATCCATATCTTATCCAAATTGACCCCTTGGTCTTGATCAAAATGAAGAACACAAAATACAAAATAGTTTCTCAAAAACTTCTTTACATGACCACTCTTTTGGACCATGTGCGTTCATGACATCAGGTCATTATCCTATATTCTATTTGGCACTACATCATTGGCTTTCATTTCTATTCCAAAACATGCTTCGCATTGTTACATCATTTTCCCTAGCTTGGGTAATCTTAAAGAGACTATCCTTGAGGGTCACATTCATGTGCTTCATCCATCATGACCTATTCACTTTTGCTCCATCAGCTTGTGCATCCATATGCAAATGTCCTACACCTTGCTAGACATTGGGGGCATTTCAATGTGGTCTTGTTTGAGAAATGGTAAAATCTCTAAAAAATCTAAAAAGTGAAAAATGTTCCTGAAATAATCCAAAAACATCTAAAAATCCAAAAATCCAAAAAAATTAAATATCTTAAAAATTAAAATAAAATTAAAATCTTTAAAAATCCAAACAAATTAGAAAATTAAAAATCCAAAAAAGAAATGTCAATTGCTCAGCATTTGCATCTGCATATTTCCTCATGGATTGTACATATCTTGTATATTCTTTGCATCCTAATGCATAGCTTGGAGTTAGTCTACAAGTCAATCTACATCTCATCCTTAGGACAATTGTATCTCGCTAGGGGAAAGTTCCTAGTCATCCTGTGGAGTTAGTTCCTAGTCAGCACCAAACATTTTTGTAGAGTGGATTTAGCCACATTGGCTCACAACTATCAAGTGTTCCACCTAATCAACAAATAATAGTATTTCTTAACACTCACCACTAAACACACAATGGTATTTCTCAATACCTCATCAAAACACAACGGTGTTTCTAAACACTCATACACTCAAACATTAGTGTTTCTCAACACTCAACAAGGAAACAAAAATCCTAAATGCAAAATCAAAATCATTTAATGAACAATGGTGTTTCTCAACACTCTGCACACTCAAGCAATAGTGTTTCTTAATACTCATTAAACAAACAATGATCATTAAGAAAAAAAAAAAGGAAAACAAACACAATCAAGAAAATGTTTTTCTCAATACCACCTATCAAAAACAAACTTATCATTACTTGTGCTTATCATGTCTCCTAAGTAACTCAATGATGTCTATGGACTAGAGGAACAAGGACATGGTGCATGATCTCTTTATTTGATTTCAGTTTGTGGGAACTATTTCCTTGTTTGTTTTTCATTGAAAAATTTCTTATTATTGTGCAAAATAAAAAATTCTTCCCAAGGATATGAACAATAAAGGGTCATTGCGGGTACATCAAAAATTTAGTCCAAGGATATGAATGTATGGGTCATTGCAAACAACACAATCATTGCACAAGACATAAGGAAATCTTGTTTGTTTTCTTGCTTGTAACTAACACTAACATAAGTAAGTACTCCGGTTCATCATCAACTTTGAAAGTCACCGATGTTTGTACTTACTGCTAACAAAAGCTCTATGATGAGAAAAGCATAACAAAAAGATCAAAATAGTGACACTCATGGAAGATTGCATATCATTCTAGGGGCATTCACTTTCATTCTTTCATCCTTGCATTCATATAACTTGATCAAAATCACCTCAAGGAGGGAACCTAGCTTCAACATGGTTGAGTATCACATCTAAGATCCTTGTTTTCATTATTGATCACTATCTTTGCAATATCATTATCGGAAGCTCAATCAAAATTTCTTCTAAATCAATCTTTCTCCTCAATGCTACATCAAAATTTCTTCTAAATCAATCCAATTTTCTAAATCAAATGAAAATTCTTCTAAACTATCATCTAATTTCACTCAATATTTTCTATCAAATTTCAATCTCATTCCTGAAGGGGCATCATATATCATAATCTTCTAATCTAGATCATCAAAAATCTTGTCTTGTCAACCAAATCCGATGTATCATTTTTTGTCAACCAAATTTAATGTATCAAATTTTATCATCAAATCGAACATAATCATATTACCAGGGGAATCTTAACTTCATCAAGTTCCATATCAAGTTGAATTTCTATAGACCTTCTTTCAATCAAGCTCGAAGTTGGTATGATTGGTTCTTGTCCAATCAAGTTCATAATTGATATCTTTGCATATCTCTCGTATTTCATTCAATCAAGTTCGGAATTGATTTCTAATCAAGAATAGTTTCATCGCATCATATCAAACTATTAGTTCAATCAAAATCAAATCGACGTCAACCATCAGATATTCTTTGAACCAACGTGCTGCTCGCACATCGATTCAAAGAGGGGAAAATATAATCACCTAAAAATGGTCTAGCTAAACTAGATGCCCTAAATCTCAAATCAAATTAAATAAAGCTAATCTCAAGCATAAATGTGTAATTTAATTAGATCAATTTAATTACATAATTCATCAATTATCAAGCATAAATGATCAATCATCAAGAATAATTCCTTAATTAATCATCCTAGTCATTTAATCAAATCAAACCCAAAAATACCTATGGCTAGTGATAAAAAATTAATGTGAATTAATTAATTCTCCTATTATCCTCTCAACTCAAATAAGGACAAAATCATTAATTCCAACCAATGGGAGCTAATCACATGGATCAAGTGAGAATCAGTCTCCACCATTCATCAAGGATAAATCTCAACCATCTAATTCAAATTCAATATTTCCCTCCAAGAGGAAATCTATAAAACCAAGCTCATTTAATTCATTTTAATATCTAGATCATTTGTATAAGGAAACTATGTTATTTTGAATTCTAAAATCTAGATCAGTTGTTCTATTTCTTATCAAATTCGTTCATTCTATCTCTAGCTTATCAATTCTTCTTAATTGCATTAATGAATATGTCAAATCTCATTTGAATCTTCCATTTCATATTTGTAATGTCACTGATCTATGCATAATTACGAGAGTACACTAACATAGATCAAACTCTTTATGATTAGGAAGCAATAATTCGATTTCAATTGTTATCCTCTTTGATTGATTTTATCTTACTAACAATTGATATAATGAATTATTGAAGTGTTGTGTTACAGCTTTGCAGGTACATAATTCACACACACACACTTTGCACACTGGAGGATGATCCACCTTCAGTGGACATGTGATTCCACCTTGTGTGGGTGATAAGCTATATCCTGGTTAGCATGTTCATGTAGTGTCCACCCCTTTACTGTTATTTATGTTTATGATGCTAACCCATTTAGACCACTTTTCATGAATATTAAATCTATGGTTACATTTAATGATTTAGGTCTATGATACTTTAAATAGTTTGATTTATATCATGTTAGTTAGATGATGATGATTAATCACATATGATGATGTTACTTATGATTTTTACTAACCTCATACTTGCATGTGTATGGTTGGCGTGCCTGATGTGGTTGAGGGATGAAGTTGTAGCTACTTGCTTGTGAGATCCACACGATTGGTTGATCTTTTCCATTGTCTATTGTGTGTGTGTGTGTGTGTGTGTGTACATGCTCATCTTTTATGCAGTATTTCAGGTACTGGGCATCAACTTCCCTAAATTGTCGGGATGAGTGTGCCCTATTGCATTATCTCAATAGTAAGAGAGGGGAGATAGCATCCAGGTATAAATCCCAACCTAAGCCAATTATTGTCCTCAAATAGTGGACATGTATCTTATCTACTACCCTAAAAAATTGTCAAGATGACATCATTCACGAACCTTTTCTTTGAGCTTGATTATTACTTTATGGGTTTGGTCAATTTTCCTTCATGTTTGTTGGTGGAGTGTTTTGATGTGAATTTTGTGTTATTAATGCATTAAAGATTTCATCAAGGTTAATTATGAGTTTAAAAAAATTATATCTTATGAAGATAAAATATTAAATATATAGATATTTAATTAATGAGAATTAATTAAATATCATTAATTATTTAAAAGACTTAATTAAAAGTCTAAATTATGAAAATAAAGGTTTAATTAAATATTAAATCAAAATTTAAATTAAACATTCAAACAATATAAATTGATATTAATTATCAATTTATTTATTAAGTAGTGCTAAAGATATTAATTATAATTAAAATATAATCATGCAACACTAGTTAAAAGGAATAGATTTATCAATTCTAAATTAGAAAGTTGAGTTAAGAAACTTAACTGAGGGATTAGTTATAATTCTTTGAATAAATCAATAAATTGATATTTAATTATCAATTTGTATATTATTAATTTGTAAAAATATTAGTTATTAATTAAATATTATTATGCAATGAATTTACACATTTAGTTAATAAAATTGAGATACAAGTTTAAAATTAAAAGTTGAGTGATTTGCATGAATTAGAATTATTAATTAAATATATCATTCTTTTAAATGGAGAATTGATATTAACAAAGTTAGAGTTGAGTTCTAATTTCTATGATTTTGAGTTAACTGTTTTATTATTTTTAATAGTTGAGTTCTTATTTTGATTGTGAGTTGCATGTTTGAGTGGAGTTTGTTGGGTTTTCTATATTGGAGTCATTTTTGGTCATTCTTATGAACACATATTTTAGGAAGGTTTTACAAGTTTGGATCTGGATTGGAATTCAAGGAATTTTTGTAAAGCTTGGGATCTTCAAGGTTTTTTGGATTTTGTGATTTGGCCTTTGCATGTGTTTCAGATTCAACTTTGGGATTAAGGTAGGGGTTGAAAACCTTTGTAAATTTTTCCTCTTTGAAAAGATGAAAAGATTGTTCTCTTCGTGTCTTCTAGATAGTTATTGTGTCTAGATTAATTAGAATGCTTATTTTTCCTTGTTTGTAGAAATTGAATGAAAATAATTGTGGTTGCTTTATGTGTAAGAGATTGTATGGCTATGTTGAAATCTGGTTCAAAAAACCCTAAGCTCTCTTTGACACAGAATTGTACACCAAAATAATTGAGAAAACTTTAGAATTCAATCAACTAGGGTTTGATCTAAATTTTAGATAAAAATCTTTGTGAATATATCAAAATTGGAACTAGAAAATGGATTGGGTAAATTTATATTTGAATTCAATTTCTAAAAATAATAAGATATTAATTATAGTTTTTATCTTTATTATATATATATATATATATATATATATATATATATATATATATATATATATATATATATATATATATATATATATATATATATATATATATATATATATATTTAAAAAACTAATTTACAAATTAGGAAAAGTGAATATGGAAAAGCGAATGTGAATTAAGGGAAGGAAAGATGTGAGCGGGTGAAACAAGGGTTTCTTGTTAAGTAAAACATGCTCCAGTCCAGAGGTTCCAGTCTGCCGCAGGAATATGGAGAGAAGCAAGATTTTGGTTCCAAACATATTTAGTGTTCAATCTCTGGATCATCAAATCGAATTTTTCTCTAAAACTAAATATGCAGCATCTCATTATTCTCATCCTGGGATCGCTAGGGCTCTGCAATCCTAGTCAAAACCGGCAAGTAGCTCCTATGATCCTCATTTTGCATTGGGGAAAGGTGGATTAAAAGAGGCTCATGTGTCTCCTGAGGATGCAAAGGGAAATATGTCTGAGTGGCATCTGGTTAAAAAGAAAAAAATGGTAAGATCTACCCCATCAGAGCAATGTGCAAATGATTTAATTCTGAAAAATTATTTTGAGTCGCTAAGTAAGGTTCAAGATCTTCAAAAATCTAGCCTATATTCACCTCCACATAGATGTAATGTGGTTGGGAAGGGGAAGGGAAATTCTAGGAAACAGTCGCATTTGGATGGTGATAATCATTCCCATCCCGATGTGAATGGGTTTCCCTCTTCCCTTGGCAAAACCCTAGGTTATTAGGGTGGACAAACATATTTGTTGGATAAATTTCAGGTCTCTAAGATCGAGAACCATGAGCAGAATAGTATAGGAGGACGCCATGAGAAAGATTCCATTTATGAACAAAAAGTATCTAAGGTTTACTCTCCCCCCCATCGGAGATGGATTGGTAAGATTCATTCACACAGGCCCCAATCATATGTAGGTAAGTCTGACTGCGATGCAAAAGCATCTCTTAATGGGCATCTAAAGTCAGTATATTCACCTCCTCACAGGTGTAGCAGCAACAACATTAATGATCATATTAAAATAAAAGGAAATTTTGGTCAGAATTCTAATATGATCATGTTAGATATAGATGATAAATGTATAGTACAAAACTAGAATTCTTATGCAGCTACAGGTGTTATTTGTTGATGGAATGGAGTAGGTGCATCTATTTTCAACATTGCAGATGGACTGAAATCACAGTTACCCTGTGAGGTAAGTATTACAATCCTTGTGGAAAATTTCATCTTCTTAGACTATAAAAGCATTGATCTTAAAAGGAATATTATGAATGATGGATGTCCTAAGTTTAGGCAAATTACTTTTTCTATTTTTAATTGGACTCCCCTTTTTAATCCAATTAATCTTAGAGATTTTAGGGTAGATAAAGCTATCATTCTTAGAAATCTACCACTGGAAGTTTCTAACTAAGAAATTATCATTTTAATAGGTAATCGGATTGGTAGCTTCATAGGATTAGTTGAAAATGAATATAGTCAATCAGAGAAAATCATTATTGTTAAGATGAATTTTCATCAGAAATTGGTTCCTCCCATACGCTTATGTTTTAATTCAAACTCAGTATTCATTAATCCCATCATTATGGAAGATTATATTGAAGATTATAATGAAGATATAGAGTATGTCCCAGGTGTTAATATGGAATCTGATGACAATCACAAGAGGTTGGATGTTGAGGTGAACTTCTATGAAGATAAGGGAGGTTTTATTCTTACAAACTCAGAGGATAAGAGTCCAGTTAGGCACTCCCCTTCCCCTGTTGATAGCAATCCTCTTAAACAAACTCCCACTGATAAATCAACAAGAAGCAGCAAGATAAATGTTTAAAAAAAAATAATGATATTAATGATCCAGATGATCCTATGCTAAATGACTCTTTCATCTCAAAACATGAAGTTAACTCAAGATCAGAATCGATCTCAAACACCAACAGCTCTAATGGAGTAAAGGATATGTTAGAAAAACATAAAAATATCCATATAGATAGAATTGAAATAGAAAAATCAGAAGCTGAAGTAAATGAAATTGTGGAATTCCTTGGGAACAAGGTGACTAATGAATTAATGGAAAAACTCCTAGATGAAATATGTGACAAGGAAGAACTTAATCATCAAAAGAAGCTTTTGATTAAAAGCATTAATGAGGGCAAAGCAGAGAATCTCAATCAGATAAATAAACAAGAGAATCCCAACTTAATAAATACAGATATACCTACTTGCAAGGCCAATGATAATGATACCAGTCATGAAGAGCAATCAGAGAAATCAACCAAAAAAGGTATTCTTAAGCCTAAGTTTACTGGCTTCTATTTTAATTGCTACTTGTATGGACATAAGGTAAGAGAATGTAGAAAACCAGATATGAGGTCTAGCAGACCTACATATGATCACCTGAATGATTTTATCAAGAAACAAAAGGAGAAAAGTCTTAATGAAGAAAATAATAAAAAATGTGATGGTAGTAAGAATGCAGAGCATAGATACGAGGGTAGAATAGAGAATTTCAATCAGATAAATAAACAAGAGAATCCCAACTTAACTACTTCAGATGAAAATGTTAATAAGATTATAGGCCTATCTCAGATAGATAATATAGAAGATTTGGGCAAAAATCTTATAGATTTTGAAGACTCCTTGATTAACGAGAAAGTAAATATAAACAATATTCAAATTCAAATCGATGAAGATATCAGTAAATGCTTAGAAGGAATCTCTAATGCAGATAGACAGTTGGGTATAGCAGCAAACACTGATGGGTTAACATCTCCAATTACTCTTAAATCAAAGAAAAAAAGAGGCAGGAAATCTACATATGAATTAAGAGCTCTGGATGGGCAAGCAGCAAATCAGTTAAACCTTTTTGATATCCTAAATGCTGGGAAGGGGAAGAGCCTTCCCAAAGGCCAATGAAAGTAACAACTTGGAATGTTAGGGGTCTTAATGCCCCTAACAAACAATCCCTAATAAAAAGATATTTAAGCCTATTTGAATCAAAAATAATATTAATCCAAGAAACTAAATTGAACCAAGAAGAGAGCCTTAAATTTAGTTGTAAAATAGGCATTTGGAAATTAGACTTTGTACTCTTAGATGGGGCCTCTGGTGGGCTTGCTACATTGTGGGACCCTAGGAAAGTTATGTTAGAAAATATCCACAAACACAATAATTGGCTATTGGTTACAGTCGTCAGCCTAAAAACTAATTTAAAATTTTTTCTTATCAATGTCTATGGTCCTATCCCAAATTCTGAGAAAAAGAAATTGTGGCAGGACCTTCAATATCATATAAACAATAATGGCTCTAATATCCATATAATAGGAGGAGACTTTAATGCAATCATAGATATCAATGAAAAAGCAGGGGGTTCAAGATATGTCTCACAATCACAAAAGGATTTTAGTCTTTGGGTAAATGCAAATAACTTAAAAGACATTCGTACTGATAATGGGACATTTACATGGAACAACCGCAAATCAAGGTTCAGCCATATAGCTGAAAGATTAGATAGATTTTTTATTAATGGAAACATGGGTAAATTCAATTACAATATTAATGTGGAAATTCTCACTTATTCAGGCTCGGATCACTTCCCAGTCAAGTTAAATATTTTTGAAAATAGTAAACCACTTAGAAACCCATTTAAATTTGAATTTATCTGGTTTTAGGATAAGGACTTCATGCAGTTGTTGGAGAGTTGGTGGAACCAGATAGAGGTTTCCGGCTCTAGAATGTACTGCATTGTCACTAAGCTTAAAATCCTAAAACATAGAATATTGGATTGGAATAAAGAAAAATTTAATAATATTTTTGAACAGAAAATGAGGATAGAATCAGACATTAATGATTTAAATGAGACCATCATAAAGCAAGGTATGAATGAAGCATCATATAATAAAGAGAAAGAATTAATGATTAAACATGCAGATATTCTACATAAGGAAGAAATATTCTGGAAGCAAAAATCCAGAGAAACATGGCTCAAAGAAGGTGATAAGAATACAAAAAAATTTCACAATAGCACTAATAATAATAGGAATATTAACCGAATATCAAAGCTCAAAGGAAAAAATGGTGAGTTGATTGGAAATCCAAGAGATATAGTAGCTCACTTAGTTAACTATTATCAAACACTCCTTAATAACTATGAATTTTCTGATCTAGAAGCCCAAAATCAGATTTTACCCTCGATTCCCAAACTAATTTCTGAAGGAGATAACAAATGGCTCAACAGAAAACTAACACTAGAAGAAGTTAAAATAGCATTATTTCAACTCCACCCTGAAAAGTCTCCAGGGCCTGATGGCTTCCAAGCCAGTTTTTTCCAAAAATTTTGGCATTTTCTTGGTGAGGATGTTTGGAAAGCTATTGAAGCTACCAGAAATTCAGGCTCCCTACTAACGGAAATTAACAATACCTTCTTTTCCTTGATACCTAAGAAACATGATTGTCAAGATCCAAGAGATTTTCGCCCAATATCTCTGTGTAACACAATCTATAAAATATTATCCAAATGTCTAACAAATAGGCTGAAAATCTTTCCCCCTTCAATTATTTCTAAGGAACAGAAAGGGTTCGTGCCTAATTGATCAATCCTTGATGGCATAATAATAGCTCAAGAAATTATACATACTACGCAATATAATAAAGAATCGTGCATGCTCATTAAAATAGATATTCAGAAAGCATATGATAGAGTGGATTGGAGATTCCTCTGTAAATGTTTAGAAGCATTTGGTTTCTCTAAACAATGGATAAATTTAATTTATAATTGCATCTCTTCTCCTAAGATCTCTCTTTTAATTAATGGCACTCCTGAAGGCTTCTTCAAAATATCTAGGGGCATCAGGCAAGGTGATCCATTATCTCCCTTCCTATATGTTATTATGGCAGAAGCCTTGAGTAGATCTATAACTAAGATCTGTTTAGAAGGTAAAATATCAGGAGTCAGAGTCACAAAAAATGTACCTAATATCACTCACCAACAATTTGTAGATGACACAATACTACCTGGAGCCAGTAATCTAAAAGAAGCTAAAGCCTTTAAATATGTAGTGGAAGTCTATTCAAAAGCATCAGGTCAAAGGGTCAATCCAAATAAATCAGAAATCTTTTTTATCAACACCCCCACACCTATGATAAGAAAAATATGTAATACCTTAGGATACAAGATAGGGAAGTTTCCCTGTAAATATTTAGGGATCCCCTTAGACAAGGGGACACATAGCTCAAAATTATGGGAAATAGTGGCGTCTAAAATTCATAATAAAAAGGGTAGTTGGAAAGGAAAATGGCTTGCCAAAGTAGGTCGGGCTACGATGATTAAGTCAGTCCTGACTGCTATACCCATGTATCAACTATCTCTCATCCCTCTACCTCTCAATATTAAACCTAATTTAGATAAGACGCTTAGAGATTTCTATTGGCAAGGGACATCAGAAGATAAAAAATCAGCTCTAATTAAATGGGATAACCTATGAAAACCTATTTCTCAAGGAGGATTAGGCATTAAGAACCTCCAATGGCAGAATTCGGCATTAGGTGCCAAATTAGTATGGAATATGTATAATAACCCCAACAGTAAATGGGCTAATGTTCTCCCCAATAAATATATCCCTAATGCAAATACTATTAATATATTTAGAGCCCGGTCACATATGAAAGGGTCTCGCATATGGAATTTTATTAACAGCTCTAGAGATATTATTAATAACCTTCTCACATGGGATGTGGGGTCAAGCAGCAAGATTTTATTTTGGGAAGATTCATGGGGAGGGTATCCTCCTTTGATAAGGGAGGGCTTTTCTCAGGAGTTTATTGTTCTCTGTAAATCTAGCATAGGTAGCTATTTCAAGGATTATGTCACACTGGGAGAGGATCCTATTTGGAGATTACCAAACGATGCACTAATAGATTTAGATGAACTTATCAAATTTTGTAAAATTCTTAGTAATAGAGTATTAACTCTTAAAAGTAGAGCAAATCATCTAATATGGGCAGGGTCTGATGATGGAAGGTACAAAGTAAAAGATGGTTACAAATCTATTCTGGAAAAACATAAAATGGATTCTTTAGATATACCTTTAAACCTATGTTGGAATAAGGCTTGCCTTCCTAAAGCTGGGCACTTCCTTTGTGTGGCTCTTCAAAAGAGAATCCTAACTTCTGACAGAATTAGGAAACTAGGCTTTGAAGGCCTGACAAGATGCCCTTTGTGTGAGTGTCAAGAGGAAGACGTTAACCACCTATTCTTAAACTGTGAATTGGCACAAGAATGCTGGAACTAGTTATGTAAATGCCTAAATTGGTCCCTGGCTAAGTCAAATGATTTTCTAGATTTTCTCAAAGCGTGGCCTTTCCTTAACAAGGAGAGTTTGTTTAAAGATATCTGGGTCATAGCCCCATCCATAGTGGTCTAGGAACTATGGAAAGAATGTAATAGAAGAATTTTCACAAATCAAAAACTTAATATAAATTCAATCACTAATAAAATAGAAACAACAATTATTGAGATTATCAACAACAGACTTTGGAACATGCATAGTTACGAAAACTCCTTCAAACAATGCGACAATGACCTAAGAAGAATCTGGCCTAATCTAGATATCCCACCTCTATATGGTAAAGGGGGGGAAAAGTCAAAAGAAAAGAGAAGTTCTTGTAAATGGACCCCCCCTAAAACTAGATGGTACAAACTTAAATTTGATGGGGCCTCCAGAGGCAACCCGGGCATAGCTGGCTTAGGATGAATTATCCACAATGATAAAGGAGAAACTATTGCAAAATATGCTAAGGCCATTCCACCAACTACCAATAATATGGCAGAATGTGTAGCAGTTCTCGAGGGCCTTAGATTATGCCACCAGCTAGGCCTTTCTTGTATAGAGATAGAAGGTGATTCCCAAATTATTATTAATGCTATTAGAACAAGGAAATCTACAAACTAGAAACTAGCATTGAAATTAGAGGAAATTTTGGAAATTCTAGATAAATTCAACCTAATAGAAGTAAAACATATCTATAGGGAAGGAAACTCAGATGCAGACCTCCTAGCTAATAAAGGAGCAGATGGAGAAACTTTCTCAATAATCATGTAACTTCCTAAAAAACATCCCCATAGGATACTGACCAGCTTATCTAAGCATTAAGAGGTCATGGCTTGATCATGATATCAGTGTTTGGTGATAGAATATTGTCACAGATTGATCCTTCTTGTGTCATGGATGGGGCTCCCCTTAGAGCTGGTCTTTCTTCTTTTTATTGAGTCTCGCATGTTCTCCCTAGTTCTATATTTCTTCTCATCCCTTGATGTCATAATCCTTCCCCTTTGAACTCATATCTTTATCTTCTTAAAGGTTTATCCCATAGGGGTCCCCTAGATGTCTTCATATCTTGGCTCCCGAAGTCTCCAGATGCACTCATCGTACCAAGAAAGAGATTGAGGAAGTGGAATGCATAGTAGTCATGGTGAAACAGGACCATGTCTAGAAATGCACGGCTGTTCAGAAGGAAAGTGAGTAATAGTCTAGAAGAACAATAATAGATGTATATACTCTACTAGTATTTGAAACCTAGAGTATCATCAGCTTGGATTAGTAACAGTCATAAATTGTATATAGTTATACTCACTTATACAATATTACAATGTATAAAGTCATGTTGACCTGTAAATCTTTCATATACATGTAATGGTCTGTAGATAGTTGGTGCTACTGTTACAATATTATCAAATGTACATATATGATATTATTAATATACAGTAAGTTTGGTTAGCAATGGTACATTCGGGAAGCTTTAATTTATAATGGAAATAGTGGATTCAGTGATGCATTTTGATCAATCTATACTAAGTACTCTGTGGGTCATATTTAGGATAAGTGTTACTATAATGCATATGTAATTTGAATATGTTGGATTACATTTTGAAATTCACCAAGGATATATGTAGTAGGAGTGTTAAACAGAATGATTGGTTTAAACTATGAACTATGGTTTACAAGATCTAAAGGGTTAGGGGATGATATGCTCTGCAATCTATACTCCTACCTCCTAATCTCCCCATTAGGTTTGAACTATAATTTATAATTGATTAGTTATGAAACATTATGAACAGCCTCAGCAGCCAGCAATGCTTACATGCTGATCTTCAGTAGTTGAATCAATTTTCTTTCTGATATAATGTTTTACTTAAATTAGTATATGTATTCCTTCCCTTGTTATTTTGAAATGGAATTCTTAGATAGAAATCAAAACATCAGGGGGAAGAATACATATATGATCAGGCCTATGTAATGACATTATTCTTAACTCTGTTGAAGGAGGAATCGTTAGGCTGTACATGTGCAATTTGGTGTGGATCTAACCTTAATAAAGAAGCAATTTTCCCTTTCATTGTTTCATTTCGGATGGGCTTTCAATAACAATCTACTTATGGTTCATCTTCAGCATCTTATAATTTCAAGTGCTTCATAAATGTGGCACGAATCAATGAACTTGATGCCTGAATTTTATATTTTGTTATAGCCTTTGGTTGGCCCTGGTGGAACAACTCAATTTTGAATGGATATTCACACTATCTGTGTTATAGCCTTTGTTTGATATGGTTCTCTACTTAGTCAGTTCTTGCTTAAGATCATTATGTTAATTTGATCAAGATCCTTAGTATATGACCTCGTGACCTTCTGTTAATATGTGGTAATTATGTTAAGGTACAACAAAGGAATCAATGTTGATTTGTTTTTTAGATATAGGGTAAGAGGGATATCCATTGCTCCCTCTTACTATATCTAAAATTGTATATGCCTACTTTCCCTTTTCATTTTGATATATGAAACTTTGGTTAATTAGAACTCAAAACGAAAAGGGGAAGTAATCATATAAGATATAGTCTTTAAATTTGAGATTCAGCATAAACTGGGTATGCTAATATAGTATACTGGAATCAGAATTAGTATACTAATGTCTAGCCTTTTTATAAAGCGGATATCTATTTATTTAATTTTCTAAGAGGAATTGTCTCTTGGTTATATGAACCTCTACTTGTTGGTATTAGGCTCCTGAAATTTTGAAGAAATACTTTAGTGAAGTATGACAATGATTTCTTCACATTAGTATTACAACTCATGCTGATAAGTTCAGACTAAGGATACAAGGATAAGACAACAGACATATAAGTCATGCTTATATGAGTATATGCTTATTTTACCGGTAGGTAGAAGTGTAGACTAATTTGCAAATCTAATCTTTTTTTAGTAGGAACAATTAACTAATTTTATACTCCTAGAATACTTATATCAACATAATCAAGAATACATGTTCCTTATTTTGGCTTACTAACTCCTTAATTGAAGGTTTATTTTAGAGTGTGTAGATGGTATTTCTTAATTCTCTTACAGGTATCAAGGCATCCTTACTTGCCCAACACTCGGGGAAAGGTAATAAGGTAAAGGGTAAGAATCTAAATTTATTTATGTCTCGTTCAAATTTCTTCACGATTGTTAACTAGGTGGGTAGGAAGAAGTATGTCTTTCGTTTCAGGTGCAGGAATAGCGGAAGGTTTCTGACATTGGTCGGCGCCACTCAGAGAATCCTACTGGAGGTCTATCCACGTATAGGGACAATGATATCAGTAATCAAATTGTATATGATGAATCATATTGATTTTTTTATGTAATTGTAGCTAAACAACAACTCCAATTACTTTTGATAAGTCTCGATATTTATCAAGTAGTGGGTATGCCCACGATAATTTTGTATTAGAATCCAGACTTATAGTCCCAGGCACGGCTGGAGGTTTTCTTGACCCCACTCTTTTCTACCAGCGCCTGCACCGAGCGGGGTATACATGTAATATTTTATTTAATTAATAATAAAAATCTTGGGCCTCGTTCTTTTACTGATAAAAATAAAAATAAAAAATGTATATATATTAAATAAAATTATAGAAAAGTTATTTTGAAATCAATTCTAAAAATAAAATTATTATTATTATTTATTGATTTTTTTATTTTAAAAAAAATTATTCTTATTATTTATTTATTTTCAGATTTAAAAAAAATAAAAATTATTATTATTATTTATTAATTTTCAAAAAAAAATTTAAAAATTTAAAAAAGAAGAAAAAAGAGAAGAAGAAAGAGTCTAATTGGACTACCGATAACAAAAGGAATGTCGTAATCAACTATAACTTATAGTTGAGATTTATTTTAATGTAATTTAATTATATTGTTGCTTAGTAATTATATTTAATAAATTAATTTATATAAGGAACTTTATAAATTAATTTATAGAAGTAAATCTTATTGATGGTTATTGGAATTTAATTATATTTTCAATTAGTAATTATATGTAATAAATTAATTTATATAATAAAAATTATAAATTAATTTATAAGAGCAAATTAAATATTTTTTTTACTTTAATGAAATTTTGATGTGGGTGTATTTTATAATACAATGTTTTCTTATTAGAGTTTTATTTGGCCTTGTTGAATAAGGTCGGTTAGGATAGATTGATGTCGTAGGTGGAATCGTGTCTTTTGAACTTAAAATTATTTTATGAAATTAATTCTTTCATACTTGAGTTCATATGTAACAAATTTATAACCATTTTGGTGTCTCGATTATAAGAGTATTATTTTGGGTTATCTGAGATTTATGTTAGGTTTCTATTAAGTCCTCGATCTTTATATTATTTAACCACAAAAAGGTGATGACCATTATTTGTGTTGAGTCCTAATTAACTTGCTCACCGTGTTTCTACATTTATGCTAATTTTGTATGATGACCTTTGTGGATTCTATTTTACTCAATGTTTGGACAGAGATGTGTGATGCTTTTGATGATCTTTTGATCTTGCGATTTGAGCTATGAGATTTGGTATTTGAGTTATTGAGATGTTCAATATGGGATGGATATTTTAGACCCTTGATGACGTTTTGTTTATTATGCTCCAACACTTGTCTTTCATGACATTCATGGTTGACTAGTTTATGAGCAATATTTTATGATTTTGGTTTTGTTTTTTCTTTGGTTCTTTTGCTGAGAGCATTAGGGTAGGTTATCTAGGAGCGTAGAAGGGAAGTGGCTTATCTTGGAGGTGTTGGAGCCCTAAAGTGGCTACCTGGGTATTTTGTAAGTTAAATTAATAAGTGATAACTTAATAAATTTATTAGGATAGAAACATTAAAAATATAATTATGCCTCACCCATGCCTTGAGTGTTAGTACATGATAGGATGAGAGTGGGAGAAGATGTTTGTCCATCTAGAGAGATGGTGAGGTATGGCATAGTTGGTTTTCCTTGTCTGTAAGAAAGGACTACTAATACCGCATAGAGTCACTAGTGGTCAAGGTCTAGAGAGACTACCAGGTGACCTTAGAGTTGACTCGTGTGATGACAATTCCCTATATGTGTCCTAGGTTCCTACGTTGCATTTGGTATATCTGATTTGTGTCATGGTCATTTTTACTTGATAACCTTATATCCTTTACTACTATTTTACCCTATGTACCATTGCATTAGTCTTTCTTGTTTTAATGTTTCCTTGAGTGAGGCCTAGTGCACATTGGGAGTGGACTTCTTCATTCCACGTGGTCGGGTGGTAGTGATTCTATTACCATTAAGACGTGTCATTTGTGACTTGGTGCTTGGATGATCTTTGATGCTACTTCTATATTATTGTTCTTTGCTTGGAGACTTTCTCATGAGATGTATATCTTGTATACCATTTTGTGTATTGGTTAGTGACATTGATTTCAAGAAATGTATATGTACTTGTATTGTATTATTGTTATCCCTGTGACATGTGTAGCGGAAGTTGTATTAGTATGTATACCATGATGTATCAGTTGTAATTTATAGATTGTATCTTTGGTTATATTGATGCAATGAATGTATCTTATTATTCAATTGAAATGAATATGGTAAGTGTACTTAATGATTTGTGTTCTTTTCATTATGATTAATTAAAGGATTAGGAATACTATAATTTGGGTTTTAAAATGAACCTAAGATATATCATGTGATTATGTGTTGGATTGTACTTAGTAGATTTGTTAACTTATTTGTAGCTCTACGTCGTGGAACCCTTGAGACTTGTAATCTGTTAACGAGTTACATTTATGAGCATGTCTTGTCTTATATTAGATTGTTTCCACATTGTTATTCATTATTGATTGTAAACTCTTTTTTAAAAAAATTATTTAGTAAACTTAGTAATATGTTTTAGGTTAATTTCTCTTGGGTTCCCTAGTGGGGCATTACAGTTCACTTATTGCCTTGCCTATATAATCAAGCACATCAACATTGTACTCAATGGATTCAATTCAATGGATTTTATTGCATCTTGATGAGAGTATAGTTTGTTCTTGTCCATCTTTTTCTCTCTTGATTTGTGTTATTCATCAGTCTCTAGATCTTGGGTTGTTGATATTGGAAGATTCTTACAAATATTAATATAACTAAACCTAGCATAGTTTTTCAATAAAATCCCAAATGGATAACAGACGCATAAATTGGAACAAACAAACTAATTAGCATACATATAAAGAATGATATGGAAACAAAAAAAATTCTCAAGTAACAAGATTGTATATTTACATGTACCTACACACATTATGCAAAATGTATTAGCAGAGACAAGGCACGTGGTAAATTTACCAAATGCCATGCAAAAATTAAAACACAAAGAAATTCTTTTACCATTTTCCAAGGATCTATCCTGTCATTTTTAATAATAAAATTTTAAAAAACACTGGCAAAAAATAATGAGTGAACCGTAAATAATAGTCATTTATTTGTATTTTTATTGTTAAAAAAAAGGGGGGAAATACAATGGTATTCAACAAATAGTCCATGTGTCTTGTGTCTGCTAATACATTTTGTATGATATTAGAAACTATGTTGATTGATTTCCTTGTTTATATTTATTGATTTGGCTATGTTGACTCATCCCTTTGATTTCATATGTTTTTCTACAACTATTATGACTATTTTTATTTTTATGAATTTCTTAGTTTAGCTCTAGCATGATTTATAGTTCAAACTTGAAATTGTCATTGTTCTACTATTAAAATGAATTACAATTTGTTTAAAATATAGAACTATGCTTAGGCAAGAAACTAATATTCTTAGTTGATCTCTTGCCTATTAATTTGTGCAAATTAAAAATAATTTTTTTTGCCATTTCTATAGTTTATAACCTCTATATTTCATAAATAATATATTTGGTGATTTTTGGTTCTTTTTCAATTGGTTTTTTATACTTTTCCTGCTAGTTTTTTTAGTTTTAATTATGAAAATAGAGGATAAAAAAGTGTCCACATGTGTTGTCTTCACAATATTTCTATAGCTATAAGTAGATGACAATACATTATTTTTGATATAAAATCTAAGACTCTATGCAATATCCATGCTTGGTGGTTTTTCTCATTTTAATTGTGGAAAAAGCTGTCCACATGCATTGTCTTTGTAATAATTTTGTAGCTATAGGTGCATGTTAGTACATCATTTTTAATATAATATTTAAGACTCTACAAAGCATTCATGCTAGAGTTTGTTTTGGTGGGATTTGTTTTAACTCGTATTATTATTTACATTGTATTTGAGAAAGGACTGAGAAAGAGAAGATCAAGGGTTGAGGGAGAGATCTAAGGTGTGGTGATTATTTTTTTATGTTTTGTTTGATTCCTTGGTGTGGCTTTGTCATGGAGTATGTAGCAAAGGAATGCTAGGAATTGAACAACCCACATTGGGATTTCCTATGCCTATTCAGAGTCATATCATATTTTTAAATTTATTTAACAAATATATTAATATATAATTTTAGAAATTCAAATGGCACAAATAGACTTCCAAAGTAGTTAACAGGAAGGTTTTTTTTATATAGAAAATAGAGTTTCTCTATAGCTTATGCATTAAGTCACTTTCTTATGTTACATCTATATATCATAATATAGTGTTCTTTGTCATCTAATTTTTGTTCAAACACTAACTCTGAAAGCTGCATCAACTAGCTCCTTATTCAAGAAATCATTCTTAAAATTTTTAAGTGCTAATATAGTGTACATTTTAATATTTAAAGGATGTTATCTGCTAAAATGCCTAGCTTTATAACTCCATATTCCAAACAAATGATGAACCATTTTAAAGGTGTAGCAATGACAATGGAAAGTTATAAGAACATTCACATCAAAGTGATATAAAAAACAAATTTTAAGCTATTAAATAGTGCAAAAATGACAATGAACAACTTGCACAATAAGCTTTTCCACATGTGTTGTCTTTGTAATACTTCTACAATTTCAAGTACATTACAACACATCATTTTTATGCAACATTTAAGACTCTATGTAGCATTCATGCTATTGTTACTTTTAATGAGATTTTTTTTAACTCTTATTATTTGCACTCTCGTTTGAGAAAAGGTTGAGAAAGGGCATAGCAAGAGCTCTGACATATGATGATTGTTTTTGTTTTAAGAAATATCTTGGTCTAGTTGTACTGCCACTTTCTGCTCAAGTTGTCGATTGTCATTGCTCTACTGTTCAAATGACTTTCAATTTGTTCTTTGTTTAGAATATGGAATTATTCTTAGGCAGGGAACTAATGTTTTTGGTTGACTTGTTACCTACTAATTTGTGCAAATTTAAGATAATTTTGTTTGCCTTTTCTATAGTTTGTAACATCAAGATTTAATAAATAACATTTTTAATGATATTTTTTCTTTTTCTTTCTAATTGGTTTGTTATATTTTTCCTTGTGGTCTTTTATTTTTTTATTATGAAAAATAGGGGAAAAAATTATCCATGTGTATTGTCTTCATCATACTTCTACAACTGAAACTAAATGACAATACATTGTTTTGGAAGTAGTATTCATGTCATTGTTATTTTAAGATTTTTCTCTTAGTTAGGCTTTTTTTTAGGCACTGAATATACGAGGCTTCCATTAAATCGACCTTACTCTCTTAAGGTGAAGTATGTAACAAAAGAATGTTGGGAGATAAGCAGCTTGTATTGGGGTTTCATATGCCTATCTAAAATCAACTCATTAGATTTATGCAACAAATATATAATAAAGTACTAGAGCTAAAGTCATAGAGTTTCATTTGACATTTTGAAATGACATGGATAGCCTTCAAAACTACTTTAAAAAAAGGGATTTTTTTTTAACAAAATAGGGTTGCTCTATAGCTTATGCATTAAGTCATTTTCTTGTGGAACATCTACATGTCATAATACAATTTTTTCTATTGTCTAATTTTTATTCAAACCATAGTATATTATGTTTAAATCTTGTTATTTGCTACAATTCTTATCTTTATAACTCCATATTTTGAACAAATGATGAACTATTTTAATGATCTACCAATTACAATGAATATTTTGAACAATAAGTCATGCTATAATGATATCAACAATAAATTTTAAGCCATTTTCAACAATGCACCAATGACAATAAATAGCTTGTACACTAAGCCACACTAGACCTAAACTAGGGATTTTTAAAAAAAATGTTTTGAGTTATAAAAATCCATGCACTAAGATTTCTACACCAAAAAACAAACTAGATCAAATATAAATAAGAACATGGCAACTTACAAAAGGCTACAAAAATTAAGTTTGAACTTTGAAAATTCACAAGTTGAATTCAAGTAAGCCCTAAAATTGGACTAAGATCTAAAACTTGTGTATTTGTAACCTCTATGAGCAATACTAATTCATAGTTTTCTTCCCACCAGACGAATATTTTTGAGTTTTATGATCATATTTGTGTGACCATAACTAAACTGACTGCAAAGTGTAAATCATTTCAATAGTGAAGGAATGAAAAAGAACAGTTAGAACATCAAGTCACACTAGAGCTAGACCAAGAAATTGAACAAAACAAAATAATTACAATATCTCATATCCCTCCCTCAGATACTACCCACAACCTTTAAATTTATATAAAAAAATGTATTCTCATCAACCTACAGCTATAGATGTATTATGAAGACAACAAACATGAAAAAATGATAGTCATGATACCTTAAAGCCTTCACCCAACCCTCACTCTATTATCAAGTGTATAGATGAGTATTGCATAAGATGTTGTCATTTATGGCAACACTACTTATTGGCATGATCACTTGGAATATAGTTTAGTTTTGATGATCGCATTGAAAAATGACAGTCCATAAAGTAGTTGGTGGGGTACAGTCGTACAATTTTGCCTTGCGAGCGTAATATATGAGGAATTAAGTCATGCAAGCTTAGAGGAATGTATTATGAGATTTAATAGACCTTCATTTAAGGTCACATGAATTTTGGAGTTGAATGAAGAGAATTACAACATGGTCTAGGTACACAAAGACTACAATAATGAAAAAGGGTAGATGAGTGGTCATAGTGCTTAAGAGAGTAACGTGTGGAATCCAAAGGTGATACCTTGGATTTTTTTTGTTCCTACCCTATCTTTATGGATGTATGATCATCAACTATGTAATTATGCATTGGACTTGTTTTGAGTTGTATTTGTGATCTGTCTGGAAAAGATATGAAACCAAGTATGTATAGAAGATGTTTTGAGTTGCAAAGATGATGAAGTGTGATATAGATCCATTGTGATGTCAAAATCAAACAAAATATTTTGTGAGCCATAACTATGACTACTTAAGCATAGTAGATGCTTGTTCAATTCATTATGATATAAATCATTGTAAGATGGTTTTGCATTGTAAGAGCAGTAAGCTCATTGATTCACCCCTAAAAAGGTTGCTATCATTTAATAGGGATTTGTACTAATGTAATACTCAGATCCTAATAGGGCTAGGTCTCCTAACACGGACATTATACTCTTAGTGAAATATTTGTGGGTATTATCCCCACCAGGGTTTTCCCTTGACTGGGTTTTCTCGTGAATAAATCATGGTGTAATGAGTTGTGTACCTTATATGTTTGTTATCTTTATTTCAGTAATTGCATGGTCAAGCTTGAATTGGTATAGTTTAAATTTAAAGTGTTTTAATACTGATTCTCCCCCCTATAAATATTACTTAATCCTAACAATTAGTATTAGAGCTTGTGGACCTTGGACAGAAAGCCTAAGATCTTGAGGGAGATTATAATGGATTCAAGTAATTTAAAAGAGAATCTTGAAGCAGCACTGGAAGACTTGGGTAAAGAAAAAGATGATAATGTTTAAATAAAATTCAAACTAAAAAGAGCTAAAGGATATATCAGGATGCTCAAGGAACATCTTGAACTTTCTAGGAATCAAAAGAAAGAACATGTGGAAAAGATACAAGAAGAATCTGAAAATGACTCAGATCTAATAAATCAACTTAAACAAGAAAAGGAAGCATTAAAATAGAAACATGAGTCTACCACCAACCAAATGACTAAATAAATTCATCAACTAAATGAAGAAAGGAGAAAACTTGATGAAACTTTAAAATACAATAGTGTTCAGATGAAAAAATGCAAATTGAACAGGATAGCTACAAAATTAAGTATCAAGAATTGGAAAAATATAATCACATCATCAAGGGGAAACTTGTTGAAGCAAAGAAACACATTGATAAATTCTATACAAGTAGTTTTAAGATTGATGAGGAACTAGAACAACAAAAGGCTAAAGGTGACAAGACTGGAGTTGGTTTTGATGAAGTTGAATGCTCTAAATCTCAAGAAAAATCAATTTGAAATAGATGTGACTCCTAATCAGAAAGAAAGACCTATACAACAAGAGGAACCTAGAGAGTAGTTCAGAACTTTCAGAGGAAGATGCTTTGGATGTAATAAATTTGGTCACAGGAAGACAGATTGTAGAGGTAAGACTCCTTATAAGCCTTTTTTTTGTTATTGTTTCAATTATTATGCATATGGACACAAGAACAAGAAATGCAGAAAACCTAATCTATCAAACACTAAACAAGACTACATTAGAGAGGAAACAACAACCAAGATTACATGTTACAAATGTAATAACTTTGGTCACATCGCAAGAAATTATAGAATACATGTTATAAATGTAACAATCAAGGACATATAGAAAATTCTTGCAAGTATAATGGAAATATTAGTAACAAAAGCCCACAATCTAGAGATGCAAAGAAAAATGTTGGTGATATTGGTATAAGCCTGGAAAAATACATGAATCATTTTGACAGATGTTTTGTGAAGGAAGGTAACAAAGATAATGGTAAAATATGGAAATAAAAGGAACAGAGTGAGACTAAGGTTCAAGGAGAATCAATAGATGCTACTGATGTTATCATTTCCACATCAACCTAAGTAGCCAAGCATGGCCTTAGGGGGAGCTTTGGAAAAGTGTAACAATAACCTATCCAACCCCTTATATGAATAATTATTTCATGTGAGCTTATAGACAGATATGTTGATGTATCTGAAGTCTAAATTTATGATCGCATGGTTGTACATACAATACTTGATGATCACCAAGGAAGATGGATGACTGGATCTTTGCAGGCTTATTGATTCATCAGGAAAGGTGTAAATTTGAACATTGTGAAGTATAAGCTCATTAATCTCAAACATTTTGATCACCATTTGAATAGAACTAAGGGAGATATGAAGAGAAAACAAAGGAGCTAAAGTGTTTCTGTGATTGTTGAGTGCGCATATCCCATTTCATCAAGTAAAAGGTATTTTGATATTCTATGAAGCTTTTTTTACTATGGATACATGAATTATTTTTTATGTTAGTGAGAGGCCAAGGTACAAATTCAAGAAACACCCTTACAATTCCATGGAGGATGATCCTAAAGGTGCATTTTCACAAATGCCATATAGTGTGCTTCATGTGGAAGACATTAGGGAATACATTCACTTAAAGTATGAAACAATAAGAGAGTTATAAATCATTAAGGAAAAGAAATATATGATTAAGGATGATGGAACTTGGAAAGATGAGTTCACTCATTACAAAATCTTAACATCATGAAAATGGTGGAACTCTTAGAGTTTGATAAGGAAGAATGGATTAAGATTTTTCTTAGAAAAGTTCATGATAAGTTTCTATGGATAGGAGAGCAACCTATTAATATCTCAAATGATTTAATTCATGATGTGACTGGTTTAGACAATACTAGAGAAGAACACAAAGAAACAAGTCAAAACCCTAACACATTCTAAATGGGACAAGAGGGAAATGACTATTGCCGAAATCTTTCAGCAAGATGTAAGGTTGATTACGATGATTCTAGGATACAAACTTCATTATAGTAGTTGACCTAATTCTATTTTTATAGGCATTATAATGATGACATACAAGATGGTGAAGGAAAATGTGAAATAGAACTTATGTAAAGTATTAAGACTACGATTCCTAGAGAATGTAAAGAAGATTAAGCAAGACAAGTCAAAGGCATTCAGGTTTGGATCTTTGGTGATATATATCTACATTCACATAGTTCATAAGTTTCCTAGAATGCACCCTAGGGCATGGAAAGACAATGATCCCATAGCTGCACAAATTAACAAGTATTACAAATAAGAAATTGGTAGATGGAGAACTCATTGGGATGTTTAAGGTTTTCCAAAGAGAAATGAAGGAAAGAAAGAGGGTTCCTAAGGTAATGGTAGAAAAGTATAAAGATACAATCTATTTCATGGTTGAAATTGATTGTGTATGTTTTGAGAAGTGGAACCTAGGAAGAAGTGAAGTTACCCCTTGAGTTATGAGGTCAGTATATAGGTCCTTACTATGCAAGTAGAACATGTTCTTTCCTCTAATATTGACCCCATTGAAGAAAGATGAGGCACTTATGAAGAAAAATATGATAAGATCAGAGATGAACAATCAAGGGTAGTAAGAAAGAGAAAGGTTGAGAAAATAGTTGACAACCTTGTAGAAAAGGCTAAGAAAGAAGATAGCATAAGGAGCTTTTGGGTTGGTAGGCACAACTCTTGTAGCCCTTCCACCTCCTGAAGCTGAAATAATTGTTGATTCACCTTCTAGTTTGGTTGCAATACCTGATACCACCCCTACACCACCTAAGAGGTTATCCCAAAGAATGGGCATGACAAAAATAGTGAAGGAAGAAAATATTATTGTGAGAAGGACAAGGTCCTCTAAACAAAACTCACCTCCTAAAAGGTAGAGGACTAGTGTAGAGAAGAAAGAAGAAGAAAATAAGGAAAAAAATAAGATTGAGGAGAAGAAAACACAAGACAAACCATTTGAGAGGAAACTATGGAAACCAAATATAAAAATGTTGGCAAAAAGGATAGTTGATCAAGGAAAGCTAAATCAATTACCCAAATACTATGACAGGTACAATGAAAATGACAAATTTATGATTGAAGATATTGACATCAATCACATGTTAATGTTTAAAAGGAATCTACTTGAAATTGAAGGTAGCATTCACAAGGAATTGTATGAGAAACTAGAAGTAAGGAAATAGCTAGCACTTGAAGAAGATGAACAAATAAAAATAAAATCTATAGAAGATATGCTACATGTTGTATCATTTGATGAGAATGGAAAAATAATGAAAGTCATCAAGTCCCTCCTAAGAGTAAAAACAAGATTGATAAAGATTATGGGGAGAAAGTATGATGAAGTGATAGAAGAAACTCATAAGGCCATTGATAAGGTATTGATGGAAGCTGAGCCAAAAAATCCTTCACCTCCTAAATCCAAGGCTAATAATCCCAAAACTATTATAACGGGCGAGTCTTCCAAAACTACAAAAGTACACATTGACTCATCTAAGGATGAAAACAATAATTTAATTAGTTCTATAGTACTATTAAGCAACCAAAATTCTTTGTTATTAGTGTGCTTGTGTCTTTGGACACCTTGAAGGATATTAGTGACCCTTTTCAAGGGAATGTGGACACTGCTACTGAGCTATATTACAGTAACAAATACAGTCAATACAGATCTCATCACAATGACTAGTGGACAAATAGAAGAACCTATTGAGGAAATAGATCAAGGCACAAAGGGAAGTAAGGAAGAGGTAAAGAAGGAAACTAAAGGTGAGAAAGAAATGAATATATCTATTCCTATCTCTACAACTCTGTTGTTGGAAAGTGATAGTAAATATTTGAACACTAATGTTGATGGCATGGATGAAGAGATGAACTGATGAAGTTATCATTCATATCATTTTCTAAGGAAAATGAGAGGTAAGAACATAGGATAGAGAAGAAGTCAAAGGTATTGGATAGGGTAATAGATACAACTAATAGTATTCTAGCCATACCTTTCACTTTTCAGGGAAATGACACAGTGGATAATCTGAACAAAGTCCTTGATGACTTTGATGTTCATTTTACTTTGTTGGAGAAGGCCGCAATCGTGAAAGTTGAGAGAGAATACATGGAGAAGAAATTTGGTGAGCTACATTAGTCAATAAAGTGGGATGTTAGCATACTCAACACCACTATCTCTAGTATTAGGTCTTGCATTATGCATGGGAAGAATATATACAACTACCATATAAACCCTTCCAAGCATGTAAAGAATGTGATGGATATAGTCCACAATGATGAAAAGACATTCAATGATTTGGTGAAGAATTGTGGATCCTTTTCACAATCTGTTACAGAGATGGACAAGAAAGTATCCAATTCATTGGGTAAAATCAATGTGTTGGAAACAGAGAAAACAAGAGTGTTGGGAATGTTTTCTATGTTGAGGAGTATGCTTACTCCTAAACTATCAATTTTAGAGAAGCATCTCGAGGATATGGAGACCATGAAGAAGTCTATTGATGGAGCTTTACCTACAATATTAAAGGATGTTGAGATCTCACCCTTTGCATTGAAAGGTCTCATTCATATTGGTCAGACATTGGAGAAACCATGGGCAACATATGTAAAGATCTTAGAAACTTCTTTCCACAATATACTTCATATGGTGTGAATTTTTTGGTGAGAAGCTCTACATATTTGAATTTTATATAGCTAGATTTTTGTGTATACCTTTTCCATTGATGTCAAAGGGGGAGTAATAAGAGTGAAAAAATGTATACTGATGTATAGTTAGTACTTTGGCATTAGACACTTAGTCATTTTTCACTAAGTATTGTCATCAATGCCAAAGGGGGAGATTGTTGGCAAGAGGGCAAATGCGTATGACATAAGATGTTGTCATTTATGGAAACACTACTTATTGGTATGATCACTTGGAGTACAATTTAGTTTTGATGATTGAACTGAAAAGTGACTAAGTCCAAAAATTAGTTGACAAGGTACAATCGTATAGTTTTGCCTTGCGAGCACAATATATGCGGAATTAAGTCATGCAAGCTTAGAGGAATGTATTATGGGATGTAATAGATCTTCAATTAAGGTCACATGAATTTTGGAGTTGAATGAAGAGAATTACAGCATGGTCTGGGTACGCGAAGATTGTACAACAGTGAAAAAGAGAAGATGTGTGGTCACGATGCTTAAGGGAGTAACGTGTGAAATCTAGAGGTGATACATTGGATTTTTTTAGGTCCTACCCTATCTTTATGGATATATGATTGCCAACTATGTAATTATGGGTTGAACATGTTTTGAGTTGTATTTGTGAGCCAACTAGAAAAGATATGAAATCGAGTATATACAGAAGATGTTTTGAGTTGCGAAGATGATGAAGTGTGATATAGATGCATTGTGATGTCTGAATCAGATAGAGGATGTTGTGAACCATAACTAGAACTACTTAAGTATAGTTGATGCTTTTTCAATTCATTATGAGATAAATCATTGTAAGATATTTTTGCATTGTAAGAGCAGTAAGCTCATTGATTCACCCCTAATAGGGTTGCTATTCTTTAACATGGATTTGTGCTAATGTAATACTCAACTCCTAATAGGGCTAGGTATCCTAACAAGGACATTATACTCTTAGTGAAATGTTTTTGGGTATTATACCCATCAGGGTTTTCCCTTAATAGAGTTTCCTCATGAATAAATCATGATGTAATGAGTTGTGTACCTTATGTGTGTGTTATTTTTATTTCAATAATTGCATGGTCAAGTTTGAATTGGTTAAGTTTAAAGTTAAAGTTATGTAATAGGTATTCACCCCCCTCTCAATATTATGTAATCCTAACACACTTAAATCATTCTTCATCCTTGCTAAAACCACAACATTAAATAAAAAATAATTAAAACCCACAAAATTTTAAAACAAATTCAAGAAAGTCATGCAATTGAACAGACATGTAAAACTCATGTAGCTTTGGGCACTATGAAAAATACTAATTCAAAGTTTTGTTCCTACCATAAAAAATATTTTTAAGGTGGGCGATCATATTCAGGTGACCATAGCTAAACCAACAAAAAATTGTAACCCATTTCCTAAACCAAGAAATGGAACATGAAAATAAAAACACTTATGATAATTCAAAGCCCACGATCAACCCTCAGTTGAATCTTTCTCATCCCTTTCTTAAATGACAATTGTGATAATAGATAACAGAAATCCACACAATTTATAAAAAAAATTAAAAAAATCTTGCAATTCAACTATATTGTAAAACCATGTGCTTTTGGCAACTGTGAGGATAAATGATTCACTAGAAAAAAGATTTGTAAGACTGATAATCATATTTGGCTCAACATAGCTTGTAGTGCCTCTCCCGTTTTCTTTCTCCATGACTTCCTGATGGATGTGTTTCTAGTATTATGTTGTGTTAGTGCTTCTATGTAGTTGGATGAGATTTTTTTTTTATGCCTTGTTCTGGCTCTAGATGCTTCCTTGTTGCCTTATGTGATTGGTTGAGCTCACCTTTTACCTAGATGTATATATGATTGTATTGTGTGAATATGTTGGACTCATGTGTGGTTGTTACCTTTGGGGTGATTTGACTTATGCCATTGCATTAAAAAGTTGCTTATGTCCTTATGCTTGGTCACGACAACCATGGAGGTGTAGCTTGTTGCTTACCTATTTCGAGAATGTTGAACTTTTTGAGTGTTGTGGATTCATGGTGTTCTTGGTCATTTGGTTCCAAGCTTGATTATTTTATGTGATTTAATGACTATTCCCTTGTTGATTATATGCTAGCATTGTGAGATGTGCTTGTTTTAGTTCACTCCTGTGTTTATTTTCAAGATTACTATTGATGATGGTATCTTGTTGTACAATAGGAAAAGGGTAGAGTAATGCAACATATAATATACTAAGTGAGTTACTTTTCCATTTCATGAATTGCACATTAGGAAGGAAGAATGCCCCTAATAGGCTCTAGAGGTGACTCAAGCTCTAAATGGGGGAAAGGTTTTTCCTTCACTAAATAATGTAATTAAAATGAAATGAGAATGATTATTTAAGGTAATTTATTTATTGGAGAAGTCACTAAGAAGTTGGTCAAAACATACTAACATAAACTTATATTGAGTTAAAAATGATAGAAATGGAAATTAGAAGACAAAACTAATATGCTCTAGAAATTTTAGTCAAAATGACTCAGATAGGTTGAAAATTTGATATGTACCCAGGAATAGGTCGGGAACTCAATCTACTCCTTACACTTTCAGACAAGATTTCTATGAAATCTACAACTATTTCTATATTGCTCAGATCTAAAATTGTAGCTCTGTAAATTGTTCCTACACACCAAAAAATGGGGAAAAGGTTGGGAAAATGGGTTTTCCTTGGTCAAACCCCTGTTTAGAAATTAACCTTGAAATATGATAGAAGTTTCATAAGGAGATAATGTAAAAAGGCAAATTTTTGGTTTGCCTTGCATAAATCCTCATGAATGGACATAGAAATCACTCAAATCCATGAAGATTCTAGAATGTACTTAGAATCTAAAGAATTGACCTTGGAATGTAATGTAGGATCAAGGATGCCCTCACAAATGCATAGATCTATAATTTTCACTCTAAGATATAGAATGTAGGTATGCTTGATAACCACATGTAAAGAAGGAGAGATGAATGGATGAATCTTCTTTCTTGAATTGAGAATTCCTCTACTTGGCCATAATGAGATAGAAAATTGAATTTAATTGGAGAAGATTGCCTTTTATTTGATATATCTTGAAGAAATGGATACTTGGAGACCTTGAATTGTATGTTTTCCTTTAAATCTTGAATCCAAATCCTCAATTTTGTAACTTGATTTCTCTATTTCTTGTTTGCTTGATGGATAGATTGAACTTGATTTATTCCTACCAAATAAGGGGATAGGAGGTCCTTTTATACTTTAGTTCCTCAATTTAGGATTCAAATTTGATCCTGGTCGACCACAATTGAAAACTTTAGAAGAAGAGCTCAACATCTAGCTTCAAGAAAAATTTGGGCCCAAAAATTTAGGGAAAAATCACCTTGGCAATGTGTCCCAAGGATAGATTGCATTGTCAATGTGTCCTAGGTAAAATGGGCTCAAATATCACAGAGAGATCAGGGATAGTGAATAGGTGCCAAAGAAGAAAAGACAGAGCACTAGGATCAAGCATAATAGACATTTAGACCTCAGAATCACCAAAATGGGGCATAATAGGTCCAAAGACATCTAATTATGGGTGAAATTTTTAGGACAATACATTTATTCCCCCACTTTAGTGGTACTATGAGACAAACTCATGCTCATGGTAAAGTATATTAATGTATAAGAATGATCCTATGAAGGTCAAGGAGAAAAATACAAATCAAGTCCCCAAGTGACTCAAGTCATCACCAAATCCAAAACCAAGATAAGAGAGGAATCACTCAAAAGAAAGATAAAGAAAAAGGGTGGAGAAAAAGAATGATCACTATCCTAGTCAGGGATTTCCTTACTATGGATCACACATAGGGAAAGTGTTGCAAATTATGGCATTGAAAGTATAACAAGATGTGTTATGCTATTCAATCCATCAAAAATGATGATTCCTTAAGGAAAGCCTTATCTCCATTAAAGTATCCAACAAGAGAAAACAATCCTAAGGAAAGCATTGTCTCCACAGGGATCAAAAAAGAGATTAGACATAAGGAAAGCTTTGTCTCCTTAGGGATCAAGAAAGATGATCAGGCCTAAGAAAAACATTGTCTCCTTAGGGATCAAAGGAGGATCAATCCTTAAGGAAAGCCTTGTCTCTGTTAAGGGATCTAATGAAAAGGATAACACATGGAAAGTGTTGTCTCTTTGGTCATCTTCAAGAGGGATTGCATCAAATCATTGTGTACATGTGAAAAATGTTAAAAGAAAAGTGGAGTGTATGCCACCATGTTAAAGAGATTAAAACACCTTAATGGAAGCAATGGCTGTAATAGAGCGTACATGCAACCACAAAAAATGTTTCCACCATGAGATGCCCCCCAAGAAAGGACAAATCATGGGAAATGAACACATGAAAAAAAAGAGCATGGAAGGGATCTACTAAATCTAGGGTCACTATGTTCATATGATAATACATGAGATATTAAAATGAATTGTCATCACCCCCCCAAAGGTAGTAGAACTATGAAAATAATGGAATAATATCACTTAAGAGTTACAAAGAGGAGTATTTTTTGGGTCAACATCACAAAGACCAAAAAGAATAGGGAGCTACCATTTTTCATCATCCCTAATCAAATAACATAAAGGCACATTTATGAATAGTAGAACATGCACAACATAACATGTAACAACATATAGAAGAAGTGAGATACAAGTAGAGGAATGTTTACAACATTTCAATTCCTTTATCACCTTGTTCCAACAAAGAAACAAGGGTTGTTTCAAGAAATCTAATCAAAACATATAAAAAGAAGTACATCATGGGGGAAGTACATTACAAGTGGAAAACACAAAAAATCCACAACACAAGAGGAGCTAATCATGCGTATAGCCTACTCTCCCCCATCTTGGTTTGTAGTGTTTAGGGTAGGTGGGCAACATGCAAGAGGAGAAACATCAAGCAATGTAGATGAGATAATAGATAATTTTGAACAAGGGCCATGTTGTGAAGTTAGCTCACTTTTGTCATCACTAGGATAAGAGATAATTATTGCGAAAACATAGCTAATAAATCATGATTAACATAAATAAGCTCAAACATATCATCAAAATCACTAGCATGAATATCGTCGTTAGTTGCATTAGGAACATCATCATCAATAGTATCCTCTCCATCCAAATTAATTTTAATAGAATCCAAGATACAAATAGAATTATCATGTTTGTTCAATTTCATCTTTTTCAAGTTAATTTTATCCTTTGGCTCAAGCATAGGTTGATCAAATGGAATCAAATCATTAGTAAGTGTTTTGGGTGAAGAAAAGTATTGGAAAGCATGTTGGTAGGCCCTAGTATGACATTTATGACAATGGTCATGGGCATGACAGTTGCATTTGGTTTTTCTTTAAATTGGGTTTGGTTCAAGATCAATCAATATCGGGTCCTTTTATTCTTTAAGAGGAAGAACAAAAGGAACCACACTAGGTTGAGAGATGACATTGGAAGAACGCTTATCATATATAGGAGGTGGGACTAAAACATATATAGGATGTGTAGGAAGAAGTCCATGTCTAGGACAAGGAGATGGAATATCCTTAGGTTTTCTAAGTTCACAAATATTTTGGATCATGGCTTGATGTGATCGTAAGAGGTCATCGTAAAAAGGTTGGGTATGGAAGGCTAAAAGAAATCAAGGTCCACAGAGTCTTTAGGCATTGAAGGCTAATAGAGACTATGGTTAATAGTCATGATTTTTCCATTGTGAGGAAATTTCAAACACTTATGAATGGGAGAGGCCATGGATTTCATGGAGGTAAGCCAAGAAAGACCAAGTTTGGCTTGAAATTGATCGGAAGTTGTAATCATAGTGAAGGTAAAATCTAAAGATTTTTTGCCAACTTCAATAGGAAATGAAATGGAACCATGTGAAGGATAAAGGAAACCATTACAAGTTTGGATCATAACATCAGATTTATCATAAAAATCATGTTGCAATTATCTATTAAAAATTTGTTCTTAAGCTATCACATTCACCATGCAAGTAGGATTAATAAGGTCACCATGGGAATGAAGGCCATTAACCTTTGCCACAATATAAAGAGGACCATCAGGTGCTTTAATTGTCTTAGTAGGTCAAAGGTATTGCAAAGATTAGGTTTAGGCTTGGGTTTAGGTTTGGCTTGATCAATGAGGTTGACAATGTTATTTGCTTCATTACATTTGTCACCATAGTTAACAACACGAGTGGAACAAGCAAACAAAGGTTGGGTAAACTCAATAGTATTAGTCAAATGAGATGGTAAAGGGTTAGTATAAATTTGAAAGTTTTGGTTGGGAGGTGTTACGAATTTGTTTCCTTGATCATTGACACCCTCAACAGATATGGCATTAAAATCAATTGTATTTGATGAGAAAATCAACCTGCAACTCCCAAGAATCACCTACATGCAAACACTTATTATAGAAAGAGAGAAGAAAAAGCTATGGAGGCCTGAATGCAAGGATCCATGAAAGAGGAGACATTCTTGATGTGCAAAACAAAATTGAAATACAATGAAAATGAATATGTTATGAATACAAGAGAGATCAATCCTTATAAAAGGAGATCAAAACCATAAAAGGAAACCTAGGTTGCATAATAATAATTAATAAAAGAATTAATTATTATATGCCTAAATTCTAGCTTAAGTAAAGAAAGAGATAATAATTGACTTAATAATTAAATCAATATGATTTAATTAATAAGAAAAATAACTTATCTTGAATAAAAAATTTCAAACAAAAACACTTTTTAATATCATGGTCAGGTTGACGATAGTATTGACAAAATTCTTTGTGATCAAAGTGTTTGGGTAATGGTTTGGATGTGTCAATACACTTAACATGAGGAAGAGTTAACACTTGTCATTAATCAACTTAAACATCACATTATGCAAAGATTCAAAAAGATAATTAAAACTATGAGTGGGTCTAAAAACAAATGACAAAAGAGCCATGCCTTTGGATGTTGAGGCCACTTCCTTTCAATTTTGTTGGATGAATTATTGATCTTAATGAACTTAATTGGTTTTTGAAACTTGTTAAAATTACTGGTTGTGATGTCACTCTTATCAACCAGAGTCATTGGAGTAGTGCTCTCAAACCGACTCACTTGAAGTTGATAATTATGAAGCATTGCACATAATTGAGTAAAAGAAAAGAATTTAGAAAGTAGAATCTTCTCTTTTATGTCTTTTTGTAAATCAGCAATAAAAATCCGTTGTACATCAATATCGGGCACATGATAAGAAATTTGAGCATGCAAATGCTTAAATATACGATCAAAAACAATAACTTTTTCTGTAACACCTTATTTACAATGCATTACATCAGTTAAGAGATCTTAGGACCAATTTTGTTTTTAAATTGTTGAATGAAAGCATTAGCAATTTTTTGAAAAGAATTGATAGAATAATGAGGCAAAGAACAATACCATTATAAGGCTTTATCTCGAAAGGTTCTAGTAAATAGTTTAGCTATGAATGATCATGAGATAAATCACTATACAAGGTTTGAAAGGTTTTAACATGAGCCAAAGGATTACCTTTACCATTATAAGTCTCAAGATGAGGAATCTCCATGTATTTTGGGATAACAACATGGATTATATTCGAAGACAAAGGACTAGCAATGTCACAAGTAGGAATATTGAACTTGGTGTTGGTCACATTTTCAAAATTTTCCAGATTGTGTTCTTCCCTTATTTCTTTGGTGGTTTCTCAATGCTTTGTGTTTTTTATCCTACAAATTTATTGTCCAAAGTGCCAAATTTGTGTTCCTAATGTTGAAAACCCTAGGTGCTAGGTTCAAATGCTTGTAAAATCCAGAAAACCCTACAAAAGCTTGACCAGGTTCTAATTTGTCATTACCTTTTTAGATAACTTAAGTTGTCTTTCAAGCATGTGCGCTTTATATAACCGCTTAGTCACCTGATCTCAGAACGCATTCAGCATATTCCTTTTAGTTTAGCAATTCAGAAAATACCTTGTCACGCAATCTCTACAAGCCTGGAGAATATTCCCTTTCATCATGAGACTCATCGATGTTCTTTGTCGCCAAGTCTCCTAATGATCTTTGCGAGATCTAGTGACAACTACTGGTGAATATGTCACAGATAAACTATAGTCGCCAAATCTCTAAATGTGGAAAACATGCAGTCAGATAATCTCTTTATGAAATGATGAAGTTATAAAAGCTCTGGTGATCATGAGACTCACTGATTGGTCACCAAATCTCTAAATAAGGGTTGACAGTTATGTTTCTTTTAGTCTCATAATCTCTTAAAAATCTGGCAGTTAAGGAAATTATTCAGCGACTTAGTGATTGTGATAGTTGTGTGTTCTCAGATTCCTGACGGTTATGTTCTAAACACTCAGCGATCTAGTGACACAATCATCTCTGAATCTCACAATGAAGCGGTTAAGCCGTAGTAAATCCAGTGACTCAGCGATAGCTGTAGGATGAAGGAAGCATCTATGGTTAGCATTATATCTCACAGTTTGACCAAGGTTAAGAAAAGTATCTGGCAACTTGGCGAATAAAGGGTTCGGGCAGTCTCTGAATGTAACTAGGGTAAAGAGAAATATTCAGCGACTACGAGATGTCTTCAGTCGTGAGATTGCCAAAAGAAAATGGGTTAAGGGAAAGATGTTTAGTGAACAGATCTGAGCCGTTGATATGTTTGAAATCGGCGGTGGTCGTGCAGTCTCCAAATTAAATAGTGAGTTAAGAAATCTTACAGCGACTGTGAGAAAAGTTTTGTCACTCAATCTCTGAATTAACCTCGGGTTAAGAAAATCATCCAGTGACTGAGAGATAGCCTTAGTCGCTCAATCTCAAGATGATTAAAGGTTAAGTGCTAACCAAGAAATAAAAGATTAATAGTTTCTTAGTGGATATGAAATAAACTATAGTCGCTCAATTGCCAAATGAACAAATCAAAGGTTTATACCACAGTCGCCCAATCTCACAAAGTCTAGTAGTTAGCATGAAAGGTTCAGAGATCTAGAGACTCATCACTGGTTGCGAGATCTCCCAATACAAGCGGTTAAAAGATCAAAATCTAGAGATTGTGAGAAGGCTTGTCGCCAAGTCGTTGGAAGAAATATTTAGAGACTTAGAGATTTGGAGACTTATTTAAGTCGCCCAAGTGCTAGATTTGACTCAAGGTTAAGAAATGATTATGAGATTCAGAGACTACTCTATTCTCCAGATCGTCGGATAAACCCAAGGTTGGAAAGAACATCAAGAGATTCAGAGATCAAAGGTAGTCGCTAGGTCTCTAGATGGATGAAGTCGGGTAATCTCCTTAAGAAGTTTGAAAAGTCAACAAGTTTTGGCGATCACGAGATTTTCTTTATAGTCACTAAGTCTCATAATGAGATAATGGGACTTATGAGGGACTATAGTTGCCAGATCTCGGAATGGAAAATACAGTTTTATACAGTTGCCAGATCACGAGATAGAATTATTAAAGGTTAAAATATTCAGAGACTGTGATTTTTAATTATAGTCGTCAGGTCGCTGGAAATTGTTTCATAATATAACAATTTAAAGATATCCCCTTAGTCACTTGATCTCTGAATAAAATAAAAAAGTGCCAAATCTTTCAGCAATTATGGTTGGCTTGCTAGTCGCTAGATTGCTAGAAATTGAATCTCATTACCTGTCACTGTCTTATTCTACGGCTAGTGAATTAAAGTCCAAGGCATGCCAAGTAATGAAAAAAATGACAGGATTTACAGAATCTGAAATCTCGAAAGGGCAAGTTGCATTCAATTCTCTAGCATAAATAACTATCAATCATTGCTAAAATTTCCAAGTTTTCCAAAGAGCTAAAGCTGAAGTACGGGGAGTTTTTGAGCTTTCTGCAGTCAAAGAATTTATAGCTTTAGAATTTACAGAAGAACATACAATTGCAATTAGAAATGAGTCAACCATCAACCAGTGGAGCTTCTACCAGTAAGGGCTCTAAGGAGAAGGAAAAAGAGAGCTATTCAGATGAATTTCTTACCCTGCTACCAGGATTGTCACAAAATAAAAAGGTTAGTGATGAAAGCTTCATTGATAATTTGGGCTATTTAAGAGATGCCAAGACACCTGAGGTTTCTAGAATGTATCTTTTTAGATATTTTTATAAGAATGCTGAGAGTCCAGTCCCTGTGTCAAACCCTTGGACCTCAGGATTAGCCAAATCAATAGTCCCATATATTTTTCTGGATGTTGATCTAATAGTTGCATTAGCAAGCCATTATGACCCCTTATCTAGGACAATTAGAAAGCATGATGGCTCGGCCCTAGTCACTTTGGATAGAAGCTCTTTCATGAGGGCCTTTGGTATCAATATCCCCATGGCCACAAAAATTAATCTACAAGCCCTAGAGAATAGATATACTCGAGAATCTATCCTTGTAGCTAGGGAGATTAAAAGTCATTGTAACAAAGGCAACATGAATTACATTGAGCCAGTGGCTGGGTCAACCCCTTACTTCTATAAGGATTTAGCCTTTTATGTGAAGTAAATTGCATACGGTCTATGTAGAGTGCTTGGAGTAGATGGTGGGCCAGAGAGGATCACTTCTAACCTTTTGATGATGGTATTGGACTCACAGACTATTCATACCAGCAAAGGATATGATTACATTGGGTATGTTATTGATAAAATGCATAGGGGATTTGAGGCAATAAGAAACAGGGAGGATTCCCCCAGGTTTTTGCATTACTCTTTGTTAATGCACCTCATTTTGTTCTAAAATTATGGTATCATGAATCTAGGATACTTGAATCCTCAAATGATGTGGAAGGATTAGCCTAATCTAGTAGAGTTTTGGATAGGAGCTTGGAGCCCTACTTTCCCAAATTGTGACTTCTGTGCTTTTCAGAATTGGATGGTGAGACCCATCATGCTAGAACTAGGGATAGATCTTTGTAGGCTGCCAGTGAAGGCCCTTCAATTACTAAGACCCTACCAATTTGTTGACAAATGGCCTAAAGGGCACAACTGGGGAGATTTTTATTATGAAAGGCACTACACTATGATAAGAGTGTATGGATGCCCCCAACCACCTCACATACTACCATTTTTTGTTCCACTAAAGGTGGCTTTCCTAGAAATTATTTGGCAATTGATACTAACTGATAAGGCGCATCTGGCATCCCTCAGAAAGGGTACATTTACTCCTAGATATTTTTGTGTATGTAACTTTATAATTGGAAAGAGTGCATTCTCTAAATTAAATGATTGGTTGGGCCAATTTAGAATGAATGTTGAATCACCTAGGTATGTTGATACAAAGGGTTTTATTGTAATGGTCAGAAAATATACTACACTCCTACCATCCCTATCAACAAAAGACATGAGGAGTATCCTGAAGAAGATTTGATTAGGAACATTGTTGAAGATGATGTGGTAGAGAGGAGAACATATCAATTCAATGAATTGATGAGGTATGAGAAGAAATTGAAAGTAGGAGAGTCTTCGAGAGCCAGGACCAAAGAAAAGAAGGGAGACAAAGTAAAGGCTCTTTTTCCGGGTGATAGAGACCATGATCATCAGCTTAGGTAGAGGATCAAAGAGGAAAGAAGAAAGCAGAAAGTAGTAACAGAGGTAGTTGAGGTACCTTTGATTCTAGGGCAGGATGAGAGGATGTTGGAGCAGGATAATTTTTTGAAGGATGACAATTTCATTAAGTCAAATGAATTCAAGGAATTCCTTTTGTGGCACAAGCAACAACAGGTGGCCTCTTCTGTACAAATCAAAGAAGATGGCCAGATACCAAGTGAGGCCTTGCAAGTTCTGAAGGACTATGATCCAAAGTCAAAGACAATTACCCCAGAAGAAGCTAGGAAATTAGTAAAGGCCAGCAACATACTGCTTATACCTGGGTGGGATTTGGCTTCAGCTTTCATTATTGACCAAATCAGGAAACAAGAGAATATAAATCTGACTTCAGAAACCCAGGTGGGAGACTTGATAAAGGGGTTTGGATATAGCCCTAAGAATAAGGCATTGGCTATGTGGAGCCTATATCCAAGAGATCAGAAGCCTGCCCTATTGAACATCCAGGAAAAGATGGATGGTGACAAGATGATTTGGTCAATCCACAACACTGGAGATCTTGAGATTTCACAGGTATTGACCCATTTTGCCAGATTGAATGAGGATAAGACCAAACAACTATCAGAAAGAAATCAAGCACTGTTTAATGATTACAGTGCATTGGTCAAGGACAAGGAGATTTTGATAATGAAAGACAAAGAATTAGAAAAGTGTGTAGAGGACTTGCAGTTGCAAATTCTCAACATGCCTACAATTGCCCCTACACCACCAGAGCAGCTAGCAATACCAACACTACAGGGTATAAGTGAAGAAGAAGTTGCTGCCATAGAAGAGAGAATAAACAAGGAGAAAACTGAGGGTATAATGCAGTCCTTATTTACAATTTTGCAACATAGAATAAAAGTTTTGAAAGATAAGGCAGAGGCAGTGTATACTGCATATAATAAATTGCCTGGTTTACAAACTAAAGTAAACAATTTTGTTTCTATTTTGAGTACATATCATACAACTTGGTCCACAAGGGAGTCATTATTTGAGAGATTAGTAGCAGTACAGGGTCTAAGAAATGACATCCCAGAGGTAGTACTACAAGTGGGAGCTGAGATTTCCAAGATTGGTGTTGTGTCATCTTTCTTCAAAGGCAAAGCAAACCAGGTAGAGGCAAAGATGGCAATGCTTGGGCCTGATTTCAACAAGTTCTTTCCCAAGGTCAAGACAGAGGAGGGAGAAATGAAGGATTTGGATACATGGAGGTCAAATTTTGACCTCTTACTACCTAAGAAAGAGGCTTTTCTTAAGGATAAGAATGATGTTGATATGGATCATTTCAACACAATTTTGGATGAGGCCATCAGAGTAGAAATAGACATTAGCAAGTTCATCACAGATGTAAAAAAAATTGTTGATGCAAGATGGGAAAGGCAAAAGAAGTAGTTACAGAGCATCCAATAATTCCCATGGCCAATAGAAGACCAAGTCACTACATGGGACAGCATGACAAAGCCTAAGGTGAGTAGACCTTCCATAGATGACTTGGATGATGAATGAGTTCCAGCATTGCACCTAATCTATGACCATAGGGAGAGCAACTAATCAAATAGAGGATGATGTAGGTTATTCGGTTAGGCGGTCATCATTCACACAACAAACTTTAGCGGTTACATCTGAATACATACAGACAAAGGTGCAACTCAAAATGGAAATTCAATTCCAAGAAGAAACAAAATTGGCACCATTTTTCCTTTTTTCTCTTGTAAACTTTAAAACTTTTGTATTCTAGTGTAAGTCACTACCAGAGCCACCCATAGCTTGTTGCATCATTTTCTCAAGGATCCCAAGGTGGTCTCTCTATATATAGTTGTTTCTCTCTCACACAAGGGGTGGTGGAAAAAATACATATTGTCATAGGAGCTTATAGATTTAGTCTTTGATTCTGAGGAATCCATGTTTCTTTGAATGTACTAATACTGGAGGTTTATCAATAAAATATACTAAATTTCCATGTATATTTCTTATTGTCTTCATGTATGGTTTTGATTTCTCTGTATGTTTGAATTTGCAAATCATTTTAGTCATATCTTTCTACAAGGTAGATAGTGGGGTTGAAATTTGAGTTCCTTTCAAGGAAGGGATAAATCTTGAATGAGGTCTCTGAGATTTCTGTGTTCATACATGAATTAGATGATATGATTTATGCATAAGAGGGTAATTTGCAAGGCATCTTATCTGGGGTTTGGGTGTGTTTGATTTGAGAGATTTCCTATAGATGTTCATTTATTGACTCTGATGCCCTAGGATTAGGCACTGGTCTATGCTTATTTTTGCAATTATTTTCACCATCAATCAAATTACAATGATTTACTTTAAACTGTATGAATTATATGATTAGATCTCTATCAATTATATAGATCAGAGTTGTGATATTTGAAGAATCCAATCTAGAAAGGTAATACCCACCTAAAGCTTTAAGCTCAAAGAGAAGAAGGATTGAAAATCCTTAATACCTTAGTATTGATTATTGCCGATGCATCTATTGGGACTGCTAGAGTTATAAATCAGAGTTTTCTGATTGAGTTTTGATCATCTACAATTTTGAGTACTAACACTTGGATTGAGTCATTGAAGCAATTTGTTGTTGCAAAAAAGACATAGTTTGATCCAAGCTATAAATGGTAGAATTGGTAGAAAAAAATTACAAGAGGAAATATCTTGGAAATGTTTGGAGTAGTGTTAGAAATTGAAGGTATGGTTGAATATGAAAAGGGAACACTATTGTAAGTGGGCATTTGATGAAGGTAATGAAACACATAGAATAGCTGGAGGAATAGAAGGAGAAATGGGATTAGGGATGATAACATGTGTAGGATTGAGATTTTAAATGGAAGTTGTTATGATAGGTGGAGCATAGGTGGAGGTACTAGGAATTGAAGTGGAAATAGGCATAGAGGTCTCAATACTAGTGGTAGGTGGAATGAAACCTATCTCTTGAGCACAATATATAATAGGATTAAATTTTTTATCAATGAGATAAGAGATACTACACATGATGTTAGCGCCATGTTCATCATTATGAATTAACTTCCTTAAGACCTCTATAAAAGAAATGACTTCAAGATTAGAGTTTTCTTGTCCTACCTGTTGTTCAAATTTCTCAAAGTCATTGGACTTGCATAGGAGGAATCCTTAAATCCTCATATTCATCATGAGAAGAATGGGAAGAGGTGTTCTCAATGATAGGATTGATGTCACTAATATGCACGTTGGTCTCATCAAGATTATAGGAAAGAGACAAGGCTCAAGATCAAAGGAACCAATAAGTCTATGACTTCTCCTAACCAAAATGATATTAGTAGGATTTAAAGTGATAATACTCATGCACAAGGGAATAAGAGAAAAGATATAGATCTAATGCAATTAAAAGATTTGAAAGAGATATGCAATCTAGGAAAGGTAAATATTTTATGAAAAGTACACCTAACTATCAAATTCAAAAATATAATGTAGAACATGCACAAGGAGATCTAGATGTAACTATGAAAATAAGAAGCATGCAATAGATACAATAAGGATGATATAATGCACATAAAGGGAATTTGACACCCAAATTAGAATGCAAATGTAATACGCCAGGTTCACCAAAATTTACAATAGGAAAAGGGGAGAGGAAAGAAACATATAATGTACCAAGTGAATTATGTCTTCCCCATTTCATGAATTACACATTAGGAAGGAAGAATGACCTCAATAGGATCAAGAGGTGACTCAAGATCTAAATGGGGACAAGGTTTTTCCTTCAATAAATAATGTAATTAAAATGAAATGGAATGATTATGTAATGTAATTGATCTATTAGAGAAGTCACTAAGAAGATGATCAAAACAAGCTGACATAAATTGATATTGATCTAAAAAAGACAGAAACAAAAATCAGAAGATGAAACTGACCTACCCCATAAATTTTAGTCTTAAATTGGTAGGGAGAGGTTAAAAATATGATTAATATTTAGAGACAGGTTGGGAACTCAATCTGAACTTGGCACTTTCAAACAAAATTTCCACAAAATCTATAACTATTCCTGTACTACCCATATATGAAATTGTAGCTTCATAACTTGTTCCTACACACTAAGAAATAAAAAAAAGGTTAGGAAAAGAGGTTTAACTTGGTCAAACCCCTGGTTAGGAATCAATCTTGAATATGATAGAAATTACATAAAGGAGATAATGTAAAAAGCAAAAAATGTCGATTTACCTTGCATAAATCCTCATGAACAGACATAGAAATCACTCAAATACATGAAGATGCTTGAGTATACTTGGAATCAAAAGAATTGACCTTGGAAAGTAATGTAGGATAAAGGATTCCCCAAAAAATGCATAGATCTATGATTGTCACTCCAAGATCTAGAATGTAGATATGCTTGATAACCACGTGTAAAAGAGAATGAATGAATGAATCTTTTTGCTTGAATTGAGAATTCCTCTACTTGGACATCATGGGAGAGAAACTTGCATAAATTGGAGAAGATTTCCTTTGATTTGATAGATCTTGAAGAAACGTAGACTTGGAGAGCTTGAATTAGATGATTTCCTTCAGATCTTGAATCCAAGTCCCCAATTGACCAACTTGATTGTTTGATTGCTTGTTTTCTTGATGGATAGCTTCCACTTGATTGATTCTTACCAAATGAGGGGAGAGGAGGTCCTTTTATATTTTAATCCCTCAATTCAAGATTTAAATTTGATCTAGGTCGATCATAATTGAGAACCTTATAAGAAGACCTTGACATCAAGCTCCAAACAAAAATTGGGTCCAAAACCCTAGGGATAGATCAATTTGGTGATGTGTCATAGAGCCAAATCACATTGTCAATGTGTCCCAAGAAAAAAAAACTCAAATTTCACAGGGAGATTAGGGATAGTGAATAGGCACATAAGAAGAAAATATAGGTCACTGGGATCAAGCATAATGAACATTTGTACCTCCAAATCACCAAAATGAGGACTTATAGGTCCTAAGAAGTCTAATTATGGGTGCTAACATTTTAGGACTATACACTAATTTGTATGTCTTATGATGTGATTTGATGGTTTCACCGATGTATGTGCCAATAGGTACCAGACTATGATTGTTTATCATGTATAGATGTTGGCTAGACTAGGGATTATTATTTATACTATCATGATATTATTCCATATTTTTGGTGATATTATACTTTATCATGTTGATGGATATGCATTTAGAGTTTTCACTATTATTAGCTTCTATTGTCATAAAATGATTATTTAAATATTGTAATTTAAATAAAATTGACATTGAGGATTAAATATGGAACAACTAGTGCCACGACATTCTACTACATACAACTATTGTCTCACTAGAGCGTAATTGTTCCATTAGAAATACTTTGATTATTATATGCACATGCTTAAATTATATATATTGTATGCAGTTGCACTAGATGTGTACATGTTTTAGTGAACATGTACCAAACATCACTCTACCTGAGCTATAGGTTTGAGTGTGTCTTTATCCCCAACAGTGGCATAGGAGATAGTTACATTGGCCATTTTGCATATATATCCAATATCATTCTTGGATGGAACAATGTATCTAATTTGTATTATTACTATGAGTGCCATGAACCTAACCTGCTAGGAGCATGCATAGATAGTCAAACATTAGTCCTAATCTAGCATACAAATCAAATAGCAAAACTTTCACAAACACCACCTCTGATTGAGCCAAAATGGGAGCACCCAAGCCCCGTTTGATTTTCTCTTTTTAGGAGGATGTGGATGTGCTCTCCAAGCACAATAAGAGTATCCCCAATGTATTACTAAGGTGATTGAAGCCAAATACAAGCCTCAGAGATCCCAAAAATGGCTCAAAACCTAGTATGAAGAACTAGTTTTGGCCCTAGGATTCGAAGGGATGCAAAGGATGGAAATGAAGATTTAAGCTATGAATGAGATACAAGATTCATTGACCTTTAAGAATGGATATGATTTATACTAAAAATGGAGTGCAATTCTTAAAAGAAACTAAGATTCATTATCCATTAATCTATGCTATGATCTAAGAATTTGAAAACAATAAAATGAAGCTAATAATGCTAACATGATATAAAAATATAGAACTAAATTATCATGATAACAATGCATAAAAACAATAGATTGAGCGACCATTTTCTCATGGAAGAGGGCTCTATTTATAGTGTTTTGGAGGAAGGGTAAAAAAAAGATAAGATGGACATTTGTGGTTGAATGGCTTGAGGTTGCTCACACACGTGTGAGAAACTTTGGGGAAGAGTGAAGGGGACCAAAGTATAAGAGAATTTAAGGAAGGTGGTTGAATTCCTTGGGAAGAGTTTCTCACACATGTGTGAGCAACCCATTAGGGTTAATGAGGTTAGAAATCAATTCCTAAGTGAGGTTAGGGGAGTGGTTAGGTGAGAGAGTAGGTTTAGCAAGTGAGGTGATGGGTATAGGTTAGGATTTAGGTAGGGTTTTAGATTAATTTAGATTAATCCATATTTTAGAGGAATATTAGGAAATGGAGGGATTTGAATAAATATTGATTTATTCAAGAAAGGGGGATTTATGGAGAGACGTGCATTACATTAGGAGGGGAGTATTCAAATTAAATTTAAATACCTTAGGTAATGAACCTAATTTAATTAAATAATTATAGTTAAATAGGTAGATGAATATAATAACCATAATTAATTAATTAGGATTATGATATTATAGGGATTATTAATTAAATAAATTCAATTAATATGAATGATTTTTAGGTGTCCACAATTACCTTCCAACTATCATGTAGGCAAGAGCCTGGATTTCGTAGCATATTGTTTAGACTAGTAAATTGTCTGTGCATTTTAGGTGTTTAGTAGAGGTCTTAGTTACATTATATTTTAATATATATTGATTGATATTATTAAATGTTGATTAGTAAATCACCAACAAATTGTGCCTTGGGTGTAATCTATTATTGGAGTCGATTTAATTGCTATATGAATTATTTAATTTGGGAAAATAATTTTTGGAAAAGGACTTTTTATGTTTTGAAAGTGAAGTTTTATTCACTTTTTATTATGGAGTTTTGTGAATTTGATCCAACTCTCTTGTGGACAAATTCAAATTTTGCTTGTTGGGAGCAACTCGGGTCTCCATTTTTGGTGGGTAGCGGCTCGTTGGATTGGTGCCACAATTGCTCCCTCTTGTTTGGAGCCATTTTGGTTTTTGTGGAGCATTCATTTATTTCTCTTCGTTTCAATTTTGCACCTATTTGAGAGGTAGGGCCTCTCATTTTTAATTCATTTCTTATTTGTATCAGTTGTTTATTGTTTGCAATCATATAGCGGGATGTTTATTTATGTTTTCCCCACATTTATTATTGCATTTAATGCATGGTTGGGCTTTGGGAATTTTTTTGTGCACCTTATTTTGTGTGATCTCTTATTTAGGATAGTCGCCTTGTTGCCATTTTCTATGATGTGGAATTTAATGTATCCTAGGATTGTATTTGGAATACATAGTTGGAATGGATGGAGGACATTCCAATTACTTAATACCGCAATTTGAACCTTGGGTTTTAGATTGGTTTCCTGGTTAGTGCGTCTAGCTGAAAATGTCAGAATTGGTTGCCCCTTGTGTTTACTTTTGCCTTTTTGAGTTTTGTGATTTAGTGTAGATTATGAGGCAGATATCATATCATCTAGGGATTTGTGCTCTTTGAAAATAGGCCAATAGAGCGTATTTGTGCTTTGTCATATTACTCTTGTTTTATTTGCTTGTGTTTGTGGCTAATGCTTGGGCATTATTTATAGATTCTCCTAATGACAAGTTGAGACTTCACCTCCTAGTATGGTAGAACTATGCTTGTGATGTAAATTTGAGTGGCCCATGCTCATGGTTGGAGACCAATTGAGATCACCTTATTTTATCTCCTCATGCTTTATAGCTTTGAGCCCTTGCTCATGTGTTGTGTTCTTTTGGTGCCTTGTCAGTTATTGGTAGAAATTGGGACTTATTGTGCTTTTAGGATTTTATAGCCTTCCTCATGTTCTAACAAGATGTTTGATGGACTTCATTGGAATCTGTGCTCTTGGAAAAGTGGCCAATCAAGTGACTTGTTGTTTATACCTTATGTTGCATTTGTTTGGCTTGCATGCCTTGAGTGTTTGAGAGTTGATTTGTCCTCCAACGATTGCTTTGCTATTAATTGGTGCTTTTGGGATCTTGTCTTAGGTATAGACCAAGTAGATGGTATGTTTTATACTCATGTCATCAATGCAGACTGAGTGGACAAGTCATGATGTATTATGTCCTTGGTGTAGACCAAGTGGACATAATCTCTTATTCACGTCCTTGGTGTAGTCCAAGTGGACAAAGTGTTTGTTAATTATGTCCTCAGTGTAGACCAAGTGGACAAGCTTATTGTTGACCTCCCTTTTTATGTTGAGCCATAGGACTAGGTGCTTTGAGTAGTCATGGGGAGTAGTTCCTTATGTTGACTCTGACTTAGAAGTGGCCGCATAGGCTACGTCAAGGAGTTGTTCTTGTTAGTGTAATTAATATTTACTAATTACAATTTACTAAAGCTTAATTAGGATAATGCATTGCATAGTAGTTTTCACATGAGACTCCTAGGAGGTTGCACCTATATTTGCACATGGTGTAGGAGAAATTTCACTTTATAGTTGTTATCACATTCCACTTTATGTGTGAGATCCACCTTTAGTGCATGTATCACATTATCATCCTCCACATGTTGCACATACTTAATTTCATAATGGAGGACGTTCCACCTTTGGTAGACATGTGATTCCACCTTGTGTGGATGATAACTTATCTACTCCTTATCATAGTCTCTTATTTCCTTGCCTATATCAATAGGCACGTCTACATTGTAAATAATTTCAGTTGAATCAGTTCAAGCCATTACTTATAGTATTGTAATTCAATTAATTTATATTATCAATAATATAATTCATATATCTTATTGAAATTGTCTTGAAATTCTCTTGTGGAAGTTATCTTGGTGTTTCATCTAATCCTGGGGGTGTTGGAGGGTCGCCTAAAACTCTAACAAGGTATTGGAGATCTCAAAGTGTGAAGACTCCTAAAGAGTAGAAATTTTGGCTTGATTCGATTGTAGGTGCATGATAAGGCTATTCAGGAATCATTATTGCATCCATGAGGTTATTCCAATGAATTTTGACTACAGATATGCCTATACTTGGATAAAATTGTTTATGTAGCAAAAAAAATTAATCGTAGGACCATTTGGACCCTCCCCAATTTGTAAATTGCGTAATTATTTTCTGTCATCATTTTATCTCTACATATTATCATATCTTAGTTAAAATATGGCCTTTTTAAGGATGTAGAAGGTTTTCATATAGTTATGTTGCAACTTTTGTTCTGGGTAAAGTTTATTATTTTGAGCAATATTATGGGCAATCCGACATAGTTTGTTAGGTTAGCTCATTGTTTGATCTGCACATTTTGCATAAGGATTTAAATTGTCATCTCCTGTATCATAAGATAGGGCTTTACTTCTGGCATTGACATTAGTATGCTCATTTGAAGCTCGAGGTCAAGATTTATTAGCCTTTATTTTTTTGCAAATCAATGGCTCAAAGATTTCTACAGATCAACATTTCCCATGTTATGTAGGACCCATGCTTGGTTCTCTGCCATAACGAAGTCATAAGATTTTGTGCACTATATCATGATCAATTATTGGCTAACATTTTTGTCAGATCATGCTCACATAATTGTCCATAGGTGCATTTTCCTATTGGCCAACTCCATTGACCAATGACTTAGCCTTTGTTCCTTGTTTGGCATGACCTCATTAGAAGACCCGAAGCTATCAACTAGTGACTATAGTGTCTTCAATATTGTGCATATCATACAAAGAAACTTACTCCTCAATCATCATATTAGTGTGTCTACATATTGTACATGTGGCTTGTATTATGGTTTGCAAATTCTTATTTTTGGGTTAGACGCTATTCACAATAGGTGTTGAAATCCTTTCATCCAATGTTCATTGAGTGCAACCCATGTTTATTGGATTAGGTACATGGAATTGTTCCTCTCATTTTACTATGGATTGAGCTCCTTAATTGGTGACAAATTGAGCCTTAGCGTAGGAGTGATATTTGTTTCTTGAATCTGCATTCTCTTTTGGCAAGGCATCTCAACCTATTTAGACCCACATTGAGAGAGCATTGGTATTCTTGTTATCCATATTGGTCAAAACCTAAAATATTTGTAAAGCCTTGTGGGAATCATCATCATGTATAATAGCTAAGCCATGAGCTAAGATGGAGTTGGCGATTGGCATGTGATTGTTAATTAGTGGTTATTTGGTGCCTCATCTTTTTAAGATTGATCCTTAATTAGTAATCCATGGTGGAGTTTCCTAGTGGGGCTTGCACTTTTAGCATCCACTGCATCAAAAATATTTCCACCTCTTTGTAGCAGGTGGCCACATCACCAACTAGGAGCCAACAACTAGCTTGTGTTCATCCCCTTATATGCCTCAAAGGGGGATGTTTTGTCTTTCACTCATAACTTGGGCAAACAAAGGAAAAATTCAACAAACAAGATATCGACATAAAGCTCTTTTTGTAAACTTCTTATTGGTGGATGTATCTTTTAGTAATTTTTTTTTGTTTAGTACTAATTTTTTGCACTTAAAGATAAATATTGGTTTGCACAATATCATTTGTGATCTCAATTTGTAGTTTGTGAGAAGTATATCATTAATGTAATCATAGGATATGTAATACATCCTTTTGTAATAACTTGGAATAAGGGTAGTCATGAGTCATGGGAAAAAGGATTCATCACACATTGTGATGGCTTAATCTCTTGCCTCATCTTTATGGACTCATTCCCAAGCCAAAGATATAGTAGAAGAAAATAGTTTTGGGAGATAAGAATGGTCATATAAGATGATTGATTAGTTTGAGTCTTGGCTTGGATTTTTGCCATGATATCTACTCCAAGATCATGGGTATTCAATACCCACACATAGTTTGGATAATTGTTTGGGAGCATTCTAGATATCCACATGTTCCTTCATTCCCAAATGATCTTATTGAGATTGTCTCCTTCCACTTGATGAGGTGGATAACATTCCCTATAATGATGAAACTTTAGAGGACATTGAATATAATGCAACACTTGAGAGGAAGGATGTTCTAGTGACTCCACCTACAAATCCTACTTCTCTAGTTGATATCACACATTTATCTCTTGTTGGTGATTCCAGTGAGTCATTGCAAGAGATATATATTTGACTTCTTGATTGGGATTCCTACTTGCTAGATATTGGTTCATTTTTTGTGGAGTCTCACATTTCTGACTTGGGAGACATGTTTAAGGGGGTTTCTCTTCTCTTTGATGACAACTTCATCACAATTGGAGATACTTCTTCACCTTCTTTAGAGATGACACCAAGATCAGAGAGGTGAGGGGCCAAAGGCTCACCCTAACCTGATCCACCTTATTGAACAACATGCGGAAGCAACAACACACAAGAGTGAGAGAGAGAGAATGCAGATATCCTTCATATATTATCTTCAAATTGATTCATACATGCCAGACTGTAAGGCCTTCTCAATTTCGGTCAGATATTACAATCAAGCACATAAGTCCTCAAACATGTGAGGATCTATGAACAATCTCTAAACTTCTATCTTCTATCCCCAAAAAATTACTCCCTAAACTCTATCCCAACAACTACATTTATACGAGAGGCTACTGAACTAAGTTGGCCTTCAGATCCACAATCAATATAAGGAACAACCAGATCTAGGTCCACACACTTCCTGATGATGGATACCAGCATTAAATCCATGACCCAAATCAAATGCACAAGTTGGCATCAATAGAAAACCAAAATAAATAACTTGGCAAGCAAAGGAAACTGAGCACCAGACAAGCATCACCGAGTGCCAGGGAATTATCGAGCACCAAAGAGATAACTGATCAACTCGGTCAATAAAGGAAACCGACCAACTCGGTCAACAAGGAAACCGAGCAACTCAGTCAAAACAAGAACTGAGCAACACAAAAACTCAAATATGTTTTTGGTGACATAGGATTGCCAAGGACCCGAGATGCTCCTGCATCAGACACCTGGGGTTATTTGAAATGATTCTCTGAATCATGAAATAGGTATGGTCCAAGCTGCATCCAACTTAGATTGTGAAATCCATGAATTGTCTTCGATCAGTCTATTCTTCCACTTTACTAGATATTCCATGTACTATTTTCCTCTTGTACTTCTACCAATTCTTTGCTCCAAAATCTTCTCAGCTTCTTCATTCTATTTCTTAGGATAATCTGTCAGTACTGTCATGTCTTCATCATGTTCATGAAACTCATACAAATTAGTAATGTTGAATATAGGTGATATATCCATGTCATCATGTAACTCAATATCGTATGCATTTCCACTGTCAAATTTTCTCAAAATCTTGCAAGGTCCAAACTTCTTCATTTTCAGCTTCCCATATGTTCCAACAGGAAATTTGTCTTTCTTCAAATGAACCATCACTTCATCACCAACATCAAAAGTCTTATGTCTTCTTGATCCATCACCTCTGTCTTTGTATTTCTGATTACTCTTTTCCAGCTTAATCTTCACATCTTCATGCAATGTCTTCATGTACTCAACAAATTTTACTCCTTCAATACTTCTCTTTCTTTCATCATCAATGTCTCTCAAATCTGATATACCTCTCAATTGTATGCCATTTACAATCTCAAAAGATGTTTTTCTAGTACTATTCACTAAATTATTGTATACAAACTCTGCTTGTGCCAACATAGAATCCAAATTACTCGGTGTGTCTCCAACTAAACATCTCAAAAGATTTCCCAAACTTCTATTCACAACTTATGTCTGTCCATCGGTTTGTGGATGAAATGTAGAACTATATTTCAACTTAGTGCCAAACTTTCTCCAAAGAGTCTTCCAAAAGTATCCAACAAATTTACTATCTCAGTCAGAGATAATACTCCTCGGTAATCCATGCAATTTGACAATTTCCTTAAAGAAAAGATCTGCTACATGTACTGCATCTGATGTCTTTCTACAAGGTATAAAATGTGCCATTTTCAAAAATCTATCCACCACAACAAATATAGAATCATTACCTCTTATTGTCTTTGGTAGGCCAAGAAAAAAATCCATATTGATGTCAATCCAAGGTTTCTCAGGTACCACAATTGGTGTATACAATCTAGCATTCTGACTTACTCCTTTTGCAACTTGACAAATTCCACAACTTTTCACAAATTTTTGAACATCTTTATACATCTGTGGCCAAAAGTATTTCTCCTTAAGAAAATTCAATGCCTTATCAACACCAAAATGTCCAGCCAAACCACTACTATGTTTCACCTTTGTCAAATTAGTTCTTATTGCTCCTCTCGGTATACACAATTGAATACCTTTAAACAACATACCTTCTTGCATAAAATATTCATCTCATTTAGTACTCAGTTGATCTTGAATAGGTGCTCTGCACTTTCTCCACAGCTTAGAAAAATCAGGATTAAATTCATAAGAATCTCTCATGTCATCAAAGCCTAAAACTTCAATTTTCATCTCGGTCATCAAAGATCTTCTACTCAATGCACCAACAACTCAGTTAGTGACTCCACTCTTTTGCTTTATTACAAATGTATAAATCTGCAAATACTCAACCCATTTCATATGTCTTTGATTCAAATTATTCTGACTACCCAAGTATTGTAAAGCCTTATGATCAATATACAACACAAATTCACTCGGTATCAAATAATGTCTCCATTTCTTTAGTGCTTGAACAATAGCATAGAATTCTTGATCATACACAAAATATTTCCTTTTTGCATCATTCAACTTTTTACTAAAGAAAGCAATAGGTTTACCTTCTTGACTCAACACACCTCCAATTGCACTTCCACTTGCATCACATTCCACTTGAAATACCTTATTGAAATCAGGCAATGCCAAAATAGGCAATTCAACAACCTTCTACTTTAGAGTCTCAAAACTTTTATCAGCTCCATGTGTCCACTTGAACTCTCTTTTATCTCCTCTCATAGTCTCATTCATAGCATTACAAATTAAACTGAAATTTTGGTAAAAACTTGCCAAACCATAAAATGATCTTACTTCACTAGCACTCTCAGGTGTTAAAAAAACTTCAGAATAGCTTCAACCTTTTCAGGATCCATTCTCAAACCATCAACTGAAATCCCAAATCCCAAATACACAATCTCCTCTTTCATGAATGAACACTTTTTTAGATTTATCAGCAACTTTTCTTCTTTCAATCTCTACAAAACTTGTCTAATATGCAACAAATGTTCTTCTCTAGTCTTACTGAATATTAGAATATCATCAAGATATACAATCACAAACTTACCCAAAAATTTCTTCAAACCTTCATTCATCAACCTCATAAAAGTACTCAGTGCATTAGTTAAACCAAAAGGCATAATCAACCACTCATACAAACCTTCTTTTGTCTTGAAAGCAATCTTCCATTCATCACCTTCTTTGATTTTGATATGATGATACCCACTTTTCAAATCAATTTTGTTAAAATACTTTGCTCCAGTCAAACTGTCTATTACGTCATCCATTCTTGATATAGGAAACCTATACTTCACTGTGATCTTATTGATTGCTCTAGAATCAATACACATTTTCCATTCTCCATTCTTCTTAGGTGCCAATACAACAGGTACTGCACAAGGACTCAAACTTTCTCTGATCAAACCCTTCTCCAACAATCCTTGAATTTGCTGGTTCAATTCCTGATTCTCGGTAGGTGTTAACCGATGAGGTGCCTTATTTGGTAAACTAGCTCCAGGGATTAGATCCATGCAATGATCAATGCTTCTCTTTGGTGGCAAACCATTAGGTACATTATCAGAAATGACTTCACTATATTCGGTGAGTAACCTATCAATCTCCTTAGGAACACTATCCTCTATTTTCTTACTTGGTTTGTTAGGAATCACATCAAATAATACATCATCGTTCTTCAAATCCTTAACAAACTTCCTTTCTTCCATCAAACAAACTTTCATAGATGTGCAAACATTACTAACAAGTTCTTCCATTAAAGGTAACAATATTTGTCTTCTCCCATAAGCCCAAATAGTATATTTATGCAATCTCCCATCATATATAGCATGTATATCATATTGCCAAGGTCTACCCAATAAAATATGACAACAATCTATAGGCATGATATCACATAACACCTTATCATAGTACTTCCCAATTTTCAAATTCACATAACATTGTTCACTTACCAAGAGTGTATGCTCATCTTTGATCCATGAAATCTGATAGGGCTTCTAATGTTCCAACCTTTGCAACTGCAACATTGTGACCATTTCCTCAGATGCCAAATTCTCTGAGCTACCACTATCAGTGATTACCTTCCAGACTTTGTCAGAAACTCTACATCTGGTCTTGAACAAACTTTTCCTTACTGGATCTTCCTTTTTACCTTCATTCCAAAGTGCTCTTCTTACCATCAAGTTATTTTCCTTCTCAGGTTCATTCGGTGACTCTTCTTGCACCAAAGCATTTCTACTACTACCAGCTTTCTTACTTGCATGTGTATACTCAAATGAACTATGTCCTTGTTCTCCATAATTGTAACAAGTTCCTCAGAAACCACCTCTGTTATAACCGCCTCGGTAGTTACTGCCTCTGCCTCTAAATGAACTTTCACATTTCCACTCGGTCTTGCTTTTATCTGGAATTATCTTTTTAGGTTCAGATCTACTATTTTCACCATGAGATCTACCTCTTACTCTAGGGAATCTACCACCTCTACCTCTTTGTCTTTGCTCATGTCTCTTGCTCAATTTCTCCTCGGCTTTCAATGCAAATTGATAAGCTTCTTCAATATTCTCCAATTTGATTTCTTCTTGGATGGAAACTCTCAAACCATTCAAGTATCTAGCAATTATTTCCACATCATCTTCATCATGTCCAGATCTGATATATAATCTATAGAATTCCTCAGTATACTCTTTTACTGAGCTATATTTCGGCCTTAGACTTTGCATTCGCCTAACTAGGTTAATTTGATAATCACAAGGTAAGAACTTTTCTTTCAATTTATTTACCAGCTTATTCCATACCTTGATCTTGTCTTTGCCTTTCCTTTTCTGATCCAATTGCAGATGCTCCCACCACAAGGATGCATGACCTTTCAGCTTTGTGCCTGCAATTTTCACCTTCTTTTCCTCAGATATATTTTCATACTCAAATTAATTTTCTATCTCAGTGATCCAATCCATCAATTCATCAGAATCCAATTTTCCACTATACTCAGGAGGATTAAAATGTGGTGTCAACTTCAGACTTGTTAGAGCCTTCAAGAATCTTTCCTCACCCTGATCCATCACAGCTGCAGGTTCTTCTTCACCTTGTTCCACCTCAATTTCATCATCACTAACATCTTCAAGATGTCTTCCTCTTCTCTGGGCTGTTTCAACAACTTCTACTCTAGAAGCAATTTGTCTCAACATGCCTGCCAATCATGTATTCGCATCTCGCCTCCCATGAACCATCTTGAAAACCCTCTACAATTGCAAGTCATATCACAATTTTCTACCCCACAACAATTCAACTAGGGCTTCACAAGAAGGAACCTTCAAATCTAGATTCACAAACCTAGATCCAAATCTAACCTTGCTCTGATACCACCTGACGCAAGGAGTGGACAGGTGAGGGGCCAAAGGCTCACCCTAACCTGATCCACCTTGCTGAACAACACGCGAAAGAAACAACACACAAGAGTGAGAGAGAGAAAGCATATATCCTTCATATATTATCTTCAAATTGATTCATACATGCCGGACTGTAAGGCCTTCCCGGTTTCGGCCAGATATTACAATCAAGCACATAAGTCCTCAAACATGCGAGGATCTACAAACAATCTCTAAACTTCTATCTTCTATCCCCAAAAACTTACTCCCTAAACTCTAACCCAACAACTACATTTATACAAGAGGCTACCGAACTAAGTCAGCCTTCAGATCCACAATCAATGGAAGGAACGGCTAGATCTAGGTCCACATGCTTCCCAATGATGGATACCAACATTAAATTCATGATCCAAATTAAATGCACAAGTCAGCCTCAACAAAAAACCAAAATAAACAACTCGGAAAGCAAAGGAAACTAAGCGCCCGACAAGCATCACCGAGCACTATGGAATTACTGAGCGCCAAAGAGACAACTGACCAACTTAGTCAACAAATGAAACCGACCAACTCGGTCAACAAGGAAACCGAGCAACTCGGTCAAAACAGGAATCGAGCAACACAAAAACTCAAATATATTTTTGGTGACACAGGATTGCCAAGGACCTGATATGCTCTTGCATCAGGAGATTAACATTCATGAGTCTCCACCTTCACTTGATATGTCATATTGCTTGGTTCATGATGATCATGGTTATGTGATAAATTCTTCAACTCAGAGACTCCCATTCAGTTTTCAAAGACATCAATCCTATTTGATGGTACTTGTGGCAACAATGTTGTCACTTCATCTTTGTCTTTGGTTCACCACTAGTTTCCATTGGTTCCTTATTTGTCACCTTCTATTTTGATTGGGAATTCTCTTGATTGGTTTGTGGCATCTTCATCATCCAAGGCAATACATGAGAAAAGTTTGGAGACAAAATCATCATACTACATTTAGATTGTACTTCTTGATTCCTATCCAGAATGGGAAGCATTCATGCATTTATACTTGGTTTATCTTCTTCCTAAGGGGAGAAATGTTGTTTGTAGGAATTGGACTATGTTTTGTCTTTAAACACTCACCTTTTTTGCAGGACATTATCCATTATAGTGGGGACCAATTGTCTCCTTCTTTCCTTCATATGGAGGGATAATTAATTGTATATACATGATGTATGCAATCCTTGGGGGATCTCAAGTCCTCTATCTATGCATCTTATGTTTTTATATCCCTCTTTTGAAGGGAAGTCTTTTCCCATGAGGTTTTCTCTCTTTGTCTTCTTTATAAGAGATTGCATTGCATTTGCATATTGTACACAGGTACCTTACATGGACTAGTAGCCAAGACCCATCTTGCATTGTGAGTTTAAGTGTATTCCCCTAAGTTGCACTTGAGAGGGGGTTTTGGTGTAATTAAATATTTACTAATTATATTTTACTTAAACTTACTTAGGGTAATTCATTGCATAATAGTTTTCATATGAGACACCTAGGAGTTTGCACCTATATTTGCACACAGTGTTGGAAAATTTCTACTTTAGGTGGCGATAGTTGTTATCACATTCCACTTTATGTGCAAGGTCCACCTTTAGTGCACACATCACATTATCATCCTCCACATGTTGCACATACTTCATTGCATAATGGAGGATGTTCCACCTTTGGTGGATATGTGATTCCACCTTGTGTGGGTGATAACTTTTCTACTCCTTATCACAGTCTCTTATTGCCTTGCCTATATAAGCAGATACATCTACATTGTAAGTAATTATGGTTGAATTAATTCAATTCATCACTTATGGTATTGTAATCCAATTAATGTCCAATATCAATAATATCATTCTTGAATCTTAATGCAATTGTCTTGCTCTTGTGGAGTTATCTTGGTGTTTCATTTGATTCTGGGAGTGTTGTAGAGTCGCCTAAAACTCTAACAGTTCTTAAAAAGGTGAAAACATTAAAAATGAATTGGGTATAAATATTAAACAAGATAAATTGGTACTTTGGAAACATTGAATACCCAGATGTCATGAGTGACCACCCATGCAAGTGGTAGATGGTACTTGAATCCCCGAATGTTAGAGAATGACCCATGTAGGTAGTGGAAACCATTGAATCCCCAGATGTCATGAGTGACTTGTGAAGGTGGTAGACAATACTTGTTCCCTAGACTTCAGTATTGGTATGTGTGGTTGGTTATACTCTCTATGGTTGGTACTCTCGTATCTATGTCAAGTAGCTATGAATAGTAACCTGGAGTACTGTGATTGTGATTACATTATGGATGTTTAGCTACATGTTGAGTGTTCTCCATATTGTACTTGTGTATCTACATTTGAGTGATTGCATTGGGATTACTATACCATCCCTTAATTCTTGCACTTGTGTGGCGTGAGTGATAGCCTACTTCTTGTATGTGCATTATGTGTGTTTGGGTCTTGTGACTATCTCTGTGATTACGTTGGGGTAGGCCTGAGGGTTCCACATGGTAGGGTGGCATTTCACTTTACCATTGTTGGGGACCAATGTACAGGTGGTAGACTTCTTCTAATGATAGATTCAAGAGCATGATGTGCTCATTCTATCCTTGTGCAATTCTACTCCAGTGGTTCATGTATTTATGATGTTATGTTGAGTAGATTAGATCTATTTTATTGGTTATTGTGGATATCGAATGATCATGGCCTTGATAATATGTATCTAGTACTCCTCGGTGTGGAGTTGTACATTTTTAGGTCGTGCGTTGGACTTGACACTTGTCATTTTGTAATTTTATGCATTCTAAGAAAAGATGCACATATGTTTACTTTTTCAGTACATGTGTCCTATATACTTGTGCATGCATGCATTTATACTGCGCATATGTTATAACTACACATGTATTCATTATTTTTGTGCATATGTTTTAGACTTGGCCTAGACATAACCTGCTCTTGCGCAAGTGTTCTGAGATCGATTCGACACATTTGTGACAACTTGTTGTTTCCCTGGGTCTGTATAAAAATGAATTCCATAGTTAGATTCCTTATGTTTCTATGATCGTTTTCATGTATCTGGATCTCATTTTTTCATTTCAATTTATTGATGTTTAGATCACATTTTGATTTGGGCTTTAAAATAAACCTTGTTTTGGATTCTATTGAGGAATGAACTTGTCTCCTTGTTAGCGACTGTCGACGATGGTCTAGTATTATCCTATGAGGTTTGTGGACGTGGTCTGAACTCTCATGTGGTGGCTTGAACGTGACTTAGTCATTCATGCTTATTTTGGAGTTGTCTTGGAACCCTTGGAAGTGCTTGTAAGTCTTCCACTTGTGATTGATCACTTGATGATCGTTGTTTGTTCCTTATTATTATGGCTTTATTGTTATGGTTATGCACTTATGTCATTGGTGTTATGGTTATTGGCAAAAAAACAAGTTATTCAATGCATGTTTGACCTTTTGTTCTAAGGGTTCCTTGGGGTGGCATTACATAGCTAAACCAACAAAAAAGTGTATCCCATTTTAATAGTGGAGCAATGACAATAAACACTTTGAACAATAAATAGTTTAAACAACAAGTCATACCAGAGCCATACCAAGAAATTAAACAAAATAAAACAAAACAGTCACCATACCTCAAAGCCCTCCCTCAACCCTTGCTCAACCCTTGCTTCGTTCATTCTCAACTGTTACTCAAACATAGTGCAAAAAATAATACAAGTTGAAACAAATCCCATCAAAATAAACTCTCCCACAAATACTTCTCAGAGTCTTAAATGTTAAATCGAAAACAATGTACTATGCGTGCCTACAGTTGTAAAAGTATTCCAAAGACAACACACATGGACACTTTTTTTTTCCATTTTTTATAATTAAAACGAAAAAGAACTATGAGAAAAGATATGAAGAACCAATTAAAAAAATAAAAAAAATCCAAAATACTATTTATGAAATGTATATGTTAGAAATTATAGAAAACACAAATTTTTTTTCAAACACAAAAAATTACCTTGAATTTGCACAAATTAATAGGCAAAAGCCCAACTGAAAACTTTAGGTCTATGTCTATAAGTAGGAACTAAGAAGTAAGGTGTAGATATTATTTCTTATTTTCTGGCTATAATAATATATAAATAATAATAACATATTGAAATTAGGTAATATGTTTTTCGTTTCCTGCTTGCATTCAAATTTAATATTTTTGTTAGGTGTTACGTTACGGCTACTGCACGGTTTATACAAGGAAAAAACAATGCAACGTCCTGTAATATTACACACCTAACCCCCAAAACAAGAGGCTGAATAATTCTGGATTGAAAGCTCAAATCATGGTTAATGGCCTAGTGAGATCCAAATGAATCCACGGACCGGGGTTTTGACTTTTGTGGCAAGCATTGCGGATATCTATCATGTCCTCTACTGTATGTCATCGACACGTGGCTGCATCCATCGCCTTTTCTGTGGAAAAAGAACACCGCAGACAAGGCTTGGGCTCCAAGTAAACCATTAATATCTCGATACTTCTTGGATGTTGCGCATCAGCATTTACGAGTAGAGGAGACGACTATTTCCCTTGGGAAAGGAAGGACATCCAGATCGCGGGACCGAATCTCTTCTTACACGCGGACGGCTATGTGAATCTGGAAGAGACGGCTTGGCTTCAGTTGGGCTGAATTAGGTCGTGGGTTCGAGTCCGAGAGAAGGGCCGGCATGGATGGATCACAGCAGCAGAACAACACTGGGGGCAATGCGCCGCCTCCATTCCTGACCAAGACATATGACATGGTGGACGACACCTCCACTGATTCGATAGTCTCGTGGAGCCCCACCAATAACAGTTTCATTGTCTGGAATCCCCCTGAATTCGCACGCGACTTGCTGCCTAAGTACTTCAAGCACAATAATTTCTCCAGCTTCGTCAGGCAGCTCAACACATACGTGAGTGTCGATCATTCCTGTGTTTCTCAGATTACAGTGCTTTTCTTTTGTTTTCTGTTTACTCCATGGCCGGGGATTGGAGTATTGACATTTTGCAGTAAGGGTTCTCACTTATTTATTAGAGAAAATAGTTGATTTTGCTGCGGGGGGAATTGCTCTGTTTTTTGCTGATGTTTTAGGGGTAAATTCAAGGAGTGATGTTTTCAGGTTTACAGTCATTTTTTGATCGGTTTTAATGTCGGGATTGCAACAACTATTGCATTCTGAAGTGTGCTGTGCTAGAAGCATTTTTGATCTGTGAGGCCATTCCAGCCCGAAGCTTGACCTGGGAGAATGAAGTGGCTTTAGGAATGAACATGAAAATATGCGTCCCAAATAATGAGTGGAAGGTTAGAATTTTTATCCCAAAGGACTAAAATCGTTCCCACCTGGTTAGATAAACCTGAAATTTAGACTGTAGAAACATAGGAATCATTGATTCAACTAATTTTTGTGCAATGGTACTGAGAACACTTGTGAGAGCCTGACCCAGGTGGCCAGGTATATATACGAAGTAGTTGCTGGTCTACTCTTCTGCTTTAAGCATTGCAAAAGCCTGTCATTTTTCGTCCCGCTCTTTGCTAACTCGCCATTTGTAGGATTTTTTTCTAGATGCTCACGTGCATCTTTTAGTCCGAAAATGGACGGGTTACATAAAATGGGGTTTAATTCTTATGCCCAGATCCTCCCATGAATTTGAATAACCATTTCAAAAGTGGCTGGTTTTTCTTGGCACAGTTGAAGTTAGCTGTTCCCCTAAGATATTTAAAAAAATCTTTTTTCTTCAATTTCTGTGAAGTCATATATCGTATACTAAATGGCAGGAGTTTTGGGAGGATACTCCTAAAACCCTTGACACAAAATATTATCGGATATGGAACTGTTTGCTACAACTCGCTCTTAAACTTTGTCATCTGCTAATAAATTACCATTAGGCAAGTTTTGTCCGAGACTCTATGTTGCCAGAAGGAATGACTTATATTCTTATTTCTAGTTAAATTATTTGTCAAACCAAATCAATTGTCTTTGTGCCTTTTGTCAGATATTTTGCCATTAGGTCCTTCACAGAGGTCATTTCTATCCTCCCTAACTTCGGGGTCTTATGGAAGGACCTTCCAATTTTTTTCTAGTGGCTGCTGAGTCTAGAAGAATTGTGTCATCAACATCATATATGGTGACATATAACTTCTTCAATAGAAACTAGGAGCAATTTGTAATGAATATTCTGTTGTCAAAAGCTAGTGGAACTGCCTCAGCACCTTTAGACAGCGAATGAAAATGTTCTGATATTTTTTACATTTTTTGTGGTAATTATTATTTTACATCTCTTACGATTGCCATGTCCTTGGACCAACTGGAATTATAATCTGGAACAGAACTCTTCTTAATGAGTCCTACTGTAAGGTTCCTCCACAAAAAGAAAGAATGAAATCTTTAAGTGCTGGGATACCCCACGTTGTCTGCAATAAGAATTTAATTTTAAAACATTTTAACTAGTAATTGTCACAATTTAAGGGGACCTTCAAACTACAGAACACCTCTAATAAAAAATATACAAGCAGATACTCAATCCAGCTGGTCAAAGCCTCTTCCTGAGTACCAGGACTAATGCTCGTTTACCATTGGTGGGCTGGTGCATCTCCTCTTTCTAGTAGGCGTAATCATCGAGTCACTCTAGGATCTCTTGTATATGTAGCTGTGAGTGATCCTAGCCAGCCTCAATGAGGGATTATGAAGATCCGCATCTGCTATTGAAATTTGACATTTTACACCTTTACCCATCACTGAAAGGAATCTGGGCAGCCAAGCTTAGAACTCAACCATTCTACTGTGTGTGGATTGTAGTTTGAGCCTTTGAGTCTCACCTTTAACAACCTTTTCCATCACTGAAGAAAATCTGGGCAGTTGAGCTTTGAACTTAACCTTTCTATTATGTGTAGACTATAAGTTGAGCCTTTGAGTCTCACCAGCTCAAACTAAAATAAAAAAGTCTCCAAATTTACTCACCATTTTGCTAAATGAAGTAATTAAATGTGTAACTTATTTGAGTTTTTCATTGTCGGATAAATGCTCACACTTCACTTTTGGTTTTATATTTCTCACCCATGGTTTTGCATGTCTCTTCATCATGTACTAATAATTCCCTTATTAACTAAGGGTGGTTAGGTGGTTGCCTTGGCAGTTGAGAGGGTGCTTGCCAGACCTTGTTCTATATGTAGACCTGTTGTACATTATTTTGATTCAAGGAAGGATTTTCGATTCACTGTTTATATTTTAATCTCTCTTGATACCTTCCTACTTATAATTCTTCATCTTCCTCTATTGGTCCCATGTATTTGTGTTATATTGTGTGGTATCAGAACACTGATGAGAATGAGTGGTTGTTGAATATGCATGTGTGAATTTTTTTATTGGAAAGAAAGAAAGAAGCAGACTGTTGGGGAGTCAGTCCCTGGGTGTAAGGGATTTGCAAAAAGTTGTTATTTTGTTTGCCCCTGCAAATAGCAGGTGTATTCTTATTGTGAAGGTTCATATTAAATGCTTGGCTGCTTTCAAGTTCATGGTTTGAGTTCATTACAGTAGTATATGATTTGTTTAGTTTTGGTTGGTGTATAAGGTCTGTGTTAGTCAAATGTTACCCCAATCCCATAAAATTTCTGCCCTATTGAAATACACAATTGCACATGTGGATTCTGCTGTTGACAGTACTCATTCACTTCAACCTGCAAGGTTCTATCATCTTTGCCTCACAGTTGTGTCTTGTGTGCTTATCAACTGTGATTGTGGATCTTTATAACAATCAGGTTCCATAAAGTTCCCGCAATCAATTCTTTGAAATGGTTGCTGTTGTCTGCCCAAATAATTTGCGTCCACTGTGTACTATCTGCATTCATGTGGAAAGTCTGCCAAACAAAGATTATGCTGAATTTGATTTTCCTGCCAACTGCATCACTGCCGACTGTGCAAATAAAGTTGTGGATTGTGTTCCTGTGGATACTGTGCATCAAGGATTTGTGAGGTACATATTCAGCATTATCTTGATTCTTTATTACCAATGGATCTCCTGCTGACTGATTGTGGATCTTGAGGTTGGATACTATTTTTGGTTTTGATGTCATGTGAAGGTTAAATATTTTTAAAAGACACACTATAAGCTAGCTGTTATATTAAGTGCATGTGTTGGTTTTTTCTTGCACGGTTTGTTTGCAAATAAGAAAGGACTGCTGCTCTTTTCAAAGATGTTGTTTGCATAAGAACACTACAAGAATCCAAAAGCTGTATGACTATTATTTCAAAGTGGGAATACATATTATTAAAAGAAGCTTGCACGTATTGGATGAAGAGATTTTTTCTTGAAAATTTGTTATTAGTACAATAGAAGGGCTATAGAAGAATTAGATTCAAAGGGAATACATGCCTTTTATGAAAAAAACTCAAAATAGGGATGTTTCATTCTTTTGAAAAATTTGAAAGGAGGAAACTTGTTTTCAAAAATTGTAAATTTTGTGTGAACTTGATTTTGGAAAGTTTTTGTTGTAAAGGGTGAAATTTTGGAGATATAATGTCAATTTCGAGGCTTCTCATAATATCTGATTTATTATTTGTTTGTGGCCAAAAGCCAAAGGTCCGATAAACTTTTCTTTGCATTTCCAAGTATTTTTGGTGTTACTCAAATCAGATATGTGTGTATATAATCGCTGTTATTCTTTACTTCATGCTTACACAAATGATAATATCTTATTCTAATAACATATTATCCCCTTCAAATTAATGTAAGAAATCAACAAGAGGCACCATTGACATCAAAGTGTTGGCAACGCTACAACCCCATGTTGATGCAATTTTTTTAATCAATATCATAGTCACACTATACATACATGGCAATGACATGACAATCCAAAAGTATAAATGGAATTAAACTACATGGGTTGAAAACATGAAAAACACCAAATGACAACATTTTATTCCAGTAGCATATTTATCACTTTCAATTCAACATACGCAAACAATAAGAGTTAGAATTGACATCAAAGTGTTTGCAACTATACAAACCCATGTTCATGCAATTTTGTAATCAATATCATAGTCACATTATATGTACATGGAAATGGCATGAGAAACCTAAAGTATAAATGCAATTCAATTGCATGTATTGAAAATATGAAAAATACAACAAAAAAGTTGATAAATTTAAATACAGTAAAATACTCATTAAAATACAAGAAAAACCTAAATTTTAAGAAGGCTTTATAGACAAAAACCCATGGGATGATTAAAAAACCAGCAAATTAAAACAGGAAAAAGAAAAAATGACAACATTATATTCCAATAGCAGATCAGATCACTTTCAAATCAATGCAATCAAACAAGAGGTAGAATTGACATTGAAGTGTTGGGTAACAATACACACCCATGTTGATGCTATTTTGTAATCAATATCATAGTCACATTATATGTACGTGGCAATGTCACAAGAAACATAAAGTATAAATGGGATTCAATTACATGTGTTGAAAACATGAAAAATACAAAACAAAAAATTGATAAATTCAAATGCGCTAAAAAATAGTCAAAAAAACTAAATTTTAAGAAGGTTTTATAGACAAAAACCCGTGGGATGAATAAACCAACAGCAAATTATTAATTGCTTCTGTATAAATTTTAAACTGCATTTTTCAATTACTTGCTTATGCCATTTTATTTACTATTCGATCCCTATTGACTCGAATTTTGATTGTTTTTCGAATAAATTGGGTATCGTGCGTTTGAATTGTGCAGTTTTGGTGCCAGTTACATATTAAACATGTTTATATGTGTTTTTTTTTTGCGTTTTTGACTACTATGAAATAGATCTTAAGAAAATTAGTCAATTGAATGTAAAAACAAGCACTAGGATGGTTGACATTTCGCCAAGTAGCAAACCCCAACACTTCGACAAAGAATAGAAATGACAAGTATTTGGGTCTCTTATGGTGCAAGAACATATTGTGTTTCAAAGAAAGTTTGTTTAATTGAAATTAGTTTCACAAAGAAACTCTTTTCCATGGATTTTCAAGATGGTGGTGGGGGTGGGGGGTGATGGGGACTAGTCTTGAGGATGGGGGGACCAAGGGCAAAGATTTGGGAACAACATGGAGATGGTGGGGAAATGACATTACAAGTATATATAGTACTTAAAAAAATAGTTATAAAAGAATATGCAAGGAAGAACATAAGGAACTTGATGATATTGCATCAAATGAAAAATTAAAATGTCAAATGTCTATATATATTTATAATACATTCAAAATGATGAGTACATTCAAAAATACAATTTGAATTGGCCAATGGTCCGATGCCTCAAATCATCATTTATTCCCAAATTCTCACACCAATCTTTTCATCACTTGAATTGCTAGACATATCTAGTTTAAGATCTTCCAAAACAATATCAACCAATCTTGTTTGTCCTACATCTTCACCAACACATGGTGGCTCCTCTAGCTCTATACCCCATTTGGATATTGGAGTCTCCTTGTACATAAGTATGTTGTAGTCAATCAAATGTGAGTCGCTATGTATAACTACAAGCTTCCTTTAAATGTAAGTTGGTTCATCTTGACAAAGTGGAACAATTTTAATTATAGTTTCATCCACTTTGTCATAGCCCATGTGTAGTTAGCTAGTGTAGTTGTTAAGAATCAGGCCCATGTGTAGTCAACCATAAAATTGATTTCTCTCATGCCATAGCCTCCCTATCCATATTGGCCTCTTTTGTATCTCTTAAGAGAGGCAAATTTTGTCCCCTTAGTACAAATGATGCTAGCTTGTGTAGAATCATGCATTTTCTAAATGGCCTTCATGAACTCTGCCTTCATCTTAGCATTCTATACAAGGGTAATTTTTCCTAGCCTTTACACATAACACTCTTGGTTCAATATATAGTCCACCATGTGTAGGGGAGTATTGAACTTCTCCCATTGGCAATAAATGAATGGTTGAAACTTGAAAGTGTTCACTTCAGAACTCTAATGTGAGGCCCTTTTCATGTACAATGGGCTTTATTTGGCCAAGCATATTGTCAATGCACTCATACTTCTCCCCAAGACTAGGTACATTTGTTCCTCATATCTAATAATTTTGAAGACTGGTAATGATGACACCAACATATGTTGCACTAGCTCAAAAATTGTTACTCCTTACCACATCCTTCAACGTCCTCCCCACTTCACATTGTTTTCACGACCATTAGTTGCAATGCCTCTTGCAACTCAAGCATCCCTTGTTGAGAATGAAGTATAATGCATATTTAGTCTCTACAAGTTTAAAAAACTCCTTAGAGAAGGTCCTGAAGACTGTATGTGAAGTATGGTGGTTACAAATAAATATTTGCACATCTCTAGCATATTAATCACTTCTCTGATCCATCTGATTTTGCCCATGTCCTTGAGTGCATTATTCATAGGATCCATACAACAAGGAGTCCACCAAATATGCTTGTAGCCTGCCTCAATAAATTGTATTGCAGCTTTGCACACATATGATGAATTTGTCATTACTTGCACCTCATTCTATAGCCTATTTTCCTCAATAGCATTTGCAAAGATTTGGAACTGAAAATCAACATCCTTGTGGAGCTTGAAAGAATGTATAGCTCTAAGAAGGGCCCTTTGTACATGTAACATAGGAGCAAAAATTGTTTGGGGAATTAATCGGCAAACCAAAAATATAAGATTTTTTTGAAAAAATGGGGAAAAAATAAGGGAAAAATTGGATTAAAAAAAAAAAAACTTAAAAAATTGTAAAAAAAGAGACAAAATAGCATAGAGATATAGAGAGCAAATAAAATAGAATTTAACTCATGAAGTGTAGAAAATAGATTTTGTCATTTATATTCATATTGTTGATTGCATAGGCAAATATTCAGTTAACTTTTTAAGAGGGCAGTCACCAAATAGTTGTCTAAGTGTGAGATCAAATATTAGCCAAGTCTATGAAGTACATGAGATCAAAATGAATTGTAGACAATAGATTTTTCCCTTTATATTCATATTGCTGATTACATAGGCAAATATTCAGTTAACTTTTTAAGAGGGCAGTCACCAAATAGTTGTCCAAGTCTTGAGATCAAATATTAGCTAAGTCTATGAAGTAACTGAGATCAAAACTTATCAGACTTTTACTGAGGGCAGTCACCAAACAGTTGTCTAAGTTGGAGATCAAATATTAGCTAAGTCTATGAAGTAACTGAGATCAAAATTTATCAGACAACAATCTAGCTACTGTTAGGAATTTATCAAAATTGGGATTTATTAAAAGTGGAAACCATTTTAAAGTGATCCAAGACTTTCATTGTGATTGAGGCAAGGAGTTTTGTAGGGTAGTTCAATATCATATTCCACAATTGCAATGTTTTATATTCTATAATCACAATTGATAAAATTAAAAGATTAGACTAAATTCAATGAAAGCCATTTGTTTAGTTGAATTAAAAGATTAGAAGGCCACTGGTTTTGGCAACTACTATTTTAGGTGGAGACCAATGTTAATGATAAAATTAAATATATTAATTATAATGTAAAAATCCCAATAGTTGCCTAAGTGTGAGATCAAATATTAACCAAGTCTATGAAGTACCTGAGATCAAACTGAATTGTATAAAATAGATTTTTTGTTTATATTCATATTGCTGATTACATAGGCAAATATTCAGTTAGCTTTTTAAGAAGGCAGTCACCAAATAGCTGTCTAAGTCTGAGATCAAATATAAGCTAAGTCTATGAAGTAACTTAGATCAAAACTTGTTAGACTTGAGGGCAGTCACCAAATAGCTGTCTATGTTTGAGATCAAATATTAGCTAAGTCTATGAAGTAACTGAGATCAAAATTAATTAGACAACAATCTAGCTACTGCTAAGAATTTATGAAAAGTGGAATTTATTAAAAGTGGAAATCATTTTGAAGTGATCCAAGACTTTCATTGTGATTGAGGCAAGAAGTTTTGTAGGGGTAGTTCAATAACTGAGAAAGCTATTAATTATGAACTGTAGGGGGTTGCTTCCCTGTCAAAGGGCCATCTTTAATAGTGCATAATAGTTATAATTTAAAATTAGTGTATAATTTTAATTATATATTTGATTGTATTAGAATCCACAGGGCGTGGCATACAGGGAGCTTGTTTCATATTGAAACTATGATTTAGAGCAAATTCATTAGCTGCTTTGACACTACATGCCCTCCATAATTTATAGGATGATTGAGGCCCTTTCAATTTCGGTTGATGACTGTCATTGCTCCTCTCACTCCTCTATTTAGGGTTTTCTAGAGGTCAAAAAGAAAACCAAAGTGACAAAATAACAAATTGTTTCCACGTTGAGTCCACATTGACTTCGCTTTCGTCTTGGAATCAACCCTATTTTTAGTGATTCTTCAATTTCATGAGCTTTTTGTAGGGTTTCGTAGGTTTTTGCAATGGCTTTTTAACATTTTTTGGCCACTTTTTAGGGATTTTGATATGATTTTAATGTGCTTAAAATGCAAAAAGGTCATTGCAAATCAGATCAACAATTTTTTTCATGAATTAGGATTTGTTTTAGGGAAAAGATCAGTTAGCTCTAGGATTTAGGATTATCGGGTGTAATCGAGATTTTTTGTAGATTATTGCTTCTCTACATGTAACCATGACATTGATGAGTGGATGATGTCTAATGTTTGTCCACCCATCCATGATTATGTTGCATCTAAGTTACCGATTCGGGTGCGGACGTGTGAATTTTTTTTTTAGGGGATGCGGATGTGTTTGGATGTGTGTGTGTGTATATATATATATATATATGATAGATGCGAAGAAGTGCAAGAAATCTGAAATATACAAAAATAAATCATTTGATAGTATGAATCAGAATAATGATACTTCACCATTGATCAAGATTCAAGATATTTCATATTTGACAGTTCAACAACTTCAACTTAAAACTTCATAGACACAAATATTCAAATTGAAAGAAGTTCAATAACTAATTACTCATGTTCAAGATTCCAATGCAATTTGAACTACAATATCAAAACTTAGTTCATCATTCAATGTTTATCAATCAAAAGTTGAGACTCAAGATTCACTAATCAGATTGAGAATCATAAGGATTTTCAAGAAAATCCACATTCTCATCATCTCTAATTGCTGCAAGTTCAAGCTCATTTGAACCAAGAATGGTTCCACTTGCACTAGATGCACCATGTGTCACGGTATCATCACCATCATCTGTGATTGTAATAAAGATCATGAAGCGTTGCACCCAAGTTTGCACACTCAGGGGCTACATCCCAAAGTTTGGTTGACCCTTCCTTGTATTCATTCTCGTTATGTGACAAAAGACACAAGTTTGTATGAATGTAAACCAAGTCCTCAACTTTCTTTGAGCCCAACTAGTTACGCTTCACTTAATGGATATAGGAGTATGTACTCCAATTCCGTTCAATAGCAGAAGAACTTGCAACTTGGATAATGTTCACAAAATTAAACATACAAATGAAAAACAAATTGAAGAATGTTAAACATTAAATTGTAGAATACAAGTGTTAAACAAAAAACAAAAAAAAACTTACTTGTGAGAGGATCTTGATTGCAAGACCTTGTAGATGCTTGTATGGTTGACCATACATGTACCACCATGTGATAACTCCCATTTTATATTGGTCTTTTATTGCAAATGGAGACATTTTTAGACCCGAAACAAATAAGCCAAATTCTTGCCTCGCCGTGTCGTGCATTTCATCATCTGGGAAGAGTCTTGTAAAAGCTTTGTAGCACCCATTAGCAACTTCTTCATCGGCATATGGTGCAACTCTTCCTGGCATACCAAGTCTTTGCTCACTATAGTACCTCGGAGATAAGGCATATGTGAGCAGTTCCAATGGGGTAGTCATCTTCTCCGAACAATGATGAATGATTGCTTCCACCTTATTGCATAAGGCTTCACATTTTGTGGGGTCATTCTCATGTTTTTGTATGGAAACTTTTACCTTCTCAACCATGGTGTCCATGCCATCATACACATCCCCCAAGCAAGGTGTATCTATATCGGCAAAGCAGAGCATAATCATGATAGGCTCGGTGAAATCCAATACAAACTGCACACGAGCTCACCAACTGTAATCCAAGACCAAAGCCTTGACCTTTTGGGCTCTTTCTGAATTCGAAGCCTTCCATATACCCCACTGGTTAGAAATAACCATTTGGCTTAATGCCGCTTGCACCTTGACAAGTCGTCCCATAACAATAGTATGAGACACAAAACGGGTCTCAGCAACCTAAGCAAGTATCGCAATAAATATTAAGTAAAGACAGTTATATACAATTTGATAATTGAACATGAACATAAAATTTATTCAAATTAAATAAATAAATGAAATTTACTAATTACAATTTGAATTTACCTTCAACAGCTCCAATTTGGAGAATGATCTAAATATGGATTGTGACATGTGGTGGTTCGTCACAAACATTTGTATCTCCTCCCCCTCTTGGTAAATTTGCTTCACCCAATCTATTTGAGTGCCAATTTGTTGCATGATCAAGTTAAGGGAGTGTACAATGCATGGTGTCCAAAAAATATGGTCATATCGACCCTCAATCAAAGCACCTGCACCCCTACAATTTTTGGCATTGTCTGTAACCACCTGGACCACATTCTCACTACCCACCATCTCTATGGCCTCAATGAGAATTCTAGAAATGAACTGTGAATCCTTCACCTGCCCTTCACAATCAACAACTCTCAAAAACATTGACCCTTTGGGGGACATTGCAATCACATTAATCAATGGTCGATTTCTTGTATCTTTCCATCCATCAGACACAATAGTTATACCTGAAGTTTTCCAAGAATTTTTAATTGGTTGAAGAGCTCTCTCTATAGAAGTCCTCTCTTTTTGCTATAGAGTGGTACACACCTTTTCATACCCGGTACTTACGTAATCAGCTGGGGTTTTATTGATGGCTTCCACCATTTCCTTCCAATATGGTGATCTTACCAAGTTGAAAGGAAGACCATGTATAGAGACAACGTGCAATGGCTTCATCAACAAGCTCTCTTGCCTCCATTTTAAATGCGCTGTCCAATGGGCCTCTTTTGCGGGCGGTAATTTCTACTTCTTCCTCTTCCTCTCCTGGTACAGGTACTTGCAAGAATGGATGTTTGGAGGGTACAATTGGTTCAGTGGGTAATTGCATTTTGTTCTTTCCGGATGGAGGTTGATAAATTTTTTTTTTTGATCTTTTAACCAAATTATCAACATCTTTTTGTTCTTTTACAAATGAAGCGATCTGTGCATTAGACATCCCCTTCCCACCTGTGCCTTTGCACATTGCAATACCTTTTCCAACAGGGCCCATAAAATGAAGTTTGACCCGGGAATATGAGCTATTGAATGGTGCCTTTGTTATTTTGACAATAATTACACTTCCAAAGGTATGAGCCACCTCCTGAAACCTGTGATACTCTTGTGGTATGTCTCCATAAAGGAGATCCTACATCAATATTAAAATTATTGGCTCTTTGCCCTCCCACTGAACTTTGACTAACGGTGGTGGCCATTCTTGCACAATACAATCTAATTTCTTGCCATAATAAGAAAATAAATAAATTTAATTGAGAAAAAAACTATGAACATCAAGCATACAAGTGCAACACAATGATACAAAAATACTAAAATAGATAGCTAAACTTGTTTCTTTATACCTTAAAAAAAAAATGAAAAAAACTTGAGAAATTTCTTCCCAAACTTGAAAAAATTCATCAAAACCTCAAAAAATTCATTAAAGGACTCAAGAATGGGATCAAATGCTTACCTTAGATACTGAAAACTCCTCTATGGAAGCTATCTCTCACCCCACGAATGATCCTCTTCGAAAATAATCATCTTAGCTTCAAAATCCAAAATGGAGATCAAATGAGAAGAGAGCCAAGCTGCATACAAAATGAGATGCAAAATGATTAAATGGCCTCTTTTAGGGCCGTTTTAGGGTTTAGGAGAAATAAAAGGATTAAAAAATGTAAAAAACACATGTTTTAATGTGTTTTTAACTTTTAAAGTTGTTTTTTGGCAAAAAAAAACCGCTTGGGCCCATGGATGCACCTAGATGCCTTGTGGATGCCACCTAGAAGCGCATCCTAGGCCCCAGGATGCGTTGAGCGCATCACAACGCATCCGGGGACCCAGGATGCACTTCCGGGTGGCATCCACAGGGCACCTGACTCAGCACCCGCATTCGTTCGCCTTCGCCTCTGCCTCTGCCTCCAGGCTTGGGAGCTACGCATCGGCTTTTGAGTGTTGCATCCATTAGAATATTAATCTTGGAGTAGTTCTTATCCAAGATTGCTATTTGCAATTTTGTCTTTGCTAGTGGCACATATATTGGTCTTGCTTTGATTATTATTGCCACAACCTCCTTGTAATGAGAGTGAGCCACATGGAATGGAATGCCATTAGTAAAGAAGAATTTGTTGATGGTATAATTTGCCTTAACCCCTATTCTACATGTCAAATATCACTACCTCTTTGTTTGCAACATCACTCTACATTTCCTCTTAGTCTTTGTTGTAGCTAGCCCTAAACGAGATGGAAAAGTAGAAATAGAATGAGTTGAAACTCATAGATTTGAGGTAGTCCTAGTACTAGTAGGAGTAGGAGCTCTCAATGGCTAAGTGACAAGTACAATACTTTGGTCATCAACATAACTTCATAATCTATTTATTTCACTTCTTTTTCAAGTGACAATTTCGTACATACTCCTACATTGTAACTTGTGACATAAAGATGTACATTCAGTCTTGTGATGTTGCCTTGAAATTCAAGTTGACAAAAATGATGTCTCCATAGCTAAGTGCCCCTTCTTGTTCTAGGTTTTGCTTGCAATCTAGTTACAAATTGTTTTAAGGATGCCTTCTTATCAAAGGGACCAGCTGCAAAATTCTTAACTAAAATGTGCTTTGCCAATAGTTAGTTGCCTAACCAGGGGCATGGCTTTGAAATGTCCCCTCTTCAAGGGAGATATCATGAAAACACCCCCTAGTACGTGGTGTCTAGTTTAGTTATCTTTTTGTGTGTGCACTTGTTTCATGAAGTTGAAAACTTAGAAGAGCGATTTAACTAAAATTTCCCAATGAGTTGGATACCTAAAAAGGCAACTTAGTGGAGAGGTGGGATGAAAACATGCAAGGGTATAATTGAATTGGTGAATGTATGTTGTACTTTCCATTGAATGGGGTTTATGTGTTTTGTATTATTTCTTCTATTGGGGATGTGGGTGGCACTGTTGGTGTTCCCCTTGTCTCATACATCAAGAGGGAATCTTGTATGTGTTCTAGATTTGAGTGGATATTTAGAGTGGAGTTGATGTTGTAGAGAGGACTTACCTTCTCTCTAAATTGTTAGTGTATGTAGTTTTTGATTGTTGAACCTTTTGCACTTGTTTTATTTTGATTGTGTGCAATTGCAGGAGATGCAATTGATGACGTGTTGCATTTAAATATGCAATTTCACACGCTTATTAGATGTTGTGTCGTGATAGCTTAAAGATTGGCTTCTTCCTACAACTTGTTGGCTTGAGATTTCCATATTGATGCACTAATTGCAAATAGCTTGATGTTAACACTTAAATATGCTTGTTGCTACTTCCTAGAGAGTGGAGAAATGGCTTGTTGATGTGAGTTGTGGTGCTTGGATGTTTTGATTGATTGGTGGATAAATGGTGTACCTAATCTCAATACATGATATTGTGACATTGATCTTTTGCTTGATGCACTTGATAGCCCTCGTTGATGATTCTTGATTGTTGGTGGATAGTGGATGTGTGCCAGTTCGCACTGATTGTGCACCTATTTGATTTGTTTTTGTATTTACATTAATGAGTGCTTGTGACTACTTTAACCAGTAATGTTGTAGCTGATGTTTTTGCTACATATTGTGATGATTCGGATGTGATGACAAACATAGATGATTTTTTAGAGATGATGATGATGTAGAGTTGTCTCTAGATGATTAGTTAGGGACTACTAATATGGGTCACTTGTGAATTGACCTTTATTGATGTAAAAGCCACATTTCAGGATGGCCCTTTTGATAGACATTTGATAACTTCTGATGATGATTGAGATTGTAGTTATATGAGAGATGATGAGAGTGGAGGACTTCTAGCTGTGAGCAATTACCATTGATTGGTCTCATTATTTGTTGATTCCACAAGGTGATAGTAGTTGATAATTGGATGAAATGGTATCTTCATGACTGGTTTCCTCTAGATGATGAGAGACTGTTTGGGTCTCTTGATTGCAGTCATTGGATTTTTGGGATTATTAACATTGATTCTAGATTTTTTTTGAAGTTGGTATGTTTAGTGACAGTATTTGACACATTATGATTTGGGAGTCATTGCATTGTTGATTAGGAGTGCAAGTTCACTGTTTTTGGAGATGGCTCTACATAGCAGTTGAAAGGTCGTTAATTTTGGAGATGGCTTTGCATAGTAGCTGAAATATCATCATTGTTTTGGAGATGGATTTGCATAGAAGCTGAAAATCCATTGCATTTGGAAAGTGACAAAATCTGAGAATGCATCTTCTGTATTGTGGTTGCATCAAATTGAGCAGTGCAATTATTTGAGTTGATGCCCTTAACTTTGTTTGCCAGTAGGTTTAGTGCAATGGCATTTATTATGACTGGTCTTGAGAGATTCTATTTAGATCTTGATAATTTTCCTCTCTGTCACATGGTGGTGAGATAGATCAAATGGAGAGATTGATCCTTTTTGCTGCTTGATTTGAGACTTTGGATCATGGGGGAATTGATCACATGTTTGCATATATTAGGCATGATATTTCTGCAATCCTTGTAAATGACAAGTCGTGCTTTTGGTAATGATTTTGTAGGTCATATTGGCAACATGGCCTTGAAACATTAGAAGAATCTCACTTCCACTTGAACAGCATTTTTCAGAGCATCATGTTTATTAAAGAAGTTGAAAACAATAACCAATTCCCATTCTTGGACATTATTATCATTAAGGATATTGATGGTTCCTTAGTTTGCCGTGTCTTTGGAAAAGCTACACATGTAAATCTTTACCTTTAGGAATTCTTTGATCACCATCCTACCCAAACTGTTATTGTCTTGAACAATTTGGCCATTAGGGCCTTTTGAATTTGTGATGTTGATTATATTGATTTCTCCCACTTGACCAAAGTTTTCAATCTAAATGGGTGCAAACAGTAAACACATTACTAGAGCTTCTAAGGCCAAGTCTCAAAATAATGCAAGACTTAAGAAAGATGAGTCTTTTAATATCCCTATTGCCACTCCTCTTGTACATTGAAGGCATCTCCAATGAGATCTCCAAACCTTGCACTCGTATGAGTACTTACACGGTTCACCTTCTGCCAAAGATTATAGAGACCCCTTCTTAACTCTAGGGCTACAAGTTGAGCACCTATGTAGGATTCCCTCCATTGGGAAGATTGGTCACTCCATCAACACCAAGATCAAGGACCATTGTGCTGACATTAGGCACAACCATAGTGGGAAGTTTCCCTTTGCTAAACACTCTTCTAACACTAAACACCACATTGATGTGGAGGTCACTCAAGTCCTTAGTAAAGAAGATGTCTTTTCAAAAGAAAGCCCAAAGAGACAGTAGAAATAGGCAACTAGTTGATCAACCTTAATCAAGATGACATTTGGGGTTTGAGCTTCTCTCGGCAATTGGTACTAAACTTTTGCAGAATCAATCCCTCCATGCCTGCGTGATTGCTCTTCCCTATGTCAACTCCCTTCTTTCTTATTCATATTTTCTGTTCAAATCTAGTTGTTTTCTTGTTCATCCTTCTCACTCTTCCTTCCCCTTTGTTCTCCTCTTTTCCCTTTTGCTCCCTTATCCTCTTTTTATCTTCACTACTTCTTGCTTCCATATGTTTCTATTCTTTGCCTCTGCTTCATTGTTGACAAATGAGTGTAGGAGATTCAAAAGTCGTAACCAAAAGTTCACTGAATTTTTTTGGCACCCCTATCATTTCAATAAGAAGGTTGTGTCTATAATAAATATAACATCTTAGGCTAATTGCTTTGATCTCCTATCTAGATAAATAATTTTGACAAATTCCCTTGGGGTGTGCTATAGTACCAGGTAGTAATAAATAAGGTTTTGTGGTTCATGTGCCTTGTAAGTCATCTCACTAGTTACTTAGAATAAAGTATTTATCCCACATGCATGGGATAGTTGTAGTTGTCTTTAGCAAGACTACATATAATATATATCATAGTGACTTCCCAAGTGGAAAGCATCTTGAAGATTGTTATTGGAATTTATGGTTCTATTGGAAGGATTGCCCCTTTGAAAGCGACATGACTATTGTATGGTGTTTCCCTACCTGAAGGGTTTGATTATTTCTGAATATATTGCAGCATTTCCATTATCTTGTATTGAGATACTTAACAGATACAATAAGGAGAGATTATTAATATGGAACAAAATCAAACATTTGACAAATTTTTTCCATAATTATATTAGAGGGAGGATGCCAACACATCAACTTGGGGATCTGCAACCAAACTCTTGCTTCAGTATTGGTAAATGGAGATTTCCAAAATATGAATGGTAAAGGAAACCCTCATCTTGGGTAACGGTAGATTAAGATTTTTGAGAGAAACAAGTTAGATCACCGATTCCATTTCAAAATTGCTGAATATGACAAAGATCATAGATTGGAAAATGGAAATGTCCAGATCAACATCTTGGGTGAGATCACGGATTGTCAGAAATATTTCAAAAACACATCTTCCTCCTTTTTTCTTTCATTCTCACTCTTCTACCTACTACTTCTCCTGTCCATATGTTGTTATTCATTGCCTCTCTGAAGTGCAACCTATGATCTCACCTAATATGCTGATCTAGACATGTCTATTCTCCAATCTATAATCTGTCATATTCAGTGTTTTTGAAGTGCAATCTATTATCTAACCTGTTTCTCTCTAAGATCTTGGTCTCACCTAAGATGAGGTTTTCTATATTACTCATAAGCTATATTGCCAATCCTGAAGCAGGCTTTTGATTGCAAGTCCTTAGGTTAATGTGTTGGCATTCTCCCTCTAATATCATCATGGATACAATTTGTTGAATTTTGATCATGTTCCACTTTAATAATCTCTCCTTAATTCTATATGGAAGGAACTTGTCAACACTATTTATTTAGATATGGGATCAAATTGCCAAAGATTTAATATGGACAGCCTTCATAAATAAAAGTTAGGGGTACCTGGCTTTTATGTTGGACTTTTAGTCATGATGTTTGGATCTCCTAAACTCCTTTGTGATTTAGCTTTATAGTGATGTACACAATTTTCTCTGGGCGTTTTTGTATTTAATTGTACTTTTCCTCTCTGATCCCTGAGACGGAGCATACACCTGCTAGATTTGCCTTGGATCACCTTTGGTGTTCCATTATCCTCAGGGTGTCCCGTTTTCAGTTGTCATTAGTTGCAGAGAACAGTTGTTTATTTGCAATTGCATGCCATGTACAAACCTTATAGAAGGTGTTTGACTGTAGCTTAGCTTGCATAAAAGTAAAGCACACCAGTGTCGATTTATTCCTAGAGGTTCTTGAGTATAGTCCATTTTCAGATCTCATGGATATAAGTTTTATCCTACTAAAGTTTTAATTTAATTTTCACTCACTCTAGTTATCAGTGAATAGAAAATCTTTTTTACTTTTTAGCTTTGTGATATATGCTTTTGATCTTTTATCACGTTTTTGTAGTGTTACTCTGTTTTGTTATCTTAAATGTATTTACAAAGAATATCATATTTAACATTTTGTTTCTGTGGGTGTCCAGATTGGGTTTTTTTCTTTTTCATTTATAAATTAAAACTTTGCCCTTAGAACTAAATTTGTGTTTTATTTTCAAAAGGGCTTTAGGAAAGTTGATCCAGATCAGTGGGAATTTGCAAATGAAGATTTTCTTAGGGGTCAAAGAAGTTTGCTGAAAAACATTCACAGGCGGAAGCCCATGCACAGTCATTCTCCACAGCAGCAACAAGTGGGAGATGCTACAAGATATGAACTAGAAGAGGAAATTCATAACCTCAAACGGGAGAAGAATATGCTCATGATCGAACTAGTGAGACTTCGGCAGCAACAGCAAGGTACTGAGATGCAGATGCAGACCTTGGAGGAGCGTTTGCAAGTTATGGAACACAGACAGCATCAGATGATGGCATTTTTGGCTAAAGCTATGCAGAAGCCAGATTTTGTGACACAGCTTGTGCATCAGAGTGAAAACAATAAACTGCTAGAAGCTGCTAACAAGAAAAGAAGATTACCCAAAAATGAGGACCGTGCAGAAGTGGGAGAAAGTGGCATGTCAAACAACCAGATTGTAAGATACCAACCTTCTTCAGGAGATGATAGCAGTCCAATTTCAATTAAGGTCTTAAACACAGAGCCATTCAATAAGATGGAGTCATCCTTAGATTCATTGGAGACTTTTTTGACTGATGTGGGTAGGGCATCTGGTGAAGCAGTGGATAGTGGAAGTCCAGTAGGCCAATCCTCTACAGTATGTCTTACAGAGATACACGACACAGCAGAGATGTTAGATGCATGTATTTCGTCAGGAAATATTCGAGCATCTACTGCATTATCAGGGCAGCATTCCAGTGCTGCTCCGCAGTTGGCAGAATCCACTGATTGTGAAACTCATTGTCAGACGAGTTTGGGTCTGTCTCTTCCTCAGTGTGAAATATCTAGAGGTATGGACACTATTGGTCAAAGTACCCTTCCGCAGTATGAAATTTCGAGAGGTATGGAGACCTTTGGTCAAAGTCCTCTTCCACAGTGTGAAATTTCTAGAGGCACGGAGACTGCTAATCAAGTCAGCAAACATGATGGAGAGGCTTATATGGCACCTAAAACCTGTGGCATAGATGTCAATGCAGATCCAGCAGCCATGGATGTAGGAGATAATGATGGGACTGCCAGTAAAGGTACAGCTAGTGTTAAGGCCCCTTCTAGAGTCAATGATGTATTTTGGGAACAATTCCTTACAGAAAGCCCAGGGTCAGTGGATACAGAAGAGGCCGAGTCAAAGATGCAAGAGAGCAACAAAAAGGGTGTTGATGAAAGACTGCCTGAAAATATTAAGTGTTGGAACAATGAGCAGTCTTTGGACCGGCTAACAGAACGAATGGGAATGCTGGCACCTACGACAAAATCTTGAGATAGATTTTTAGGATGCTAGGGCAGGTTGATGTAATATTGTTAGTTTTACTTGTTCTGGTTGGCAATAAGTATATTTTATGTATTTCCATGTGAATTGCTCTACATGTATAGTCTTTTGAGCCGCTTCTCCAGTGCTGCTGCCAAATTTTTCAATGTATACAGTATAATTATAAATGCACATTCTAAATTCATTTGCCACAGTTTTACTTAGGCACAGGCAATATTTGGACATGGATAGAAGCATGGATTATTCCGATATTGATTTTTTCGTCATCAAACAGAGACAACACTTACTGTGGCATAGATTTTCTTGTAGTCTGTTTTAATTTCTGTACTCATAATTCTTGCCTTTTTTGTATTTTGTTGAATTAGAGTTGCCATGTTTCTTAGATGCTTCTATGTTTTAATACTGTATATGTTTCTTACCTTTTCCAGACAGCTGCATATGTTCTTTGCTGATGACATTCACTGTTTGAAGATTTAAACAGTTTAACTTTTCCAGGGAATAACAACTACAGATTACCATGGCCAGTTAAATGCAGGATGTGGGAAAAACAAAACTTGACTGTACCAATATGGAGTAAGATGCAATTGTGGATAAGACTGGTAAAATCATCTTTAACCACCGGAATCCAACCTGTTAGTAGTTAATTCTTACTGACCCTTCAGCAGAGAAGTATTTTATTAACTATAGGTAAGTAAGCAATATGAATATCATCTTTTGCTACCTTACATATTGATGTTGTTTGCTCTCAAAATCATTCAAAAGTTTAGTTTTTTATTTACATTATTGTGCTAAATAACAATACTATTTGACATTTGTTAACATTGACACCATCTACAAATTACTCTAGAGAACATCTTGAACACTGCTATAATATAACTTTCTGTTGTTCCAGAAACCTGTCTTGAGGTCTTCATTTTTCAGGAAAAATATATAACTTGATTTCTTACTGTTTTGTAAATAAACTTTGATTGCTCACTATTGAGTAAATTAAAATTTTAAATAAACTGTGTTTGCCTTCTTTTTTCTTCCTCGTTATCTATTTTAAAAATCTCCTATCTTCTGTTTCTTTCGGCTTGCTTGGTTACATGAGCAGGGGTTTCCATAGTTAAATGACTAGTAAATTGGACATCATTGATTGGTGGCTTGATTGATGTTTAGGTGACACCCTTACAACAGGCAGGTATTTTGGAATTTTGACATTCTGGTTGGTTCTTTCACCTAAATTTTTTAATTAATGTTGGAATTGCACATTATGCAATTTTCTTTTGACACAACAATTTGTGGATTCCTTCATGTTTTTGAGTTATTGTTGAATTGTGTTTGCGGGAATCTATCTTTCTTGTCTGACAACAAGATTTTCATTCACAAAGCTTTTGTGACAAGCAAGAGCGCAGCAGTAGAATGCAAGAAGCAAATGCCATTTTTAATTCTGAATTTATGAATTTCAAGAAAATTACTAATACTCGTGGCAATTGTATGTTGTCAAACATTAAGAAAAGAAAGAACTGTTACTTTTCAAGTAAATTAGCAGCTCAAAATAGGTTCTTGTTGTGTGGTCTGCTTTGCAAATCAGATTATCTAAATACATTCATAATACCTTCTAGGTAAGGGACTTCGGAGATGATGGTTAAATTATCATCCAGCCTTCCCACTTAATGACATATTTCCTAAAATGATTTCTTATGCTAATTCAGTGGTATAATTTGCTAGGAAATCTTCTCTCATTGGCCTATCTATAGCAATGGCGTGCTGAAAAGAAATGAGTGAATCCATATAAGGCCAAACTTGTCTTGAAATGTTTTCCATCTTACAGTTTTTAGAGCTTCATTAAGCATAGCCTTTGATGTGAAAGTTAATCCCATTTTGGGTAACAAGCTTGACACCCAATTATGAAGCCTGTGTTTTGGCTTCATTGTTCCTGCCCTAATAAAGTTTCTTAGAAGCAGTAAACACAAGATATCCAGCAGAATCGTTAATAGGGCATTTGGCTCCAGAGCTAATTAGATTGCTTCCGGAATCTTAGAGTTTTAAAATATTATTGAGGATGAATCCATATGGAAACTGCTCTTTTTGACATGTTGAATTAGCACCCATGTCCCCATATGCAGGAGAAATGTTCATAAGAGATCAACTCTTGTTCATAAATTGATCCCCTGAGGAGATCTTTTTTTGGGAGACTGGTTTCTAATACTGGTCATTACCATTACAGAAATGCCAGAGCCTATATGGTTCAAAGACTTTATCAACATATGACTCAAAAAAGAAATCTTCATAAAATCTTAATATTATGTTCTTTATTCTTTCTGGCATCCTGATAATGGATCATGTAGTATGATCCGAAACGTTGATGACAAAAAAATTCTACACAATTGAATCCAGAAACTGATACAAAACAAAAATTTCTTTATCACGTTTTATTCAAACATGCCAGATGTGTGATCAAAGCGCTGGCAATCACAAACTTGAAGCCAACTCCTATTCAGATTAGTGAAGATTATTTGTCAGAGTAATAGACCAGTTAAGCTTTGCACAAAGCCAATTGTAACACTTTTAACTTTTTAAGTGCAAAGGTATACTTGACAACCAAGTGATCAGTAGATTTTTCGTCACCTTGGCCAAGGCTGTATCTTGACGGGTCAACCATACCTACCTTCTTTAGTGGATGTTTAGCTAAGATTTTTCTTATGTAGTGCTTTCCAAGCAAAAGCTACAACCTCAAAAGGCAAGCTTTGTTTCACCATAACATGGTTGGGGGATCCTGATATTATGAGGTTTAGCAGACCGCTCAATTTGGTTGAGCAAACCCCAGATTTTTAGCTAGCCCATCTGATATTGTCCTATACCCCAATGACCAATAGTTTTTCTGCCTTGGGAATGTTTCAGCAAGCTTGAGCTATTCCAAACTGCTGTTTTGATTGGCAAGCAGTGATTTTTGAAGGGCCTTGATCCCTTGTACAAAGAGAGAAGGAGAACGCATTAAACCGAGCAAAACAGCTAATAGAAGGTACAGAACAGCAACAAGACAGCAAGAAACAAGGCAAACACACCCAAAGTCCGGGTGGTTTGATAAAAATGTTCCAAGGAGCTTTGATTCAACTTAGAACTAGGGTCCTCCTCCCAAATCTAAACTTCCTAAGGCAAAGAGGAGTCATTGAATCATTATCAGAACCTTCCACCAACTTTGAAGCAATATCCTTCATTGAAATGTCCATAGGGTATTTCCTTTTTATATTTCCTGTCCGGTTGTCTTGAACAAAAAAGGATGACTCTTTAGAAACAGGAATTTGATCCTTCATTTTCCAAAGAAAGTGTTGTTTCTTACTTTTCAAGCAAATATTGGAGGCGATGACTTACTTTATCACAAGAATGACAAAAAATCAGAGTCTTCATACTCAATCTCCTGCACCCACATCCTAAATTTGAAGGCAATGGAAATTTGGGTAAGGAGCTCCTGGTTATTCTCCATATGAACATAAAATCATTGCTAACATCAAACGCTTCATGTACTTGGTGATATTTATCCGTACCATAATTACCACAAAATCTATCAACAAGGGAGCTCCTCAATGAAGTTATCAATTCAGTCAAAAGAGAATCAGGAATAATGAATTCAACCTGCCGGCCCTCCATAATCTTTGAAGGCTACTGAAATTAGAACAGCTAGCCTATCCCAAATAAACCTTACAGTAGTAGAGCCGTCTCACTAGCAGTGAGGGTTGGGGAGGCCTTAAGGCACAAGGTTTAGATTCGAGTTGAGGGGGAAAAAAATCGATTTTTCGGCAAGGGGAAAAAATTCAAGAAAAAAGGACATTTAATTTACTTACCTTATATTAAATAAAAAATAAAATAAAACAATATTATATCAAATATTGTATATTTGTTAAATTTAATTTAAGTATGCTAATTTTTAATATAGTTGTTAAGTTTAGTTTAAATTTTTTAATTTTTTATATAAATAGTTTTAAATCTAAATTGTATATTTAAAAATATGACAAATTAATTTATTAAATGTCAATGTTAAAAAGTAAAACCTATGAAAAATGATAAGAATAAAATAAAATTTAATTACAGTGAATTTTTTAATTGCAATTTTATTTAACTATAATACTTGACCATTAAATTTTATAGATTAAAAACCTTGAAAAAATAAATTTAATAAAAATTTAATACAAATATAATGATATTTGACATTATAAACATATTAAAAATTTTAAGTACCTTGATTAAAAAAAAACATAGGAATGAAATAAATAACTGAAAAAAAACACATAAAAAATTCGCGACCTGCTTGGAGACGGCACTCAGCTACGACTCGATCTTCTTTCGTCGAAATCTTGAGACTCGATTCTGAAACGTGCTCTTTTTACTTTCGATTCGAAAATTTTAACGCTCCAAAAATATTCTCGCTATTCATATGGAACGATTTAAAAAACACCGCGATTTGGAACAAAGCCCTTCACACCTGTTTTTCATTTGCTGTGTAGTGTTCTACCTGGAATTAAATCGAAAAAAAATGCTTCCCGAAAATATATTTAAATAAAAAAACATATCCAACTTTTTTCGGACTAATCCCAAGTCAAATTTTATATAAAATTTTGAAGTTGGTCAAAATTATTTCTTGTTTCTGGATTTGGTTGTGTCTGAATTTGGTTTTTGGATTTGATTGTCTCAATTTTTGAAAGGACTTTTGGGTTAAGGAGTTTGAATTTCATGCTTAAAATTCGGTTAACTCTGTGACTTACTTCAATCCCTTAGTGGAAGGGACTGACAACAAGAACTTTCTCCGAAATATAAGGAGAAGAAGCAACATTGTCAGGATCATCAAGGTACACATTCAACTCATCTCTCTGTGTAGAAGAGAAAACAACCCCAGAAACATCCTCATCACCATTCTGCAAAATATTAGGGGCATAAGGAGGAGAGCAAACGGCATCATCCTGAACAATCTTAGACAGAGACCCATTCCCTTCCAAAGCAGAAGGGAAGGTTAAGGCATATCCACAGGAGCACGATTCATTTTGGAGGTCCTTACACACAAGGATGGTGAGAAAAATCCTTGTTTTTAGTTCCAAAAACTTACCTCCTTCCGAGGAATCCTTGTAATTTTCAAACGAGCATCTATTAAGATGTCCAAAAGGAGCTCATCTTCCTCATCAGGAAGATCCTCGGTAACATCAACCCATCAGAAGGGGAAAAACTTACCTCCTTCCGAGGAATCCTTGTACAAACGAGCATCTATTAAGATGTCCAAAAGGAGCTCATAACATCAACCCATCAAAAGGGGAAAAACCAGGATCAGACAAGAGAGAAGACAGTTCTTCTCCTCCAAAAGCAAAGAATTGTCATCCTCCTTGCTCCAAGAATACACCCATGGTTATGCAGAGACAGGCTCCACTGACACTCACAACAGCAGAGACACCCGCATCAGAACTTTTGTAAATCTCTGCACCAAAGCCCTCAACAACCAAGGCAGAAGTTAGGGCAACCACACTGTCTACAGTGCTGCACACCCTAGGTGTTGACATAGGTCATCAATAACGCTGGCAGCACCACTCAATGAGCGTTGGCAATCGGGACCCCCTGCAGCAATGCTGCTCCCATGCACTCCACCAGTTGGAGGGGAGCCCACAACAGCGCTAGAGAAAGGGTCTCCAGCATACAGGTCACTAACACCACCTCCCTTCGCCTGTGCTTGCGTTAACACCATTACAGATCATGAATATTTTTGACCTGGTCTGATTTCTTAAGAACTTGAATATTCACAATTCCAAACTGCCGTTAGCAGGGTGACAAAATAATCCTCTACTCTATACCCCATATATTTGTTAATACTTCAATTCTCTTTGGCTGCCTCCAGTTCTCCAATCAAACTTGGGGATGATGTACATTCTAGGATCCATACCAAAATTTGGCCTTCCTTCCATTTTGAATTTTCTAGGAAAAATTACCAGCAACAATGGATCTGCAATGTAATAAAATATTTTTGAGGTGATTTTGTAATGAAAGTGCGGTTTGGATCATCAAAGTAAAAGTTTTCGTAGCAGCTGTCGCATTTGGCTTTTGAGTTGTACGTACTCAATACTAGCTTTGCACCAAAGCCCTGTTTTGTTTTTCTATAGCCCTTAAGCATATTACCATCCTTCTTTTCTGAGCAAGAATGTCCCAAGCATTGGTGGGGATTTTCTTCTTATTCATTCCTTCCACCAAAAATTTGTTCATGATTTTGTCCAAATCATCAATTACTCTGACAAGCATTCTAAATGGGGACATGAGGTAGACAAGGAGGGCTGTCAAAATGTAAAATAAAATAGTTCTGTTAAGTGATAGCCATCTATAATTCTGTAAGAGGGGAGCCTTGACAAAAATGAGTAAACCAAACTCTTTGTTAGTAAAATACGAAGTGGAGGTCTCGATTGTTTCGAGTCTGGGAAATAAAAAGAAAATTAGATTAGTGTGGTAGGTAACATACGCATCAATATAAATAAACCAAAATTTATTGATCTTTATATACCACCTACAAAGCCAATCCGCTCAGATATTTACATTATATATATTTTTATATAATGTAGATCATATACTGCAAGCATAGGTATAGACATCATCTATGCTTTGGTAACGTTTCTTTATATTGCATTCATTATGTTCTCTCTGGATTGCTCTGTACTCTATTTTGCTTCCTAGATTTTCATATTTCTCGTCCTCCTTGTTCTTCTCTTTCCTTTTAGTGAGTTAAGGTTATATCCTTCTATTAGTGGAGGAAGATGTCCTATATGTCCTCGTGCCTTATCGCCCTCCAAGTGGTACCAGTACCACATAAGACGTTTTTGCAGTAACCTCACAATGATTGTAATTACATTTGTCTTGTTTCTGATAACTTGCCTATTAAAATGCTTCTGGGACCAAGACATTTTCACGTAGGCAAAAGATGTTTTGTCATCGTAAAGTGATGATGTTTTGTCATAGTAAAGTGATGCAGCTTTCTGGATTTGATTGTGTGCAGTATTTTTGCATCAACGTTTAGAATCACACTTCGTGATCTATCATCAGGATGAGAGCTAGAGGAGAGGAAAAACGAGCTAATGCAGATCAGATCAAGAATAAATAAGATGCCAAAAAGTGAGTAAGAACAAGAGGGCTCAAAGACCAAGAAAGAAACAGCTCATTTTTTCTCTCCTCTAGCTCTCATCCCAATGATAGATTACGAAGTGTGATTCGAAACGTTGATGCAAAAAGACTGCACACAATCAAATCCAGAAAGCTGCATCACTTTACTATAATGGATTGTAGAAATCTTTTCACAATAATGTTGTCATCCGAAAATACCAAAATTTTTCTCAAAATCTTTTGGACAAGAGAGCAAATGTTTAGGATATTTTGGTTTGATCATATGCATTCTGCCAAGTTAGTACTACATGCTGAATTTGTTGTGTCTGGATTGAGATATCATTATAAGGTTTTTATACTGTGACTAAGGTAGTTGACCTGTTTATGTAGGTTATAGCCAATTGATGTCTTGAAGAAGCTGTAATATTCACCAGTAACTCTAATTCCATCATTTGTGCTCTGGACTTCATCCTTTGCTTAATCTTTTGACTATTTTGGGAACAAATACTCGTTCATGATTGTGACCTTGTGACCCATATAAATTAATAAAAATGTGGCTCATGATATTTGTAGAATATGGGACTTTGTTGGTCTATTTGGCTCATTTATTGTATTATGAGCTATACGACCAATTAATGCAATGTGAATATGACGTGGAAATAATTTTACAAGTATCTTCTAGCTCTTCCTAATTTGCCTTTCTAAATTTTTGTGGCTGCATGTGGGTCGACTTTTATTTCTCATACTCGAATTATTTGTTTCTTGTTTCCATCCGCTCATCTGATCTGGCAAAAGTTTTACTACTTCCAATTGGGTTGTCATGTTTATAGAGGAATCTAATTGGATTTGGGCTGATATTGCTATATTAGTTTTACCATTTTGTCCATACATTCCTCTAATGTGATATTTTTATGCATCGTTAATGCCTGGCATTGTTAGTAAATGCATCTCCTAACTCCATTTTCTGAATAGATGATATCCGGGTAAAATCATTTGATGAGGCCTTATAGGGACTTAATAACCATTGTAGCTACTTGTTTTGTCTAGCCAAATACTCTGTTATCTTGTTTACGGGGTCACTTCTTGGCTGTTTGGATGGAGTGATCAACTACGTAGGTTCTTCTTTTGTTTCTTTTTCCTAATTCCTCTTTGCCTACTTTTGCCTTTTTCCCACTCTTCTTCCTTATCTGCCCCTATTCTTATTTGAAGATTGACCTGTCTTTGTTTTGATGGAGGTCAGCAATTGTTTGGATTGTTATTGTTTCTTTTTCTCATTGTCGTTTTGTTGGTGCATTTCTGCTTGTTTTGATTGCTAAGGCGAATCATGTTCAATCGTGGGTCATTGCATATGTGGTGGAGATGATGGTAGGGTGGTATCCTCAGGCTTCTATTCAAGGGTTTGTTGACTTTGGATATCTATGATTTAATTTTTTTTTTTTTAATTAACCGAATTAAGGTTCTTGTTTTGCTTGTTGCTTTTGTTTCTACTTTCGAGGTTTCATTGAAGGTTCTTCCTTTTTTGAAGGACCGCATAGTGAACAACTTCTTGTGTCTTTTTCACTTTTGTCTCTTGGTCTGTTTTGTTGTTCGCTTGTTGCCTTCTCCTATTTTAAAACTCATTTGGAGAAGTGTTTTTGCAATCTCTTCTACTAGAGTTTTTGTTGGATGATATTCTTAAATAGCAAGGGTTACTTCCCTTTTCTACTTCTTATTCTTGTCCTTTGGGATTGCTTTTCTTTTCTAGGACCATTTTTTTTTTTCATAGTGGAGTGCTAGGTAGAGCTTTAACCACTTAGATTTCCATTTGCTTTGCTCAATGTTGATCATGTCGGTGGTGGTTGTGAACATCTTCAACTAGTAGTATGATAGGGTCTTGTGTAGCTTTTCTTCTTTTACAAGCTTATTTCATTTTATCACTATTTTTCGTCACACCCTTTTGAATAATTTGAGGATCTTTAGAGTGGGAGTTGAGTAGTTGGATCCTTAGCGGGGGAGCTGAGGAGTTGGGTTGTAATTCTAACTTATTAGATACCTTGTATGAGAGTGACAATATAATGAAGTTATTTTACAACTTCCAAATGGATATTTCCTCTTGACCATGAAAACTGCCTCTTTACCTAGCTTTCTAGCAACATGGCTCAATTGTTCCTTGTCGCACATCCATCTCTTGGAATTTGTCAAAATAATGATGACTCATACATATTGATAACCAATGGTGTTAAGGAAATTGCCCATATGTTTCGTTATTTGCTTTATGGTAGAAATGACAAACTATTAATGAGTCATGCTTGAATTTTCTTAGTTGCTACCTTAGAGTATCACAAAGACATTTTTTTTTGGTTATTGGTATAAATTCTATATGACCATAATTATTTAATAAAAATGTGCAAATGTCAACATAATGGAATTGGAGTATGCCTTCACAAAGAGAAGTTGAATAAAAGAGTAAAAACACAAGTTAGGTAGAGGGTTTTTATACACTTGGGGAGATGGTAGATTTGGTAAGTCTAACTAATATGGATTGACTACCAAGCGGTCTAAAAACAGTAAATTTTAGGATGTTGATATCTTCCATCCACTAATTAAAATCACTCTATTAACATACGTAAGCTTAACAAAAATATAAGAAAAAATTAAAAAGAGGGAAAATAAATAATCCACTGGAAAAATAAATCTACTAACAACAACCTCAAATATAGCTTAGGTGGGTGTTTTTTTTTTCCAGCACTTGCAACTTGATAAGGTACCTATATACAAGTTATTTATCTCGCCCCATCACTCGAAGACAAGAATCCCCTTTCAAAATGAAGTATTCCCCCATAATCGAGAGAGAGGAACAAAAGGACTAAGAAGCCCCTTGACATGGACAACTTTTGCATTCCTACGCTAAAGCTCCCAAAAAAAGGAGCTTGCTTCCAGTGAAGGGTTTTGTGAAGATGTTTGTGATCTGCTTATATGTAGGAGAGTATTGAAGATAAATGATATGCTCATAAATCAACTTCATGGTGTAATGCATATATATCTCAATGTGTTTTGTCCTTTGGTGATGGATTGGATTCTTTGAAATTTGAATTGTACCTTAGTTATCACAAAGGATGTCTATGGGCTTTCAAAATGGAATAACAAACTCAGTGAAAATATTTTTCGAAGCCAAATGACCTCATATTAGCATTAGTTTTTCCTAGATTCTTGGCCTTTGTACATGAAAGAGCAAAAGTAGACAATGTCTCGCTTGACCAATTAATTGGACCACAACCCAACAAGAAGCAATACTTTGAAGACGACATGTGACTTTGAGAATTTCATAGCTAATCTAAATTTACACGCTCCACCAAGTTAAAATCCATGCCCATTGCATATTGAATCCCATAATTGTGAGTACCCTAAATATAGGGGAGAATCCACTTAATTACTTTCTACTGCATCTCATGTAGCTCCTACATGAATTGAGACAACATGCCAGTAACATATGAAATGAATCAAGACAAAATGCATGCAACCTATGAAATATTGGGTCTTAGTTGAGTAAAGTAAATGAGATTCCAACAAGTTTGCAATCTTAGTCTCAAGTTTGATTTCTAAAAAAGATAGTGCAAACTTATAATCAACAATGCGAAACTTGTTATGGGTTAAGGCCCTTCCCATTCTTATCTAATCAAAACCATGCAAAACTTGGAAAATAGATTAAGTGCTCATGATGTGCAATAAAGATAATAGAAGTAGTAGAAGAAGATTGCAGGATCTCAATCCCTAATAAGTAGCGCATGAGGTCTAATTTTGATATACACTAATATAGAGGGAAATTTTGACTACTTGAATGGTGGATGAGTGATTCCTTGTGATTAACAAGTCATCGACATACAAAACCAAAAAATTGAGACTATCAACTTATTGTAGAATGTAAATTTTTGGATTAGAATGGTATTGAGTGAACCCAACTATTGGAAAGGAGTCCATCTTTAAGGCCACAAAGAGATTTTCAAATATAGAAAACAAGTGAGGTATCCTGTAGAAATCCTTGTGGTTGCTTCATGAACATCTCTTCTTGAATATCACCATGATTAAAATGCAATCTTCACATGATGAACTTCTCATTAGTGAAGCACTACAACAAGAAGGATGAGTAAGATGGAATTCATTTTCGCAACTAGCCCAAAAGTCATAGAGCAGTCAATTCTAGGAACCAAGATCATTCTTTGGCAACCAAGCAAAGCCTTTGTCAATCGACATATCTATAGAAAATTTTGTTTGATAGATTCACTTGCACCAAATGCGTTTTCTTCCCTTAGGAAGGGGGGTAGATCCCATATATAATCCATCTCCAAGGAATTGAACTCTTCTTGCATAACAACATATTGCTCGGAGATATTCAATACTTCTAAAGGAATATTGTTTAGAAGCTATAGCAATGAAGATATGAGGAGCATGTTGAAGTATACCTTGTTCTTTTGGTGTTTATAGGATCCCAAACCCAATCACTTGTTGACTGTAATGTTTGACAAGCCCCAAAAGGCCTTGAGGCTAGAGGGTGGAGAATCTAGCAAACCTTTGCGTGATGATTAGGAGTAGAAGGATGTGGATCCTCATCGTTGTCACCATTTGAAGTTGAGGAAGTAGGCTCCTCATAAGGTTCAGGAGGATCCTAATTGTTGTCACCATTTGAAGTTGAGGAAGTAGGCTCCTCATAAGGTTCAGGAGGATCCTCATCATTGTCACCATTTGAAGTTGAGGAAGTAGGCTCCTCATAAGGTTCAGGAGGATCGAGATTATTTGAAGAACTATCATGATGTCATATTGTCTTTAAAGTGATGATTGATGGAGAAATGGTCAGAGAAGAGTTGGCAGGACTCCTCAAAACAAACATTCCTCTTAGTGAACAACTTATGAGCAATAGGATAAATGAGCTTATAGCCCTTCACATTATACGCATACTCAACAAATATACATGGTTTGATTTGCGGATCTATAGCTTTTTAGTTTTTTTGTTGGAACATGGCCCCATGTAGGGGAGTCAAACACAAATGTTTCAATAAGGGTTTATCACTAGTCCAAGCTTGGAAGGAGTTTTCCCTTCATAACTTGATAAGATTCACTACTTTGAATATAATACATAGTTGATGGCTTTCACCTATTATGGTAGTACATGTGATTGAAAATATGCAATATAAATAGCCATCTCTTGCAAGGATTGATTCTTTCATTCTACATCTTTTTGTTGAGAATTATATGTTGTAATTCAATGTCTTCAAAAGAACAAAATTACTCAAACATGTGGTTGACATATTCTCCTCCATTATTTGTATGAAGAATCTTGATAAATTTTCTTTTTGTTTCTTTGCAAATTCTTTATAGCAAAAAAATGAATAAAAAACTATATAATTTTATTTGATAAAATATACAAAGTTGTACCTATAAAAATCATCAATAAAGGTCAAAACATATTTACTCTGAAAGATAGATGTGGAAATAGACCAACCAAATAATTATTTTCTATAACTAGACATAGCAAGGGTCTCCAAGATTTTCTCTTGACAAACTTCTCTAGATTTTTCTTAAGAATTCATCCCAACAAACACCATTAGAAAACTAAACTATTGGCAAGCTTGAAACCTTGCCAAATTGACAGAGCTAATTCAATTAGTAGTAATGTTGATGACATGAATTGGTCACTTCATCTAAATGCATGCCTACACATATAAATCACTTGTAATTTGTAAATACAAATAAACCAAAAAAATGATTTATATTTTTTCATAAATAATAATGAAACACACACACAATATTGCTACCATAATACATTATTTAAAAAAATAAAAAGATTTATTTAAGCAATTTTTTCTCTAAATATAAATATAAACATTTGTATGCGAGAAAATATGTCACACACACACACACACACACACACACACATGCATATACATACACACACACCATACACATACATATAATGCAATAAATAAATATTCTTTAAACATGAAAGAGAACTATTATATACATATATATGATATCATATAGATCTATATAAAAGAATATATTATACATATAAAGGTTGAAATTTTATTCTCCATTATTAGTTATCATATTTTTACATTTCATCAACTAATTGTAATCTCATTTGATTACTTGTGTTCAACTATTGGATCTAAAACCCAGTAGTGGAAGTCTTTTAGTCACCTGGTTGTTTGGTTTTCCCAATTTCCTATGTTTTGACAACATTTTGGTTGTGGGTTCTAGGTCCATTCAAAATTTGTAAACCACAGTGCTCATCGCTTCTCTCCAAAATATCCTTGTAACACCCTTCTAAATCATTAATGCCGTAACACAATCAATGATAGACCCGTTTCTTCTTTTAGCAATACCATTCTACCATGATTTTCTTGGAGCTAACATCTGTCTTTTGATTCCCTGTTCCTCACAATATGAGAAAAACTCATGTGAAGTAAACTCACCTCCTTTGTTAGATCTAATACATTTTAGGGTCTTATCGATCTCCTTCTCCACTCTAGCTTTGTATATCTTAAACATGTGAAAAGATTCAAATTTATCCTTTAGAAACACAACCCACATCATTCTAGAATAATCATCAACAAGCAACATGAAATATATATAACCATTGTAACTTCGAGATCTCATTGGACCACACATATTGGTATAAACCATATCTAAAATGCTTTCAGAAGAATATTTTTTACTGATGAAACTAGAACTAGTTAACTTCCCAAGTTGACACTATTTACACATTACATTGTCTAGTTTCACTAGGTTAGGCAAACCTCTCACTATCTTCATCTTACTTACATTGATCAAGTTATCAAAATTTACATGACAAAACCTCTTATGCCATAGCCAACAATCTTTTACCCTATCAATCAAACAACTCTTATTACCTTTAGTTTGTTCACCAGTAGCAATCAATTCTCCCCATTTCCCAATTATCCTGCATATACTTTCATTGAACTCCAATCTATATCCTTTTTTATTCAACTGAGAAACACTTAAAAATTTGTATTTTAGACCATCAACCTGTAAACGTCATCACAATTTGTTTTTTCATTCAAGGCAATAGATCCTTTACCTTTTACCAAGTAGGGAGCATCATTCCCAAATTTCACTGAGCCACCATCACTTTCTTCCATCTTGATGAATTTATTCTATCACCAATCATATGATGAGTGTACCCACTGTTAATAATCTAGTCACCACTGCGATTCATGTTAGAAACTAAAGCTTTATCACCTTCTTCTGAGGGTTCTTCCTTTACTGCAACAAACACAATTTCTTCTTCATCTTTTCCATCATATTCCTCATTAGTAAAACCTTCCTCAGATAGATAGCATGCTTTCTTGTTCTTATCATTGAATCTACTTGGCTTCTCCTTCCTATCATTTTTAGGGCATCTAGAGGCAATATGTCCAATCTTATTGCATCCAAAGCATTTCAAAGGCAACTTACCCTTATATTTACCTTTTCCTCTAGGTGACCTTTTATCAAATAAATCTTCCAATTCCTCCTATTCTCTTTCTTCAGACATGAAAGATTCATAATCATTAGAGTAATATACTAAAGAAATATTAGATATCTCCTTTCCTTTCCTATATGGAGCAAGAGTCAATGATGACTCGAAAGAAGCTTCAACTTTTGGCATACTAGTATCATAATTGCTTAACTCAAATGCATTTAATTTCCCTATTAATTTATCAAGAGTAATAGTAAAAGTTCCTAGAGATCCGAGCTCTTGTATAGCTGAAACCCTAATAGCATACTGAGGAAATAAAGTTCTCAACACTTTTCTTACCATATCCTCCCCAAAAAGATTACCACTAGTACCTCAAATAGTAGCAACAACTTCTTTTATTCTCTGACTATATTGATTAAATCTTTTGCCTCTTAATCTCCACGGTCCATTCTTTCTCATTTCTTATAAAAGGAGAGCTCTCTGCTCATTCTTAAACCCCCAACTTTTTATGCTAAATTTATGCTGCATGATTTCTTGGAGACTTTAGAGCTTTTGAAGACTTTGGAACCTTTTGGAGATCTTTCTACATTTAGCTTTCATTCTTCCATTCTTAGCTTAGCTTCATGTTTATGCTTTCTTAGATTAGTTTCCTTTCAAGCTCTAGCTTAGATCTCACATAGTCTAAATAGTAAGGATTTGTAATACTTCTATCTTTCATTTTTATAGCTTAGCTTGCAATTCCATTTCTAGCATAGTTGCATTGCATTTGCATTTCCATTTGATTCTTAGGGATATTGGCATTCTTGCCCTTGTCTTCATTTGAATTTTCCATTGCATGGTTTACTAGCAAGGTTATTGGCTTAATAGCTCTAGCTGAGAGCATTCTTAACACCCTTGCACTCCATGCCTAGGGAGCTCTAAATCGATTTCTCAAGGTTTCCAATCCATGGATTCTCTTGGAAGCAATGATTTATAGAAGTGCACATCTTAGTGTGTGCAAGCACTACCTTTGCTTGATCAGGTCTTTTTACCCAAAATTTCCCATCTTTCAATTCTGGCCTCTGCAAATGTCTAATTCCTACTGCATCTTGTTTTGCTTGTGAAGTTGATCCACAGATTTTTATGCTTTGTGCTTTGAACCCCATGTTCTTCAATGTGTTCTCAAGCCCTCGTTCAGATCGCATCACTTAATTCGCAAAGCCCTCAAAGATATTCAAGTTTGAATGGTTGCAGGAAATGCTGAGGTCGCAGGGTTCCAAAAAATGTTCAGTGTCAAAAACTCTCTGTGTTTTCAACCTCCGATATGAAAACCCTCTATGTTTTCAACCTCTCATCTTCGCGCTTCTTCCTCTGGCGTCGACATTTTTCTAAGTGCGCTGTTGCGACCAGGTGGGTCCTAGTTGATGTTTTCGAAGAGCTGCCATCGTTTGTCGCATGATTGCATAGCCCTTTTTTAGGCTATGCGATCATGCGACTAGCCGTTAAATGCACTGCTGCGACCAGTGGATGGTGGGCCTGAAACTTGCGAGTGGTGATATATGAGATCTAACGGTGGTCGCATGATCTCATGGGATCTTCCGATCCCATGCGATCATGCGACAATTGTCCAATGGGTGTCTCAGTGGCTCGTGGGTTCGACGTGTCAGGGAATCCGGTAGGGAGAATCATGCGACCATGCGACAGGCTTTCACCGGTCAACGAAAGTCTTCAAGCCTTTGGCAGGGCTTCAGGTGGTGACGTGTCCATTTTGTAGTGGGCCGAAGGTATAACATGGGCCCCCGTAGATTCAAGATCTACGGTGGTCGCATGTTCGCATGGGATCTTCCGATCCCATGCGATCATATGACCGCCGTTAGATCCTCCTTATGCTTCTAGGCGGTGTTGTTGTGGGTCTGGCCGATGTGGTCGGCTCTTGTTGGGCCACGTGGTAAAGGTTGGACTGAGGTGGTAGATCTTGTGGGCCAGGCATCTTGTGTGGCAAAGAGTGGCCGATCTTAGTGGCTGGTCGTATGATCGCATGTGGCCTTTTGGGCTCATGCGATCATGCGACCAACGCTTTTTGGAAGTAGTTTGAACTTTTGATGGGCCCGAGGTGTCTTGCGTGGCAAGATGGCAAATTCAATGAGGCTTGTCGCATGATCACATGAAGGCTTTTGAGCTCATGCGATCATGTGACCAATGATATTTTCAAAGCGGTGCGACTAGTTTTGGCAGGTTTTCTTCTGCATTGATGTTTACAAGTGCGGGTAGCTGGAGATTTATGATTTTGGGGGCAGTTGCAGCTGAAGAATTTGCAAAGATTTAGACAGCCGTCTTTTGGTCCTTTCCAGTATCTAATCAGATTGTGAGCTTTGATGGCTCAGTGGACTTATAGGGAGGTAGATGGATCATGGCGGCCTGATTTTTATAGACTCAGTAAAGGGATGGGCACGCAACTGAATATCTGATTGGCATAGATATTTTCAAGATGCATTTATGATCATAAGTGACTGGTTTAGGGTTGGATTATTTTATGCAGATTTATGTAACCCTGGTTAGATTTTTGACTCCTGTGCGTGCAGTGAGTGTTGTATATATTCTTTTTTGGAGATTTTGAAGCTCATAATTCACATTTTGTAAAAAAGAAAGACTCTTTCTTGGGAAGCTATCCATGGCATTTCTTCTTGCCCCTTGGTTTCCCACATTTTGTAATTCCCATTGATAGATAAAAACATTGCAGAGGTATTTTGTGACAGTTCTTCATGTCCTTATGCTTCCTTGTCTTTGTTTATCTCTTATTGGATTGAAGTCTATGAATGCTGTTAATGGAAACTGGGGTTCCTAGTCCCTCTTACCTTCTGCATTTTGTGTGTTACTGTATCTGATCTGATTTAGATGTTTTGTGGGTATGCTACAGCCCGTAGCAGTCTTGTCTCATTCCTACATCTAGTTGCAGAGGAGGATGTTTGTTTGCAGGTCATAGGTTGATTCTTTTGTTCAAGCCTTCCTATGAAATATTTATGCAAGCCTATCTAGTGAGTGGTGACTTATTAAACCTAATTCTTCCATTGATCTCATTCCTCCATACTGAGATCCAAACCCTAATTTTGGTGCATCACCTAGTAGGTAGTTTGCTTTCATGTTATTTCCATTTCATGCACTCCTTCTATCCCTTTCCCTCAAAAGATTTAATTTCCTATTTAAGAGCGAACTAAGGTGATAATCCAAGAGGAACCAGCCTAGAACCTGGAGGTCTCATCTCGGTTAGCAAAGGTCCCACAACCTGGAGATGATTCCCAAGTTATATTGAGTTATCAAGACCAAGAGAGCTTGAAACCAGAGGTGCAAACTCAGTGTATAACAGGTCTACCGAAGCACACAATCTCTTCTTAATGAACTTAACTCTGCCCTGGCTTGATCACAACTCCCACTTTACAACTGTGCTTTCCCAACACATGATCAACACACATAACTTTCAACTTCATCTATTATACACTGAACTATTAAGTCCACCGCCTTAATCAAGCCCTAAATTCAAAATAGATTTGAATTTTAAATATCCCTCTCAGATGCAACGTGCCACAAAACAAAATTCAATGTACAAAATAATTTTTAAAGACCACATCAACCAATACAATGATTTACATAGAATTTTGTGTCAAGGGGTGAAATACATTTTGACCAAATATATGCTTCCTCTAGAATCTTCTCCACACGCTATCATCAAACAATGTGATGCCATATCATCACCCCCAATCATGAAGACACAACACCAGATCATGAATGAGTCAACCCATTCCACCACAATCTCAACACTGATCACCAGTCAAATATTTATCAACTGTCACTCAAGAACACAAACACTTAAACCTGTTAACAATTCCATCTTTTCTCACTGATCACCTATCCTACATACCAATTACACAAATTAGTTACGGTTGCAACCATAGCTTCTACATACTACCAACAACATTATCCTGTGATCATGCCACATAACTCATAAAAGATTTGAAAAACTAATCAAACCACCTATCACCCGTCACTAACTGTTCTAGCTATTGCATTGTTAACCTTCATCCAATCATAAACTTTCTTACCGGTCGACATCAACAGTAGCGGTCATGCATTTGACATTGAGAGACACCTGAAGTGTCTCATATGGATCTCTACAACTGAAACTCATTGCAACACCTTGATCATCATACTTATACTTAACAACATACTAGGAACACTAGGTCAATACTTGACATCAATGACAACCTAATAACTGATCATCATGCAATCAAATATGTACCATGATAACACCAGAAATCACTTACCATTACTGCATCAATTATGCCAATAATTATGTCATGTGAAATTTGATATCATTGTGGCTATAAGTTTGACTTCTTCTATTAGAGATATTCATAGAGTGATAAAGCATGCTAACACTATTTGTAGAGAATGTCAGTTGGGTAAGCAAACAAGAGTTACTTTTCATTCTAAATCTGAAAACTCTAACGGGTTGCTAGATTTTGTTCATACTGATCTATGTGGTCTTGCAAGGACAAGGAGTCAACAAGGTGATATGTACTTTATGCTACTCATTGATGATTATTCTAGGATGGTATGGATGACTTTCTTAAAGGATAAATATGAATCTTTTCATAAATTTAAGATATATAAGACCATGGTCAAGACTGTGTTAGGACTAAAGCTAAAGTGTTAGATCAGATAGAGGAGGTAAGTTCACATCAGGAGAGTTCAGTTCATTTTGTGAGAAGCATGGAATAATAAGACATTTTTTTTCCTAAGGATTGCACAATAGAATGGTGTGGTAGAGTGGAAGAACAAGTCCATTTTAGACACTACTGTAATACCCCAAAAATGGGCTTCAGTACCATTGACCTCCTACATCCACAAATCGATTGAAATCGACCCTAAAGTCCTAACCTAAGGCACATCTAAAAATCAAATTATCAAAACCTTAATCGATCTTATTTCATTTCTGCATTGGGGAATATTCCTAAATATTCCTAATTTATTCTAATTATCTCTAATTAAATATTATTTGGTGATAAATGATATTATTTTATTTATCCAAAGTCAATTAATTGAATACGTTAAATATTTAATTAATTAAACTTTATTCAACCACTTAATTATTTTAATTAGATTTATTCTTAATTAATATTGTTTATTTGATAAATAAATCACAATTTCTAAAAATAATCAATTGAATATTTATTTAATTGATTAAAATCAAATTGTCCAATTTAATGATTTAATTTTGGATAAAGTTTGATTTAAATAATTGATTTAATTAGTTATTTAATTGATTAAATCATTTAAGTTGAGAATAAAGCACATGAAAATTAAATAAATCAATAAGTATCTATGCAAAAATCAGAAGATTAGTTAAACTCAAAATCAACTATTGAATTCATTTGTTAACTTTCTAAACTCAACATGTGATCATGAGTTAGAAAGCAGATGAGAGTGATCTCAACTTCCAATTATGAGTTAAAAAGATGATTTGCATGATTTTACTAGGTAACTATTTCTAATTTCTTGATAACTCACCAATCAATTTGAGTTGATCAAGGAGTGATTTTTGGCTTTTCCATAAGTTCTCAAACCCTGGATTTCTATATAAACAGGCCTCAGTCTTTCTCAATCAACCACGTGCAATTTGGAGAATAACAACGATATAGTGTCAAATTCTTGAGATTGTGCAACTTTTGAGATTCATTGCTAACATTGCCTTTCTTGTTTTTGCATTCATAGTTAGATTCAATTCATTTTCATCAAATTTTTAGACCATTTTTCATATAGATTACATTGTTATTGCATAGAAAATCCAAAAACATAGATTAATCTTGCTTCCATTTCACAGTTTTTACATTCAAATCCTTTGTTTAGGTGTTGCATTGTCACCGATCTCGATCAAATTCTGAGAATACCATACTCATGTCTACTAGAAGGTAGTAAATCACCTGATTAATGATATATCTATTTATTGCATATTTTTCTATCATTGATCAATAATGTTTTACTGATGTGTTGTGTCTTCTAAATAGATACAATTTTCACACACATTTCTACCACCCACCGTGGGGCTCAACATCAAGTTTCCATTTTAATTTTCATCATTTTTCTGAGAATTTTTTTTTTCAAAGTTTCGAGTTTTAGAAATTTTTCTGTACAATCTTGTACGATATTTTGCAGATTGTTGTTTGGGAAGACTCTGATTGTCATACGACAAATGACATTCTGATAATTATTGTATCAGTTCATACATATTGTTGTTTGAGCCCTGGATTATTGTATCTACAAGTACCCATTGTCGTATCGTATCTGAAGTGTCGTATGGGTATGGCTATATTGTCGTATGACTTTTCATGCCAGTTTTTCAATTGTTGTATGAGATTTCTGATCAGTTTTTGCGACGTTTGATTTGAGATTTGACTGACAGCTAACCCTAACACTTGCTATTTTCTAGTGCATGATCATTTTGACACCCTAACACCTTTTTGTAGGATGTGAGAGGAAGATTTGAGCATAAAAACCTATCTTTTGGCCTCTTCTTATCTTGTCTTCTAAGCCATTCTTTTGCAGTAAACTCTTTCAGAAAATTGCTTGTCAAAGATGCTCATAGCAATCAAGATTTTTGATGAGTGGTTTTGCAGGTTGCCGAATCTTCATCGAGAAAATATTCTGTTTTCTTAATATTTCTTTTTCATAGGCACTTGGTTAATTAGGTACATGTGTCTATTTCCATTGAGGCAGATATTGAGGGGATTATGCTCTTCTCCTTCTTAGGAGAATCAGAAACCCAAAAGGTATCTTCCCTAGTGCCAGTTTGCGTACTGTCTCTGGATTAATTCTGCTTGGCATGTCTTGGATAGGGAAAATGACAAGGTTTGAGGATTATGCTCTTCTCTTCTCAGAGAATCAAAAACCCATATCCTGGGGTCGCCAACCTCACATTTACTTTAATCTTTTAGAGGGCCTACCGGTGAGGTAAAAAGCTCTTGAGAATGACCCAAGTGGGGACAAGTCTTAAGCCGACGCTTCCACCCCACTATAAAATTTTACACTTCCTTGAGTTTAAAGCCTCAGAAGACATAGCTGCACTTGTTCCTTGGATTCATTCCCTGAACATGGTTTGATTTTGTGTAGAGCAGAGCTGCTTGAATCTTGCTTGCAAGACTACATAGATCAGAGTACTCATAGGGTTAAAAACCTCAATCTTGCTTGCAGGACTATGAGATACAGTTGTGAACGTATGCCTTGATTAACAACCTAAGCTAGTTTGCTACCAATCTACCTCCGAAGGATTTGTAGTGCTTGTGCAAGGTGAATAATAATCACCCCAAGAAACTCATCATATCGAGCCCTCTTTTATGTTTGAACTCGGCTAATATGGGCTTCAACATCCATTGTGTGTTGTTGGACCGCCATAATCTGAGGAGTCATTGAGTGTGTTCCTAAGTCAATGAACAAGTAATACATCTCTTCTCCTAATTAGGTTAGGGCTAGGTGTGTTTGATTCATTGAGTCAGTTCCCAAGTGTTTGCTGTGATTGTGAGCCTATTGCTATGTTAAACACCCTCAGACAATCCAATACATAGATTTTGAAAACTGGACAGTGAAATTTGCAAACCATTTTTGAGATTGAAAACACCAAAAAACCCTAAAAACCTACAACAAAATCCTTTTTTGGTGTCAACTATTGTCCAGACCCTACAATTGTCATACAAAAATTGCATTGTTCTTTCAAGTGTCGTATTAGAACCCCCCAAGTGTCGTACATGAAGCCATATAGTGTCGTACGAGAGTTGCCAAGAATCACAAGCAAAAATAATCCTTGGTATTAATTGTTGTATGAGATTCTGCAAGTGTCATGTCAGACCTCATTTTGTGTCGTACGAGCCTAGATACTGTCATACAACAGTTTGCACAAAATTGCTAAAAAACCCTAATTTTAACAAAAATCTAGTCAACCTTCAGCTATTATCAAAATTCTGTCAGAATATTCACTGTATCAGATACAAAGCAGAGAAATAGAAAAACCATCTTATTTTCCCAAAAGTGATCTATTTAGCTCGATTTGTCATCTGATTGATCAGTTTGAATCACGTTTTGTCTTGTGTCAAAAACGTTGTAAAAAAACCTCAATCCATCATCTCAAACGACTAAGTATTGTGAATTCGTGTCAACCATCTTTTGGGAATCTACCCATACATCCTAGGCATGATATCCTTCATTTACATCTAATCAATCTTTTCATCAACAATCCAATCCAATCTTGACAAGGTTGCGTCACTTGATATTTCCTTAATCATATTATCTATCAATTGTCTTATCTTGCTCTAAAGGTTCACCTAAGGTTAATGGTAGAAACTAGAGCCTCCTCACACAGAAAACCAAGAGAAGAACCAAAGACATCACCTTCATCTTCTCTTATTGCTCAGACATTTCATCAACCGTACAATGCCAATATTTACGAAGAAGATGCCCTTGGCAATTTATGCTTAAAAGGAGGTCACACGACCCCTCCTGTATCAACACAAGATTTCAATCAAAATGCTGCCATGTCTCAAAGACTAGCTAGCCATGACTCACAAGGTCACAACTTTGAGGAAGAAGGAAATCAAGAACCCACACCTTCTGAAATTGCACAATACCGAGAAGATGCTCTCTTCAAATAACTCATGAAATACTTCCTCCATGAAGATAAAGATACATACTTCCTCGAATTGGCCCAACAAGGGGCCAAATTTCCTCCAAGCTTTAATGTTGACAACATCATCACACAAGAGGAAGAAACCCCTATCATAGCTATGATGAAATAGATGCATGCTATGCAAGTCAAACTTAATAAGCTAGAAAAAGAGAAAGAACCCAAACAATTCTCTATGGATGTCCTATGTCCATTTCCATTTGATCGGAGCTTGTATATGGCACCATTCCTTAAAGGATTGGAACTACCCAAATATGACAAATATGATGAAAATTTAGATCCTCAAGATCATGTCAGAGAGTTTTTCACTCTATCCATGGAGTTCATGCATGAACCAACATTCTTAATGCGTCTCTTCCCATGATCTTTGGGAGGAGTAGCCATCAATTGGTTCTCCAAAATACCTCCAACCATAAATTTTTTTGAGGAGTTAATCAAATTATTCTATCAATAATACTCCTACAACATCCAACATCTGGTCACCATGATCGATATCTGAAATTTGAAACAGAAGTTAGGAGAGCCATTCTTGACTTTCCTCAAATGTTGGAGAAAGAAGTTCTCACTTTATGCTCGATAGATTCCGGAAATAGAGAAACTAGAAATCTTCATTAATAATCTGGTCCCAGAAATTAACTATCATCTCCAAATGCAAAATCATACCTCATTTGACAAAATGGTAGATAGTGCCATAAGAATATAGGAAACACTTGCTCGCAAGGGAGACATATCGCTTCATAAAGAAAACAAGTCTGATTCAGGTTCTAGTTCCAACATGAAAGACAAAGTCAAATTTTGGAACAAATAAATGTTGTCACAGATGGTGTCATTGATCACATCAGTGCTCCACCCAAAGCACCAACATTTAATCTCACGATTGACACTCAAGCCATAAAAGCTTAAAAAATGAAGACAACTGAACCTGCTAAAAATTTAAATGACTATAAACCATGGGTTACAAAACCAAAATGTGAGTTCAATCCTTCGGGTGAGTCCTTGGAATCTTCCATGAGAACCTTATTGGCAAACAATATCATCACATTACCTGAGATCAAACCATATGACCCCGAAGACAAACCTAAATGGTGGAGGGAGACCGATTTTTGTGATTTCCATCAAAATAAGGGTCATAAAACCAACAACTGCATGCATCTAAAATATCTTATCCAAGACAAAATTGGTGCTAGAGAGATTGTGATTGACAACCATAAATCCAATAACGATCATACAAAATTCACATAACCTTTTCCAAAACACACTCAAGGAGATTCATCTTCTAAACCAAGCATGGATGCTAAAGTCAATTACACTTACTCTGGCAATAATGATGTCATCAACATGGCAGATCCATGCACATCTCAACACTGCAATGTCATCACTATTGTCAAAAAGGAAAAAGACAATAGATCGGCTAATGTAGTCACTTGATTTCAAGCTCAGGCAACTCTCCAAGGATCAAACTCGGGTTCATCAAATGCCCCAAAGGCACCATTCAATATTGCATCTACATCTAAAAAAAGGACTACACCTAAATATTCCAATTCTAAAGAGTCCAAAACAACATCATACAACATCATTCAACAACTGCATCACACTAATGCCAAGATCTCTATATTTGAGTTACTTCGGATTTCTCCTGCTCATCATGTGATTCTAGACAAAGCTCTTGTTGGTTCTAATGTTCTTGAAAATATTGACCTTGATAGGTTCCAAACCATGGTAAGTCACTTGACCTCTCCTTAATACATTTCCTTTTTTAGAGGAATATGACAACTCATTGAGTCATCCCGATAACCAGCCCTTGCATATTGAAGTCCTAATTGAAAACTGTTGAGTCAAGCATGTTTTGATAGATGGTGGAGCTAGTCTAAACATTTGTTCTTATAATTTGGTTACACAACTAGGAATGTTAGAAGATGCTATTGATCCTAAAAAGAAAATAACCATAAAGGTATATGATGAACAAGAAAGGTCTTCAAAAGGAGTCATTGTGTTACCTATCTGAACATGACCTGTCATCAAAGATATCACTTGTCAAGTGCTGGACCTTCCACTAGCCTATAACATCCTTTTAGGAAGGCCTTGGATTCATGAAATGAAAGATATTTCATCAACATACCACCAGTGTGTCAAATTTCCCTATGATGGAGTAGAGGTCACTATACTCGTAGACATGTTAGCATCTTGCAATGCTTTGAAGGAAAGTGCAGACAAACTTGTCCCACACAATAAAGAGTCTTCTACCAAACAAATTGACATAGAATCTACATCTAAAATGGAAGATAGAAAAATAAATCAAGATCAAAGATACAGGCATGGGCGAATACACTATGGAGTCAGTCCTATCTCTCACATCTCTCCCACTTTCACCTAAGTCTTATGGACAACCTTCAGAGAAAGTGAAACCTACCACTAAAGAACCCCAGGTTATCTTTGATGGGAGTTTCGTCACAAAAAAAGTATCCATACAAGAATTAGATGAGGAAGAGGCTATATTAGCTTGGTTATACAAAGATGAGTCTCAATCACAAACAATTCAAAAGTGTGACTCTAAATCACCTAAGGTTCCTTCAAAATCATATGGACTAGGACACAAGCTAATGCCTAAAATGAGATACACTGGAAAAGGACCTCTAGGAACAAGAGACAAAGGTATCATCAAACCCATTGAATAGTATGGGAGGAAAACCAAAGATACTACAGACATAGGTTATCAGAAGAAACCTTTCCATCTTAGTGGAAACTCTACACATGTCATAGAGCAGATAAAAACATAAACAAATACTCAGCAAAAGGAAGAAACACAACACTCAGACAGTGATGATTCAAACACAACTAATTTTTTTCCTTATGAATGTATACCTCAACACATCTTAGGCCTTCTTGAGGATGAAAAGAAACCTAAAGAGAGAATCAATGTGGTAGACACACAAGAACCTACTACTGCACAAGAGATAGTCGCAACACAAGAGCTGACTGATCCTGAAAACAAACAAGAAGAAGAAGATATACCTCTCACAATAGTTGAACATTTGGAACACTCTAGTGATTCTAAGATATATTCTCACGAGTATGAATTTTTCTCAGACTCTTAAGGCCACCCTTCTTGGGGGATTCATCCTAATTTTACACATGTTCTTGACTTTCCCAGAGATCCCGATGAGCAATCTAATGACTATGAATGGGGAATTCTTCCAGAAGAAGATGAGCTTATAACATAAAAACACATAGATTTTATTCACCAATACACACCTACGTCTGAAATGAGCCTAGAACAACATGGAAGACCTCATGAGTCTGATTCCCTTATTACTAAGGCAGGATCCAACGATGATGTTGAGACACTTAATGAACTAAATATCTTGAGTAGTAATCACCTTTGAATTTGAGATTCAGATCATGACCAATGATGACAACACTATATGTGTGAACACTATCATCCAATCCTTTCCTATGCTTACTATTCGATATCCCAAGCTTATTGACCAAACATCCAATGATCCAAGCCAAGATATCCATACTTTCCAAATAGACTACACTCTCACATGCTACCTAAACGTAGTAGAACCCATGATGACTTCCATCAGCAAACCTAGCATTAGCATGATGGAGTCGGATATCAAATATCTCATTCAAAAGAATAAAATAAAAAAGAATTATGAGGGTGAAAACCACTATGTGGAAGTCTCAGAACCAAAAAGAGTAAAATAAAAGATGTATCTAAAGGTGAAAATCTATCTGAGGTGCCTAAGGATGAGATATTTAATGTCCTTCTGAGTCATTTATAGGACAGATCACCAGTTTTGATAGAACCAGCTCAGCCTATCAATCTAGGAACAACATAGGAACCTCAGTTAATTCATGTAGCACAATCTCTGTCAGAAGATGAAAAACATGCATTCACAAAATTCTTAATAGAGAAAAAGATCAAATTTGCATGGAAATATTTAGATATGCCAGGATTGGATCCCAATCTCATCATGCATCATCTTTCTATAGCTCCAGGAGTTAAGCCTATCAAGAAAAAATTGCGTAAAATGTATCCTCATGTTGCACTCCTTGTCAAAGCCGACCTAGAAAAATTGCTTAAAGTTGGATTTATCTAAGTCATAGACTATGCAAAATGGATCTCAAACATAGTTCCAATATCAAAACCAGATAAATCTATCAGAGTATGCATAGATTTCAGAGATGTAAACAAATCATGCCCTAAGGATGATTCTCGACTACCAAACATTGATATGATAGTGGATATGACTACGAGATTTGAAATGTACTCTTTAATGGATAGTTTCTCTGGATAAAATCAAATCAAGATAGCTCCAGAAAATCAAGAAAAGATAACTTTCACCTGTGCATGGGGTAATTTCTTCTCGAATGTAATGCCATTTGGTCTTAAGAATGCTAGTGCTACTTATCAAAGAGCTATGACGTCTATCTTTCACGATATGATGCATAAAAACATGAAGGACTATGTTGATGACACTTTGGCTAAATCAATGGAATGATCTAAACATCTAGCTCACTTGGGTACAATATTGGATAGAATGGAAAAATTTAGTCTCCGACTAAATCCTAAGAAATGTGCCTTTGGTGTCACTTCAGGAAAGCTTACAGGGTACGTTGTTTCAAAGAAAGGTATTGAGGTAGATCCAACAAAAGACAAAGCAATCATGGAGATGAAACCTCCTAAGAACATAAGTCAAATGCGTACTTTGTAAGGGAGGATACAATCTATCAGGAGCTTCATCTTTCAGTTAGCTGACATATCACAACCTTTCACTAGAACATTACATAAAGGTGTGACTTACAGCTAGAGTGAATAATGTGAGAAGAACTTCAATCATATCAAACAATACTTGGCAAATCCACCAATTCTCATGCCTCCTATTTAGGGAAAGCCATTAATATTATATATCTCCGCAATAGATACATCATTGGGGGCATTATTGGCGCAACATGATGCGAATGAACATGAAAGAGCTATCCAATATATCAACCGAACATTGGTAGCTTATGAAAAGAACTACTCTATGATAGAGAAAACATGCCTAGTTGTGATCTTTGCATCCCAGAAACAAAGGCACTACATGCTACACAACTTGTAGCAAAGATTGATCCATTGAAATATTTTTTAAGCAAAGCTTCTCTCACAGGTAGATTAGAAAAATGGGTAATGCTACTGAGCGAGTTCGACATTGAGTATGTTGAAAGAAAAGCTATCAAAGGAAAAGTCATCACAGATCAATTAGCTGAAGCTCTAATGTTTGATAATCAACCAATGCAGATGGAATTTCTTGATTCCTCTATCATGCACCTATCTTCCAAAACATGGGGCTTATTCTTTGACGGATCTTATACAAAAAATAGATCTAGAGCTGGTATATTGTTCTTCACACCACAAGGTTACTCCATTCCAAAAGCATTTAGGATCAAGTTCCCTTGCACCAAAAACATCGCTAAATATGAAGCTTTGCTAAATGGAATGAAAATGGCAATTGAATGGAGAATAACAGAACTAAACATTCATGGAGACTCACAATTGGTCATTCACCGAGTCAATGATGTGTATCAAACAAAAGATGAAAATATTATTCCATACAAGCACATGGTTGATGATCTTAATAAGTACTTTATTTCTATAATATTTGAACAGATACCTAGACTGGAGAACAAGGCAGCTGACGCCAAGGCACCATTATCATCTCTTCTACAACAGCCCGAATATGAGCTACACTATAAGTTCCTGGTGGAAGCACTGTCATTCCTTGCCTATGATTTTTGAGAAACACGTATGATCTGAACTGTTATTGGTCACGATTCCTCCCATTACAAAAACATATATGCCTACCTTCATGACCATATCATTCTCGATTCCTTTAACCATCATGAAAAATGTTACCTTATCTGAAATGCATCGTGGTATGTCATCATTGGTAATGATCTATACAAATGAAGTCTAGATGGTACACCTCTTAGATGTTTAGAACAAGAAGATTCACAACGTGCATTAGAGGAATTCCATGAAGGTATTTGTGGATCACATTCCAATGGCCTAATATTAGCTTGAAAACTGATTAGGGTAGGGTACTATTGGCCAGATATGGAGAAAGAGGCCATGAAATATGCTAAGAATTGTCAGAAATGCCAGGTCCATGGTAACTTGATTCACGTGCCAGGGAGAGATTTTATTCCCTTTACAACACAATGGCCTTTCCAAAAATGGGCCTTTGATCTCATAGGAGCTATATATCCACATTCATTAAATGGTCACACCCATATAATTACTACAACAGATTACTTCATAAAATGGGTTGAAGTAGTTCCATTTATACATGCAAATGGAAAACAGATCTCAATGTTCATTTTGAACTACATAATTTATCAGTATGGTATCCCACACTCCATCATCACTAAAAATGGAGGCCAATTCAAGAACAAGGACCTAGACTCCTTATGTTCCAAATTCAAGATTACTCAACATTGGTCATCCATTTACTATCCACAAGGGAATGAGCAAGCTAAAGCATCCAATAAGAACTTATTGAAAATCCTGCATCATACAGTCAACAAAATAGGAAGAGACTGGCACCTGATGATAAATCCAGCTCTTTGGGCTTACAAAAAAAGTATCACAATGCCCATTGGGGATACTCCCTTCACTTTAGTATATGAGGCTGAAGCAATACTTCCTATAGAGGTTTAAATCCCATCACTAAGAATTAGAATGCATGGTTTGGTAATCAATGATGATTACAGAGTATCTAGGTTACAAGAACTTGAACTACTAGATGAGCATAGGCAACTTGCGTATGATCATCTCATAGTCTATCATAAAAGAATGTCTAGAGGCTACAACAAGAAAGTTAGACATAGAGAATTTCAGGTTGGCGATCTAGTCTTGAGAGAAAATACTAAAAATCAATCCCATTGAGAACGCAAGGGGAAGTTTGAACCCAATTGGTTGGATCCCTTTTTATCACTGCTTCTTTTGGCTCTTGAGGCTATCAACTCTCAATGATTAAAGGATAATAGCTCCGAGAACTGATCAACATTCTCCATCTGAAGAAATTCTATGCCTAAGACATTCAGTATGCAGAAATGTCCTAAAAAAGTATGAAAATAAAAAAAAGTCCAAGAAAAATGATCATCCTAGTGAAAAATTATCAATAGGCGCCTTGATGAATCAACCAAAAAAATTGAAAAAAATGAATCAACAAAAATATTAAAAAAATGGAAAAATACAAAAAAATTGAAAAGATGAAAAATACAAAAAAGAAGAAAAAGAAAAAGTGCCTTGGTGAAAACTTGGTAAAGAGGCGCCTTGGTAGAAAAAATAGAATCTCTACCAACATGGTGAAAACCCGACAAACAGGTGCCACTTGTACAAAACGCTCCATCTATCAAAGAAATCCTAGTATTTTCCCAGTTTTCTGTATTGCTTTAGTTTGTATATATCTTGCAATTCAATAAAGTCGGTCTGTGCACCAAATAAAAAATGTTTGCATCCTATCAATATTTCCAACTTGGGGGTAACCAATGTCATATTCTATGGCCATTAGTGTCTTTGACAAGTCATATCTAGTCAATATCCTTTCAAGCTTTATCTGAGTTAGTTTGTTTGTCTCCCTACCAAAAAAGGATTTTGCAATTGCCACTAACACAAACAAATACATAGCTACAACAAAATAATCTCTGCAACATGCTTTAATCTTCGTGTATGCTAACTGATTCACATTGATATTTTTGCATACTATGTCCCTTCAATCTCATCAATGATGTTCTTTTACATGATTTAGAAGAGAAATGATTGGGGGCATAATCTTTTATTTGTTTTCTATTTGTAAGTGAAAATCTAATCACTCTAGAAACTGTGGATTAAATTGGTGTCCACTATAAGTGCCTCCATCACGATTGGATGGCCACATGTACCTCAACCTTTGATACTCGGATGCTTTAGGGAAGTTAGGTCTAACTTTTTCCTTTTGAGTGATTTCTTATTCCTACTGTGAAACATGACATTACTCAAGGATGTGAATGATAAAGGGGGTAATTCACATTGGAACAAGAATGACCTCTCAAACTCATCACAATGTTTATGCTCTGATGCTTATACAAATTGCTAAATCAAAATGGACATGATATTTAGGTCATCCTGGCTCTTCTACCTTGGTGCTTATATCTAATCTGACATTTCTGACTACAAGTCCATATTCATATATTGTTCACAGTTGCCTAACTAGTGGACATTGTATCGACTATCCGATGTTACCTAAAAATATTCAGTGATGATAAAAAATGACAAATGATCAGTGACTAAGTCCTAAGTCTGCATTTCATTTTCATTTGCATTTAGTTTGGTTGCATCTCTTTCATGGTTTGAATTCAACATGGTGTTTGATGTTCTCCAAATTGCACTAAAATACATCACAAGGACTGAGCATCACGTGCAAGTCTCTCCAACTAATCAACAAGTAGTCATTTTTCTAGGTTAAACAATCTTTTTGACAATGACTGAGTACTTTAACTCTTCATGTACCTGTACAAATATCATGTCTATCACTGCATTTGAATATTACATCATTTACATTTAACATACCCATTTCATTACATACATTAACATCCATACATATAAATAAATAAATGCATTTCATTACTCATCTAACATCTATCATTGCATTTCATAGTGCATAACCATACATTCCAAATAAAACATTACATATTGCATACATTTGCATCACATGATAACAACATCATAATCCAAAATGACAAGTGCTATGAAGTCACAACCCAAAAATGATCTCATATATATAATGTTGATATAGTAAATGGGGTGCACGATGTGCATACAATACAAAAGAATGAGCTCCAATGAGCTATCAAGTACAATAAAATATTAAAAATGAGGAATCAACTTCAACATCAACTATCTGGTTGCTCCTCTGCATTAGGTGTTGCATCTCCTCTTGTTGGCACGTTCGGTGGTGGATCCACTCGCGACACTTTGTCTCCCTCAGATCCTAGCATGTACTGAGAATATGAAGTCACCCGCTGTCTAGGTGGCACGAATGAGAATTAAGTAGACACATAATAAGATGTCCTACCAGTCTAATGTACTACCTCCACCTAAAGCCGTCAAGTGTTTTCTTGAGACTCATGAAGCTTCCTGTCCCGCTCTGCTAGCTGGATCTCCAAAGCCAACCTCTCAAATCTCAGGTCCCTGATCTGATGATGTAATCTACATATGATATCCTAAGATGTCTAACTCAAATCGAGGTCTACCTATGCAACTACCTCCTCCTCTACCATCATCTCATCACCACCACCACCACTTGTATATATATGTGCCTTACAACATCAAACCTTCAAACTTAGGTCAAAATCAGGTGCCTCTTGTGCCTCATCCATCTGCACATCCTGGTGTGTACCTAAAACCTCCTTAGCTGCTATAATGCTACCTATAGCACCTAGAGTCCAACCCTCACCTCTCGTGTACCACTGCTGATGGTCTAACAAATGGTAGTACCTGTGGCATAGGGGCAGGCCTCACATTTGCTGTTAGCTATGGTGGAATACCTGCCACTCTCTGTACATGAGGGATAGGCTATGCCATAGGGATATGTGCCTCTCTCTTCCACTATCCTCTCCCCTCAGGTGCACTTATCACAACATCTACCTCCTCCATGGTCAGAATCAGCTCAATGGGATCAAAGAATCATCTAAAAGGATGCTCGACCAAGTGTGTCCTATACACATCTGTAATACCTGCATCCACTACCTGTATGCTATAGTCCCAATCATGGCTCTGGAGCCCACTGTACTCCAAACTACACATGACATATGACAATATGGGATCCCACCCCAGTTCGATCTCTCTCACCTATCAAGCATAGGAGGTGAACTCCTATGGTACATCCTGCACAAGGCCATACTGCCTCCATACCTGAGTAATCAAGAATCTCTCTAGAACACTTGTAGAGTAGTTGATCAATATCCTTCTTTGAAAAAAATATCCAAACTATGCTCTAGCAGCTGACCATGCCTCAATTTGTAGATACAGTCACCAAACAACCATGGTCATGTCATCTAGGACGCTTCACCAGTACTCAGTCCTGCCCATTCGAACCTATGTAATATAACCTACATATCTGTAAATGAGAGGCTCCTGAGCTTGTATGAACTAAATACGAGCCTCTGATTTAGCTCCACACTTCAACATAGTCATTATTCACCAGTTGTAGACAAGAATGAATATCAGATCATTCATCCTGCTTGGCCAGATGAGTCGATCTGTTGCTGTCTATCTAGGTAGGGTTTAAATTGCTCTCAAAATCGAGAGTCTTGCAACTATATACTAATAATAGAATGAAGGATTTAATTGAAAATACAATGCAGATTATTCTAGAATGAGTATGCAATTAATCTAGAAATGATGAAATTAATCTAAGTACAATGAAAGAAAACTAGATTAATAAATGAAGTGCACCATTAAGCTAAACATGATATATTAATCTAGAAATGAAGATTATGCTAAGAAATGAAAGCTTGAATGCAAATGAGGTTCTGGTAACAATGCGACAACACTTGGTTGCTCGAAAAGTTGGATCCTTTGAATGAGAAATGAGGATTCTTTTATAGAATCCCAGGTTCAATTGACGGTTGAGATTGAAGCAAATGAACATTGAAGATTGATTGAGAGATCAGTTCAGAATGGAAAGTTTCCTACAAAGAAGCAGTCAGCTTTTTGTTTTTGTCTGTGTGGAGCTTTAACTATTTTATTTCCTTTTTTGAATTCTTAATTAACTCAAAGTATCCTTTTCTAAACTGTAGAGAAGATTTTGGCGAGAATATTTAATTCAAATAAATACAATATTGCCTCATAAGTGGATTTTCTCAATTATTTGAATAATTAAATTCATTTATTGAGATGAGGATATTTATTTAAAACTAAATATTTATTTAATTCCTTTTTCATGTGTTTTAGCTAAAAAGGGTGGATTTAATTAAATTAAAGTGCTAGGACTTTGTAATTAAATTAATCAATCATAGGGTTTATTTAGCCAATTATAGTTGATATTTAGGAATTAAATATGATATGTGATTGATGCAAATTTAAGTTTTTCTGCATTTGACACTAAGTCAAGTAGAGTCAATTAGAAGATAGAATTGCCTAGTACAATAGGACTTTGATGATTCAAAAATTTGATAGAATGAGACTAAAATGCAACAAAATTGATTACGATTACAAGATGCCAATTTTAAGGTATTACATTTTGCCCCTTTTTGAAATGATGTGCGAGCAACACATTGATTCAAAAAATAATTTGAATGTGACAATTGATGAGGTTTTCAGGATTATCTTGAGAATGAAGCTTAACCCTTGAAAGTCAAGGTTAGATTCCCAAGACATCAATCAAATCAAGTTGTAGAATCATCTCCAAAATGAAGCTTGATTCTCCAAAGTCTAGGTTAGATTGCGAAGACCTCGGTCAAATTACCACTTTCATAAGACTGTCCCCATAATGAGACTCAATATTTAAGGAATCAGGGTTAGATTGCCCCAATACTAGTCAACTAAATGATAACTGATGCTGATTTGTAGGACTATCTCCAGAATGAAGCTTAGTCCTCCAAGATTCAGGTTAGCTTGCCTAGATATCAGTAAAAGAGTTTTCGAAAGCCATCTCCAAAACAAAGCTTGACTTTCAGGAATTAGGGTTAGATTTCCCCAATACCTAGTAGGGATTTTGAGAATCATCTCCAGAATGAAGCTTGATCCTCATGGATCTAAGTTAGATTGCTCAGATACCTAAAGATATTTTGAGAACCATCTCCAGAATGAAGCTTGATTCTCAGGTATTTGAGTTAGATTTCTCAGATACCTAATAGTAAGATGACAAGATGCAAGGCACAAAGATGCCCCTAGTGATTCAAGATCGTGGAACATCCAATTTTGACCATGAGATATGAAAAATTGAACATGCCCCAAGTGATGAGATGTCCCTAGCGATGAAGAATTTTGATTTGAGATTCGGGTTGATTCAAGAATTGATTCAATGATGTAATCATCCTACCCCCTCGAGAGAAAAATAGAAAGATGACACGTCATGAAAGGTAAGTGACAACAAAAAGTTGCAAATAGAGGTAAAATCGGAGATCTAGAAGAACTCAGAGTAGATTACGGAAGAATCAAGAAGATGTAGAAGCGATCAGGAGTGATTTGGAGGTCTGGTTGAACAAGTTTTACTATGGTTAACCAGAGTTGAAAAAGAGGAAGCAGTCAAGAAAATGATGATGATATGTGATCCGGGAAAGAATACAACATCAGAAGGTCAACTGCACAAGCGTCTGATCACGATGGACCCAAAAATTTGAAAACATGATTTTGAGCTATGTAGGAGTGTCAGATTTTGATTTCGATCCCAAAAATGGATTTAGAGTGGCTGATTTACCTAAGGGTGAAGTTTTTGCGCAAAACATAGCACTTTTGAAAATTTGGTCAAGACCTATATAAGGCCCAAATGGGTCATTTTTAATTCATTTGCAACCTTTGACTTTTAGCAATTTAGAGAGCTCAGAGTGAAATGGAGAGCCTGCCAGTGAGATTTCATAGATTCAAGCGGTCCCGATGTCACAGCCGACCAACAACATATGACCTACCTATGAGTAGTCGATAACCTATCTTGCATTTCCAATTTTTTGACATATTTTGGTAGATTTAGATTACATTTAGGTTAATTTTAGGAGTCTCTCGCAAGATCTCACATGAGGAAATGGTTTCCTCATGTGGGCCATGGAGGGATCTCGCACAAGGAAAGACCAAAAGAGGGCTTCTTCGCACGAGGTCTTTTCACAAGCTCGCGCGAAGAGGCCATCAAAGCTACTCAAGAAATCCTCCTCAGGGAAGATCTCTCGCGCGAGCTGAAACAAAGTCTCGCATGACAATGAAATCTCATGCGAGGATCCTACTTCCTTGCACAGGAAACTACTATAGAAAATCAAAATGTGTGCCCAAATTTGCGTAAGTTAGCCAAGTAGAGCATCTGAGAGGCATTTTAGGATAGGTGCACCATTTCAAATTTTGTTTTTTCTTTGAAAACCATCATGATTGAGGATACCAATCATGTATTATCACTTGCATTGCAAGTTGACTTCCTTGATATTTTGTTTTGGTCTCACCACCCAGTCATCGGTCAAGTAGTGCGGTGATTAGATGATGAAGAGTCTACTCACATAGATGGGTTAGGACAATCATACTTCTATGATGTACCCGACACTAGGTAAATCATGGGTTACTAGGTACACTGGTCAAGAGTTTCCACTAAAAAATGAACACATTTCATCTACCATAGGGGGAGATGACAATGACCTTAGAGGACATCTACAAGATCTTGAGAGTACCCTTCTATGAGCCACGCATGGAGTATGATACACAACTAAGAGCAGGCACTGGGCATTGAGAGAGATATTCTAGGATGATCTGGTTATGGGTTGGGCCATCCCATGGGATGATCTAATCAGAGACTATGGTGTAGGGCACAGATTAGCAGTTGTGTTAGCAACATTCCTGGGCTGCTACTTGATGTCAGACAGAGGGCAACATGGACTGGAGTGTGGCTGAGGCCAGATGCTATAGAGGATGTTGGAGTGGTTTCCTATGAGATATGGATGGGGCCAATGCATGTTACCATAGATGTATCATGAGATGCACGAGCTCGTGTATCGAGATTTGTAGAGCATGGTAGTAGGAGTGTTTGTACTATAGATATGGGCTTGGGAGAATCTTCCCATTTGTATGCCAATGTTCTAGGACACTAGATAGTCCTTGGAGCCATACATATACAGGTACGGGGGCCCTATGACTCAGCCAACACTGGGTAAGACTGGGCAGTGGCGGGCTCAACTAGATGACATGGTCGCAGTGGTATGGTGGCCATGGGTAGGGACATAGGTCTGGGATGATTCCAAGCATGAGCTGCCACATATGTTTTGTTCACATCCTTTGATTGGCCACACTATAGCTATCATTGAGTGGTTTCCACTATCATGAGTTTTGTGGCAGTTCGGGAGACCGCATGACATATCTCAGGAGTATTGTGCTTATGCTCATTTCGCCAATGAGGTGAAGAAGGGCTATATGGCAAGACTTGATCAGGGTTGATGCATGATAGAGGCACGGGTAGAGCCAGCCCGATGGGATCACATGGTAGGTGTAGCTGATGGGGGGATGACACCAACATACCGGGATCATTTGTTGGCACATCCATTCCCTTGATTCATAGATCCAGTTGGGATGGGTCAGCAGGTGGCACAACTTCGACCATAGCAGTAGGTGGCACAACAAAAATTACCTCAACAGGAGCAGGTGAATAGGTAGAGGACTAGGCAGACTCCCATTCCTCTTAGATAGATAAGGATAGATCCTGGTATAGGTAGCAGTGGAGGTTAGGATAGATCAACGAGGTAGAAGACTGCAGAGACATCACAATAGCCAATGGCCACAGAGGCACATGATGAGGTGATGTAGGATTAGGCCACATAGGGCCCCCATCACAGAGATGTAATCACATAGCTGTAGGATGCACTATAAAGGAGCAGAGAGAGGGTGCAATAGGTACAGAGAGTGTTGGGGGATCTCCACATACATGTTGCCATCCAAGATACCTGAGTGGCTGAGAGAGATTGAAAGATCAGAGAGCTACGATAGGAGGTGGTGAGGTCTCAAATAGAGACACGATATGAGGCTGTCCAATAAGCCTATTAGTATGTAACATATGTTGGTGTAGTGCTAGAGCTAGAAGACCAAGTTCCACAATTTTTAGAGTATGCTAGAGCACTAGCATTTCCACAGGGACCTCCCTCATAGGAACCACCATAGGAAGACATGCCACCTCCTCCACCTCCTCTAGGTGGTGATGGCTAGGGTTAGATTAGGATACTGATAGATCATGATGTATTGTAGCCCCATTTTTGATAGACTATGCTCGAGTAGCACTATTTTTGTATTGACATTATGATATTGATATATATATATATATATATATATATATATATATATATATATATATATATATATATATATATATATATATATATATATATATATATATATATATATATATATATATATATATATATATATATATATATATATATATATATATATATATATATATATATATATATATATATATATATATATATATATATATATATATATATATATATATATATTGATGGAATATGGATGAACTAACTGAGAGGGGGGGTGAATCAGTCAACCATAAAACACTTAACAATTATTTCTTTCCAGATCCCTTAGGATATCTTAATGAATATTATCTGTTTAACACTCGGTAAATAGATTGCAGTAACTTTGTAGATGCAGAAAGTATTAGTAAAATTATCTTTTAGATATTCATCACCACTTGTATATGATTAAGATAACTATTAAGAACATAAGAGACACAGAATTTAACGTGGAAACCCAATATGGGAAAAACCACCAATGTATCTAGATACCGATTTTCACTTTTCTGAAGTGATGCCCGGTTAGAAGCCAACCCGGTAAAAGGTTACAAAACACACTATTAGGTGTGACCTTGTTAGAGGATTTAATCACCCTGCTAGGAGTGGCCTGGTAAGAGGTCTTGAGAACAATTCAATGGAATTGTCACCTTGTTAGAGGATTTACAATATGGTTGTTAAACCAACTCGGTTAAGAGATTTAGAATTCACTGTTACAATGATAAAAAGGTAACAATGAAAATGACCTGTATAATAATGCAATTGCCTTGTTGATTACAGATCTCTATTCTGTATAAGTGTGATCCTTCCTGATCGAATATATCTCTGCTACTCCTCAAGGATATCTGATCATCCTTCACAATTTCGCACACACCTTTCCTGTCTTTTCTTCTATATATCTTCTGCTATATTTCTTGTTTATTTTTCACATTTGACCTTTTATTTATATGATTTTAGATTTGTCAAATCGACATTACTTAGTATAACAGTCGACTGAATTAAGCAAACTTTATTTGCAAAGATCCTTCAAGGGCCGACAGTGCTCAGTGACCATAATGAAATCTTCTACAATCTTTTGGAGACCGAGGGAACTCGGTAAACACTGATAATCCTTTTTCTTCGATAACCGACTGAACTCGGTAGATGCTAACTTTTCTTTGACAACCGACTGAACTCGGTAAACACTGCTGATTTTCTTTGATAACCTAGTGAACTCGGTACATGCTAATTTTTCTTTGATAACCGAGTGAACTCGGTAAGCACTATTTTTAATGCCAGGCAGACCGACTGAGCTCGGTAGGTACTGAATGTTGTGGACTATGACATTGTGTGACATCAAAGACAATACATAATTTGAGTAGCAATTTTCTTCAGACAATTGTTTCCAACAATATATATATATATATATATATATATATATATATATATATATATATATATATATATATATATATATATATATATATATATATATATATATATATATATATATATATATATATATATATATATATATATATATATATATATATATATATATATATATATATATATGAGCTCATCTTTTGGTATCACCGTATTTGTGTATATTGCTTTGGATTTGTATGCTTTATGAGATGTATCCTAAATGATTAGATGAGTAGATATGAGATGTATGGCATGTATGAATATGAATATGCACATGTTTTTATGGTTATTTATGTATAAAATGTGAAATGCAATGATGAATAAATGCAATGTATGATTTGATTTATGCTTATGATGAATGCACTTGTATATGAATATGTAGATGTAAATGTATGTATATGGATTATGAGAATGCACTTTGATGGATGTAATGAAATGTACGTGGTACTAATAATCTCATGCGAGATATTGCAATACATGACATATACTAACCAAAAGAATGTTCTTGAAGATCAAGAGCGAGGATCAGACACTTGTGCAGTCAAGGTGAACCCAAGATGTAAGATGAGAACCCTCATACAAATCCAGAATAATACAACAAAGAGAACCATAAAGTACTGTCATAATGCAAGTCTAGAATGAAAATACAAGCCTAAGCTAGACGCAATCTCTAGGACTTGGTTGCTGGACCCATTAGATAGTTATCATCATAGAGCATTTGGTATTGGATGATCGCAAGGTGTCATACAACTCTCACTAATATGAAAGTCATGAGAATATGAATATGACATCAGTCTTTTAGATTTATCGGAATGAGGTGTAAGCATTAAGGCACAAGAAGCTAGAATGACCTGAACACCTATTCCTTTTGATTTGGCAAGTTAACATAAGCATCAAAGCACAGTTGCTAGGAAGACTTGAATGTTTCTTGCATACAAACAAACCAGACATGCTAGAGTTCCTTCTTTCTACCAAGTATAATAAAAATTCTTGCAGTGACCCTTACATTCACTTCATAGGACGAGTGTTTGAAAGTTCACTTGTAGCAGAAAGAAGTTACTCAAACAGACAAGGAGAAGACCCAACCTCACCAAATTTTCCATATAAAAGGAGTCGAGATACACATGGACATCTAACATGAGATAGAGGCTCTCACAGTGGACACCCATTTTAGATGGATTCATTGGATCATTGGAACTAAGCCAAGAAATAGAAAGAAAAGAAAAGATCACACCCCCAGTCCTTGTAGCTCTTAGCCGAGATAGATGTCTTTAGTTGCTCAAGGAGGAATGATAAAGAGAAAAAGACAAGCACACAAAAAAAAGAAAAGCTCAACATGCTTTAGAAAGTCACATGTTTAGTTTCAGTTTCAGCAGATTGATGTCAGATTAGAAGTATACCATGTGCGTGATAAGTCTCATTGGGATGGCCACAGTAGACAGAAGCTGTGAGAACCACTGGTGATTGACATGAGAGACAGTCTCAAGGAGAGATCGTAGTGCAAACTAAATATCAGTAGGTAGACACAATGAGAATCACCGGTGACTGATACAAGGAATATCCTATAGCTAAGCATTAGTAGGTAGACAAAGTGAGAACCACTGGTGACTGAAGCAAGGAATATCCTAAAGCTAAGCATCAGTAGGAAGATGTAGTGAGAACCATTGGTGATTGATGTGAGGAAGATCCTAAAGCTAAACATCAGTAGGAAGACGCAGTGAGAACCACTAGTGACTGATGTGAGGAAGATCCTATGAAAAGATAGGACAATGCCCCCTAGACCAGGAAGGGTGCCCCCAAGTGTGACTAGTTTCAATCCATGTAGAGTCGAGCAAGTGCATGAGCTGGAAAACTAAAGTAGGAAAACATGAAAGCAACTGTATAGGGCCAAGCGGTGCTGCAATAGGTATAGCATTGTAGAACAAGAGGCACATGTTTACCAAGTTTTCACCTTCTTGGTAGGAATTTATTGCTTTTTCTACCATGCCGCATGTTTACCAGGTTTTCATCAATGGCACATTTTTTTGTTTTTCAATTTTTTTGTATTTTTATCTTTTTGATTTTTTTTTTGTATTTTTCAATTTTTCAATTTTTTTGGTTAATGCATCAAAGCACTTGTTTACCAGGTTTTCACTAAGATCATTTTTTTTAGGGCTTTTTGCAATTCTTAGGATTTTTTTAGAATAGAGTATGTACATGGAGCATTCTAATGATGTATTAGCTATAGAATCACTTCAGATGTAGAGTGTTGATTGGCTCTTTGAGTTGTTCTCCTTCAGAAGTAGATAGTTGATAAGCACCAGACCTAAATGCTACAACAACAATATACAGACCGAGCCAATTTGGTTCAAACTTTCAAACAATATACAGACCATTGTTGTTGATTCTTAGGGTTCTCTCTTAGAATGAGATCACCCACTTAGAAGTCCCTCGGTTTGACTTTCTTATTGTAGCTCTTGGATATCCTCTTTTGATATGCTTAGAGATGATCAAATGCCACTTGCCGACGTTCATCTAGTAGTTCTAGCTCTTGTAGCCATGATATTTTAATGTCTTCATTAGTGATGAGGCCTTTCATAGAGACTCGCAAGTAGGAATCTTGACCTCAATAGGTAGTACAACATTTGCGCCGTAAACTAAAGCAAGGGGCATGGCCCCTATTGGTGTTTGAATACTTGTTTGATAGGCCCATAATGCCGGATTAATTTGGAGATGCCAATCTCTACCAAATTTGTGAATTGTGCGGTGCAGGATCTTAAGGATTTCCTTATTTGATGCTTCTGCATGTCCATTACCCTGGGGATAATAGATAGAAGACCAATGTTGAGTTATTTTAAACTTAGAGAAAAGCTCTTTTAGATCCTTGTTCTTGAATTACTCCCCATTGTCAGTGATTGTTCAGGAGGGTACACCATACCTGTAGATGATGTAATTTAGTATAAACATGGCTATAGACTTGCCATTTGTATAGTCAGAGGTACTACCTCAAGCCATTTAGTGAAATAGTTTGTAGCAGTGATAATGAACTTGTGTCCGTTTGATGAAGATGGATGAATTTGACCCACCAAATCAAAGGTCCATTGCTGAAATGGCCAGAAAGTGATGAATGGAATGAGCTCCTTGGTAGGAGTGTGACTAAGATTCCCATGAAGTTGACACTATTTACAAGCCTTAGTGTATTGTATAGCTTCTTTCTCCATATCAAGCCAATAGTAACTAGCTCTAATAAGTTTATGATCCAGTGTCAGACCACTCGAATAGGATCCATATATGCCTTCATGCACCTCAGCTAACGCACACTTAGACTCATCGGGTTCTAAACACCTGAGGAGGGTACCATCTAGACCTCACCTATACAAGTCATTAGATATGATAATGTACCATGAAGCACTGTAGATTAGGTGACGTTTCTCATTCTGGGTGTAAGTATCCAGAACAATCTGGTCACGGAGGTAGGAATAAATATGATGGTTGTAGGATGAATCATGTCTAATGACTGAATAGATCATCCTAGATTTAGGAGTGTCATGGGTGGGGTAGCGTAACGTCTCCACCAGGAATTCATGTCGGAAGTCATTTTTTGGAATTTGTAACATGGAAGCAAGAGTAGCCATGGCATCAGCTGCTTTTTTGTTTGCTCATGGAATCTGCTGGAAAGTGACATGTGCAAAGTGTTTTCTTAGGTCATCGACCATTCATTTGTAAGGTACCAATTTTTCATCCTTTGTTTGGTAAATGTCATTGACTTAGTTGATGACAAGCCATGAATCTCCAAAGATCTTTAGTTCATCTACTCACCATTCAATGGCCATCTTCATGTCGTTGATTAGGGCTTCATACTTAGCAATGTTATTTGTACAAGGAAACAACATTTTGTATGCCTTTGGTAAAGAGTACCTCTGTGGTGTAATGAATATTATTATGACACCTGACTCCTGATAGGTAAATGATCCATCAAAGAACATAATCCATGTTTGATGTGTGAGAATCATTATAGACTCATCTGGAAACTCAATGCTCAATGGTTGATAATCTATGATAGGTGCTTTAGCCAACTGATCTGCAATCACTTGTCCTTTAATGGATTTTATCTCTACATACTCAATGTCAAAATCACTAAGTATCATGACCCATTTCGCTAATCTACCTATTAGGGAAGCTTTGTTGAGAAAGTACTTTAATGGATCAATTTTAGCAATAATACATGTAGTGTAGGAAAGCATGTAGTGTCACAATTTTTGTGAAGCAAATACCACTGCTAGGAAAGCTTTCTCAATGATAGAATAGTTCATTTCATAAGAGACCAGAGTTCTACTGATGTAATAAATAGCTCTTTCTTTGTTGTTCTAATCTTCTTGGGCTAGTACGACACCTAGGGATGTGTCTATAGAAGAGATATAGAGAATTAGTGGTTTCCCATGAATAGGAGGCATTAATATTGATGGATTTACAAGATACTGTTTGATCTGTTGGAGCCCTTTCTCACAGTCTTTGTTCCATTCATAGTTCACACCTTTATTTAGGGCCTTGGTGAATGGTTGTGAATTTTTTGCTAGCTATGCAATAAAGAGTTAGATAGATTGTAACTAACCTTGGAGTCCTCTCATCTGACTAATGTTGTGTGGTGGAGGCATCTCCATAATAGCTTGAACCTTTTCTGGATCTACTTCGATCCCTTTTGCAAATATGATGTAACCTAATAGTTTACCAGATGTGACTGCAAAGGCACACTTCTTTGGGTTGAGCCTTAGACCGAATTGTTCCATTTGATCTAGTATAGGACCTAGATCTGCAAGATGTACTTTCTATTCCATGCTCTTGGCTAATGTATCATCCACATAGTCTTCCATCATCTTATGCATCATGTCATGAAAGATAGAGGTGACAACTCTTTGATATGTGTCTCCAAAATTTTTAAGCCTAAAGGGAATGACATTCCAATAGAAAGTTCCCCAAGCACATGTGAAGGCCATCTTCTCTTGGTCTTCTGGCGTAATTTTGATCTGGTTGTAGCCAAAAAAATTGTCCATCAGTGAGTACATTTCATAGTCGGCTGTCATGTCTACAATCATGTCAATAGTAGGTAATGGGAAGTCATCCTTGGGACAAGCTTTGTTGAAATATTGGAAATCTATTCAGACTCTGATAGATTTATCATGTTTAGTAATTGGAACAATATTAGAAGTCCACTCTACATAGTCAATTGCTATGATGAAACTATCTTTGAGAAGTTTTTCTAATTCAGATTTGACTAAAAGGGCCACATGTGGGTGCATCTTACCAAGCTTCTATTTGATAGGTTTAACTCCTGGTGCAATAGATAAGTGATGCATAATCAGATTGGGATCGAGTCCAGGCATATCAAAGTAGGTCCATGCAAAGTTGATTTTCTTGCTTTGAAAGAAATTGGTGAAATCCTCTTTCTCTTCTGTAGATAAGGAATGTGCCAAATGAATAATTTGAGGTGCAACTTCTGTGCCCAAGTTTATTGGTTGAGTGGGCTCTATCAATACTGAAGATATTTATTGGAAATGACTCGAAAGTGTATCAAGTATCCCATCCTCAGGCACCTCAGAGAGGTTTTCACCCTCGAATACGTCTTTTGTTTTTACTTTTTTTGGCTTTGACACTGCCACAATGTGGTTTTCACCATCATAGCGCCTATTCCTTTTTCTCTCAATTTTATAACTGAGATATTTTACATCAGCTTCAATCATTTTGACACTATCTTCACTGGTGGAGGATGTCATAGGTTCAACAATGTTAAGGTAGCAAGAAAAAGTGTAATCATTTTGGAACGTAAGGACTTTGTTGGATGGAGAGAAGAGGTTCTAGTTTATCAACTCAGGATGGTGGAGTGAAAGAGAAGTGACAGGTTCAAAAGCGTTCATGGTATAGTCATAAAAAGCATGGAAAAGCAAGTCAAGACCTAAAGCGATCTCATCTAGAGGTTTGTTCGAGTCCCTTCGAGACCTCATGTTGGAAGTAGAGGGAATGTTAACGTCAGTGGAATCACACTCAATCATCCTAACACTAGACCCTTCACTTACTTCGAGGAGATTTTCAAATGTGTGTACTGTGTCTACATCCTTGTTAGAAGTTGCATTAGATAGAGAATCAAACTCATACTCATGTGAGTCTATAATACTTGATATGGGAAATCCATCAACACTTGCTGTACCATCTGACTCATTATCATCTCTTGTAGTATTGATGTTCTATTGATTTTTTTCTCATTGAAAATGTGCTTGAAAAGATGATGACATGTAGAGTTCCCATTGATAGTTAGGGTGAGCCATTTACATTTTTCTCAACTGTTCATATGTCAACGGAGTAGATGAGGTGGTGTCATTAGAATCACTATCAGTTTCAAGGTGTCTGATACACTACTCCAGACCATCCAGCTCTGTGAAGAGCATGGCAAGATCTAGAGGAATAGGATAAGAAAAGGTATCCTCATCTGAACTGACCTCTGAATTTTTAGTTGAAATAGTGTCCCTAGATACTGGCGGACATTCTAGTTTTGGTACAAATTTATTGATCCCTAAATGAAATGAGATTTTCTTGAAGCCCATACTTGTGGTGTCTTTTGTCCTTCATCCCGTGGCTTCAATTAGTTCAAGAAATCCATTATCATTCACCCCTATAGGGACATTCCCTTTATAGCCAAAGCATTTCATGAGCTTGAAACCTTTACTATTTGGTTCATGTTCTATATCACGAGCATGAGTGATTTGTTCAGATGTGTCTTTCCCTTTATAAATCCAAGTTGTAATAGCTCAATTTTCATCCTCGTATTCTAATGGTGTTGTGGCTTTTATAAAAGTGCCATCATAGACTACTTGGGGTGAGATAGTAGAAGGTTTCTTGTTCTTAGAAGGTCTCCTGTAGGAACACAAAGATAGGGGTAAAGATGTCAGTGATAAAATAGGCTCCATCTGGTATTCCCCCATGCCTAAATCCATAAGTCTTAGAGTCTTTTCCATTTCTTTCAGTTTGGCATCAAAGAATTTAGTAGAATCTCTATTTGTTGGGACAAAACTGTCAGCAGACTCAGTGAGGGTATTGCAAGAATAGTTTCTATTGGCAGGTACAGTTAGTTCGGCTCTATGGAATGAGAACTTTATGCACTGATGGTATGTCGATGGAATATCTTGCATCTCATGGATCCATGGTCTTCCCAATAGTATGTTTTAGGCAAGAGGAATATCCAATACCCCATAGACAAAATTTATCTCAATAGGGCCAACCTTGATGGGAAATACAATCAAGCCCTTAGACTTGTGCTCGTCTTCGTCATATGCTTTGATGGTAATATTTTTACGTGCATCTATAGAATCTTTTCCATAACCTAGCTGGGTGACAAAATTAGCAAAGCAGATATTGAGACCATCACCATTATTAATGAGGACACGACATACACACTTTTGGCCAATCATGACTTCAATATGTAGAGGAGTGTTGTGCAGGTGGCTTAGCGAGTGATCATCTTCTTCAGAGAAAGACAAATAATGAGGTGAGGTCAGATGACCTACCATGGATTGAAACTGGTTGAGATTGAGATCTTTTGGGACATTTTCCTCAGCAAGGGCTTTATCCAGAATCTTCCTATGAGCAGGCGAGATCTTCAACAACTCAAAAATAGTGATCTAAGCATTGGTACGTTGTAATTGGTCTAGGATGTTTTAGTTAGCATTAGTAGGTGTGGGGACCAATTTTGAATTCTTGTTGGCAGGGGCAACAACAACTTTATCTGCAGGTTGTTTCGATGTAGATGTAGAAGGCTCGAGGCCTTTGAGAGTGATCTTTTCATTAGATCGAGTGACAATGTTCGCAAAAACCTGAGACTATTGTGATTCAAAAGATTGAGACACATGACCTCACAAAATAAATGGACCCTTGGGTTTAGGAGCATCTTCACTCCCCTTAATAGTGATCACATCACAGTATTCGACATTGACAGTTTCAACCATATAAATAACAGTGTCATTGGTATTATACATATAGTTGACCTTGTTGTTGGTATTCTTGGTCTTAGAGGAATCACCTTTCTCATGAGGATGGAAGGGTTCTTTGAATTCTTGATGATTTGAATTCTTGTTATGACCACTCACAACAACATCACCATTATCGATAAGATCTTGGATTTTATGTCGAAGTTGAATACAGGTAGAAGTCTTATGACACTTGTTTTGATGATAATCATAGTATGCATACTCATTCCACCAAGCAGGTCATGGTTGTGGATCATAAGGACGTAGATTATCTGGAGGCATGAGTATTTTGTTTTGCAAGAGAGTCTTGTAAACCACATCAAGAGGTTCTCCTAGGGGAGTGAACTCACATTTTGGTTGAGGTGCCCAAGGTTTGTTTCTAGAAAATTTTGAAGGGGGTTGAGTATCTGTCATAGCCTTCTCAATGGCTTTGGGCACTTGCAAATTGGAGGTGAGGTTGAAAACACTCTTTGGAGGCTTTGGGCTCACATTGTCAACAACACCATCATTCACAACATCCCAGTTTTTTTTGACAATTTTAGCCTTATCTTTACATGAGGAGGACCCTTTCTTGTTATCTTTATGTAGGGTGAGCTCTCCTTTCTTGACCATAAACACCTCTATTCTCACAGCCTACTTGATCATGTCATAAAAGTTTAAAGGACCTTGTAGCTGTACTTGGTATCCAAAATCAGGAAGGAGGTTGTCTAAAAAGATATCAAGTTTCTCAGATTCTAGTATTTTGCGAGAATATTTGGTATAGAGTTGTCTCCATCACTGGAGAAATGTTAGGAAAGGTTCTCCAGATCATTGTTTTAGATTGGAAAGATCACGGAGGTTGACCGAATGCTAAATGTTATGAAAATATTGCTGGAGGAACATATTAGCAATCTCGTCAAAATATTTGATACCAGTAGGAAGTCAGGAGAACCACTCCATAGTAGATCCACCCAGACTACATGGAAAGAGATGCATGAGATATGTCTGGTCATGTATGAACTCCATGGATAGAGTGCCAAACTCTCTCAAGTGATCCTAAGGGTTAGAGGTACCCAGATATTTATGTTAATCTCTATTGAGCATTTAAGGTTGTTATTAGTATCAAAGGATAGTAAACAGGTCGGTCGATTACTTATATTGAGACAATCGATAACTAGAAGTAAGACAGAGCAGTCGGTAAAGCTTGTTACATCGAGAATCACATAGTTAATCGAGCACCAGTGACACTGACACTGACACCGACAGTCAGTAAACACCGAGCATCGTAGTATACACTGAGCAGATTATACAGTGTTTACCGATGATCACAGAAAATGACATAGTAATCATAAATGGCACATTATTCTATGCAAATGGTTATAAAAAATCGTAAAATGGTTTACCAAGATTGAGGAGCATTTATTGTAAAAGATATTCATTAAATGCAATGATTATCTTATTTGTATTAGTTGATCTAGGTTATTTTGCACCGTAGATCTTAGGGTTATGATTATTTTTGTAACCTAATTTTTTGCTAAGGCGGCAAAACAAAACACTATATATTTTGTTTGTTCACACCATTTTTATGGGGTTGTTGAACTGATATATATGAATTACAGAGCACTTGAAGAAATTGCCTATCTTCAAGACAATCAATTTACCGAGCAGAACAGAGTACAAAAGTTTTTAGATTGAGCAGAAACAGACAAGCCTACCGAGCAGAATAGAGTAGAGAACCATCACAGATAAGGTGATATTTTGATAAGAACTTATAGATCTATTTTAGACAAGTCAGTTGTCAACTAACAGATAGTTTACCTATTACTTTTTGACAATTGTGATAGAGTTTTGATAAATCTCTTAACAAAGTAGACTTAATAGTCTTTGTATAAATCTCTTAACCGAGTACACACTTCATATAGTGTTGTTAAATCCTATAACTAGGTAGATCTAGCTGATCTAATATGTTACTCCTAATAGGGTAAGATCAGCAGAAGTGATCAAAACTTGTAGCCTTAACAGGCAAACCTTTTCTATCTGCAGTAGTGAAGAATTTGTGGGTGTGATCCCCACCGCAGTTTTTACCTTCTAACAAGGGTTTCTGCATTACCAAAATACTTGTGTTATGTGATTGTCATATTGATTTCATGTTGTTTACTTTCTTAAGTTAACTAGATGATTGATTTATGCAATTAGATTCAAGTTATTTTGATCAGTTATTACAGTATTCAATTATATATCAGGAAGGTTGTTACAAGTAAAGTTTTGATGGCACTGATTCACCCTTCTGCTCTCAGTACCTATCTCTCCTAATTCAAAAATTTTATCATACTTGGGGAGTTGTACACCTTTGGGAAAAGGTGGCATCCTAAGACTCTTATCAAATGAGAATGGATAGATGATCTCCAATGTAAACTAGTTTGCTGGTGTGTCCTTGGTTTTCATGAGTTGCTGGATCTGGGTCTGCATGTCTTGGACTAGTTTTTGCATTTTAGCCGCCTATGTTTCCTCTTCTTTGACTACAAGAGTCTCAAATTTATAGTTTGGGGGTAACTTGGCCCCTTGTTTGACTAGCTTGAGAAAGTATTTCTCTTTCTCTTCTTTCATCAAAATTTCCATCATTTTGTGAAGAATTTTGTTGGACCGAGTAGCCTCAACGTCTTGCTAGGTTATTTCTTCATCTTCATTACCAAGGATTTCAGAGATGCTTGGGGCATGAAATTATTCTTGGTTATCTTGAGCTTGATCTTGATCCTGATCATGATCACGGGCTCTGATGTACTCACCCTCTTTATTTTTGTGTGACATATTGCTAGTGTGCAAGTGTGCAGTGTGAGCAGATTGAGTACAAGGAGGTTCACTATGATGAGAGGTCACTGCTAAGGAAAATTTGGGTTCTGCAAAGGGATTAATCTCTAGAAAGGAAACCCTAGGTGTCGCAAAAGGATTAAGCTCTGGCAAAGAAATGTGGGGTTCCTCAAAAGGATCAATCTTTGGTAAGGAAATGTGGGATGCCTCAAAGGGATCAATCTCGAATGATGATTCTTCAGAGTCTTGGTGTTCTTGAAACAAGGGATTCTTGGTTTGACTAAGGTTTACAGTAAAAGTACATTGGACACAAGGTCAAATGACAGGAGGAGAGTGAAATGATTCCTCTCTAGATATTTTAGAAGAAGAACACAAGGATCCTCTATGGTACTCAGATTGTATGGAAAGCTTAGAATGACCTCTTCCTCGGTTGTGAGGTCTATCTCTATCCCTTCTGGTGAAACATGGAGGGAACATGTTGCCGCTTCGAGTCATCATAGGCATATATAAGGATTAAGTAATGAGAGAGGACTAGGATTATGCTTAGAAGTCTATCTTTGGAATAGCAAAAAAAGTGATAGAAGTGAAATGCACCTGGCATGAATCGTCGAGAGTAAGGCTAGAACAACCAAGATGTGACTATCACATCACAAGGTACAAAAGCACAGTAGGAAAGGACAAATAACAAAGATACAACTTGAGTTTAAGTAGTAATTGCATGGTTCTCAGCCTGAGACATCCAGTTTCAGGCAGTGGACAATAGGAGAATAGGCAAATAGACCCCAGATGAAAACCAAATTAGATAGAAAATTGACCAACTAACATAAATAAGCTCACTATTTTGAAGATCAAGGGACAATCTCGCATGAAGAAATGCAGTCTCGCGTGAGGAAATGCAAGACTGCATGCGGAGGTATGCTTTCTCATGTGAGGAAATACATAGAAAACTAAAATCTCATGCGAAAAAAGAACAAAGTTTGAACTTTGGCATAGTTTTCGAGGCAGGAACAGATTTTGAGACACAACGCTAGTTGTTCTCTGATAGAATATCCAGATTTCAAACAAATTTCAGACAGTTTAAATCAGCAACTCAACTTCTACATGCATCAATAGATTTCTATCATGATCAGGCACATAAGACAACAATTAGGGATTTCAAGCAAACAATGTCTTCAAACAATGAGCAAGGGACAAAGCAACCTTGCGCATGAACAAGAATATGTGACATAGTATTCTATTCCCTAAGAGTGATACTTGTGTATGTTCTCAAAATGTTTTTCAATCATGCACATAGTCCTAGAAAAATAAAAAGTTGGTTACACTATGGTTCATAGTAATGGTCAACTTTGCAACTTTTGTAATCTCAAGAGGGTGAATTCCAATCCAGACACACCGGGGTTTTGACACATTCTGAGAATTTAATCAATCAGAGATGCTGAGGAGATCTGACAGCCCAACAAGAAACTACACCCATGGAGATTTCTTCCACAAGGACATTTATATAGTGGCTGCTACTACCACGATGAAAATGGCTATTACCGCTTGAGGTTCCATCCATGTGGTTGACCCAATAAAGGGGATGTCCACTACGGTTAACTCTCTCTAATAAGGAGACTCACAAAATAGACCACATGGGGACTTAGTTCAGATTCAAGGATTTGAGTTTCTGATGTGCCCAAAAGGGAAAAAAGCATAATCCTCTAGCCTCTTCACCTCACCTAGACATAGCAGATAGATTCATTGACACACTAAATTGAAACCATCTCACCAAGGTTTGTATGTCAACAACAATGGCTACCGATCTCTTTAAGTGGGTCCAAGAGATAACGTACTACCAAATATTAAAGACAAAAACCAAGTAAGACCGTGAGGTAGTATCGACTCCTTTCCTACCTACAAGGGGTTATATTGTCAAGAAGAGATTTGCATGCAAAACAAGTGAATGAAGCCCACTCTCTCAAGAACGCCACAAATAGTGTTCATAGGGCCTATTTACTATGTGAAATAGATATGCTAAAAGTGAATCTAGATTCTTTTTAGAGCCCAAAATCGAAGTGTGGTTTATCAATGCAGGAAACACTCAAGCCAAACACATAAGAGATTCATTTTAATGTCCAAAAATCAAAGTGTTATAGAGATTTTAGTAAATCACATCAAGTCCAAAGCTCTGCAATCCAGTATTACGCTGCCTCCAAAGGTAGAATCAGGAAAATCCACAACAAACAACATATGTCAGGAAATAATAAACTAAATGTACATATCTACAAATTTTAGGTCTATGGATGCAAAATTTCACGCGAGGAAATGCTAAAACTAGAAAAACTTCACACAACACACTGAGAATCTTCACATGATATTCCATATAGGGATGTACAAAAGTACAGACAAAATGAATTTTTTTTTCAGAAACTTAAAAATATGATGAGGCTAGAAATTGATTTTATGCCTCACGGTGGGCGTAAAAAATGTATGAACTAAATATGGGCCTTTGATTTAGCTCCACACTTCAACATAGTCATTATTCACCAGTTGCAGACAAGAATGAATATTAGATCATTCATCCTACCTGGCCGGATGATTCGACCTGTTGCCTTCTATCTAGGTAGGGTTTGAAATTGCTCTCAGAATCGAGTCCTGCAACCATAGAGTAACACTAGAATGAAGGATTTAATTGAAAATACAAAGCAAATTATTCTAGAATGAGTATGCAATTAATCTAGAAATGATGAAATTAATCTAAGAACAATGAAAGAAAAATAGATTAATAAATGAAGTGCATCATTAAGCTAAACATGATATATTAATCTAGAAATGAAGATTATGCTAAGAAATGAAAGCTTGAATGCAAATGAGGTTCTGGTAACAATGCGACAACACTTCATTGCTCAAAAAGTTGGATCCTTTGAATGAGAAATGAGGATTCTTTTATAGAATCCCAGGTTCAATCGACAGTTGAGATGAAGCAAACGAACATTGAAGATTGATTGAGAGATCAGTTCAGAATGGAAAGTTTCCTATAGAGAGGCTGTCAGCTTTTTGTTTGTTTGTGTGGAGCTTTAACTATTTTATTTCCTTTTTTGAATTCTTATTTAACTCAAAGTTTCCTATTCTGAACTACATAGAAGATTTTGGAGAGAATATTTAATTCAAATAAATATAATATTGCCTCTTAAGTGGATTTTATCAATTATTTGAATAATTAAATTTATTTATTGAGATGAGGATATTTATTTAAAACTAAATATTTATTTAATTCCTTTTTCATGTGTTTTAGCTAAAGAGGGTGGATTTAATTTAATTAAAGTGCTAGGATTTTGTAATTAAATTAATCAATCATAAGGTTTATTTAGCCAATTATAATTGATATTTAGGAATTAAATATGATATGTGATTGATGCAAATTTAAGGTTTTTTGCATTTGACACTAAGTCAAGTGGAGTCAATCAAAATACATAATTGCCTAGTACAATAAGACTTTGATGATTCAAAAATTTGATAGAATGAGACTAAAATGAAACAAAATTGATTAGGATTGCAAGATGCCAATTTTGGGGTATTATAGAGCCTGCCTCTCATCACCACATATGGGCCAAAAGATGGGGATATGCTCCCATGCCCAGATTTGGAGAAGTATAACCCCTGACGCAAAAGTCTTACCCTCTTGGTAGACTATCTTGTGCATCTCCAAAAATATGTGGGCCAGTAGGCATTGACCCCAACCAAACTCAACATGATGTGCCATAAGACGCTGAACCATGGGTGCCCACCCCATCAGAAGATTGTTTTGATGATGGTCTGACATGATGATCCCTCCAATCATCCCTACTATCATATACTTGAGCCTGTGTGTCTTTTCGTACCTCTGAACTAATACCTCCCAGGGTATTTGCTATGATATCCACTTGTCGGCCCCGAACAAGATCCTAAATGCCTACAAACCTATGTTCCCAAAACTCATGTAATCTGGGCATGGTCCATGGAATGGTATCCAAAGGATGTGATACAAATCCTTTGGTGTGATAGTGATCTCTCTAGTGGGAAGGTGAAAGGTCTAGATTTCTGAATGAAACCGCTCGACTAGTGCAATAATCAGTCCATGATTTACCCGAATCTCAGGTAAACCGATCAAGTACTCAAACCCACAAGCAACTAAGTGCACTCTCAAGGGATCTGGAAATGACAAACACAACCTCTGAGTGGCTAGATAAGAGACACAAACATGTATATCAGGGTATCTCACCTGTAAAGAATAGAAAACGAGCATGAAATTAGTAACTTGATCCAAATTAGTAATAAATGCACACAAAAATGAGAAATTGAACATATTAGAAGGTGCATTAAAGGGTATAGAATCCAGCTGAGCAGCTAAATTTTTTGGAAAAATTCACTAAAAGACTTAAAATTTCTCACTATTTTTCATAGGACACTTCAAAAAATAAAAAACTAGTGTCAAGTATCGTACACCACTATACAACAACCCATACGACATTTGGGTTCCACATGACAATCCATTAGTTGTCATACGAGAATTGAGGGACGTGATGAAATGTCCTACGAGAGATAGGTATCTCCCATATGACACTATACATGAACGGACACAACATTTGGTTTGGACTTGAAATGTCATACGACACGCTACCAGTTTTCATACGACATTTCGTGAAGCAAAATTCAAAATGCTTAAAAAATTTTAAAAAATTCTAAAAATGTAATGAAAAACATTTTAAATTGATGCAAGAAGAGCTCAGAGGTCCACTTACTAGATGTCCATACTACCGAGGTTGCTGGTATTGTCAAGAGCGTTCAAATCGATGCGAAGAAACTGGGACCACCATTTTTGCTCTCAGAGGGTTCCACGAGGTTTCAAAAGTCAAACGGTTGAAATGAATTGAAAATGACCCCTTTTTGTCTTATATAAGTTTGACATAAATTTTCAAAGTGCTCCGTTTTGTGTGAAAATTGTACCCCTGGCTAATTTTGACATCTTGAATAAAACATATTTGGGATCAAAATCAAAATCTAAGATCGTTTACTTTGTCAAAATCGTGGTTTAAAATTTTGGACCCAGGACGGCCGATTGCTTGCATAATCAACCTTCATAACATCATCAAAATCTAGAATTCAACTTATCTGATCATCTAACATCAATCTTTTCAAATTTTAAATTGGTCAACCATGGTCAACTCATGGTCAATCCTAGTCAAACTTGGTCAACATGACCTCTAAACGATGCAGAACATGTCCCCTGTCATGTACAATTTACTTCTACATTCGATTACATTTCTTTTAATCATTCACGCTAGATTTCTCGCCAAATTTCAATTTTAATCCTGAAGGGGGCATGGTATTCTATATCATTAACCATTAATCAAATCTATCTTTTTCAAAATTTCTTCAACAATCAAGACAATGACCATGTCTAATTGCTGACTAATCAAAAGTCATTATCGCTTGGGGCATATCACTTGGTGCATATCAGATTCATCAAAATCCATATCAATTTGGTGTTCTCCTAATCTTGTAAATTGTATCAACTCTTCATAACCATCGGTTCAGTTGTCTTGTTTCCTTGATTCTTCATATCTGAAGGGTTGTGACTTGGAATCCTTTTGATTCCTTTGGAAAATTAGGTCTGGAGTTAGGATAGTTAATTCCTCATAATCATAGGTTTAGAATAAGATGTTTTATCACTTCTTTGTAATCACAGGTTCATTGTTGTTACTGTTAACATCATCTTGATTCTTTGGTCAATTAGGACCTGAATCAACATCTTCAAATCTTTCAATTGATTTCTGTCTCAGAATCGGTTAATCTTTCAAGATGAGTTTCTCCATCACATAACTAAGTTCGGATCTCATGAAAATAGATTTATCTTTGAACCACTGCGCTTTGCACAATAATTCAAAGAGGGGCAAAATGTAATACCCCAAAAATGGGCTTCAGTACCATTGACCTCCTACATCCACAAATCAATCGAAATCGACCCTAAAGTCCTAACCTAAGGCACATCTACACATCGAATGATCAAAACCCTAATTGATCTTATTTCAATTCTGCATCAGGGAATATTCCTAGATATTCCTAATTTATCCTAATTATCTCTGATTAAATATTATTTGGCGATAAGTGATATTATTTTATTTATCCAAAGTTAATTAATTGAATATGTTAAATATTTAATTAATTAAACTTTATTCAACCACTTAATTATTTTAGTTAGATTTAATTAAATTTATTATTAATTAATATTGTTTATTTGATAAATAAATCACAATTTCTAAAAATAATCGATTGAATATTTGTTTAATTGATTAAAATCAAATTGTCAAATTTAATGATTTAATTTTGGATAAAGTTTGATTTAAATAATTGATTAACCCATAAATAAGTTATTTAATTGATTAAATCAGTTAAGTTGAGAATAAAGCACATGGGAATTAAATAAATCAATAAGTATGTATGCAAAAATCAGAAGATCAGTTAAACTCAAAATTAACTATTGAATTCATTTGTTAACTTTCTAAACTCAACATGTGATTGTGAATTGGAAAGTAGATGGGATTGATCTCAACTTCCAATTATGAGTTAAAAAGCTGATTTGCATGATTTTACTAGGTAACTATTTCTAATTTCTTGATAACTCACCAATCAATTCAAGTTGATCAAGGAGTGATTTTTGGATTTTCCATGAGTTTTCAAACCCTGGATTTCTATAAAAATAGGCCTCAGTCCTTCTGAATCAACCACGTACAATTTGGAGAATAGTAATGATATAATGTCGAATTCTTGAGATTGTGCAAGTTTTGAGATTCATTGCTAACATTGACTTTCTTGTTTTTGCATTCATAGCTAGATTCAATTCATTTTAATGAAGTTTTTAGATCAGTTTTCATATATCTTACATTGTTATTGCATAGAAAATCCAAAAACATTGATTAATCTTGCATCCATTTCGTAGTTTTTACATTCAAATCCTTCATTTAGGCATTGCATTGTCATTGATCTTGGTCAAATTTTGAGAATACCATACTCATGTCTACTAGAAGGCAGTAAATCAGCTGATTAATGATATATCTTTTTATTGCATATTTTTCTATCATTGATCAATAATGTTTTATTGATGTATTGTGTCTTCTAAATAGGTACAATTTTCACACACACAACTACTAGTACTATTATTCTTGAAGGGAATATCAACTAGTGGTTGCCGTTGCACCAAAATATCAAACTGTTAATGCCCGATACAACCACTAGACTTATAGAAGACACAGGAGGCGGTTAAGCCATGTCACAAATCTTGAGGGGAGTGCTGACCATTTTTCCAACAATCTCCCTCTCAGCATTACCTGAGGGGATTCAAACCTGTGACCAAGCTCTGATACCACTTGTTACAAGTAGTGGTGATCATTGCACCAAAACATCAACTTGTTAATGCCTGATACAACCACTAGACTTATAGAAGACATAGGAGGTGGTTAAGCCATGCCACGAATCTTGAGGGGAGTGCTGACCATATTTTTTCCAACAATTTGATCTTTTGGTGCAACGATAACCACTACTTGTAACAAGTGGTATCAGAGCTTGGTCATAGGGTCAAATCCCCTCGGGTAACGCTGAGGGAGAGATTGTTGGCAAAATGGTCAATGCTCCCCTTGGGATTCATGACATGGCTTAACCGCCTCCTATTTCTTCTATAAGTCTAGTGATTGTATCAGGCATTAACAAATCAATATTTTGGTGCAACGACAAGCACTACTTGTAACAAGATTGTTAGAAAGTAAAGTCCACCAAGATAATTGAGAGGGGGGGTGAATCAGTTATCAGATAAATACAAATTTTATCAACCTCAATAGATTTTAACCATGTAAGCAATGTAATCAACAACCATAGAAACATATACATGCATAATAACACAATGACATAGATATGTTGACTAGGGAACCTCTTGATCAAAGAGTAAATCCTGATGGGAATGATGCCCACAAAAGATGCACTAATATGAAAGTTCCTTGTGAGAGGATGGACTCTATTAGGAGTCTTATGAAATACATTCAATACATATGAGTCCCTGTTAGGAGACTTTGAATCCCTGTTAAAAGATTCTAACTTTGTTAGGAGTTATGGAAGACAGAAAGACCCATTGCCCAAATAGCTTCAGGGTAAGATCACTGAACTCACTATCCAACTGATCTTTGCATTACTCAATAGAATAATACCAAAAGATTACTAATCTCAACAATACAATACTACTTCTTTGACTGTGCCAAACTACACCAACTGCTTCTTCAAATCTCAATATAAGATCTCTATACTTCGCATATCCTCTTTAAACAATTTTTTTTTCACAATTTCTTCATTCATTTTCTTACACATTACAACAAGGAAAACATTCCTTCCTTTATACCACACTAAAGTAATTACAAATGAGTCAGCATACAAATTACAAAAGAAAATTTTCCACATGTTACATAAAAATTACACAAAACTGTCAGCTTCCAATTAAGATAATTCTTCACTCATGCGACCTCAGATCTTGCACTCATGTCCACATCACTAACATCATATCTTAAACAACTCATAACTATGCATGATCAGTTTCCACCCCGATTAGGAGATATCATCTGGTTTCCATAAACCGCTACTCAGGAACACTACTTGAATAATGCTTCCACTGATTTCCTCATAACTATCATGAATAAATTAATTACCATTTGTGCTCTTAAAAAAGATCTTATAGAACATCATAGAGTAATTCCTCAACTCTGCATAGCTTCATCTTCAATATCCCAAGCGCTAACTCAAACACTGTCTCCTTCTCTGCTAATCTCCAGTAGATCACTGTGTTGACATCAATGACAATCACAGTCATGAATGAAACAACAACTGCTACAGAATGGCTGTGAATACTCCCCCATAGGATATATTCAACATTCATTCCTAACAGTCTCCCCCATTGGCATTAATGGCAACATAGATGAAAAAACATCCAAGTTCCATGAATACCAACATTGCAACACTGTTGCTCTGAAATAATTTCATATCCTCTTCATCAATCAAATCTTGCTTCATTTTCCTATTTAGTTCTCTCCAACAAATGGTTTTTCATGTCTACTTCTCCCCCATTAACATCAATGACAGATGTTTCATCATTATGTCAACAATAACTTCAATGTCAAAAGACACTTTTCAAAAAATATATTCACTAGAGTTCTCATGACTCAACTCAGATACACAGACTTCCCCATAGAGGAAGTACCACCATCCAGTCCAGAAGAAAGATAAGGCTCATATACCACTAGACAGATGCAAAAATCTTCATCACTTCTCAAAAGTAGGCTAGGGCATAACCCCAAGCATACCTCTCAGATACTCAAATGTATCCTTAGGAAAAGGTTTTGTAAATATATCTGCAATCTACCCCTTTGTGCTTATGTACTTCAGTTTGACTTCTTTCTCCACCACTTTCTCTCTCACTACATGATACTTTATCTCTATATGCTTTGTCTTAGAATGTAACACAAGATTCTTAGACATACTAACTATGCTGATGTTATCACAATGTATAACAACATGCTCAACAAATTTTATTCCAATATCCTTCAGTATTTGCTTCATCCAAATTATCCGATTATAAATATTTGCTACTGCCACATACTCTGCTTTTGTTGTGCTCTGTGAAATACAATTCTGCTTCTTTCTTAGCCAAGAAACCAATCTTCCTCCAAGGAAAAATGCTCCACCATTGGTGCTCTTTTTGTCATCAACACTGCCTCCCCAATCAGAATCTGTATATGCACATAGGGTAAAATCATCAGATTTTTCATACCACAATCCATACTAAAATGTGCCTCTTAAGCATCTCAATATCCTCTTTACTACTGCATAATGTGATTCTCTGGGTTCAACTTGAAATCTTGCTACAATTCCAACTGCATGTGATATATTAGGTCTTGTATGAGTCAAATATTGTAATATTCCAATCATAGATCTGTACTTCTTTTGTTCCACTACATGAGTCTCATTTGTGCTAGATAACTTGTGTGCAATTACCATAGGTGTTCCAACTGGTTTACAGTTCTCCATTCCAAATCTCTTTAGTAAATCATTCAAGTACTTTGTTTGACTTACAAAGATACCATCACTGTTCTGTGTCATCTACAATCCTAAAAAGTATTTCATTTCACCAATCATACTCATTTCAAATTCAGTCTTCATTTCATCTGCAAATTTATCACTGGCTTCATCTTCTCCTCCAAAGATAATATCATCAACAAAAATAACAACAACCAAAAAACCATTTTCAATTTCCTTTGTGTAAAGGTTTCTATCAGCTGTGCCTTTTGTAAATCCTAATTTTAACAAATACTTATCCAATTTCACATACCATGTTCTAGGTGCTTGCTTTAGTCTATATAAAGCTTTCTTTAGTTTACATACCATATCTCCTTCTTGAGTTAAAGGAAAACCTTTAGGCTGTTCAATGTAGAATTCTTCTTCCAATTCTCCATTCAAAAATGCTGACTTCACATCCATCTGATACACTTTGAATTTCTTGTAAGCTGCATAGGCTAAAAACATTCTTACTGCTTCAATTCTTGCTACTGGTGCAAATTTTTTTTCATAGTAAATTCCTTCTTGCTGTGAGTATCCTTTACATACCAATCTTGCTTTGTTCCTTACTACTTCTCCTTGTTCATTCATCTTATTTCTGAATACCCATTTTGTTCCTATAACATTCTTATCTTTAGGTCTAGGGACCAATTCCTATGTCTTGTTCTTTTCAATCTGATCTAGTTCTTCTTTAATGGCTTTAATCCAATGTTCATCTTCACAAGATTCACTAGTATATTTAGGTTCAATTTGAGAAATCAAACACAACTGTTCTTGTACCTTATTTCATGTCAGAACTCCTCTATCTATGCTTCCAATAATATGCTTAGCAGGATGATTTCTTGATAAGTTTCTCTTAGGTGTCACTGCCTCAGTACTTGTTTCTGTTGTAGGTTCTTCAATGTTTCCTTCACTATGGCTCTCATTCAACAAATCATTGTTAGTTTCATAGAATAATTCAGTATTCTTCAGATTAGTTCTAGGCTGAGTTCCTTCATCTGATTCATAATCAAGCATTCTTTCCTGAATTTTGAACTTTTTATCAACTTTAACATTTGCGCTCTCAACAATAGTCTTAGTTCTCTTATTGTTGTGTGCTATAAAAGTGTCACACTTCTATGAATCATTACATTCAAGAACACTCAACAATGAGGTCTCAAATAGTGATTCACAACTCTCTATTCATGGAGTGCAGAGGTTGTATTATGAGGCCCTCAGATTGACCTAGTTATGCCCATGCAAGCACACCAAGAAATGAGAGATTCAACGATGAATATCAAGCATGCTAATCTCCATGATCATCAAGTTATTGCATGCAAATGAAACTAGTCTAGATGATAACAATGCAAGAAAGTAAACTATTCTATTGAAATAAAAATATTACAAATCCTTGCTAATTATGCTATGTGGATTAAGCTAGAACAATGAAAGGAAACATGAATCTAAACTATTATGTAAATGCAATACTAATATAAATTATGGATTACCATGAGGCATGATAGAAGAAGACAAGAAGAAAGAAGTCTCAAATATCCAAGCTCCAAATGCTCAAAAAGCTTCTTCCAAGATTTCTTTCCAAAACTACAGCATAACAATAGTATGAAAATTCTGGGATCCAAAATGAGAAGGAGAGGGCTCCTTATATAAGAAAATGTGGAAGAGAATGCATCCCCAAGAGCAATGTGGGATAAATCCAAAAAAAAGGCAAAAAGAGGAAAGAATCAGGAAAATGATTTTTGTTTTATTTTTTATTTGATTTATTTCCTTTTCCATCATAGATTTTGCTTGAAGTGGGGATTTTATTTATTTAAAAGAGGAATTATCTTTTAATTAAATAAGATAAGTTTATTTAATAAAAAGAGAAATATTTAATTAAATAAGATAAAATCATTCAATTAAAAGGGATTTTAATTAAATAAAATTATTTTATTTAAGATATTTATTTTAATTAGATAAGCCTATTTTATTTATTTAAAAGAGGAATTATCTTTTAATTAAATAAGATAAGTTTATTTAATAAAAAGAGGAATATTTAATTAAATAAGATAAAATCATTCAATTAAAAGGGATTTTAATTAAATAATATTATTTTATTTAAGATATTTCTTTTAATTAAATAAGCCTATTTTATTTATTTAAAAGAGGAATTATCTTTTAATTAAATAAGATAAGTTTATTTAATAAAAAGAGGAATATTTAATTAAATAAGATAAAATCATTCAATTAAAAGGGATTTTAATTAAATAAGATTATTTTATTTAAGATATTTATTTTAATTAAATAAAATTATTGATGAAATGATCAAACCTTAGAAATATTTGAATTATTTATTTAATTGCGATTTGATCAAAGAATTGGTTTGAAAATTGCAAAGGATTGATTCAGAAAATTGATAAATTAATAAATGGGGCTGAAAGTCTAGGCGACCATTTTAGGGTGCATACATTTGTCCCTCTTTGACTAATGTGAGATTGATTTGGGATCACATGTAGACAAAGAATAGAATTGAAATGTGAAATCGATTTAGGATCACAAAACAACCCAGATGTGTGTTCGATGGATGGGAACACATCAAGACAAAGATAAGTTGATTGAAAAAGACAAGGCCAACACCCTTGTAAATAGGTAATTGTCAAGTCTCAAGCAAGGTTTGATTGATAGGTTTGATAAAGTTGAATTAAGGATTGAAGTTTGATAGGTACTGCCCCCTCGTGATCGAAATTGAAATGAGATGGAGGAGAAACAGTGAATTGATAATTTTGATCAAATTGAACTAAAGATAAGGTTCTTGATGTAAGATGAAAGATATAAGGATCATAGAACCAAGGTAGATCATCAAGAAAGATTATGCCCCAAGGTTGAATTAGAAGAAAAGAAGTGGGGTGAAAGCGAATGGAAGATAAAAGTTTGGAAGAAATGAAAAGAAATGGGGAGAAGAAAGAGAATTTTCCTTAAGCAAGAGGATGCCCCAAAATCAATCAACTGTTTAAGATAGAGAATTTCGATTGAGATCACAAAAGAAGATAAGGAAATGAAGATCAAAACGTGATCACAGTTGATTAAAAGTCCAAAAGAAAGATGAAGGAAAACCCTCTCAAACTCCTAATGTAGCCTAAAAATGCAAATTAACATGAAGTCTAACAATGCAAGCTACATGAAAATGCAAAGGTGTACGTGCAATAGAGAAATTGTAACATAGGATTTTGTGTTCATCATTCATTAGAGAATGTTAAGGAACCTATTTTCATCATTTGGCCATTATTAATGGACATCAAAAAATCACACAATCATCACTAGTCACAAACACAACTATGAAGATATGAATATGATTTATATCGGATTGGAATGTGGAAAGATTCTAACATGAACATCAAAGACATAAGGGTCAAGATGACTTCAATGTTATCTTACCCAATTTAATGTAGCAAAACCAGTCTCGCATCAAGGCATAGATGCCAGGATGACCGTAAGAACGGTTGTGGAAAAATAGTCAAGGATGATGCCTCAAATCTCCTAACTGTGTCAATGGAACAACAAGAGACACTCAAGAGCTTCAAGACCACACCCACAAGTAGAAAGAAATTGAAAAAATGCCCCATATCAAGTCCTCTAGCTATGTGTCATGGAGAGACTTATTAGACAAGGACACTCAATGAAAATCAATAATAGTCAGCACACAAAGAAAAGATCATGACATAGCTTAAGCATTAAGTGTTGTGTTAAAAAATTTAAGTGTGTTTACTAATATTGAGTTTCGAGGATAAGGACCAAATGCTTGCAAGCAGGTAAAATCACTTGACAAAACTGGATAAGACCAAAATGATAAGTGTTGAAAAACACTCGATGTCAGGGGTTGTGTTGAAAAACATGATTCAGGTGGTGTTGAAAAAAACTATTTGTGAGGTGTCCTAAAGATTGATGTGTCCAAGAGACCAAAGCTAACATAGTTATGACCCCTAAACAAAGACAAAGACCAATTCCAAACCAAGGCAACAAGGACAAGGCATGATGGAGAAATGCTAAGTGTCGAGTACGCATGCTAAGAAAGAGGGGTGCAAAGGCCTCAAGTAGCACCTGTTTCCAGGTTTTCACCACTTGGATTTTATTGCAATTTTTTCAAGACTTTATATATATATATATATATATATATATATATATATATATATATATATATATATATATATATATATATATATATATATATATATATATATATATATATATATATATATATATATATATATATATATATATTTGCTACCAAGGCACCTGTTTCCAGGTTTTCACCAAGGCACTTTTTCTATTTATTTTTTTTGAATTTTTGAATTTTTTTTTTGGTGAGACATCAAAGCGCCTATTGCTAGGTTTTCACTAGGATGCTCTTTTTTCAGGACATTTTCTGATTTTTAGAATTTTTTCAACACCATATATGAATTTTTTTGGTATTTTTTCAGGATCAATAAATATATACAAAGGATGCCCCCAGACAGAATGAGCATCATGAATAGAACTTCTTCAGGTGCAATACATTGATAGGATCAGGGAGGTGCTCTCCCTCTTCATCAGATAATAAGTAAGCACCTATCCCAAAAGCCGCTGTGATAATGTAGGGTCCAAGCCAATTAGGTTTGAATTTGCCCTTTTGTTCTCTATGTTGTTGGTTCTTAGGGTTTCCTTGTAAAACAAGATCTCCCACTTGGAATTCTCTAGGGTGAACTTTCTTATTGAATGCTTTGGACATACGCTTTTGGTAGACCCTCATGTGATCAAATGATGCTTTAAAATTTTCATCTAGAAGTTCCAATTCTTGAAGTCTCATGGCGCGATAGTCTTCATCCATAACTAGACCTTTGAGAGAAACTCTAAGTGAAGGAATCTCTACCTCTAAAGGTAACACTACTTCAGCGCCATAAGTAAGGGCAAAAGGAGTAGCCCCAGTTGGAGTATGAATACTCATTCTATAAGCCCATAAGGCTAGATTTACCTGTAGATGCCAATCTCTACCATTCTTGTGGACTGTTCTATGGAGAATTTTAAGAATGGTCTTATTAGATGCCTCTACTTGTCCATTTCCTTGTGGGAAGTAAATGGAGGACCAATGTTGTTTTATCTTGAACTTCTTGAAGAGGTGTGTAAGGTCCTTGTTTTTAAATTGACCTCCATTATCAGTGATTATTTTAGAGGGCACTCCATATTGACAAATGATGTGGTTTAAGATAAACAAAGAAATTGTCTTGCCCAAGGCAACAAAAAGTGGAACAACCTCCACCCATTTGGTAAAGTAGTCATTAGCAATGATGATAAATTTGTGTCCACCTGATGAGTTGGGGTGAATCTTCCCAACAAGGTCAAAGGCCCAGAGCTATAATGGCCAATGAGATATAGATGGAATAAGCTCCTTGCTTGGGGCATGTATCAGGTTTCTATGTTTCTGACACTTTTCACATGATTTGGAAAAAGCTACTGCATCTATTTTCATGGTAGGCCAATAGTACCCAACCCTAAGCAACCTTCAAGCCATGGAAAGACCATTGGAATGTCCCCCACAAATGCCCTCGTGGATGTCAACTAACGCTTGGTCAGACTCATCCTTTTCCAAGCACCTAAGAAGTGTCCCATCTAAACCCCTCCTATACAAATCACCATAGATAAGGGTATGGTGAGAGGCATTTCAGGTTAGGTTTCATTATTTAGAATGGTTGAAGGTTTCAAGGATAATGCCATCATGGAGATATGAGTAAATGGCACCATAGCAGGATGACTCATGGCCAACAAGGATACACACAATTTGGATTTCTTGGGAGTCATAAATGGGATAGTGTATCTCTTTCACCAGGAATTCAAATCTAGATTCATGTTGTTCTAGTTGAAGGAGTGAAGCCAATGTAGCCATAGCATCAGCTGCTTTGTTCTTTGTTCTAGGGATTTGTTGAAATGTAACAAATGTGAAATATCGCCTCAAAGAATCAACCATTTTCTTGTAGGGTACTAGTTTTTCATCCTTTGTTTGGTATTCTTCATTAACTTGGTTGATAATCAGCTATGAATCCCCATAAATATGTAGCTTTGTGATTCTCCATTCTCTAGCCATTTTTAATCCATTTTTCAATGCTTCATATTCAATAATGTTATTTGTACATGGGAACAATAGTTTGTAGGACTTAGGAATTGTGTACCCATGAGGAGAAACAAATAACACTCCAGCTCCTGAACCATTTTTCATAAAAGAGCCATCAAAGAACATCCTCCATGTCCTCTGAGTCATGTACATTAGGTGCTCATCTGGACATTCAACTTGAATAGGCATGCTATCTTGAATTGGGAAATCAGCCAGCTGATTTGAATGGCTTGTCCTTTTATAGCTTTACGCTCAACATAATCTATGTCAAATTCTAATAAGACCATCATCCACTTAGCAAGTCTACCTGTGAGAGCAACCTTACCAAGAAAATACTTGAGAGGATCAATTTTTTCTATGAGGTGTATTGTATGTGCAAGCATGTAATGTTGCAACTTTTGGGAAGCGAACACCATGACGAGGAAAGCTTTCTCAATACTAGTGTAATTGACCTCATATGAAACAAGCGTATGACTAATATAATAAATGGCTCTTTATTTTCTAGTGTCATCAAGTTGAGCTAATAATGCCCCCAAGGAAGATTCTATTGTCGAAACATATAAAATGAGTGGCTTCCCTGGGATAGGAGGCATTAATATTGGAGGATTTGCCAAGTACTTCTTGATTTGGTCAATGCTCTTCTGAAAATCCTCATTCTAGACACATTTGAATCCCTTATGCAATGTCTTATTGAAGGGTTGAGCTCTATCTACTAGTTGTGAAATAAACCTCCTTATAGATTGAAGACATCCCTGGAGACTCCTCATTTGGCTAATGTTTTTGGGAGGTGACATATCTAAGATTGCTTGAACTTTTTCTGGGTCTACCTCTATTCCTTTGGCTGAAATGATAAATCCTAGAATTTTTCTAGAGGTGACTCCAAATGCACACTTTTTAGGATGTAACCTCAATTGAAATTGTTTCATATGATCTAGAATGACTTCTAAATCACCTAAGTGTGTATCTCTTATTTTAGATTTAGCTAAGGTGTCATCCACATAATCTTCCATATTCTTATGCATCATGTCATGAAAGATAGTTGTCATAGCTCTTTGATAAGTAGCTCTTGCATTTTTTAGTACAAAGGGCATAACATTCTAGTAGTAGGTACCCCATGCACAAGTGAATGTAGTCTTTTCCTGGTCTTCAGGAGCTATCTTGATTTGATTATACACAAAAAAATCATCCATTAAGGAATAGCTCTCATAACCCGTGGTCATGTCCACTATCATGTCTATGTTAGGAAGTGGAAAATCATCCTTTGGGCATGATCTGTTAAGGTCTCTAAAATCAGTGCAGATACAAATGGATTTGTCATGTTTAGAAACTGGGACAATATTTGAAATCCATTCGGCATAATAAATAGCTCTTATAAATCCTGCACTTAGGAGTTTTTCTAGTTTAGTTTTGACAAGAAGAGCTATGTGAGGATGCATTTTCCTCAATTTTTGTTTAAATGGTTTGATACCTGGAGCTATGGACAAATGATGCATAATGAGATTAGTGTCCATTCCTGGCATATCTGAGTAAGTCCAAGAAAAATTGATTTTCTTGCTCTGTAGGAACTTGGTATATGTTTCTTTTTCTTGTGTTGATAGAGACTGAGCCAAATGCACAATTTGTGGTGCTTCTTCTGTACCCAAGTTTACTGACTGTGTAGGCTCAACAAGCATTGATGATCTATCTTGAAAATAAATTGGAAGATGATCAAGTACCTCATCCTTAGGTGCCTTAGAGAGGTTTTCACCCTTGGATATGTCCTTTATTTTTACTTTTTTGGGTTCTGATACCGCCACACAGTGGTTTTCACCATCAGAACCATTATTCTTTTTATTTTATTTTCTTTTCATTTTGTGACTAAGGTACTTGATATCTGGTTCTATCATGCTTGTAGTTGGTTCGCTGGTGGAAGAGACTACGGGCTCAAGGGCATTTAGGTACCAATCTATCTCATAGTCATTCTGGAAAGTTAGGAGCTGAGGCTCTTGATATCATTGAGACCAATCAATGAGATGAGGATTAGCAAGGGGTAAGTCAATGATAGGTTTGATGTTTTTAATGATGATGGGATCATCTTTGGTGATTGCAGAGTTAGGATCTGCCATGTATCCTTCTAAGGTACCCAAATTAGGATTTATCCAACCAAGCGAAGCATCGTCCACTAAAGCGACTTGCAAATTTGAATCCTCTAATCCTACACTTGACTCGTTAGCTACCTCAAGTTGGGAGCTATATGTATGGATGACATCAACATCCATGTCAACTATAGAAGCATCAGAGAGAGAGTCCCATTCATATTCGTGTGAGTCTATATCTAAATCCCGACTAGGATGTTTACACCATGCATGTTTTGGGCATCTCGATGTAGAAGCTTGAATATCATCTAGGGTAACATCTCTCTCCATCAAGTGAATAATGTTCTCCCACTGTCATTCTCTAATGGGATCCTCAACTTCTAACTCACTTGGTTCTATGCTTTTAGCTGTTACATCTGCAACTGGCTCATCTAAATCTCCCCAAATGAGATTGGTGGAAGGAACCCAATCTTCACACATGTTCTATTGGTTTTCCAAATTGGGTGTATAATTTGTTTCATCCTCACTATCTGTCTCACCAAGGATAGGAACAGTGCTCTGGTTATCTTTTTCAAAACCTAGGCCAACCATTTTTTTAGACTTGTGTCCAAAAAGAGCATGATCAAGAGGTTCAGCTCTAGCATCTAGTCTGCGAATGAGAGGACCATGTCCTGGATAGCCCATATTTTTAACAAGAGTATACCCTCTTCTATAAGTCTTAGGAGAGGGAGAGAAGTTTTCATTATGCATGTATTTGTCTTCTCTATAGGTCCAGTCCTTGACAACCACCTCTTCTTTTTCATCTTGGATGGGCACTGAGGACTCTACAAATGTGCCAAACAAAGTCATGGCCGAAGATGAAGGTCGCATATGTTGTGACAGTTTACCATAAGACCTAGGTGATATTGGTAGTTTTGTAGAGGAGTCAAGTTGATATCCTCCCATACCAAGGTCTATGGATTTGAGCTTATTCTTGCACTGTTCTAGAGTTGCATCAAAATTCTCTGCTTCTTTGTTGAGAGGGATGTGAGTCCCTGCTGAAATTGCATTGACTGATAATATGCTATCCCAGGTATACAAACTTCTACTCCATTATAGGGGAACTTAACACATTGATGGTAGGTAGATGGTATTGCTTGTATGTCATGGATCCATGGTCTACCTAGTAAGATATTGTATGCCAAAGAACCAACATCAACAATTTGGAACAAAATATCCTTTTCAATAGGACCAATCCTAACAGGAAGGATGGCCAACCCTTTGGAGCTTCTTTCTGCCTCATCATAGGCCTTAATGGTAATCTTCTTCCGAGTGTCAATGACTTCTTTAGAATAACCTAGTATTTTCAACAAACTCAAAGAACAGATGTTGAGCCCAGCAGCCCCATCTATCAACACACACCTGACATGAGTTTTATGGATCATGACCTCAATGTGAAGGGCAAGATTATACGGATGGCTCAAAGCTTTATCATATTCCTTTGAAAATGTTAGGTAATGAGGGCTGGCAAGGTGATTGACCATGTTTTGGAATTGATTGACATCTATAGGGACATTTGCTATACACAAAGCATCCTCAAGGATTTTCTTATGTCTTGGAGACAATTCTAAAAGCTCAAAGATTGAAATTTGAGCTGGTGTTCTTTGTAACTGATCAATAAGGTTATAGTTTGACTGAGGACTCAGAGCTGATTTGGTGGTGATATTCTTGGATGTCACTTGCTTGGGTTTACTGGTTTGACCAGAATTGGGTCCTCTAAGGACAATGGGACCTTGACTTCTTGTTATTGCATTAAGACCTTGGGAAGACACCCTAGAGTTGGGACCTCTTAACACCACAATAGGTCCTTCATCAAATATAGGAGGAGAGTCATAACCATAGGGATCTTTTCCTTTCATCATGTTGACACTTTCCTCCATAACTTCCAGCATATTAACCACATTTTCCGTAGCTGTGTAGGTGTAGTTGATTGCAGCCTTGCCATCCTTGGTTTTAGAGGTTTCCCCCTTCTCATATTTAGGCAAAGGCTCTTTATATGCTTTGTGATTAGCATTGGTATTCAACCCATCAATTTGAAGCTTCCCACTCTTAATTAGATCCTAGATGATATGCTTTAGCTTCCAACAATGTTCGATGTCATGTCCAATGCCATCGTGGAATTTGCAGAAAGCTTTCTCATCCCACCAATGTGGTTTGACATCAGGAATATGGTGTTTTGCAGGATCTTGAGGATGTGCAAGATTGTTGGCAATAAGTGTTTTGAAAACATCCTCATAGGAATCACCAAGCTTTGAAAATTGACATTTTTCCTTCTTGGGCTTCTCTTGATGCCTCAGCCTGCTCTCTTGTTGAGGAAGTACATTGAGCTTCATAGCTTGAACTGCACTGGACAAGTAAAGGACACCTTGATCCTTAGGTTGGGAAGAGTCCACAATTCCATCATTGACCACTTGTTTATTTTTGTTCCAATGCACATTCTTCCCTTTGTCTTTATGAGAGTTATTATTATTTTGACTGTTTTTGTTATTGTTATGTTTAGTCAAAATACCTTGCTCCTTGAAGACATCCTCTATTCTACATGCGGTTTCGACCATAGTGTCGAAGGAATCAAAGACTATCTTCCAAACCTCATACCACATTTCAGGCACCAAGTTGCTAACTATGATATCAATCCTTTCATGCTTAGGGATAGTCCTAGAATATCGAGAGCACAATCGTCTCCATCTTTGTAGGAAGGTAACAAAGGATTCCCCTTGGTTCTATTTCAAATTGCACAAGTCTAGCATAGTGACTGATCTTGACAAGTTGTATGAAAAATGTTGCACAAATCTATGGACAAGTTCTTTAAAAGTTTTGACAGGAGGGGTTATGTTGGTAAACCAATCCATTTCTTGGCCCTTGAGACTCCTTGGAAATAATCTCATTAGATAGGAGTCATCTTGGTGAAACTCAAAACTCATGATGTAGAACTGACGCACATGATCATGTGGGTCACCATTGCCATCATACTTGTCATATTGTGGAATTTCAACCTTCGTAGGGAAGTCCCTCATAATCACACTCGTATCAAAAGGATTAGGACAAATAGAGTCAAGGTTGAAAGAACTCTTTGGTGCCATCATTTTCTCCATCACACTTTTCATTTATTCAATTTCCTCTTCTTGTGATGGGCTTTGTTTCTTGATTTTCCTATCCACATCAAAGTTGTAAAGAACTCTGGAACCCTTGTTAATCAAGCTCTCTAGGAACTTATCCTTATTTTTCTCTAGATACTTCTCCACATATTGTTGGAATAGTGGTTCTTGTTGCATCCTCATAAAGTCTTGAGCATCAAAACTTGTACTACTTCCTCCATGTTGGGAGCCATGATGAGCTCATTGGGAGGGTTGTCTTGAGTTTCTAGGAGGTGTTCATCTCCTATAATGGTCATGTTGTGAAGTCCTTCTTCCTCTAGGACTAGGAGATCTTGAAGGGGTTCTTGAATGCCTTCTACTTCATGGAGTTCCTGAGGGAGTAGATGGTGGAGAGTTGTTTCCACTGTTGGTACCCCTATTGTTGAATTGGGCATTAAGTTGTTGGGCTAAAATCCTATCTTGTTCTTCCTGAGAGGTTTTCCTTTCCAATTCTAACAAGGCTTGTTGTTCCACCTCTAAAAGTCTAAATCTCTATTCTTTTGCAGCTTGTTCCTCCAAAAAGGCTTTCTTTTTGTACTTAATTATTTTGAGCCTTTCACTTGTATACCTTGTAGTCGTTTGGAGTGGAGAATTGGGTCTCGAATGTTTGAACAAGTCATTGGTATACGTTGCATTGACATGAGCATCACAAGATTCATTGTTTTGGTCTTCATGTTGTGACTGTTTGTCTTGGTGAGCTGGTCTTGTATACCTTTTAGCTCTTTGATGAGCATCCAAATATCTGGTGTTGATAGGGGGTGATTTTGGTTGATCAAATAGCATGTTGTCTCTATGTCTCTAAAACATGTCATCAAGAGTTTGATCCATTGCTTCCCTCTCCTTTCTAGTCATGGTATAACTCATGTCCATATTTGAATAAGAGGGTGCTAAAGATGTGCCCAACTCACTAGGATTACTCTTAGGATTAAACCAAACTTTAGACTCACTCCTAGGTGATTGGTCAAATACAGGTTCCTCTTCTTTTCATCTTTGGCGAGTTTGAACAGGGGGTAATTGGTTGAAGACTATCTGAGGTTGTTTCCCTTTACTTACTTGATACCTTGTCGTAACCGACATGAAAGGAAAAGCACTTGGTGATAAGATGACCCTAAGAAATGTTGGTATCAAACTAGGATAGTAAAAGTGTTCAATTAGCCAAAATAGAGATGGTGAGATAGAAAATTACAAAAGGTGTAACTCAACACTGCCACAGAGGTGTATAATAAAAGGATAAGTATCCTAACACATATGGATTTAGGAGGATGATGTTAACCAAGTTATATTTGTTTGAAATTGAATTTGGGTGGAAGTGAATTGGACAAGAGACTATATGACTCTCCAAGTATGCTATCAAAGAATCCAAAGGTTGGTCTATTTCAACAAGAGCAATTTTTGACACACCGATTCCAAGCAAGATCACTTGCAAGATCAAAGGTTACTAATCAAAAGGTCAAAACACAAGAATCCCAAGCATGAACAAGCTTCCAGTGATAGGATAAACAACCTGATCTGACCAAGATCAACCAAAGAGACTGAAAAATAGGACACTAAGTAGTTTCAGATTGTAGACAACCGAGATAGTAAAATAACTTTGTGCGACAGTTTCCAGGAAAACAGGGCGATACAATCTTCCAGGGCGATATTTCTCACAGAGGCTAGGTGACAATCTCCAGGCTACTGGTGTGATAAAATCCAGGCAAGATGTATGATGCAAAAATAGCAGCAAAGTATCACACGATAAAATTTAGAACAGTGTGCGATGAGTTTTCAGTGTCGTACGATGGTTTGGCTAGCAAGGTTTCTTGATCGTTTTAAAAAATTAACCATGGATATTAATAGATTTTCAAAATTTATCAAGCACATAGAACAACAACCATGGAGTTTCAGCAAGCAAATGTCTTCAAACAATGAGCAAGGGACAAAGCAACCTTACTCATGAACATGAATATTGACTTAGTATGCTATTCCTTAAAGATACTACTTGTGTATGTTCTCCAAAATATTTTTCCAATCACACACAAAGTCCTAAAAAGAAAAAAATTGGCTACACTATGGTGTTTAATAATGGCTTGACTCTGCAACTTTTACAATTTCAAGAAGGTGAACTCCAATCCAGGCACACTGGGGTTTTGACACATTCTGAGAAATTAATTAATTAGAGATGTTGAGGAGATCTGATAGCCCATCAAGAAGCTGTACTCATGGAGATTTCTTCCACAAGGACATTTGTATAGCGGTTGTCACTACCATGACAAAAGTGGCTATTACAGCTTAAGGTTCCGTCAACATGTTTTACCCAATGAAGGGAATGTCCACTACAATTAACCCTCTCTAAAAGGTGACTCACAACAAGGACCACATGGGGACTTGGTTTAGATCCAAGGGTCTGAGTTTCTGGTACTACCCAAAAAGGGAGTAGAGCATAATCCTCTATCCTGTTCTCTTCACCCAAACATAGAAGATAGATTCATTCCAACATGCTAAGACTAAAACTATCTTGCCAAGATTTGTAATGTCAATAACTCACAATCTATCAACCTCTCCGGAGAGAGAATGCATCAATCGAAAAGTCAAAGACTACAAATCTAGTAGAACACAAAGACAGTTCTAGTAACCTCCCTACCTACAAGGGTTCTCTTATTGAGAAGAGTTTCACTGGAAACCCACTCTCTCAAGAACCACAAATAGTGTTAATAGGGCCTACTTATCTATGTGAAACACATGCTAGAAATGAATCTATATTCTTTTTAAAGTCCCAAAATCGAAATGTGGTTTATGAAAGTGATAAATCACCCAAGCCAAACACATGAGAGATTAATTTTATGCCAAAAATCCAAGTGTTATAAAGATTGAACAAAATACCTCAAGTCCAATGCAACGTGCTTAGTCAATTTTTGTTGAGCTTTTGTTTGTGAAAGCAAGCCACAAACTCTCCAACAAGCAAACAAGCAAACACACAAACAAGATATGCAATGTATATCCAACTTATGCAAACCCTCGGGTTAGATCTGAAAATCAATTATTACGAGCAATAATAGCCAGTAGATAATCCAAATGACAACTCATATCATGCATTGAACAATGAAAAATAAGTGCATACTCATCACAAAATTTTATTTTTTTGCATTTGACCTAGTCAACAAGATTTGATTTTTTTGATATGATTTCAGCCAAAAAAATGGAAATGCAAAATAGAGATCCCTACTAAAAAATAGAGAGCTTTCCAAAAATGTTAAAATTTTAGAAAAATCTCTTCATTTGTGCCCTAGAGATCCATTTTACCAAAATAGACTAATTTTTTTAAATCAATTATTTGAGCTATGATATTGCATCCAAATTCAAAACATAAAGAATGGACCCCTGGTATAATTTGAAGAGCTTTCCAAAAATGTAAACATTTTTGAAAAATATGCTAATTTGCGCCAAAAATTAATTTTTTTATAAAAATCAAGAAAAAATTATAAAAAATTGAAAATACTTCAGAAAATTCTAAATTTTTTATTGGAGGTTGTTTAATATGTTGTAAATCTGAAAAAAAAATTTAGACCAAAAAACTGAGCCGTTTGGGAGATATGATCAAATCTATGAAAATCTAAGGTTTTAGTCTCCAAGCAAATCTGCAGAACGGGGTTAGCTCCAAAAATAATCAAAACCAGTATGTAAAAGTGGGTTTCCTCATGGTGGGAACCAAAAATATGTGCTATAAAAGTGTCACACTTCTATGAATCATTACATTCAAGAACACTCAACAATGAGGTCTCAAATAGCGATTCACAACTCTCTATTCGTGGAGTGCAGAGGTTGTATTATGAGGCCCTCATATTGACCTAGTTATGCCCATGCAAGTACACCAAGAAATGAGAGATTCAAAGATGAATAGAAAGCATGCTAATATCCATGATCATCAAGTTATTGCATGCAAATGAAACTAGTCTAGATGATAACAATGCAAGAAAGTAAACTATTCTATTGAAATGAAAATATTACAAATCCTTGCTAATTATGCTATGTGGATTAAGCTAGAACAATGAAAGGAAACATGAATCTAAACTATTATGTAAATGCAATACTAATATAAATTATGGATTACCATGAGGCATGATAGAAGAAGACAAGAAGAAAGAAGTCTCAAATATCCAAGCTCCAAATGCTCAAAAAGCTTCTTCCAAGATTTCTCTCCAAACCTACAGCATAACAATAGTATGAAAATTCTGGGATCCGAAATGAGAAGGAGAGGGCTCCTTTTATAAGAAAATGTGGAAGAGAATGCATCTCCAAGAGCAATGTGGGATAAATTAAAAAAAAAGGGCAAAAAGAAGAAAGAATCAGGAAAATGATTTTTGTTTTATTTTTTATTTGATTTATTTCCTTTTCCATCACAGATTTTGTTTAAAGTGGGGATTTTATTTATTTAAAAGAGGAATTATCTTTTAATTAAATAAGATAAGTTTATTTAATAAAAAGAGGAATATTTAATTAAATAAGATAAAATCATTCAATTAAAAGAGATTTTAATTAAATAAAATTATTTTATTTAAGATATTTATTTTAATTAAATAAGTCTATTTTATTTATTTAAAAGAGGAATTATCTTTTAATTAAATAAGATAAGTTTATTTAATAAAAAGAGGAATATTTAATTAAATAGGATAAAATCATTCAATTAAAAGGGATTTTAATTAAATAAAATTATTTTATTTAAGACATTTCTTTTAATTAAATAAGCCTATTTTATTTATTTAAAAGAGGAATTATCTTTTAATTAAATAAGATAAGTTTATTTAATAAAAAGATGAATATTTAATTAAATAAGATAAAATCATTCAATTAAAAGGTATTTTAATTAAATAAGATTATTTTATTTAAGATATTTCTTTTAATTAAATAAAATTATTGATGAAATGATCAAACCTTAGAAATATTTGAATTATTTATTTAATTGCGATTTGATCAAGGAATTGGTTTGAAAATTGCAAAGGATTGATTCAGAAAATTGATAAATTAATAAATGGGGCCCAAAGTCTAGGTGACCATTTTAGGGTGCATACAATTGTAACATCTATAAGCTTTGCTCTTCAATGAATATCCAAGAAATATACCTTCATCACTTCTAGGATCAAACTTTCCAATTTTATCATCTCTCTTAACATAACATTTGCTTCCAAAAATTCTAAAATACTTAATTGATGGTGCATCTCCAAACCATAGTTCATAGGGTTTCTTGTTTGTTTCTGCTCTGATTTGTACTCTGTTCATTGTATACACTGTTGTGTTCACTGCTTCTCTCCACAATATCTTTGCTAAGTCATTCTCAAATAACATAGCTCTTGCTGCTTTAGTTACTGATCCATTTCTTCTTTTTGCAATACCATTTTGTTCAGGTGTCCGTCCTAGGGGCTGAAAACTATCTCTTAATACCATTCACTTCACAAAAAATGTTAAATTCTTTTGAAGTAAATTCTCCACCTCTATCTGATCTCAAACATTTAATATTCATTCCAGATTCATTCTCAACTTTATTCTTAATGATCTTAAACTTATCAAATGCTTCAGATTTTTCTTGTTGAGAAATGAGCTTATCTTCTGTTTAGCCATCACACATTCCTTGCAAATCATGTTAGTAGGCTTGATAATTTTAGGCTAATCTCTTACTGCAAGTGTAGTACTCACTTTCAAAATGTTATCAAAGTTTATATGACAAAATCTTCTATGCCATAACCAACTGTCATCAATATTAGTAATCAAACATGTCATCTTAGTAGGATTCAACTGAAATACATTACCTCTGGTTCTAGATCTAGTACCAATCAAATTACCATCCTTATCTTTGATTACAAAAGTTTTCTTAGTAAACCAAACTTGATATCCCTTATCAACTAGCTGTCCAACACTCAAAAAATTATGTTTCAAACCATCCACAAAGTAAACATCATCAATATTAGTCTTTCCATCAAGAGTAATAGATCCTATACCTTTAATCAAACAAGGTGCATTGTTTTCAACTCTAACAACTTCTCCATCATAATTGTTAAATTTTATGAACTTTTTCATGTCTCCTGTCATATGATGTGAACAACCACTGTCTATGATCCAATCGGCTTTCTTTTCTACTTGAGAAACTAAAGTTTTTTCTTCCTTAATTTTTGTTTTAGGATTTTCTTCTTTAATTACAACAAATCCTATATCATCATTATTCTCAGTATCACTTTCACTCAAAGATTTCTCCAAACTAGCTTCAAGTTCTTCATCATTTGCATAGTAACATTCTTTAGATCTCCTAGGATTAAAGTTCTTCCTATACTTCTTAACTCTCCTAGGACATTTAGATGCAAAATGACCAAATTCTGGACAAGTCCAACATTTAAAATTTTTCTTATTATCTAGTTCTCTTTTCACAAGCAAGGCAATACCTTCTTCAATCTTCTTATCTTCTTCATTTCTAGATCTGCTACTGCTAACATAATCTCCACTCACACTGATGCTTCTTGACAAAGTAGGGCAAACACTAAGAGCATTGAATGCTGTCTCCATTCTAGGTAAGTCTCCTGATAGCCTTAGGTTCATCTCTGCTACTTCCTATCTTCCAAGAAGAGTCTCTCTGGTAAAATTTTTAGTACAAGGTATAACTTGTTCAATCATCTCTGTTGTCTGCTTAAATGCAGGAGTCAATATCCTCAGAATTTTCCATATCACTTCATTCTTTGTCTTGGTTCCTCCACAATATTTTATACCTGCAACAATCTTTGACATTCTACCAATATAGCTTCTAACAGATTCATCTTCCACCATTCTTATATCTTCAAATGCACATATCCAATTATGCAATCTTTCTTTGCATGTTCATCACCTTCAAAAGTAGACTGTAAAGATAACCAAATTTCATGAGATGTTTTTAGATATTTTACCTGACTGTTCTCATTTTTTGGAAAGGTTGACAAGAGTGCTTCTCTAGCAAGTATGTTACACATAAATAGATCTCTCTCTTCATTTATACAATCTTTAATTTTATCCTCATCAATGATAGTCTTCTGATTCTTTGTAATTAACCAATAACCTGGTCCTAAACAAAGTAGGTGTGTCTTCATCTTTTCTTTCCATCTGTCAAAATTTACTCCATCCAACTTAGGGCTTTCTTTCCTGAAATGATTCACCATGAATCTCCTTAAGCTGTTTAACTTTTCCTTCAAGGACCTGCTGCTTTGATACCAATTGTTAGAAAGTAAAGTCCACCAAGATAACTAAGGGGGGGGTGGGGTGAATCAGTTATCAGATAAATACAACTTTTATCAACCTCAATAGATTTTAACTATGTAAGAAATGTAATAAAAAACCATAGAAAGATATACATGCACAATAACACAATGACACAAGATATGTTGACTAGGGAACCTCTTGATCAAAGAGTAAACCCTGGTGGGAATGATGCCCAAAAAAAATGCACTAATATGAAAGTTCCTTATGAGAGGATGGACTCTGTTAGGAGTCTTATGAAATACATTCAGTACATATAAGTCCCTGTTAGGAGACATTGAATTCCCGTTAAAAGATTCTAACTCTGTTAGGAGTTATGGAAGACTGAAGGACCCACTGCCCAAACATCTTTAGGGTAAGATCAATGAACTCACTGTCCAATTGATATTTGTATTACTCAATAGAATAATACCAAAAGATTACTGATCTCAATAATACAATACTCCTTCTTTGACTATGCCAAACCGTACCAACTGCTTCTTCAGATCTCAATATAAGATCTCTATACTTCGCATATCCTCTTTCAAAAAATTCGCTTTCACAATTTCTTCATTAAATTTCTTACACATGAAAACAAGGAAAACATTCCTTCCTTTATACCACACTCAAGTAATTACAAATGAACCAGCATACAAATTACAAAATAAAAGTTTGCACACGTTACATAAAAATTACACAAAACTGTCGACTTCCAATTAAGATAATTCTTCACTCGTGCGGTGTCATATCTTGCGCTCATGTCCACATCACTAACATCATATTTTCAACTACCTCATAACTGCACATGATCAAATTCCATCCCAATTAGGAGATATCATTCGATTTCCACAAACCGCTACTCGAGAACACTGCCTGAATACTACTTCCACTGATTTCCTCATAACTGTCATGAATAAATTAATTTTCATTTGTGCTCTTAACCATGATCTTATAGAACATCATAGAGTAATTCATCAACTCTGCATAGCTTCATCTTCAATATCCCAAGTGCGTTAACTCAAACATTGTCTACTTCTCTGCTAATCTCTAGTAGATCACTGTGTTGACATCAATGACAATCACAGTCATGAATGCAACAACAACTACTACAGAATGGCCGTGAATACTCCCCCATAGGATATATTCAACATTCATTCCTAACAGTTTTTATTGCATATTTTTCTATCATTGATCAATAATGTTTTACTGATGTATTGTGTCTTCTAAATAGGTACAATTTTGACACACACAACTACTAGGACTATTATTCTTGAAGGGAATATTTCGTTCATTTTTGCAGAGAAGCGGTTAGCACTATAGTGTACATTCTCAACTAGGTGTAGCTAAAAAAAAAAGGTAGGACACCTTATGAACGTTGGTATGAATATTTTTCTACTACCAATTATTTTAGAATTTCTGGTAGTAAATGTTACATTAAGAGAGATGAGGACATAGGCAAGTTTGATGCAAGAAGTGATGAATCTTTATTCCTTGGTTACTCTACCAAGATCAAGGCATATAGGTGCTAACAAGAGGTTAAAGAAGCTAGTAGAGAGTACCAATGCAAAGGTCAATGCGTGCATTGAGAATCTATCTAGGTCTTGTGGATATGTCTCTAATGATCAAAATATCAATGGTAATCAAGTTCAACAAAAAAAAGTTCAAACTCAAACTCCAAGTGGTTTTGTGATTGCAAATTTTGATGTTTACACAAGTGGAGAAGAGGAAGAAAAAATACTTACAGTAAGGAAGAAGACACCCAAGTATGTTAGATTAAACAATTTTGAAGATCAGATCGTTAGTGATAAGAATAAAGGAGTTCAAACTAGGAAAATGATTGCTCAAGATTAGGTATACTTGATCTCTAAGGATGAACCGCAGAGTGTGGATGAAGCCAACAAGGTTGATCATTGGGTTGATGCAATGGAAGAAGAATTGTCACAGATTGAGAAGAATGATACATGGGTTCTTTTTACAAGGCCAAAGCATAAGAATGTTATTGGTACTAAGTGGGTATTCATAAACAAGTTTAATGAAGAAGGAGAAGTGGTGAGGAAAAAAGCAATATTGGTATGCAAAGGATACTCTCAAATGGAGGGTATTGATTATGATGAAACCTTTTCTCCAGTGACAAGATTGGAAGTGGTAAGATTATTTAAAGCTTATGTTTTTCATAATAATTTCAAGGTATACCAAATGGATGTTAAATATTCGTTTATTAATGGTGAGCTAGAAGAGAGTTATACATAGAGAAACTTGATATTTTTCAAATGACTAATCAATCAAATATCATGGATGCAGTGTCTTGTGACAAGATTTAAAGTAGATCCAAGACAAACAAGATCATGAGGTGGATGTGAAGAGGATATTTAGGTATCTAAAAGGGATAATAGACTTTGGGATGTGGTATCCTAAAGGTAATGATTTCACTTTCTGTGCATATATTGATGTGTTTGTGCATGTGATGTTGATGACAATAAAAGAACAAGTGGTGGAGCTTTCTTTTTGGGAAGCAGGTTGGTCTTGTGCATGAGTAAGAAGCATAGATCCATATCTTTGTCTACTATAGAGGTAGAGTACATTTCTGCTACTAGAAATCATACGTAGATAGCTTGGATGAAGAAAATGTTATCAGATATATGAGTTGTATTTTATGAGCCTATTGTTATATATTATGATAATTCAAGTGCCATAAATATCTCTAAGAATCTAGTGCAACACTCAAGGAAAAAACACATATCAATCAAGTACCACTTCCTAAGAGAGAAGGTAAATGAGGAGGTAAGACTAGAGTATGTTCCCACCAAGGAATATATAGAAAATATATTCAGAAAGCCATTGTCTGAGGATACATTTGTGCATCAAAGAAACAAGTTAGGGGTAATTTTCCCTCTTGATTAAAACTAAGATACAGAGGGTTGCATCCATTCAATGCACTTTAAAGAGATATTATTCAAACTGGATTGGTTTTTTGGAGGCTACTACTCAGGGGGAGTAGTTAGCATGGTAAGTTAGGAGTTTAGTTTTGGTGTTTTTTGATCAGATGGTGTGTTGTATTAGTGGCTCAAAGCATGATTGATTAGAGTAGAGATACCTTTCTCATTGATGTCAAAGGTTGAGAAGAGAATGTGAAAAAAAAGTTATATACATGTACATAAGAAATATTTTTAGATAAGGATAAGAGTGCATATATAAGGAGGAGTAGATTTTGAAGATAAGAGTATGTAATTAGATTGGAACCAAGGGAATCTTGTTCCCAGGGGAGCAATGATAGAGAAATCCTAAAGGAAGATGAGTTAGAGAGACTCTGGAGACTCTAAAAGAAAATATTAAATATTGTAGATATTGTTGGTATTAATGTTGATTTACCTTCTAGGATGGATATTGTGTTGTTTTTTTATTGCATTATGTGTTTTTCACGTCACATATTGTCATCAATGCCAAAGGGGGAGATTGTTGGAAAGTTGGATGTGTTGACATTATTGTCAACATGTATTTTATATATTTTTCCTAATAGTGCAGTATGTTTAGAGGTTTGGTGAGGTTTGGTTACTGTAGATAATGAGTCGTACACCTCATGGGATTTTTTAGAGGTTTTCTACTTGGTCCATGTCAAGTTTCAAGGGTTGGCATGATGATTTGGTTGAGTTTTGAGATCATAAATGGTGATTGGTTACTTTGTTGTCTGCAAGTGTATCGATGTTACAAAGGATTTGTGCATGTACACAAGTTGAGATCTTTGGTTGTGCAAGTGTGAATGTGTTTAAGACATGGTGATGTATCTTCCTTTCAAAGGATTCATGATTCTGAGGGTCCACAAGGAATTTTCAAGTATTACACGAGAAGGTGACAATATTCTTGAGGTTCAACAAGAACAATACTAGTGAATCCAATAATTGGGGTGGTCTTGGACATTTTTTATTTTATTAATGATGCCTTATGATCTTCTTGGATTATGTGCCTAATGAGTTGCAAGTCTACATCAATCAAGGTGATGATATTTGAAGGGGAATTCAAATTTGAAATAATTTTTCTTGTGTTCTTGGCCAACTTGATCAGTAAAATGTTTTATAGGCGATTGGTAAAAATTTTTGTGGAAAAGTTACAATCTTGATGTGGTCATGAAGAACCTAAGCTATGTTTAGCCAAAATTATTTGATTAGGGTCATTGATTTAGGCATGATGAGATGAAAATTAAAATTTAGGTTTTTGCCAACAATGGTTGATGAATTACTTAAGGAATTAGGGAAAAATCCTGAGAGAAGATGCATAGAAGGTGTGGGTGTTTCTTGCAAAGATAAAGTATAGATTTGTTGGAGGTTGAATCACTCATTTGAAGGAGTCAAAGAGGATTTGAACAAATATCTAGTTGTACTTCATTGGAATTGACCCAGACATGAGATAAATGCTACTACATAATTCACAAATTTTTTGATTGTAGTCAAATCAACTATTGTAGTGGTCTTGTAGGGTGAAAGCCTTCCTTAGGGTTAGACCAAGGAATTTTATGTAGTGTGCTATAAGTAGTGTGCTTGAATGCATGTGCATTGCATATTTGTAATAAGCTTGTACTTCTAACAAGGTATTAGTCTTAATGTGGATTGAAGCCCCATTGTGGTTTTTCCCATTTGGGTTTCCACAATAAAAATAACTATGTTATGTGTTGTGGATGCTTTCTAATATGTTCCTACTTTATTTACTTTTCATAAATCAAATATAAGGGTTTTTATGCATAAGGTTTTCAAGGTTTAAGGGTTTAAGAGGTTTAGAAGAAAATAATTCAGCCCCCCCAGTTGCTTGCTTCCTTATTTCCTAGAAAAGAAGAGATAAGAAAGTTGAGGAAAACCTTGGAGAAAATAAAAGAAATGTGAGAAGAAATGGAAAAAAGAATGAAATTTGAGATGCAACAATTGCTTGAGAGAGAAAACCAAGAGAAAAGTTGACATTTACCAATAAAAAAGAAGGTTACATGGCCTATTACAAAGATTATTCAGAGGAGAGGGAAAGAAGAGACAATAGAACTAGACATCACATAATCCTTGTTAATGGAGGAAGATAGTAAAAAAACCAAGAAAGATAAGGTGATGATGGGTGGTAGGGAAGAGTTCATCTAAGTAGTAGAAGAAAAGAACATGGAGGTTGCAACCATTTTAGAACTTGAAGGTACTAAGACAAAAAATTTGAAGAATGATATGATTTTGGAGGGAAATGATGTTGAGTTGGTGTCAAAATTTGAGTTGTGGAAGGTCATGGATGAATTGATTTTTCAGGCTCAAGGTTGGTTTCAAAGGCATGTTGATATGATTATAGAAGAGTTGGAAGATTTTTTTATTATCAAAGGAGACCCTTAGAAGACAAGGTTGAAGTGGGGTATATGGTGCAATGAGACAAGGAGGAAACCTCGAGGTCTCAATATTTTATTTCTAATCTTTCACTAGAATATGCATGTGCAGCTTTGTTAGACAAGGAGATTTAAATCATAGAGAAGAAGGCTCTTGAAAGAGACCGGATTTAGAGGACACCAAAGAAATACTACTTTATAAGGATGAAAGAAGAGGAGTTGAGAAGACAAATTAGAGCCAAAAAGTTGCAGACACAGGAAAAACCAAGAAGACATCAAGGAAATAGTAAAAAAGAATTGGAAGAGAAGGAATAAAAGGAAGACCTAGACTCAAAGGAACTTGAGTTCTTTTTTCATGGGTAGTATGTTACAGGAGCACCTGGTTGAGTTCATGCCTCCATGATTCCATTTGTAAATATTTGTTTTTGATGGTGTCTTAATCATGTAATAAGGTCTAATAGACCATGTTGAACTTGTTTGAGTCTTGTTTAGGTCTTATAAGGTCATTTTTGGGTCACATGTCAAATATCAAGTAAAAATTTTCAAGTTGTCAAAAAAATATTATCCTTACAATTTTGTCATGTAGTGGAAGATGAATAGTTCATCTTTCAAAATTTAGTTGTAGTCAGTTGGATATGGTTGGAAAAATGAATGAAAAAACATAAACACACGTAACAATGAATCCCAAGGTTGGGAAGGTTTTGGATAGGAATGGAATGAAGGAAATACAAAGTTTACATGTCCAAAATAATGTTTTTGTAGGAATGACTGTTATTTGGTTTTGTATGGATTTTACTTTGCATCTAATGATCTAAAATTGATTAGAGGTGATAAAGGATTGAATCACCTTTCATCTCCAATTGGTTTGGTGGTTTTTCATTAAGCTTGGAGGAAGATATTGCAAATTTACAAAACTTATTTGAATCTACCCTTGGGTTACCATTTTTGGGAAAAATGGTATAACTCTCATTTCCACAGTTGGATCTTGCTAAAAATTAGAGAAAATGTCTGCAACAAGGTTCTCTAGATAGTCTCACTAGAGTGAGTGGACAAAGTATTTAATTTGTGGAAGTTATAGGTAACTTGTTCCTTCATTTGCATACATATTTGCATAATTAGGCCTAATTCCTAGTGTAAACATCTATTTTTGAAGAATAGTTCTCAAATTTGATGAACTACAACTGATTGAGAACCTGATTGAAGACCTTCAAGTGATTAGAGATCACCGAGCACTGAACTATTATGTAAGATAATTGAATCAATTTTATGTTGTCATTGATGTCAACTAGTTTTGATAGTACTTATCATGGAGTTGCAAATATCTAACACATCTATAGAAGAGAAGAGGAAGATGAAGAACCAAGATATCTACATGGAGGAAGATGGTTATGATAGATGAGGATAAGGAATACCTTTGCTAACTTATTGATGAGTCTATGACTTCATATTGTTGAATTGATTATATTGCATTAATTTGTTATGAAGTTGGGAGCAAAATGTTATAAAGCAGTGTGGTTGGTTAATGAAGCATTCCAGTATACACTGAGCAGTGTAGTGTATACCAAGCACAGTATAAACCAAGCTTGTGTTCACCGATCCATTTCTTTGTTAACCGAGTATGGACAAAAGAACTAAATGATTTATTTAGCTTATAGAAGTTGATGAGTTGTAAAGTATATGATCATGAAGTGGAAAGATAAAGTTTGTTACGAGATCAATGACTAGAAAAATTCAAGGAAGATCTAAAGGATAGATTTGAAATGTGTTACTGACACATCAGCCGAGGAAGGTTTAAGCGACAAAACCAATGAAGGAGATTAAGCAGCAAAATCTGATGGATGAAAAGAAAATGGTTTACTTGTCCATTTAAGAGACTAGGGTTTCATTATGAAACTTATGCCGGAGGAAAGGATACTGTAGAGATATCATGTGAACAAGCTTCATGCATGCCTAATCAAACTAGTTAAGGAGAACCGAACTGCAAAAATTACCGAGCATCAGAAAGCTATAACTGAGAGACAGTAAGTTACTGAATATTGTTGAAACAGAATTGATATATTGATTAGAGATTTGATTGAGCATAATATAGATCTGTACATCTACAAATCAAGTTGTATTATAATCAGATCACCTACTATTATAGTTTAACCATTGTAATCAGAACTATTAACCGAGTAGACTTGAAAGTCTTGTAATGTCATTCATAGAATGCACATTTGTTATCCTGTAAACCCCATAGTGAATGCTGGTTGGATGATAATGATTAGTGTTAAATTCTCCAACAAGGTCACACCTTATAGTGTGTTTTGTAACCTTTAACAGGGTTGGGTCTTCACCGACCTCACTTAAGAAGAGTGAACAATTTTTGGGTTGCCGGTCCCAGGTGGTTTTTCCCTTTATAGGGTTTCCACGTTAAATCTCTTGTGTTATGTGTTGATTGTGATGATTGTTGGATATCATACTTTACATGTTGCATATTTGATTTGATCGGTAGTTACTATAAGTTATTAACTGATAATCAGTAAAAGCACAGACAGTTTACTATTCTATGTTACCGAGCTACAAAAATTTGTTTAAATTGTTTTTGGATATACATTTTGTATTTGGGAGAGTGGATAACTGATTCACCCCCCTCTCATTTATTCTAACAAAAGTAAATATAGAGTAGGAAAATGGGGAGCAATAGGAAAAGTTATAAATAAATTACTTCCCCATTTCATTAATTGCACATTAGGAAGGAAGAGTGCCCCCAATAGGATCAAGAGATGACTCAAGCACTATTTGGGGACAAGATCTATCCTTCACTAAGTAATGCAATTGAATGAAATGAGAATGATTAAGTAATATAATTGATCTATTAGAGAAGTCATATAAAAATGATAAAAATAGACTTCAACAGACAGACAATGAGCTCAAACTGATAGAAATTGAAATAGGAAGACGAAACTGACTAGCAATAGAAATTTGAGCTCAAAATGGTTAGGACATGGTTGGAACAGTGACATGTCCCCATTCTTTTCAATTGAAACTTTCACAAATCCTAGGGCTATACTTGTTCTTCCCAAATCTGGTTCTGGGACTCTATATCATGTTTTTGCACATAGAAAAATGGGAAAAAGGTTGTAGAAAGGGGTTTTTTCTAGTCAAACCCCTGTTTACGAATAAACCTTAAAAATAAAATGAAATTGCTGAAAGAAAAGTAGATAGAAAGGAAAATAATAGATTTACCTTGCATAAACCTGTAGACACGCAAAAATGGACAAAGTGCTTTTAAATTGAAAAAATCAATAAAATGGCTTAAAATCATCAAAATGCATTAATTCAATAAAAAATGGATCAAATCAATTAAAATGGACATAATTAAATAAAGTTGGATAAAATCAATTAAAGAAAAGGAAAAATCAAATAATGAGGTTAAATAATTAAATCAAAGCTTAAAGGGGTGAAAAACACTACATAATTGATTTTAATCAATTAAGTGTATAGTTGTTTAAATCAAAAATCAAAATGAACCTATTACCCTTACATGGCTAAATTTAATTAATTAATTGAATTTAATAATTCCTAATTTCTTTCAACAAAGTTGAGCAACCAATAAGAATTGAGGACAAAAAGACATAAATCACTCAAAAAGGATGAATCTCAATCACTCATTTGAAAGTTTCAATCTCAACCACTCAATCTTGTCCTTTTGTCCAAAGCTTTGAGACAAACCTTTAAATTGTCCCCCCATTTATGAACAAAGAAAAATATTTGACTCAACCTAAGGTAAATCATGATTACTTCACTCCACCCCCTACCCTTGGGAATTTACTATAAATATGAAGCATTTTGAGAGCAATTGATATCTTAGAAATTCATTTGCAAAGCATTGTTACTATAGGCATTTGAAGAGCATTCTAAGAGCAATTAAGAACATTTGGAGTAATTCGCATTATAATTTTGTCAATTTGAGCTAGAACTATCATTGTAGAAGCATTGTAGAAGCATATCAGCATACATTCTCATTTTAGAAGTGTCACTAGTGGAGCTTTGAGCTGAGAGCTTCACTTACCACCTCTTTCTAGAGAGTCATGAGATGCTATAGATCTTAGTTTCATTTTTAAATAGATTTGCATTGTATTTACTATAGAGTTGTTGCTAATTTGATCTTAATTTCATGAAGGTGCAAAGCATTCACACACAAATGGCACCCACCGTGGGGCTCTAGGCCTCATTTTATCATTTTGGTCATATATAGCATGCTTGTATTGTCACTTTTTCATGAATATTTTGCAGGAAATAGGTGAAGTCATGCATACAAAAGATTCACTCACACTTAGAGTCATTCTGATGATGCTTACGATCTCCGTTCTGACGCTTACTAGCTGATAACTCACGCCTGTGAGATAAATAGTTCAGCCTTTGCACATAAAGTCACGCCTGTGACTCAAGAAGTATCGCTTATTTGAAATTTGTTATTTCCTGTCATCAACCTTTGCTCCACAATTTACAACAACAGTCACACTTACAATTTTCTTATTCACACTTACTGTTATCAAATTGTCGCTTAAAATCAATCATTTTTCATGATTTTCAATACTGCTTATGCTTGGCAATAAACTGTTTACACATACTAGCATTTAAATGATGTGTACCATAATTTTAAATGACGCGTACCAAAATTTCAATTATTTATACCAGCATTTAGATGACATGTACTAAATTTTAAATGATGCGTACTAACTTTTAAGTGACACATGTGACTCTTAAAGTTACGCTTGCTAACAATTTGTTCACGCGTATTAGCTGGACAATGTCGCCTGCTATTTGTTGCCTTTATTTACTGTTAAATTGATTAAATCATTTTTCTAACTCTCTATTTACATGATTTGACAGTAAATGAGCAATCACAGAAAGGTACAAAAGCCTGAAAGCAGATTCAATCAAGAAGAAAAGGTGTTAGCAAAGAGGATCAAGAAGAACTTTGAGCACATTAAGGCTGTCCTTGAGACTACACAAGAGGAGGACAATCAGGCATTCCAGAACTATCTTGCAATTGTTGAAGCTTATAAAATGAAATTTATCTCTCTAAATTGGATTTTTAGTCCTTAGTTAGGGTTTTCTTTGGAAATTTACAAATAAGGCGCATAAAGTTCATACATAATTGTTGCTTCATTAATTTTTGATTTGGTTTCCCCTCATAGTGTTTGTTAGTGTTGACTAACTCGCTGGTAGACAAGCATACTTGGAAGGATCTCTTGCCAAGGTAAGATAAAAGCAATGAAATCACTCAAAAATGCCCCTAACTTTGGTTAGCTACAAGAAAAAGGTAAGCCTAAACTAGTCAATATTTTCCCTTAGCTTGTGGCATTGGTGCACTTTGAGAATCTAGTAATTAAGAAGGATTAAGGAAGCAAACACATAAATCAAAGCCCCTTGTTTGTGGAAGAGAGTAGAAATACTCAAATCCCTTAGTTAGTGGGTGAAAGAAATTGAACAAAATTGTCTATTGTGTTTGGGAACTAAAGGAAAAGTTAGGGATATGCTCTTCACCTTTCGGTGAACCAAATTCCCAAAAGCTTGACCTTAATTCCATTTTCCTTGCTTTGAATGAACAGGCTATAGAATTAGTGGGCTCACCTCCCGAGTTGTGCCTTAACGAGGCCGGTGAGAGGGACAACCCAAAGTGGGATACACTCACTTTTGCTGCGGGAATCCAACCCACTATAAAATGAAATGCATACATCCTTAATGGGGTGTGTGACAAACGGGTTTTAAATTTTTTGAACTTCCTCTAGTGGTCCTCACGGATTACGTAAAATTTTACCTTGGTGCATGTGGGAAGCCCCTTAACACACTTAGGGGATGAAAGTTTAAGATCTATTTGAATGGAATTCACAATAAATCCATGATAAAGTAGCAAGACCACCTTTTAGAGCCAAAATGTTAAGAGCCAAATTTGACTTTAGGTAAGCTGCTTGGAATTCTTTCTTGTGTAATACTTGTGGAAAAAATTGATAATATACACACTAGAGTGTTTTAGGGACACAATGAAAAATTGATGTGTGTGTTGCGATTGTGTTCTATTTTCAAACAAGAAAATTTCATAAGACCTGATCTTAAACGTTTAAAAAAAAATTCAAAATTTTTACAAATTGGTCAGCAAAGTGCCGCTTGTGCACAAAACAATACCGCCTATCAGAGGCAAAGTCACGCCTGTGACTTTTATGAAAATGTGTATCAACAGGGAAGTCACACCTAGAACATATTGAATCACACCTCTTAAAACTGGAAAACTACTTATCAATAGCAAAGTGTCACCTGCATACCTGCAGTGTGCTGCCTAGTTCAATACCAATTCACACGTACAAACATTTTAGTCACACCTACACTTTGACAAGTGACACCCAGGAACAAAGAAGGGAAAACAATGAACATCTCCCAAAGGTTTGGAAAGATTTTGACATCATTTTTGGATACCCTTTTCAGAGATACTCCTTATTAGTGCTAAAAATAGATCATATTCCTAAAAAAGATTTATAATGATGGAACTATTTGAGAAATGAATCAATCCTAGTATGGAGCATAATTATTGAAATCAAGATCAAAATATCCATTAGAATCAAAATGATGAGGTGTTTGAAGAAGAAGTTTCAGAAGCAATCCAAGATCCTATGTTTATGGAAATAATGGGATTAATTATGAATAGGGATAAAGAAGCATATTTTATGAAGCTAGCTATATTAGGAGCTAAGATTCCTCATGATTTTGACACATCCACCTTGAGGGAGAATGAGGAAAAACAAAAAGATACATCATCTAAAAAGCCATCATTAAGATCAATGTGTCCTTTTCTTTATAATGATAGGCCATCCATATCTTCATTTTCCTCACATCAGAATCTCCATTGGAATCAAAATGATGAGGTGTCTAAAGAAGAAGTTTTAGAAGCAATCCAAGATCCCATATTTATGGAAACAATGCAATTAATTTTGAAGAGGGATAAAAAAACATACTTCATGAAGTTAGCTCAATCAGGAGCTAAGTTTCCTCATAATTTGGACAGATCAACCTTGAGGGAGAATGAGGAAAAAAAAGAGAGGCATCATCTAAAAAGCCATCATTAAGATCAATGTGTCCTTTTCTTTATAATGACGGGCCATTCGTATCTTCATCCTCCTCCCAAAAAGAAACATTTAAGAGCAACAAACCTATCTTGGATCAAGGGAAATTTCATAATGAATCTATTTGTGATCAAGGTAATAAAGAGTATGAAGAGAAAGGTGCCACTATCAAGCAAGATCTAATGCATGAACCTCTATATAGCAAGAGTAATCCTTTCATCCTTCATCCATCTTCTCCCATAGCATGTACTCCTTTCATCTTTAATTCATCTCACAAAGCTCCACAACTATCCAAAATTCCTTCATCAAAGAATGAGCCTAATGATGACACTTTTCCCATTGGCTATGTCTACCCTCAAGGGCTACCTCTAAAAGAAACCCAAGCTAATTTACATCTTTCTGCAGATCATTTCCATGCTTCAAAGATCTTGGACCCCAAAGCTTCATGCGCTTCAATGCCTATTATACCCCTTCAAAAGGATCCTGCATTATTCCTCCAAACATCCCCCACACATATCCAAGCAACTACCTTGTCCTTAGAAGTGGCTCCATGTCAAGAGGATAATCCAAAGAGAAAAGAAACAAATATTGATAAAGGTCAAGATAAATATTATATACAATCCCCTCGCATATTTGATGAAGGTCCCATATCTATAGAACCCTATGATGATCCCCTTGCATCCTTTCATGTCATCCAAGATGATATCCTTCCATTCCAAGAAACAAATATCCTTCCAAGTTCCATATTTTCTCCACTTCCCAAGCAAGATCAAGATATCACTTCCACAATTTCCAATGAGCATATTGAAAATCAAGAGCAAAATACCCTATCTACACCATTCGAAGATCCTTGTCAAGATCAAAGTATCCCATCATTTCCTTGTCATATTCCACCATGTTCACCTCAAGAAACCATCATTCTTCCAAATCCCTTGCATGATAATAGACCCCTTCAAGCTTCAGTTGATGCTATCAAATGTGTTCCTATTGAAGCTATTCATGAGCTTATTGGTATAAAGATAAATCTTAAAGATGAGAACTTTGGCAATGCAGATCCTTCCAAAGATATTGATATCCCTTTCACACCTTATATCCCTCCATTCAAATGCAATCATATGCCTTCATTATCCTCCAAATCAATTTTGGGTTCCTATGTCCCAAAACAAAATTCTTCATCCCTTCCATCCATATTAGGTCCATATATTCCTTCATCAACCATTCCTATCATCCCTAGCTCTTCATTCGCTTACCCTACCATGTATCAAGATCAACAAAGGCGCACATACTTGAAGAATGTCCAAACACCAATCCATATGAACCCTCCATATTATTCCTATTCACCCAATATTCCTAAGTCTTTTGGAAGCACTGTTGATGTGCAATATAACAATCATAAATCCAAGAATCCATATGTGTATAAAAAATCACAATGTCTCATCTAATCGACATGTGAATGAAAAGAAAAATGAAATATCCAAAAGGCCGCAAAGGTCCACCAAGAAAAAAGAAAATTCAAATAAAATGTGGGTTCCTAAATCCCTCATTGAAGAAATGCATCCAAAAGCATCACAAAAGAAAGAAAATTCAAAGACTATGTGGATTTCCAAGTCACTTTTGAAAGAATTGCACACAAAAGAAAAATCAAAATTGACATTCAAGCTTCCAAAGGCTTCCACTCCATCTCCTTCCAAACATCTTCCATTTTTCAAGTCTAATTTGGTTCCTATATCCCAAAATCCACTACCTCAAAAATATCCTTACCTCCTTCATTTATTGTTCCTCCATCATTCCACCTCTTTTCAAAGTGTGTGTCAAAGTTGATCTTGCCAACATTTTCATATACAACATACCTTCTTCTTATCCTCACATTCATTTTCCAATGCATACTTTCCATACTTCCATCCCTCTTATCAATATCTTTGATCATCCTAGTCATACCCATGGTTTATTACAACATATCTTTCAAAGGAGCATTGTCCAAAGATCCCGATGTTTGGAAAATATTGAAAAATACAAAAAAAAGAGAAAAAAAGAAGACGAAAGAAAAAAAAAAGTGCCTTGGTGAAAACCTAGCAATAGGCACTTGGGTAGCAAAAGTAAAGAGAAAAAAATACCATGATGAAAACTTGGTAAACAAGCATCATGCGTAATTCCTCCTTCTTGCACTCTACACTTGGGGGCAAGTTTCATCCATATTTCCTCTCACCTTCATCTTGACAAGGTTGAACACATCCATGAGCATTAAGTATCTTGACATCCGTTATCATTTCCATTAGCTTATGTACTTGTTGCATCCATGTTACCCTATCATGATCTTTCTTATCCCAAATTCACCTTCATTATACCTTGATAGTCTTTCCATAATCCGAAAAAATCCCTTCATAGACTCCATCACTCCTTTACCCGGATTGTGGTATCTTATCTACATCTTACCCAAATTGACCCCTTGGTCTTGATCAAAATGAAGAACTTAAAATACAAAAAATGTTATCAAGAACTTCTTGACATGTCCACTCTTTTGGATCCCTCATTTACATGACAACATATCGTTATCCTATAGGCTATCTAGCACTGCATCATTGGCTTCCATGGCTTATCCAAAAACATACTTCACATTGCTATATCATTTTTCCTTAGCTTGGGTACTCTTGAGGAGATGGTCCTATGGGTCACATTCACATGCTTCATCCATCATGGCTTTTCCATCTCTAATCCATCAGCTTGCAAATCCATCATTCATGTCCTACATCTTGCTAGACATTGGGGGCAAACCAATGTGATCTTGTTTGAGAGCTGGTAAAAAGGAAAGCATAAAGTGCTTTGAGCTGCATCTTGCATAAACCGAGCTTTTGTAATATTTTGGAAGTTTTGCACAAGTCCAACATTTTTCCTATCCAACTAGGGGCATTGGATCTTAATTAGCGGATTTCAACAAATAGGCATCAATTCACATGAAGCAATGCATTAAACTCAATCAGATTCAATAGTGCTAGTTTGGTCACAACATTAGAGAAAGAATTATCAAAGCTTTAGAAGAGAGAGATTTTTGTTGAACCTTTGATGGATATCATTGTTCACACCCAAGTAGTTTGATCCCACAACTTGATCCTTGAGCCTTCATTGACCTTATTATTCGGGATTAAAAAAATTGACAAACACTTTAAAGATCAGAATACTTGGAAATACCTTTTGAAAATCATGAAGCATTGCAAAACACTTGAAGCTTTCTTTTTGATGATCTTTATTGAAATGAATTTTATCACATCTCTTTAGCTAATCAATGATGTTTCGACTAGATTGGCAATGATGGAGACATGATATTTTTCTTACCTTTGAGTGACTATTTTGAGGAAATCCAACAACTTATGTGAATTCATTTAATGACGTGGTCATCAAAGAACCATCGAGGACTTTCATATAAGGTGGAGGGTTGAGCTTTGTTTTTTTGTTGCAACATTGAATCCGTTGAAACCGGTATTCATACTCCCATAGTATGGTCATCCAACTAGTGAGGGTTGTACTAGTTTCAAAATGAGGTTACCAAAAGTGATTAAAAGTAGTATTCATATCATCATGATGTGGTCAGTGATGGTTGTACTTGATTTTCGGTCCCAAATGCTCAATGATGAAAATATATCTCTATGGCATTTCTTTGCTAAAATCTAGTGACACTTAGTTGCATGGCATTGCATTATCATGTTAGATTGCATTGCATTATCATGTTTGATTGCATTGCATTTTCATATTAGATTAAGTGCATTGGTTTGTAGTTATTTTCCCAAGGGAAAAAGGGGTTCAGTTAATCAGCTTGAGTAAAACATTGAAAAGGGGAAATCAAGGAAAAGTCCATATCATCATATAAATGTTCATGACATCAAAGATCCAACAATCAGTATATCAAGATACAATGTCATCGACAAAATGATACATCTAAGTCCTGATCAATAAAACATCAACATGATACAAAATCAACAACAAGGAAGATCCATAAATCTAATATCCAAGAAGCTAGGGACCGTACCTATAACTTACGAAAATGTGCGTGTTTTGCGAATCAAGAGAATCATATCAGTTTTCTATATCAAGTGAATCATTTTAAGTCAATCAGTCCTATCAGAATCAAAGTATCAAGTAATCACACCCAGTACCATTTGTTCATGTCTCTGTGTCCTGAGAATGAAGCAAGCAGTATCAATCATATCGGTTTTCACTCTGATTGATTTATCCTACCAGACCTATCCTATCAGATTGATAAATCACATTCATTGCTACCATTATCTTGATATCCTAATCACTTGTTTTCTTAACTACAACAAACCTAGCTATCTTGGACGTTCAATCATTCATCCAGAAACATCAACAACATTTTATTAATCATGGTTTTTCTACATTAGCCTATCAAATCAACCAGGGCATATTCTTGAATCATGGCACATAATCAAGATTTTTCATAAATGAAAACATATGGAATCAACATCATCAAATTTTTCAAATCAAGCAATCAATATGTTTTAATTTCTGAGGGGGCATCAGGGTATCAAATTGAAATTGAAATCAAACATCATTGGAATCAGTGGGGCATCAAATTTTTTGGAATCATTATCAGAGGCGTATCATTTTATCAGTATCAGAGCAATCATATCACATCAGAGCCAGCAATCAGTGAATCAGTGAATCAACAATCAGGACCTAAAAGCGATTAGGACTCAAAAGAATCTTTGAATCAATGTTCTTCACACATCAATTCAAAGAGGGGCATTTGTAGACACGTAAAAATGGACAAAGTGCTTTTAAATTACAAAAATCAATTAAATGGCTTAAAATCATCAAAATGCATTAATTCAATCAAAAAGGGATCAAATCAATTAAAATGGACATAATTAAATAAAGTTGGATAAAATCAATTAAAGCAAAGGAAAAATCAAATAATGAGGTTAAATAATTAAATCAAAGCTTAAAGGGGTGAAAAATACTACATAATTGATTTTAATCAATTAAGTGTATAGTTGTTTAAATCAAAAATCAAAATGAACCTATTACCCTTACATGGCTAAATTTAATTAATTAATTGAATTTAATAATTCCTAATTTCTTTCAACAAAGTTGAGCAACCAATAAGAATTGAGGACAAAAAGACATAAATCACTCAAAAAGAATGAATCTCAATCACTCATTTGAAAGTTTCAATCTCAACCACTCAATCTTGTTTTTTTATCCAAAGCTTTGAGACAAACCTTTAAATTGTCCCCCCATTTATGAACAAAGCAAAGTATTTGACTCAACATAAGGTAAATCATGATTACTTCACTCCACCCCCTACCCTTGGGAATTTACTATAAATATGAAGCATTTTGAGAGCAATTGATATCTTAGAAATTCATTTGCAAAGCATTGTTTCTATAGGCATTTGAAGAGCATTCTAAGAGCAATTAAGAGCATTTAGAGTAATTAACATTATAATTTTGTCAATTTGAGCTAGAACTATCATTGTAGAAGCATTGTAGAAGCATAGCAGCATACATTCTCATTTTAGAAGTGTCACTAGTGGAGCTTTGAGTTGAGAGCTTCACTTACCACCCCTTTCTAGAGAGCCGTGAGATGGTATAGATCTTAGTTTCATTTTTAAATAGATTTGCATTGTATTTACTTTAGAATTGTTGCTAATTTGATCTTAATTTCATGAAGGTGCAAAGCATTCACACACAAAACCCTCATGGATAGATGTATAAATTTCTCATACCCATGAAGATGCTTGAATTTCCTTGAAATCCAAAGAGTTAGATCTTGAATGTAGATATGCTTGATAGTCACTTGCAAAGAGGAGAGATAAGGTGAATGAATGAATGAATCTTCTTTCTTGATTTGATAATTCCCCTACTTGGACATCATGGGAGAAGAACTTTCATCAAATGAAGAATATTGCCTTGGATTTGAATGATCTTGAAGAATTGGAGACTTGGAGATCTTGATCTTGGATGCTTTCCTTCAAATCTTGAATTCAATTTCTCTTTCTTACTTCTTTGCTAAAAATGCTTGCACTTGATAATGGATCATGGATGTCAAAATTAGGAATGATAAGGGGTTCTTATACCGATTCCATCATTTTGGGACTCAAATTTGATCCAGGTTGACCAAATATGAATATCTTGGGATAGGACCCCAACATTGGGCCTCGAGGAAAGTGTGAGCCCCAAAACCTAACGACAGGTTGCCATTGGTGATGTGTCCCATGGAAAATGGGTTCAAATTTCAATGGGATCTCAAGGAGAATGAATAGGAGTGGGAGGATAAAAGAAAACTTTCCAAGATCAAGCATAACATACATTCAGACCTCAAAATTGCCAAAATAGGGCCTAATAAGTCCTAAAGAATCCAATTATGGTGCTATCTTTTAAGGACTATATAATAACTTATACCCATTTTCACATATGTTGTAGAAATCCATAATGGGTATCAAAAACAATTTTTAGATTATGAGATTGAGTTTTCGTCTAAAAGTTATACACAAAAACCTCAAGTTGCTACTCCCTTTAGGCCTACTTGTTGGTTACCAATCAATTAATGAGGTTTTTGTTCCAAAGTAACCCTATCCACAAATTGAGTATCTTGTTAAATGCCAAAAAGTGTATCTAAAAATGGCTTTTGTTTAAACCCAAGAAGTTCGCATAAGAAGTTATGTCTAGGAAGACCCATTTGGAGGGCTACTAGACTATAGGCCTAAGTGTGAAGGAACTAGCAATGGCCTGATGAGGCATAGTAAGATGCCCTAGGATGATATTTGCTAGACCTTTTCCCCTATTATGATACATTTGCCTTAAGATTTTTATGATCTTTCCTGTTATTATATGACATGCTGCTATCAGACTTATATCATGGTTTAAATGTACTTAAATATGCTATACTTCGACAGATTACTATGTTACTTTTTTTGAAGTTATAGTTATGTTTTTAATAAGTAAAGTAGTCATTTGAATATGAATGGTTATGCATATTTTTGTAATTGATCACCATGAATGTCTTATCCTAACCTTTAAAGTGCAACACATCAAAATAGAAAATGTTGTTTTGACCAGGTAAAGCACATTCATTCACTGAGTGCTCAACCCGGTCTTCCAACAAGTTCCAGTGGATAAAGTATTAAGCGCAACACCAGTTGAGGGTTTCTAGAAGAACAAGGTGGTTGTCATCTAGCGAAGAATAAGGCAGTGTGATGAATTCCCTGAGGAAATCTAGGCGAGAGTGGGAAGTTAGATTTTCTATCGCAACAACTCTTTCCTCTTTTCTAGATCTAGTCTGTTTTAGCTTTAATAGTTTTCCTTCTTTTCAGTTAGTAGTGTTGTAATAAAGATCCACCTATTTCTATGGCGTAGTTAGATAAGCTGTTATAAGTTTTCCTTTAAATAAAGCCCCGCTCTTGCATGAGACAGAAGGACATTATCAGTTTACTGACAATATAGTTTTCTATTGTTTTCCGGTTTATACATCTCTATACTCAATTATTCAATCAATGAGAAAATGAAGTGTTGAGATTTAACTTTGCATAATTGTGATTGGGATACTCATCCAAGGGGGCCCACTTGGTGAGAAATCCATAGTTAGATAGGTTCATGCTAGTTAGAATTTCTTTCCTGCATTTCTGCTATTTCAGTGTCAATTGTTGAACTATTCCTGCAGCCAAAGTCACAGGCTAGCTGACGATTCCTGCAGCCAAAGTAGTAGAACAACAGGAGTATTACAACATAGCTTGCAATAGCCTTTATGTTTTGTTAGCATCTACATTTTTGTAATTTCTATTTTAGTACTTCCTTTTTTGCAGCTTTAATTTAAGAATCATTCTAGTATTTATTTCTTGCAATCATAAGGTAGCTTCCTTTCAACATTTCTTTCTTGAAACAATGATAGAATGCATGGTTGAGTGATACTTGGTGCATATACTTTACTAATCCATTTCAAGTAACACATCCCTGGGTTGACATAGTAAATGATTTTTTATGAAGAGGATAAACTGCTCGGTCGGATGTCCAATCACTGAGTTTGAAATTATACCTAGTTTTTGAGCCTTTATAAGAAGCGATCATTTTTGGTGCTGTTGCCGGGGACGGTGCCGAACCTAGTCCTTACTAAGACATTATCAAGATTTTCTTTTATTTCTAGCCTTAAGTAGAATACATTTCCCTTTGAGAGACACTGCAATTTGCATCACTCCCTACTACCTGCATGCATAACAAAAGAAGAGATGCTAGAGGAAGGTACTTACCAAATCAATCCAATCACCCATTTGAAGAGGAGAGCCCATTTGTTTATGCTACCATTGACCTTCTTGAGACTACATCCTCATCCTCATCCTTTGAAGAAGAACACCTTGTTTCCTTCGAATAGCAACATGAAATTAATGCATTTACTAAAGTCTTCTCTCATCTAAGAGATTGATTCACTAAGAATCCTGTTAGATAGGAAAAATCTTTACAACTGCTCATCTATCAACCACCACATCATCCACCACCTCTACATCCTAGAAATCCTCCAAGTATGGCGAATCTCACCACATTTCCATTTCCTATCAGTAACCAGCAAGATAATAACAACCTTAAAAATATACCTTCCTCTGCCCTTCCAAAATTTTACGGTTTTGTGACAGAAGATCTAGATACCTTTCTCTTCGAGTTTGATATCCTATGTAGAAGTTATGACTACACCACTGATGCCCACAAGCTCAAACTCTTTCTTGCGACCCTAATGGAGTCTTCTTTGTGTTGGTTTATGGGCTTGGGGTAGGATGTTGTCCATGATTGGGCAAAAATGCAAGCTGCATTATTGCTTACATATATGGAGTATTGTTGAGGAACTGATATGCGAGGGGAAGACATCTTTAAAATGACTTAAAAAGAGGATGAGACTCTTCATGTTTAGCCTACAAAGGAACATAGAGCATGCGCTTAATGAAGAATCTCATAAGCTTCTCTTTCTGAGAGGCATACGAGATGGATGTACTGAAGCACTACATGGCAGGAGGTGATATAACCCAATCTACATGGGATGATATAAAGAAGATATGCCTCAAGTACTCCAGAGCTGCCGGTAAGAGAGGAAGGGGATATAGGTCCAGAACAGGAAAGAAAAATGGTGCAGGTGCTTCCAGAATAGAGATAACACATCTCTTGTCAAATTTTAAACAAGATATCATCAATAACATGGCCACACAACTGGATACCTCGCAGGCAAAGAAGAAGCACATAGAATAAGAGGCCATGCTAGCTGAATTCTATCAACACTGTAGATATAAGAAGAGTGATTGTCGGTGTAAACTGGTTGCTAATGTGGAGACTACCCAGATGCTAACTGGCTACAAGACAATTGAACCAACATAAAAGAAGCTATTCTTCATCTCTCAGCAACAACCATGGGTGCAAAGACAACATATGCCTCGGGACCCACTTACATTCAGTAATCCATTTTACAATAATAAATGGAAACCTTCTATGAATTATCAAAATTATCCCTGGAACAACTTTCAGAATCAGTGGCAAAATTACCCTAGTCTGCAAGGGAAAAGCCCTAAGGGGAATTAGAAACAACCCCAAGGGGCATGGCAGCCACCACAGGGTAATTGACAATGGAACCCTCAGTGGCGAGGAGGTCAACAATGGCCAAATCAGCCTCAAGGATATTTGCCTCCACCTCTCCAGCCTCTATAGCAGCAAGCACTCTTGCCACCACCAGCAACTAATAACCCACCTTTGAAGCCTACACAGTTTGTCTACTCAACCACAACCAAATCCAAATAACATGCCTCCTACACCTCAACAAAGTGTGTATGCTACTGACCAAATGTAGTATCCCGTGCAATATACTACTTATGCAATCACACTTGATGATATACACCGATAGTCTGGAACTACTCTCCATGCTCTTAAGCATCCAATCATAACTAAAGTACCCTAGGAAGAGCCTACCCACATTGAACACACTTCTCCTTTGCCAGCACCACAACCTATACTTGAAAAAAGCTAGCCCACTGGACCTCCTTTTCCACAAAGGATGCAGTACAACAATCCAAAGCCTATTGAAGAAACAACCTTTAACATTATTGATCAGTTAAAGAACATCAATGTTCAAATAACTTTATTTCAAGAAATTAAGGATGTTCCTACATATGGAAAACCTATCAAAGAAGCCTGTTTCAAGAAGCCTGGCCACAAGAAAAAACACCCCCATACTGTCCATGTATTGGGAAAGCTAGCTAACATCATGTTAGGAAAGCTTACCATCCCAAAATATTCTGACCCACGCAGCCTTGTTGTCAAAGTCATTATTAATGGGCCATTCATTAAAAATATATTGATAGATCTTACAGCCTCTATAAATGTAATGACCAGGGATATAATGCAATAGCTTGGTATAACCAACCTCTGAACGACACCCACTATCTTGTAGCTTGCAGATAGTTCCACTGTGAAACCTGATGGAATGGTGGAGGATATAGTTGTTGACCTTGAATCCCGGTCTTACCCAGCTGATTTCATGATATTATCACCCAAAGCTACACTAGGGGGATACCCATTTATACTTGGTGGGCCTTGGTTAGAAACTGATGATTCTTATATTAGATGTTTCTCAGGGGATATGACCATCTCTGACGGTCAACATACAAAGACTCTAGTCCCGTATACACCAACCCAACCTCAAATGGAATTATCCTCACCAATATGACCTAACATAGGAGAAGAAGCCGAGGTTATAAACTCAGTATCTTAGTTAACGATGTTAAAAATAGATCCCTTCCTGCAGCTCTAGGAAGAAGACAAATTGATCACCAACATCCTGCATAATCAGTATGGATCGAACCCAGACTCTTTGGAGTGTTCCTCCAATAACTTCTCTCTGCAAGTTTTAAACCCTAATTACCAATGGCCCTCTCCTGTAGCCAAACAACTCTACCACCAGTTGCTTCCCCATGAGATACAAGTGCCCTCATTAATGAACACATCCATGATAGAGTTTACTAAGCAAATAGAGGTGTCTCCTAGCCGCTGCCTGAATATCAATAGCCGACTAACTCCTCAGCAACAAACATCATTGACTAAAATGCTGACGGACCATAATACAACATTTGTATGGGATTATTTTGACAAGAAAGGCTTGGACCCAAAATTGTGTACCCATAGGATATATCTAAAACAGGATAAACCACCTGTGAGGCAATTCCAAAGATGAATAAACCCAACATTAAGAGAAATAGTCAAAATAGAACTGTAGAAACTCCTCAATGCTAGATTTATATATCCAATATCAGATAGCCAGTGGGTTTCTCCATTAGTAATTATGCCAAAAAAGAGAGGCAAATGGTGTGTGTGTGTGGACTATAGAGAGCTCAACAATGAAACAAAAAGGGATCATTTCTCCCTTCTGTTTATTGACCAGGTATTGGACTCCTTAGCAGGCAAAAAGTATTTCTCCTTCCTAGATGGGTATAGTGGGTACAACCAAATCTGAATCTTTCATGAGGATCAGGAAAAGACTACTTTCACTTTCCCCTGGGAAACTTTTGCCTATTTAGTTTTGCCTTTTGGTCTCTTTAATGCCCCAACAACATTCCAAAGAGTGGTTATCAACATTTTTGCTGATATCTCTCATGACTGTATGGAGATTTATATGGATGACTTCACAACATATGGTGAAACTTATGAGGAAGCCTTGGAAAACCTAGATAAAGTCCTAAAAAGGTGTGAAGAACACACCCTGTCTCTAAACAATGAAAAGTGCTTCATGATGATGCAAGAAGGGATAGTGCTTAGTCACTATATATATGTTGCTGGAATCCAAGTAGACCTAGCCAAAATTGAAGTTATTCAAAATATTCCAACACCAACCAAGAAAAAAGATGTCTGAAGTTTTCTTGGACATGCTGGTTATTACAAAAGATTCATCAAAGACTTCAGTAAAATGACCAGTCCCCGTCATTCTCTACTCACTAAAGATTTAGAATTTACATGGACCCCCAGTTGTGATCAAGCCTTCTTGTAGCTAAAGTCAGTTCTTACTCAAGCTCCTTCTTTACAAGGACCTAATTGGGCACTTCCATTTCACATTCATACCGATACCTCAGATCATGCAATAGGAGATGTACTAGGACATAAAGAAGATATGGTAGAACATGCAATATGTTTCATTAGAAAAAATATGCAAGGAGCGAAACTGAATTACATAGTCATAAAGAAGGAGATTTTGGCCATTATTTATGCGCTAAACAAATTTTTCCATTACATCATAGGCTACCTGATATTTGTGGATACTGACCATGCAACCATTAAGTATCTTGCTAATAAGCCTGCAATCATAGGAAGATTAGAAAGATGGCTTCTATTGTTACAAGAATTTAATATCACCATAGTGAATAAGCCAAGCAAGTCAAATGTGGTTGCATACTTCCTCTTACAATTATAGAATGTAGATGAATCACAAATCATTGATGATATATTTTTGAATGATCACCTATTCTCCATTTCAGCCCAAACTCCCTGGTATGCAGATATTGCCAACTACTTAGTTTCTCAAATGGTACCTCCCTATTTTTCACCAAAAGAAAAGAGACTCCTCATAGAAAAAACTTTCAACTTTTCATGGATTGTTGATTGTCTATTCTATAATGGGCCCGATCAAATATTGAGAAAGTGTGACAGGGAGGATGAAACCTATGACATCCTCCATGCATGTCATGATGAGCCTTGTGGGGGGCATTTTGCAGCCAAAAGAACATCAATAAAGATACTAAACACATGATACTACTAGCCAACCCTCCATATGGATGTTGTCAACTACACAAGAAAATGTGACCGATGCCAAAGGATGGGGTGACCAACAAAGTATGATGAAATGCGTCTCTTTCCTCAAGTGGTAGTTACTCCATTTGATAAATGGGGGTTAGATTTTGTCAGACCCATCAACCCTTCATCAAATGACAATTCCTAAATTATTGTGTGTACAAACTATGTCACGAAATGGGTGGAGGTACGTGCTATGAAACATGCTCAGGATAATAAGGTGGCTGAGTTTTTATATGAAGAAATCTTCTCATGATATGGTTTACCAAGAGAACTGGTTACTAATCAGGGTGATCAATTCACATCAACACTGATCACTGCCCTCATGAATGAATATAATATTTGCCACAAGAAATCAAGTCCATATCATCCACAGGCGAATGGGAAAGCAAAAATTACAAATAGGGAGATAGAGGCCATTCTGACCAAAATAGTACATTTACACAAAAAGGACTGGAGCACAAGGTTACAAGAAGCAGTCTGGGCATATAGGATAAACTGGAAGGTGATCACAACCGGTTTGACACCCTTTGAACTGGTTTATGGAAAGAACGCTGTCATGCCTATAGAATTTGAGCATAAGACCTTGAGAATGACATTACAACTAAACATTGATCTTCCAACAACACAACACAACAGGATCTTACAGCTTAATCAGCTAGATGAGACATGAAAGGCAGCTCTACAACACACTAAAATGATCCAGATACAACAAAAAAAATGGCATGACTCACATATCCTCAACAAACGGTTTACTCCTGGTGACTGGGCTCTCTTGTATGATTCTCGTTATCAAGAGACACAAGGTAAGCTTACTACAAGATGGCTTAGTCCTTATGAAATTGAAAATGTCTATGCTAATGGTGCGGTTTAGTTATCAACCATCGACCCCATATGTTTCAAGTTATTGGTAAATAGGCACAGACTCTGTCTGTACCATAAACCAAAAACAAAGGTCAAATTTCTGTGGCAATTTGAGATTTCTCCTACCACGACTAAACCCCCTACAACTGATAAAGCTCTTGCAACTGATGAACTCTCTGAAGCTGATGGACCTCCTCTAGCTGAAGATTCTCCTACAGCCAACAACACCCTCTGGTCATTGCTTTAATTCTGCATGAGTGCAGTCATAATAAAGTTTTCATTTCCCATGAAAACATTTCTTGTCATAATAAAAAACACGTCACATCACATCTCATTACCTTTATCTTCCATATCCATCCATCCATCACATCATCATTATGTAATGTGTTACTTTTTTCTTGGCACACGTCACTTAATCTTTATGGATTTCAGTATTTACAATAATTATATTCCAGGTACGTATTCATTTATTATTTCAAATGTTGTTTACTTGTTTTAACATTATTATAACTAATGCTTCAATTAATTTAGTAATATGTCCAAGTACTGTTGTACTTTTTAGCCATGCATGTGAGGACACCTGAGAATTTTTTGTAGGGGGTAGTCAGTTTAAGTGTATAATGTAATAACTATCTTCTCTTAAAGATCACCATCATTAATTTGCAAGCCTGTATTACGAAGCCATTGATTTAATAGCCTCTGTACCCAAAATATGTAGCCTTAAGTTTGTTTTTGAATTCTAAAATTCTAGCCTGAAATTCTAACTTTAGTTTTTATTTTTCTTTTTGAATTCCTTTGCCATTTCGCCTAAGATACCCACTGAGAGAGCCATGATAGTCTTTGTTCAGTAATTACCAAACCCTGGTATAGTTGAATTCTGGGAAGAATGAAGAATATGAGAATTTGTTAAGGAAGCCACTGGAACTAGAAGAATCAAGGTTGTAGAATCTCTAGCAGGATGGGTGGACAACCTATACGTTGTGAGCTAGTGAATCATGCATCTTTATTGCAAGACCAGGGTAGTGTTCAGACATTTAACCGTGTAGGATGACTTATATATTTTGTACAGTTGAATGGTCACGATGAGACTATGGAATTAGAATTCATGTGCACATATAGTAATGGAGTGACGTATGTAAAAGGATTAAGAGTGGAGGCTTCAGAGGCACGAATTGTAGAAGTGTCCGAACTCCCTACTACATGTGAAGCATTTCCACATAGTCATGATGCTCACACAACTTGGTAAGAATTTTCTTTTCCAGAAGACACCGCAATGGAATAAAACAAACAAGGTGCTAAACAGACGTCTCTTCCTGGTGAGTACCCTCAGTTAGCAGTGCATATTATAAGGTACATTACCTATGAAGGGCAGTTTTCTTTCTTGCATGCCATTCACTTCAAGCTTTTAAGTCATTTGCGGCATGGCCATTTAGTGAATGTTCCTAATGTCCTGTATTTGTTATTAAATTTGAGTTCTGAAGAGGTCAGGAAGGGGAGGCAAAATGTCGTCACCCATCATGGTTTGATTAAACTTATGGTAGAAAGAGCCCTACATGACATGTCTCCCATGACTTGGGATGAGTTCCTTACAACACCACATGTACAGTTAAATCAAGATAGACCACAGGCCATAGAGCCACAAGCTGAACATCAAGAAGAATAGGAAAGTCCTCTTGACGAGGTCATTCCTGATAATGTGGAGCCTATTATTCTAGAGACAGCTTAGGAAAACCCTCCTATAGAAAACCCCCAAGAAAATGTGGCGGCAAATGTTCCAAACGCTAATTTGGAGGGAAAAAAAACCAAGGTTCCTAAAGAGTCCCATAGTCCACAAGAAGCCTTGAAAAAGGAGAAAGGGAAAGGAAAAATGGTTGGATATGATGAGGGTGATACCCCTATTCCTCCTGCAACCACATCTGCTACCAAAAGAAAGACTCCACAAAAATGTCCTGCAGTGTCAGTTGACACACCACTATGATGAAGTGTTCATTTGAACATGAAGTAAATGGAGAAGGAATCTCCTGCAATGACTAGTTCTACTCATGATGTTCCTATGGAGGAACCCATGGATGAAAAACAACAAGTAGGCAGTGCATTCGTAAGGAGTCATGACATGATGAAAGAAGAACCCGCAGCTACTATATCAGGCCAGGCAACAGAATGGAAAGAAATAGAGAGAACGAACATCTCTGATGTATCTTCTTTCCATCTGGGAAATGTACAAACATATGACATTTTGGACGCATCAACGTTAGTTCCATAGGATAATCAAGAGGCAACTCTAGAATACCCAGTTCCACTAAAGAATCAAGGAAAGGTAATAGTTCACTCTTTGTCCATTGATTATTTCAATCAAGTTCAATATGAAAAGTCCATGTGGGAATTAGAAAGGGACAAGTTGAAAAAGGAAAAAGGATAGAAAAAATAGGAAATCCAACTCCTACAGGGTAAGTTGGATTCAGTTGCCAAGTTGGTTCCTAAACTTATTAAATGTAGACCACCACCTAGAGTTTATGCCCTATGTTTGAGGGAACAATTTTTAATGTTTGAATTAATGAGAACTCTTAGAGATTTGAGTACTGACATTGACACCTCAAAATTTCATGGCTACATATGAAACGTCACCTGATTTTATCAGGAATCTTCTTTGTGAATTGTACATGCACAATTATGCTATTCCATCAAATACCGACTAGAATCCTCTGTTATTTGTGGGTGATATTCATTTGTCTTCTTTACTTTCTTGGGTCAGAAATGAAATCAATTACAAAGAGAAATTAAACAGGTACAGGGAACTTGAACGCACTATTACACTTCCTTTATGTCCAGAGAGTAAAATACCCAGAAGGCTCTATTGTGATTGGTTAGAAATTGTATATTGTTTTAATGATTCTACACACAGAAGAAGGATACTGGAAAATAGATAATAGGTGCACACAAAATTTGAAAGGTTTTCATTGGCCGAAGGACACAGAGCTGTGGAAGGGCTACAACATAGGTGGGCTAGGCTAACTATGGCCCTGAAAAAGGCAGAACCACATAGTCTTATCAACTTTCGAGCCGCCATGCAAAGGGTCCACTAGTATATAGAATTGGGATGACAACTGCAACCATAGAGGTGGATGCCTCTCACCTTCCAGCCTCCTCTGCTCATGTAGCCATTATATAGTTGTGTAGATAATGAGATTGATGAGGACTTGGAGCTGAGTTGACGCATCAGGATTGAAAGAATGAACAGATTCTACTAGAAAGTGGGTAGTTCGATGATTGGAGAGACACAAGAAGGAGACCTCAGAGTGCTTGCAAAAATCAGGAATACTTCAGTGCCTGAGGGTAGGCACTAGTCCTCGGAGGGGGCAATGATGAGGCATATTAATGCCATATTTTAAGATGCCCTAGGATGATATTTGCTAGACCTTTTTCCCTATTATGATACATTTGCCTTAAGACTTTTATGCTCTTTCCTATTATTATATGGCATGCTGCCATAAGAGTTATATCATGGTTTAAATGTACTTAAATATGCTATACTTGGACAAATTACTATGTTACTTTTTTGAAGTTATAGTTATGTTTTTAATAAGTAAAGTAGTCATTTGCATATGAATGGTTATGCATATTTTTATAATTGATCGCCATGAATGTCTTATTCTAACCTTTAAAGTGCAGCTCATCGAAATAGCAAATGTTGTTTTGACCAAGTAAAGCGCATTTATTCACTAAGTGCTTAACCCGGTCTTCCAACAAGTTCCAGCAGAGAAAGTATTAAGCACAACAACAGTTGAGGATTTCCAGAAGAACAAGGTGGCAGTCATCCATCGAAGACTAAGGTAGTGTGATGAATTCCTTGAGGAAATATAGGCGAGAGTGGGAAGTTAGATTTTTTGTCGCGGTAATTCTTTCCTCTTTTCTAGATCTAGTCTGTTTCAACTTTAATAGTTTTCCTTCTTTTCAGTTAGTAGTGTTGTAATAAAGATCTGCCTATTTCTATGGCGCAATTAGATAAGTTATTAGAAGTTTTCCTTTAAATAAAGCCCCGCTCCTGCGTGAGACAAAAGGGCATTATCAGTTTACTAGCAATATAGTTTTCTGTTGTTTTCTGGTTTATACATCTCTGTACTCAATTATTCAATCAATGAGCAAATGCAGTGTTGAGATTTAACTTTGCATAATTGTGATTGGGATACTCATCCAAGGGGGGCCACTTGGTGAGAAATCCATAGTTAGATAGGTTCATGCTAGTTAGAATTACTTTCCTGCATTTCTGCTATTTCAGTGTCAAGTGTTGAATTGTTCCTGCAGCTAAAGCCATAGGCTAGCTGATGCTTCCTATAGCCAAAGCAGTAGAACAACATAAGTATTATGACATAGCTTGCAATAGTCTTCATGATTTGTTAGCATCTACATTTCTGTAATTTTATTTCAGTACTTCCTTTTTTGCAGCTTTAGTTTAAGAATCATTCTAGCATTTATTTCCTGCAATCATAAGATAGCTTCCTTTGAGGATTTCTTTCCTGCAACAACGATAGAATGCATGACTGAGTGATACTTGGTGCATATACTTTGCTGGTTTGTTTCAAGTAACACGTCCTTAGGTTGACATATTAAATGAGTTTTTATGAAGAGGATAAACTGCTTGGTCGGATGTCCAATCCCTGAGTTTGAAATTATACCTAGTTTCTGAGCCTTTATAAGAAGTGATCATGGCCCATGCCCAAATCTTAATATAAGAGATTGACTATGTCAAAAAGAAGGTCCCAATCCTGCTCTGCATCAGAAAATGACTCAATTTCAAATACCAATTTATCTTTATCATATTAGAATGATTGGGCCCAAGACTAGATTAAGTATCATGAAGGTCAAATTATTTTAAAACTAATTAAAATATTTTTTAGGGGTGAATGCATGTGAGAAAAAAAAAAGCTTGATTGAGTTTGGGTAAAAGGTCTAATATGAATCATGTATAATTTGCTAATTTTAGGAAGCCAACGTGCAAAAACTTGCCAATTAGTTATGCATCGTTCTTTGTACCACTCCTTATTTTCTTATATTAAATAGCATAAAATAGTCTTCTTGTAGATGTTGAAGAACTAGTTTTGTAAAGGGTACTATGAGATGTTTGGAGGAAAGTGTCATAGTTTCATATGTCTTTCCAAATGCGTTTTTCTCAATATGCAGTTGTCTCAATATTCTTAACAATAATGCAATTCTAGAATTTTATCTATAGTCTTTTGTTATGATATACAATTAGATAAATTTATTTACGAAGTTATACAAAATCCTAATTTATTCTCATTTCAATTTAATATGTTAAATTATTATTTTTATTATCAAATATCAATTAACCTATATACTTAATTCAATAAAATATCTATAAGTGTATAAATAAAATATCATTTATTAGTATTAGGTATCTATTGGGATTTTCTTTTTCCTTATATCTCTATATAATTGGCAGTTTTAAGATAATGCCAAACATAAAAACATAAATGATTAGATCATGTTTAATAAAATCTTGAATGATAGCGATAAGAATATATTCTTAATGATATCTAATGGTACCCAACTTACAAATGACATACAATCTCTAATTTGAAAGTACGAATATTTTTCGTACAACTTTTGATTTATAAAGTAGGTCTATGACAAATGAAGGTTGGCCTATAAACTTCTTACAAAATTTTAATATTATTTTGTTTTATTAGTTATAATCATCTTTAAAATGAAAAATATAACTTTGATTTTACATTTATAATAGTAAAAACAACAATTTCAAGATTCTGAAGAAACATAATATGATCAAAATATATTATTGGTTATTCATAAATATCTTCCCTCTTAATTTGTCATGTATATAACAACACTAAAGACAAATGCTATATATATATATTGTACATAAATTAATTACTTACAAATTTTTATACAAAAGATAGTATCAATTTAACCAACAAGATTATTTGTCTTAAAAGAGAATCTTTCTAACTTGGGTTCATATATTTTTCTCAATTATATCAATCCTACCATACTTGGAAATGCACAGGCTAGTATAAGGATGGTACACCAATCAAATTAAGGTACACAAGTAACGAAAATATCTTGTTCATACTCTTCTCCAAAAGCATTTATGAAAATGGCGATCAAATTTACCAAGGAAAACAACCAGAAGTATCGTATAAGTATAAAGTAAATATGCACAAATCACCATTAATATCAGCTTTACGGTACACTGTTTTTCCCTGGACCAGAGAAGGAGAATTGCAGAGCTCATCTATATCTACTCTTGAAATACAGAACTAAATTTGTTAGCTTTATCAACCTATAGGGTATACTGTGTGGAGAAACTTAGTGGAAAGAAGACATTTGCAGAAATTCTGATCGAACTCGTTCGAATGCCTTAACAATCATATCATGATTTTCAGCTGGGTTCAAGGAAAGATAACATTCAAGGAGGCGCTGAAGATCTCCAAAGCAATGAATATTTTTCTCAATTATCATTTCCACCATTGATTCTATGAAATCTCTCTGCGGGTCAGATGAGGACTTCACAACTGCAAAACTATTACTTCTCCAATCCATTCCATTGGGCTTTGGTGAGCAAGCTCTGCTGTTATTTTTCCCCAAATGGGACCTCGATTTGCTCTGCTTTTTGAATGCTTGAGTACCCACATCATTGGAAAATTGCATTTTTCCTGAATCAGACCTTTTGCGAGCAGGGACAGACTTTTTCTCAGTGCCCCCCTTTTGTTCTTTGATTCCATATTCAGAATTCTGTGCGTGCCTTGGTCTGGTTATGGAAGGTTTGCATTCCTCCAAATACTGAAGAAATCTCTGTTTCTCTTCCATATCAGTAGCCCAAATGCTGTACAGATCTGGAGAATTGATATCAAGAAAAGATACAGGGGCTTGTTCAAGGCCCTCCTCTTCTTTGGATGATGAACAACTCAATCTGTAACTTCCAGAATTGGAACAGATGAAACTTCTATTTAGCACAAATGGGTCCCGATCCAGTTCAATCATGTCCTTCACTGCTTTCTCCATTGGCCGTACTTGTGAGAAATCCTTATGAACAGGGCTGGACAATCCCGCAACATTGAATTGATGTCTTGGCAGCTCCCAATTTCCACTTTTAGACTCCACTTCAAGGGAAAACTGGTTTTGCTCCAATCTCTCCGTGAATTGGGTAAAACAGCTCTTTTTCTTGTGCACCAACATGGATTGAGATTTTTTGGAGAGGTAGTCCTGCACAGCCTCTTGTTCATCTGAGCTCCAAAACTCCTCATTTCTTTCCCCTGTTTTCGACACTGATTCCACAGTGGTTCTGCAACTGCAGCTTGCAGATATTCGGGATTCTATAGAGAACCCACGTTTGCTTTTCTTCCCTTCGCTTGCAGCCTTTCTTTTCACTGGTTCGTTGTCCACCGTTTGGGCTTTCTGCATTGCTTGTTCGCCAGAGGCCTTCTGATTGACAGCAGAAAAAACATTAACTCTTTGACTTCTGCTAAAATGGTAGCTGCTTCTGGACACATTAATGGCGGACTCATCTCTGCTACTTGTGCTGCGTTGAAATCTTCTCTGGGACTCTCTTAACCTGCCCATGTCTCTGAGCTTGTAGAACCACACATTGGGCATTACATGGGACAGTCTAAACCTTGAGTTCCCCATTGTTGGAAAATCAATTTCTTTAGCTCCCCATTGACATTCTACCTAATTGAAAAACTTGGGCTCTAAGATTCAATACCTACACAAGATCTTTCTCCATTTGTCTGTCAAATCCCACAGCACAAAGTGTAGAAACTCCTTATATTAATGTCAGATTCATCCTTAACCGACCTTTAAAACTAAAACAATGTTGTCAGCCACAGTTCATGCAGGAAGTAGCAGTAAATATGAGCTTGACTTATTCTGTCAGATCCATCCTTAAAATTTAATCTACTTTAAGAACTAAAACAATGCCGTCAGCCACTGTTTGTGCAACAAGTAGCAGTAAAGATGATCTTGACTTATATGGAAAAATCACAGAAACTGGGCCATAGAAAGAGACACAGCGTAAAGATGACAAAGTCATATGGAGGAAGGATTTAACCAAATATTCTGATGCACATGCAAGTTTCCCCAATTCCAAGCAAGATCTAGATGATGACAGAAAGCTAAAGAGACTTGAGTCCAATCACAACGTAAGGCAACTAATTTGAGTGGTTGTACACCAGTTCATCATTGCAATGACACCGTGAAATAAGGCCCCATTAGAGATGACATCCTTCACAGGAGCCAAATAAGTTGCTCCGGATCACACATTTGTTGTTTCTCTACCCAGAATTTTCCAAGGCTTACCACCCATAGGGCCATTTCCATATTTTTAAAAAATCAACTAAACGAAATAGTGAGCCAATTCACATGGGAATAGTTTCGAACTTCACTTCGATGAATAGTTGTGGGAGTTTCTATTATTTATTTTGAAGTATATTACTCAAAAAGTGAGAGGGACCAAGATCACTCCTTAGACTTCAAATGGGTAGAGCCCGGAGATCAAATTACACACGGATATAGTTGGGATAAAAAAATTATGGGTAGAGTTCAGAGAACCAAAAACACAAATAAGAGTTGCTAAGCAGTGAGAGTAGTAGCAGAGGGTGGCGGTGATGGATCTATGTTGTCCTTTCCACCTCATACATCAATGGAGTCTGAGTGGCATCTAGGATGTACCCCCTAGTCGCCTCCTCTTTCTTCTTGTCTTTACGAGAAATGAGAGATTGTCAAAGCTAGGTGGGGGAACCATTTAGATGAGTTGGAACATCCACTATTATTGTTGTAAAGAGGCCAACCACTATCAACCTTATTTTATGGTACTCTATTTATAGATTATTCACATTTCAATTTAATTTGTAAGTGGATAGAACAAATTACATTAATATTATTTTAGCATACTAAGAATTGAATATGGTTCCTTTTATTTCATTAATCTATTTTGATCCAGGAGAACATGACTCTCACATTTCAACATAATCCTTAAAGGTGTTTCTAAATACTACCTATTCCTTGTCATATTTATAGTGCATATATATATAGTGTGAAACAAGTTTCACACAATAAACTTGATTGAGGAGAACATGGACCTTACAATTCAACATATTCCTCAAAGGTGGTCCTAAATACTACCTATTCTTTGTCATATTCATAGTACATATATATAGTGTGAAACAAGTTTCACACAATAAACTTTTTCAAATTAGGTCTATGAGTTACAATCAAATTGCACATTAGATTTAGATCCACACATGTGGTGAACATATATATGCATGTACCTAGACAATGATCAATTAGGTGTACAACTTAAAGATAGTGATGTAAGAGGTTAAGAAATGGTAGTATCAAGATAATAGATTTTTGGCAAATGCAAAATAACATCATCAAAATTGGAACTAAGTATATGCACTTACTTTATTTGATCACTACAATTACTTTAGCATTTATTATAGCATTGATATTAGCTAGATAGTACATATATCTAGGCCAATTTTTATTTAATTCTTTATTTATTTATATTTATGTAGGATAGTCTTCTCATTGTATTTTTTTTTGTGAAATATTCGGGTTTATCCTTCATTCCAATTATGACCATGTTATTATGCACAACAAAACTAAAAATAGCTTTTTTCTAGTTTAAAATATGATGCAAAATGGCTGAATTTTTTTTGTAAAAATAACAATCTATTATTTTTTAGCATGAGTGTCATCCCAAAAAATATGTTTCATGTTTTCAACACAAGGAAAAGGACAAGTAGTCGGCTAAACTAAAATATATTTCAATCTATCCCCTATAGGTAACTTGTAGTTTTCAAGCCAAAACTTGAGTATCAAAATTTGTTTTTGATTTCTATATTTGTGCACTTATTTTGTTCAAAATTTGATGCTAAATTCACACTTGAACATTTAAGATTTAGAGGAGGTGTAGGAGACCTGTAATACCCCTCCCATAGTTTACTTTTCAGTTTAATTGGCCAGACTCTTTTATGCCACTTCTCATGTGTGTATAAATCTTTAGATAGATTTGATGTTATGTATATTATGTTTATGATTTTATTGACCCCATATTTGCATGTGTATGGTTGGTGTGTATGTTTTATATTTTTGTTTGAGGTGCCTGATATGGTTGAGAGACGGAGTCGTAGTTACTTGCTTACTAGATCCACATGATCGGTCGATCCCCGCTATTGTTTGTTATATATTTATACATATATGTACATGCTCATCTTTTATGCAGGATTTCAGCTACCAGGCATTGACTTCCTTGAATTGCTAGGATGAGAGTGCCCTATCGCAATATCTCAATGGTAAGAGAGGGAAGATAATATACAAGTCCAATCCCAACTCAAGCCATTGATTGTCTTGGAATAATGGACAAGTATCTATTTTTCTACCTATTCGAATTCGTCAAGGTGACACAAATTCGTGAGCCCTTCCCTTGAGTTTGTTTGTTATTTGAGTTAGTTGATTTTTGTGTGTTGTAAGTCATGTGAGTTTGTTGTGTAGTTTATTTGATTAAAATAATTAAATCAAGATTAATTATGAAATTAGAATAATTATATCTTATGACAATTAGAATATTAAATATAAGGATATTTAATTATTGAGAGTTAATTAAATACCTTTGTTTAATTAAAAAGAGTTAATTAAAAGTCTAATTTGGAATAACGATTTAATTAATTATTAAATTAGAAATTAAAATTATAGGCATAATTAATTTATTTAATATTTAATTATCGATTGCATAATTATTAATGTGCTACAATATTAATCGATTAATTATATATTAACATGCAATTTAAGTTGCACATTCAATTTAATAAAATTGAATTATAAATGTAAGTTGAAGGTTGAGTTAAGGCTTATTAAGTGAAAAGTGCATATAATTATTATTATAATTAATTAAATATGCAAAAAGAAAATTGATAAAATTAATGTTAGCAAGTTGAGTTAGGAGTTGAAAATTGAAAAAGTGCATATTTTATTATTAAAATTATAATTAATCAAGCAAAGAGGGTTTGATAAGAATGGGGTTGTAGTTCGATGATTTCGAGTTAAGTAATTCTTTTATTATTTTTTAGTGGAGTTTGTCTTGTTTTTGGAGTTGCATGTTTTGAAAACCTAGCTTATTAGGTTTTCTATATTAGGGGGTTTTGGGTTATTATTTGAGGATGTATATTAGGTTTTGGAGAATTGTGGTGCTTGGAATTGAAGAATTATTTTAAAGCTTCAAATTTTGGGAATCTTTGATTTGGCTTTATTTGTTGTATTCGATTGGGGGATTTCATGTAGGGTACAAAAATCTATGTTCATCGTTCTTTTGAAAAGATTGTCTACTTTGTGATCGGAATTGATTGTTGAAAATTATGGTTTTATTTTGATTGAGGATTATGGTTTGATTTTTCATTATTTTCAGTTTGAATTGGTTATTGAATTTCTTGTGTGAAAAACTCAAAGTTTGTTTGAAGAATAATAGGGAAAAACTTGAAATTAATTCAGTTAGAGTTTGTTTGTATTTGTTGTTGAAACCCTAGGTTTTAAAAGAAAGTAGTAAAGAATATATATATATATATATATATATATATATATATATATATATATATATATATATATATATATATATATATATATATAATAACTGAGAGGGGGGTGAATTAGTTATCCACAGTCCCAATCACAAAATGTATATCCAAAAACAATTTACTAAAACTTCTATAGCTCGGTAAACTAAAATAGTATTTTGTCTATGCTTTTACCGATTGCCAGTTAATAACATATAATGATTACTGATCAAATCTAATATGCAACATGTAAAGTATGATAATAAACAATCATCACAATCAACACATAACACAAGAGATTTAACGTGGAAACCCTATGAATGAAAAAACCTTTTGGGACCGGCAACCCAAAAATTGTTCACTCTTCTGAAGTGAGGTCGGTGAAGACCCAACCCTGTAAAAAGGTTACAAACACACTGTGAGGTGTGGCCTTGTTAGAGGATTTTAGACCAACCGTTATCATCCAACCAGCATTCACTATGGGGTTGACAGGATAACAAATGTATACTCTATAAATGACATTACAAGACTTTCTAGTCCACTCTGTTAAGAGATTTCTCTATTTACAATGGTTAAAATGTAACAGTAGTTGATTTGATTACAACACAACTTCAATTGCATATTATTAGATCTATGTTAAGCTCATTCAAATCCTCTGATCAATATATCAATTCTATTTCAATCAATATTTAGTAACTTACCGTCGCTTGGTAATAGCTTTCTAACGCTCGGTAATCTCTGCAGTTCGGTTCTTCTTAACGAGTCTGATCAGGCATGCATGAAGCTTGTTCACCCGATATCTTCTGTAGTCTCCTTCTTCCGGCATGATTTCATCATGAAATCTAAGTCTCTTAAATAGATGAGTAAACCATTTTATTTTCATCCATCAGATTTTGCCGCTTAATCTCCTTTGTTGATATTGCCGCTTAAACCTTCCTCGGCTGATGTGTCAGTAACATGTTTTGTTTCAATCCATTAGATCTTCTTTGAATTATGTTAGCCATCGATCTTCGTAACAAACATTATCTTCATCTATTTTGAGGTACTTTACAACTCATCAACTTCTATCGGCTAAACTAGTCATTTAGTTCTTTTCTTTTGCTCGGTTAACAAAGAAATGTGTCGGTGAACGCAAGCTCAGTTGTACTGTGATCAGTATACACTACACTGCGTCGGTGTATATTGAAATGGCTCATTAACCGACAACACTACCTTGTGCATTTTGCTCTTATCCTTCATCATAGATGAATGCAACATAATCAAGTCAATAACATAAGGTCATAGACTCATCCATAAGTTACCCAATGTGTTCCTTATCCTTATCTGTCATATGCATCTTCCTCATGTAGATATATCTGTTCTTTATCTCTTTTCTTCTTCTTTCTACAAATGTTTGGGTATAGTAACTTACAAGATAAGTATTGTCAAAACTAGTTGATATCAATGACAACATATTACTGATTTAACCATCTTACATATCTAATCAACAACTCAGTGATCTAGAATTACAGATCTTTCAAGTTATACAGTTTATTCAAATCAGTTGTAGTTCATCTATCTCTCCCTTTGGCATTGATGGAAACACAAGCAATATGAAATATGCCACACACATACCAAACATGTATTTTACAACTCTATCAAAAAATGCTATAACGGTACAAGCTCTCCCTAGCTTAATATGTTTAATCACTACGTTACATAAAAGCATTTGAAAGTGCAGACTAAGTTCTACAGATATGATCTTTTCAGCTCTCTTTTCTGTATCTCCCTCCCTTGTCTTTGGCTCCATATACTTCATATTGATCTCTCTCCCTTTGATAGCAATGCCAAAGAGAAATACAAACATACATCTCTGTGGTAGCCATGCAACTCTCTGTTGTTCAATGCATTCTTTGTATCTCAGTATACTGATGTGCAAATCTATTCTAGTACTTCAACCTTTCACAACCTTAGACAGAAGTCCAAAGTGTGAACTCTGCTGCATCAACATGTATGATCTTCTGATAAGATTAGGCTGATGCAACCTCTAGATCACCTTAGTGACCAGTAGATAGGGGATGAACCCCAAGTCTAGTCCTCAAGTATTCATATGTATCCTTCGGTAGAGGCTTTATAAATATGTCAACAAGTTGTTCTTTTGATGTAACAAATTCTAGCTTCACTTGCTTCTCCTTTACTTGTTCTCTTAAGTGGTGATACTTAATAGATATATGCTTTGTTTTAGAGTGCATCACCGGATTGTTTGAAATATTAATAGCACTAGTGTTATCACAGTATATAATCACTGGCTCAGTGATTACCTCATTCATTCCTTTTAACACTTGCTTGATATATGCAATATTTGAACAGTTAGTAGTAGCAACAACATACTCTGCTTCAGCTATAGATTGAGAAATGCAAGCATTTTTTTTACTTGTCCATGTAACAAGTCTTTCACCAAAGAAGAATGCTCCTCCCCTGGTACTCTTTCTATCATCCACATTTCCAACCCAATCAGCATTAGTGTATACCTTCAGTTCAAACTTGTCTTTCTTAGGATACCATAGTCCATAATCTTTAGTTTTCTTTAGGTATCTTAATATTCTCTTTGTAGCAACCATGTGTGACTCTCTAGGGTTTGCAAAAAATCTAGCAACTATTCCAACAACATGTGCTATATCAGGTCTACTGTGAACTACATACATTAACTTACCAATCATGGATCAGTACAGTGTCTAGTTTACCTTAGTAGTTCCATCTTCTTTAGTCAGTTTACATCCAATAGCCATTGGTGTTCCCACAGGTTTAGCATCTTCCATGACAAATGTCTTTAATACTTCCTTTATATATTTAGATTGTGTGATGAATATACCATCATTCTGCTGAATTACTTGTAAGCCTAGAAAGAACTTAATCTCTCCAAACATAAACATTTCAAATTCACTTTTTATTTCATCAACAAATGACTTACAAATATGATCTTGTCCTCCAAATATTATGTCATCCACAAATATCTCAGCAATCAAGATAGTATCATCAGAATTTCCTTTCATATACAGATTACTGTTCTCACTTGTTCTAACAAATCCAATACTCAGCAAATAGTTATGCAGCCTTTCATACCAGGCTCTTAGTGCTTGCTTCAAACCGTATAAAGCTTTATGTAATCTACATACCATATCTTTGTTTTCTGGATCAATGAACCCTTCAGGTTGTTCTATGTAGACTTCTTCTTCAAATATCCCATTTAGAAAAAGCTAATTTAACATCCATTTGGTACTTTGAACTTTTTGTGTGCATCATATGCAAGTAACATTTTGACTCCTAATCTAGCAACAGGTGCAAAAGTCTCACCATAATCTATTCCTTCCTCCTGTGCATATCCCTTGCATACTAACTTAGCTTTGTTCCTTGTTACCTCTCCATTCTCATTAAGCTTGTTTCTGAATATCCACTTAGTACCGATAACATTCTTGTCCTTAGGTCTGGCTACTAAACTCCAAGTTTTGTTCTTCTCTATCTATTCTATTTCCTCTTTCATTGCATTAACCCATTCATCATTTTCTAATGCAACTTTTACATTCTTTGGTTCATATTCACAAACTAGACATGTACCTTGTCTTGCTTTACTTCTTGTTTGCATGCCAGCTTGTCTATTTCCAATGATTTGTGTCTCAGGATGACGTCTTTTGAAAAATCTTGCGAGTACCTGATCTCTTCTTTCTTGTTCATCCTATGCAGGTTCATTTGCTTTCTTGGTGGATGCTTCCTGCTCTTTAGTTTCTTTTTCCTATTCCTTGGTATTGTTTTCCTGCGGACCGGTTATCACTATCTGCTGCGCTAGTAGGTACTATGATTGTTCAATGTAACTAAATCTACCATAGTCTTTCAGTTCCTTTGTACTTTCCTCTACATTCTTATCATCAAACTCATCAACTTGAACATTAGTGCTTTCAATTATTTTATTAGTTACTTTGTTTTTTATTAAGGTAAAATCAGGTTTTACATGGACCTGAAACCAGAGTTTAAAACAACATAAGATAGAGTATTAACGCAAAACAAAAAGGAAGCCTTGCTGGAAAACCACAATAGCGAACATAAGATGAACAGTTCAAAAGATAAAACAAGAGACAAAACCTATAGTAAAATATCTACAAGCCAGAAGAAGCTAATATTCTTTAATCATTTCCTCCACCTTATTTTGGAGATCTTCCATCTTTTGGATGGTTTCTTGTAGTTCCTTCAGCTCTGTAGGTTTTTCAGGAACCTTTCTCTAAGTGCGACCTCTAGTTCTCGTCCCTGGCCCTTTATTTCAAGTTTCCTCTTCAATAGTTCTTGTAGTTCTTTCTAGCATCTTTCTTTCCAAATGATTATGCAGCATTTTTAGGTTCATTACTGTCACCTTCAAACCTTCATTGCTATGATTCAAGACACCTCTTATCATGCTGTCATTGTAATTAATTTTAGTCTCTAAATTTTTCATCTTTTCTTTAACTTTCTTTTTCAACTCAGCAGTACCATCCTCTATAGACTTTTTATTTTTACCCTTATCCAAAAGCTCATTTTCCATTCTTCCCATCTTGGTCTTCATGTTATTCATAGTTTTTTCCATATCCTGAATATGGATCTCCATTTCCTGCATTTCCTTCTTCTAGTCCCTGTTCTCCTCCTGGTTCTCCTCTATGTTCTTCTCCTCCTCAAGCATACAATTATCCTTCTGAAGGGTACCAGAATCCTCTTTGATATTGGCTTTCTCCAGCATGGCCATCTCATCCTTTCCATGCTCCCCTCTAGTAGAGTTCTCCTCTCCGGTATCACTAGTAGAAGGAAAGAAACCAGTCTCCTTTCCTTCATTTTCTTGGCCACTTGTAAAACCCTCTAAAGAAACATTGTCCACTTTATTAACCTCCTCTCTGGATTTACCTTCCCCCATCTTAGGCCTGGCTTCATTCATTTTATTCTCTAGAGGATCATTCTGATAAGAAATGACCTCCTCCACAATGTGAGTTCCAACCTCCTCTTTCTCAGCACCCTCCATAATAATAGGGGTATCTTTTGATTTTTCTTCCGAGGAGTCACCATGGGTTCCTTCTTCTTCCTCATCTGCTTCCTCCTTGTCTTCTCCTTCATCATAGCTGGTCTCCTCCTTGTCTTCATTCCCCTCTTCCAACCACTCGTTCATTTCCTCTTCTTGATAGCTTCCATAATCTTCCTCTTTCTCATTGCTTTTCTCTTCCTCTTCTGTCTCCTTCTCACTGTCTTCCACTAGAACACCCATCCCACACAATTGGGGATTGAGCATAGACTCCTTCTCTGTTGTATCCTTATCTTCAGAAGCAGCAGAAAGTTTTCCTTTTTTTATCTTTCTTTTCTTGCTAGTCTCAGGTTCCTTCTCCTCCTCAATCTTCGCCTTACTTTTCTCCTTGATTTTTTTAGGGATAGGGTTTGAAATGTTATCCCTAATGTGCTCAGAGATGAGGAGAATCAAGCCTTCATGCAGCATCAGATTAGAATCCTTCTTTCTATACCCTTTAATGTTGCTATTCAAAGAGCTTAATAGGTAAAAAGGAAAAGAGATCCTCCTTTTGTGCCTGAAGTGGTTAGCAAACACAAAATGGAAATTATATATTTTCAAATACCGCCCATCCAGAGTAAAGTATTCAATCATGGCCTTCAAAATTTTAGCCCAGAATTCATCAATGTTATAAATGTCCACATAGTCCCCCTTCCCCTTAGTCATTAGGGCTTTCTCATCAATAGTTTTGGGAAAAATAGCATAGTCTTCAGTTCCTAGCTTATTATTTCCTCTATGAAAATGGGTACCATTAGCAGGTAAGCCAGTAATTTCCGCTATGCTAGAAATAGAAAGCTTGAATGACTTGGCCCAAAGAAATACCTTATCATTGTTCCAGCCCTCCGCAAACAAAGCCGTGATTCTTTTGTCGTGACCATGAAGCTTCTTCATAAACTGGGTAACCCCCCCTTTTTTCAGCTTCTTCCACACATCTCTGTCCTGTCTCCATTTATCACATTCAGCTAATTCCCTCTTCAGACCACCTCCCATAATTTTCTTGTTTTTCATGTACTGGTTCAGCTTCTTTCCAGACTTCTCCTCCTTACTTCTTAGGTTCACACTGCTTTTTTTGTTATTGAGATTAACCCTTTGTCTGTGCCTTATTGTTTGCAGAGTAATGCTCACACTTCAGCTTAAATGCAAGCCACCTCGGTAAATGATTCATCCTATTCATCATTAACTTAAGTGATGTATCCTTCATGGTGATTAATTCTGTCATACTTGATTAGACTGGAAATCTCACTCTTGAGATTCGCTTCCCCTCTCCACTTTTGGATGACGTTAGACAAAGTACCATCATTAGCCAACCTGTCCACCAGTTTATTTCCTTCACGATATACATGAGTGACATGGAAATCCTCAAAGGAGTTCATTAAATGTTTAATTTTGTTGATGATGTGTTCTATCATCCATGAACTGATAGAGTTCCCTTTTATGGCATTAATTATATTTAGAGAGTCCCCTTCCAGCCATAATTTTGTGCAACCTAAATCTTTCACCATTATAACCAAATATAGAGCCACCTCTGCCTCTGCCACGTGGCTAGTTTGAATTCCAAGAGGGACAACAATCGCTCCTAAGCAATTTCCAGCATTATCTCTTAATATCCCTCCACCTCCAGCCCTTCTAGGATTACCTTTCACCGAGCCATCAAAGTTCCCTTTAACCCAACCTTCTGGAGGCACAGTCCATATGACATTATCCCTAGGATTCTGGGACTGGCTCTTCTTTAATCTCTCCCATGAGAACTTATTGTTCTTCTCAAGATGAGGGTCCGAAAGACAATCTTTCCTTCCCAAACTTCTAAAGTTTTCCATAATACTTCTAGCAACAGAATTCACTACCACTGAGGGAGGAGTCTTTTTCTCTCTAAATATTCTGTTGTTCCTCTCCTTCCAGATAAGCTAGGTGAAGTGGGGGAGGAAAAATTTCCAAATAATCCTTGTATTGTGGTCATTAAAAGGACTCTACCACTGTTGAAAGAACTCCTGGATAGAGTTAGGTTTCACCCAATTGAAATCAAGGGAAGACATAGTAGAGTCCCACACCTCTCTAGTGAAAGAACAATGGATCATAAGGTGGTTACAATCCTCAGCTTCTTGACAGCATAGGGCACATCTATTAGGCATTTGAAATCCTCTTCTCAAGAGGTTATCTTGTGTGAGGATTTTATTCTGAACAAGTAGCTAGAAAAATATGTTAATTTTAGGAGTAAGGTCCTTAATCCATACCTGTGCCCACAAAGGCTGAGCCTCATTAGGGAGGAGAAGCAATGAAGTGGAAGCAATAGAGAACTTTCCAAATGTCGTCGGGCCCCAGATAATTTTATCTTTTTCATTTTCTCTTATAAACCAGTTGTTTAGTTGTTTTTTTAGATCTTTAAATCTGATATCCTTCTGCCCCAGGTCTATCCACTCTTCATTTTTCCAGTAATCATAAACCAGTTCTCCTATTGTGTTTTTACAATCTTGAATAGCATTCCCCCAATCTTCATTCTCTATTAGGGGCTTCTCTGACATCCATTTATCATTCCAAAAATGAATTTTCCTCCCATTTCCTAGCTTCCAAATAGCACCTTGCAAATGGGATTCTTACCTTTACTAATACTATTCCAAACAAAAGATTCTTGGATGTCATTTTGAGATTGGAGAATGCCTTAAAGATTATTTAGACGGTATTTCCTTTTCATTATCAAGTTCCATTCTTTCTCCTCTTCAAATATTCTCCAACATTGCTTTGCTAAGAGAGCTTTATTAGTGTAATTGATAGTCCTTATTCCCAGACCCCCCATCTTTTTGGGCCTACAAATCTTCTCCCAGGCCACAAGAATAAGTCTCTTTTTCTCTTCCACTCCTGACCATAGGAACCTTTTCTGGATCTTCTCTATTAAGTCAAAATTTTTTTGAGGTATCCTTAATAAGCTTAGAGCATAGACCGACAGATTTTGTAAAGTAGATTTTAGCAATTGAACTTTCCCAGCTTGACTGAGGATCGCCCCTTTCCAACCTGCCAATTTCATCTGAAATCTATCAAGAATTTCATTCCAGAAATTAGCCTCCGATTTTGAGCATAGAGGCAAGCCAAGATAAGAAGTCAGGAGGCTTCCTATCTTGCATCTGAGGATAGCAGAAATTCTATTCATTCTAGATTCAGGGGTATTGAAGAAAAATAGGGCACTCTTCTCCCAGTTTATGATTTGACCGGTAGCATTAGCATACACATTTAGTGCTTTTTTCATATTCCTTGCTTCCTTCACAGAAGATTCTCCCATAAGGATCGTATTGTCAACAAATTGTTCATGCAAGCAAACAATCCCTCCAGAAGTCGGATGCAGACCCGTAATTAGACCTTGAGAAACCTGACAAGATAGAGATCTCCCCAAACATTCCACCATTATAGAAAAAAGAATTGGAGATATAGGATCACCTTGACGTAGCCCTCTGGACGGTCTGAAGAAAGGAGAGGATCCCCCGTTCACTAACACCAAAGAAGAGATAGTCGTAACAAGTTGCATAATGATTTTAATCACTCCCTCATCAAAACCAAAAGCCTTTAGAATTTTCATAAGAAACTCCCAATTGACCCTATCATAAGCCTTTGATAGGTCGAGTTTCATTAGGAACCCCTACTTTTTCGATTTCTCTAGCGAATGGATATTCTCATGAACAACCATGATCGAGTCCAAATTTTGTCTTCCCAGCACAAAACCATTTTGTTGAGGAGAAATGAGACGGGGGAGAATATTGAGAATTCTTGAAGTCAAAACTTTAGATATGATCTTGTACATCAAATTACAAAGACTAATAGGTCTAAAGCTATTAGCTGTGTTAGCTCCTAGTTTTTTTGGTATTAGAGCTATAAAGGTAGAGTTGAGCTCTTTAAGCAAGGATTTAGAGCCATATAATTCTTTCACCGCACCATAAATATCATCCCCTATAATATCCCAGAAGTGTTGAAAGAAAAACATTTGAAACCCATTCGGCCCAGGGGAATTTTCTCCTTCAAAAGATTGGATAGCTTTGGTTATTTCCTCCTTTGAAGGAATAGATTTGAGAAAGAGATTATCCTTAGCCACCAATAGCATAGGAATGGAATTCAGAAAATTGTTCTGATCATCTAGATTAAGGCCTAGTTCTTTGGTTAGGATCGAAGCAAAATGGCCCATCATGTCTTTCCTTATCTCTTCCTCTTTATTAATAGTGCCCCTTTGGGTAATCAGAGAATTGATTCTATTCATAGCTTTGTGTTTCATAGCTATTAGATGGAAGAATCTCATATTTTTGTCACTCGCTTTTAGCCAAAGAGACCTAGATCTCTGTCTCCAGAAAGTTTCTTCTTTAGTTATAATATTGTGGTACTTCGCCAAGATAATATTCTCTTCTTTTCTAGTTTCTTCTGTCAATCCTGTGCTCTGTATTTTATCTTGAATCTCTTTCAATTCAATTTGAATTTTTCTTTTGATTTGGAATATATCACCAAAGACATCCTTATTCCAATGTCTAACTTTACACTTGATGTTCACCATTTTTTTTGCCACCTGGAACATAGCCTTCCCTTCCACTTTAATACTCCACCACTCAAATTATTTTTTGAAATTAGGGTGATTTAGCCACATTTTCTCCAGTCTAAAAGGAGAATTGCCTTTACTTTTGAAGGTATTAGCTATAAAGGAAATAGGAAAATGATCCAATCCTATTTGATTAAGAGCAGAAAGAGAGCAAGAGAACTTAGCAAGCCACCTAGGAGAAACAAGGGCTCTGTCAAGCTTGACCTGAATGAGATCCGCACCAACTCTCTTATTGGTCCAAGTGAAATCAATTCCTTCTAGGTCTATATCTAATAAACCTTCATTAGATATAAATTCCATAAACTCAACTCTACTGTCCACTTGGGTATTGTTCCCTCTTGTCTTGTCAGTATCTTTCAGGGGAGTATTAAAGTCTCCCATCATTAACCAATTTTCATATGGGAAATCATTTCTAAAATCATGAATCCTTTTCCAGAGGTGAAAGCGACCAGATTTAGTATTACAGGCATACACATTAATCAGGGTCCAGTCAAAGTTATCCTTGATACTGCTAACTTTAACTGCAAGGAAATTCTTATCTTCTTTCAATAGGACGCAAGAGAAGCTTATAGAGTTCCAAAAAATGGCCAAACCTCCAGAAGCCCCAACAACATCATCACTCAAATTGTGTCCATTCTTCAGTAGATTTAATTTAACTATCTTTTCTTTTACCACTTTAGTTTCTTGTATAAGCAGAATATCAGGCTTAAAATCTCTAACTAGATTCCTAATCACATCATGTTTATGAGGACTATTAAGACCTCTTATATTCCAAGATAAAATTTTCATTAAAAATTTGGAGGATAGACCTGGTCGATGGTACATTGCCTACCATCCGCAATATTTTGTTTAGCTTCTAGTTCTCTTTGATCCTTCTCGGACGCTCTACCCCTTTCTCTTTTAGGTGTGCCTGTGTCCACCTTTTTTTTGTTGACCTCTCATCATAACTCCTCCTAATTTGAGTAGGCCCCCTTTTTTATTTGATTTAGAAGCTGAGCCTCCATGTGTTGCCTTAGCTTTAGTTGTTCCTGACATAGGGGTCAGATCCTTCATATTTTTAGATTGAGATCCAGAGCCCGCTCCAACTGGAGACCTATTGTTCTTCTTTTTAACACTAATCCAAGGGCTTTTTTTCTCCATTTCCACTATTTCAGAGTCCTCCTTCTGATCTTTGGCTCTTTCATCTTTCGCATCATGCTCTATCAAGTTCCCATTTGATGCTTCACTACTGATTTGTTCTAAAACAAACTGAGTTTCAGAGACCATTTGCGGGCTTTGATAACACATCCTCTCTTTTGATATAAATAGGCTATCCTCAACCCTTGAACCCATTAGATGTTCAGTCTAGGACATGTTATCATGATTTTTCGTAGAAGAGGCAACTAAAGAATCCCCTTCCAGCATTCTATTTTCCTTAGCAGAGCCATCACCATCCTTAGGCCCTTCTGTCTCATTTGATTCATTTGGTTTGACCGTCTGCTTCTCTTCAGAGCTTTGGTTTGCTTCCTTATTCTTTGGGAGATTATGTGATTCTCCTATTTTCTTCCTCCATTCCCACTTCTTAGTAATTCTAGATTCTTGGCCTTTCTTCTCTAATTCTTTCTTCAAGGGACAAATTTTTCCCCAGTGGCCTACTTTTTTGCAAGACACACAAAAGGGGAAGATTCATATTCTATTTCTTGGGTCCATTTTACAACTTTTGATCTGAGATAAATGACTTGGGGTAGTTGAGTATCATGCTGGATATTGACACAAATTCTCACATACACTTGTCTAGATCGGGCTACAGTCATCAGATCTATTGTCAATAGTTCACCAAACGGTTCAACCATCACCACCAATATATCCTCATGCCAGTCCAGAGGGAGACCCAGAAATCTAACCCAAACAAGAGCAGAGACAAAAAAGTTTTCATCATAATCCAGGTTAGTAGTCCACTTCTGCAAGGATAGGAAGATTTTCCCCACATCCAAGGTCCTTCTGTTAAAACTTTTGAAAGATCCTCCCCATTAGAGAATAAAAAGGAGAAGAAACCTTTCGGCATTACTGCTACATCCACCTATCCTTTGAGATTCCATTTTTGAAGTGTGAAAGACCTCACCAGATCTATATTTGGTCTAGGCCCCAAAAAATTTCCTATCAAAGTTGAATCCATTCTTGAAACAGTATGATCGATTATTTGATCAGGAATATTCAAGCCTATCACACCTTTCTCAAGATCTGAAGCTATATCAATTTTTGGGAAGGAAGATTTTCTTGTCGGTTTAATCCCAAAAAGACAACTCCATTTACCCTTACCTCGAAATGAGTTCCCCCCATGTGATGGTTCTTCTAGCTTTTTTGTTGACCCAATATTTTTCTCAGAAGGGCCAACTTTTTCCCCCTTTTTCTTCCTCTTGGCCCAAGACAGGACCACTATCCTTAATCGGACGGGCCAGACTAGACCCACTAGCATTGTCCCCATCAGTTGGCATGGGGACTATCTTTTCTTCCACAGTTTTCTCCGTGACCTCCGCAGATCTTGGTACAGGAACTGATTCTACCTCCCGACCAAGATCATCCTACATCCCCTGCCAGGAATTCAAATATTTTTTTCCCACTCTAACACTCTCTCCTCCTCCTCCCTCTCACTCCCACTCCATTGTTTATGATTATTAGTTACTTTGTTAAGACACTTGTATGCTTTACTTATAGTGGAATATCCCATAAATATCCCTTCATCACCTTTTGAGTCAAACTTCCCATTTCTTTCATCTTTCAGAATAAAGCATTTACTTCCAAAAATCCTGAAATAACTTATAGTGGGTTTGTGACCAAACCATAACTCATAGGGTGTCTTATTAGTGTCCTTCTTCAGTTGTATTTGGTTCAAAATAGAAACAGCTGTGCTGATAGCTTCCCTCCAATATGTCTGAGCAACATTCTTTTGTAACATCAGTGTCCTTGCATAGTCAATGATTGACCTATTCCTCCTTTCAGCTATTCCATTTTGTTGTGGTGTCCTCGATGTAGAGACTTGTCTTTTAATACCATGCTCATTACAAAAGTTAGTAAATTCACCACCTCGGTAAGATCTTAAGCATTTCAATTCTTTACTAGTCTCTTTCTCAACTTTTTCTTTATACTGCTTGAACATCTTAAATGCTTCTAATTTTTCCTTCAAGAACATGATTGTCATTAATCTAGTATAATCATCAACAAAAAGAATAAAATATTTTTCTCCATAGTAACTTTGAGTTCACATAGGACCACATAGGTCGGTATGCACTCACTCAAGTAATTTCTTTGTTGAATAATCTATGCTTTTGAAACTAGATTTTGTCATTTTACCTTTTTGATATTCATGACACATAACATGATCAGGCTTAGATAAGTTAGATAGACCTCTAACCTTTTTCTTTTTACTGATCTTAATCATGTTATCAAAATTCAGATGACATAACCTCTTATGCCACAACCATGCATCTTCATCTTTCATCATTAAACAAGAAGACTGATCATTATCAAGATAAAAAAAATTACCTCTCGATTGTGTTCCAGCTCCAATAAGTCTTCCTCCATCATCAAATATCTTCACTTTCTTGCTCTCAAAAGAAACTCAATGGATTGAATTGTTTAGTTGTGCCATACTTAGCAAATTATAGTTTAGACCTTTTACCCAATAAGCATTGTCACATCTAATTTTATCATTTATCATCAGGGATCCTTTTCCTCTAACCATACAAGGTGCATCATTACCCATTCTAACAGATCCTCCATTGTGTTCTTCAAGATCATCAAATTTCTCTTCATCACCAATCATGTGATATGTACATGCACTATCTATAATCCATGTATCATTTTTATTAATCTTAGAGATAAGTGATGTCTCTACATACCTTTCATCTTCCTCTGAGTCATCCTTCATTGCAACAAATACTACCTCCACATCTTCATAAGTGTCGGTATCAGTGACATCTTCTTTTGCAATGTAGCACACCTTCTTGCCTTTATCATTATTATCTCGGTTGTCTTTGTTGTAGTGTCGGTAACTTTTGTTGCCTCTTCTCCCATAGCTTCCTTCGCCAGATTGGTCTTTTTTTCTGTCATCATCTTTCCTGTGTGGACATCTAGCAACAATATGACCAACCTCTTTATAGTTAAAGCATGCTAAAGGTAACTTACCTCTATATCTTCCTTTACCTTTAGGTAACCTTCTGGCCATATGAGCTTCAAGTTCATCAAGCTCATCATCAGTATTGCTATCACTATCATCATTCTTATTTCTACTACTAGACCTACTAATCTTCAGAGAAGACATAAAAGAAGATTCAATAGACGGTACAACACTATTATCAAAGTTATTGAGTTCAAAGGTTGTAAGCTTACCAATTAGATTATCAAGAGTAAGGTTGTTACCAGATGCAGACCTTGTTTCATGAATTACAAATATTCTAATTGCATAAACCGACAATAAGGTTATGAGAACTTTTCTTACCACAATCTCTTCATAAATAACACCATCAGATGCTCTAATAGCATGTACTACCTATTTCAGTCTATTTGTGTATTGCATAATATTTTCTCCTTCCTTCATCTTCATATCATCGAATCTTCCCCTTAAGCTTTCAGCTCTGGCTCTTTTGACATTCACATCACCACTATAAACTTGAGCAAGTTTATCCCACATACCTTTAGTAGTAGTGTAATTTTTAATATCTTCAAATTCGGCATCAGTACAGGAAGCAACAATCTCCATCATAGTAACATTATGTTCATGCTTGTCTCTTAGTTGATCAAGGGTCAAGGGACCAATGGGTGGTGAAATGTAGCCATTCTCCATTAGTGTCAGGGCAGAATTCCCAATTCCAGATACATGCAGCTTCATTTGGCTTTGCCATACTGTGAAGTTATCCTTGTTTAGCTTTGGCACTTCCCTCTTATACATTTTGAGATCTTTGTGATGAAGTCCTTAAAACTCTACTCCAAGCAACCAATGCTCTGATACCAATTGTTAGAATAACTGAGAGGGGGGTGAATCAGTTATCCATAATCCCAATCACAAAATGTATATCCAAAAACAATTTACTAAAACTTCTACAACTATGTAAACTAAAATAGTATTCTATCTGTGCTTTTACCGATTACCAGTTAATAACATATAATGATTACCGATCAAATCTAATATGCAACATGTAAAGTATGATAATAAAAAATCATCACAATCAACACATAACACAAGAGATTTAACGTGGAAACCCTATGAAGGGAAAAACCACCTGGGACTGGCAACCCAAAAATTGTTCACTCTTTTGAAGTGAGGTCGGTGAAGACCCAACCCTGTTAAAGGTTACAAACACACTGTGAGGTGTGAACTTGTTAGAGGATTTTAGACCAATCATTATCATCCAACCATCATTCACTATGGGGTTGATAGGATAACAAATGTACACTCTATGAATGACATTACAAGACTTTCTAGTCCACTCTGTTAAGAGATTTATCTGTTTATAATGGTTAAAATGTAATAGCAGTTGATCTGATTACAACACAACTTCAATTGCAGATTATCAGATCTATATATGTTAAGCTCATTCAATTCCTCTGATCAATATATCAATTCTATTTCAATCACTATTCAGTAACTTACTGTCACTCGGTAATAGCTTTCTAACGCTCGGTAATCTCTGCAGTTTGGTTCTTCTTAACCAGTCTGATCAGGCATGCATGAAGCTTGTTCATGTGATATCTTATGCAGTCTCCTTCTTCTGGCATGATTTCTTCGTGAAATCCAAGTCTCTCAAATAGACGAGTAAACCATTTTATTTTCATCCATCAAATTTTGTTGCTTAATCTCCTTTGTTGATATTTCCGCTTAAACCTTCCTCGGCTAATGTGTCAGTACCTCATTTTGTTTCAATCCATTAGATCTTCTTCGAATTATGTTAGCCGTCGATCTTCGTAACAAACATTATCTTCATCTTTGATTTCAAGGTACTTTACAACTCATCAACTTCCATCGGCTAAACTAGTCATTTAGTTCTTTTCTTCTGCTCGGTTAACAAAGAAATGTGTTGGTGAACACAAGCTCAGTTTGTACTGTGATCGGTATACACTACACTGTGTCGGTGTATACTAAAATGGTTCATTAACCGACAACATGACCCTGTGTATTTTTCTCTTATCCTTCATCATAGATGAATGCAACATAATCAAGTCAATAACATAAGGTCATAGACTCATCCATAAGTTACCCAATGTGTTCCTTATCCTAATTTGTCATATCCATCTTCCTCATGTAGATATATTTGTTCTTCATCTCTTTTCTTCTTCTTTCTACAGATGTTTGGGTATAGTAACTTACAACATAAGTATTGTCAAAACTAGTTGATATCAATGACAACATATTACTGATTTAACCATCTTACTTATCTAATTAGCAACTCAGTGATCTAGAATCACAGATCTTTCAAGTTATACAGTTTATTCAAATCAGTTGTAGTTCATCAATATATATATATAATAGATTTCAAAAGTCCAAATACATATACATATATTTTTCCTTTGGTTTTCTAATTCATGATTTAATATATTTTCCTATATATATATATATGGATTTTCAGATTTTAAAAAATAAATTATTATTAATATTTATTAATTTTCGGATTTAAAATAAAAAATAAAAAATAAAAAATTATTATTATTATTATTATTTATTAACTTTTAGATTTAAAATTTAAAATTTAAAATATTATTATTATTAATTTATTTCAAAAATAAAAAAATTAATAAATAAATATTATTTAATTTTTTTTACATCGGGGTTTTAATATTAATGTTTTTCATTTATTTTTATATTTAGAAAATTAATAACATTATTTTATTATTAAATACATGGTGTCTTGATAGGCATGGCGATTTTATTTAAATACTAGACCGGGGTAACTCAGCTTGATAAATGTTTGAGAGTTTGGTCATGGTTAGTGTTTATTTCGTACTTGATATGTATTTGATATTTGGTATTCGGTACTTGGTATCTTTTTGGTATTTGGTATTTTGGTACTTGTTGGTATTTTGATATTGGTTATTTTTTCTTATCTTTATTTTGTGTACCTTGGCATTATCCTTACTTGTCTTGGATTTGGTATGTTTTACCTTTGGTTTGAGTGTGGTACCTCTTCAGATAGAGATCTTTTAGGATCCCTTTTTTAGGTATTATGTTGTGTTAGATTTTGTGATTTTTATTCGAGTGGGGTCTATTGATTATCTCCTTATCATAGTGGGAGTGGACCTTTGGTTCCACGAGGTCAGGTGGTAGTGATTCTTTTACCATTTGATATTCTAATGTTCCTATATCAGTGTTGGATGATCCTTGTTGCTATTACCTTCTTCTTATTCTTCATTGGAGGCTTGTTCATATCCATCTTATGATGTTTATATGTGTACCTTGTATCAGTTCTTCAAATGTGATTCTTTTGGGATATTGTACTATACTTTGTACTCGGTTATTCTTACATACCCTACTACTTATGCAGGGGATGCTGATTTATTATGTATAACTTATGGTATCTATTGTATCTATGTTTCATTTATATGATGTTGTACTTGTTATTCATTTATATATATGAGATTTGTAATTATAATTAATATAAAATAATTAATTAATGTATACGTACTTCTATGTCATGGAACCCTTGAGAGTCATTAACTATAATTGAGTTGTAATTATGTACTTATTTGTATCTTATGTCACATTTCTTCCGCAATGTTATCATTATTGTTCAATAAACTCTTAAGAAAACATTTTGTAAACATAGCAACATGTTTTAGGTTAAATTCTCCTGGGTTCCCTGGCCGGGCATTACAAGACCAAAGAGGTAAAATCAACATGTAAACTTCCTTTAAGGGAAGAAAATTAAAGTGACTATAAGACTACCATTGCCAATCCTTACAAAAATTGTTATACCAAATTGTAAAGTTTCATAGAAAGCTCAATAAGAACTAATGACAACACAAAAATTGGAATTTTTTTATTATTATTACTTAGCCCATAATTCTCTTTAATGGTCTTCCAAGAGGCCCAAACAAATATTTGAAAATCCCAAATATCATTAAGTCCATTTACGGAAGCTAATAGCTAATGTCCGCTTATGATAATTGACATTGAAGCAATATTGAAAGCATATTGCAAGGAAGATCCATTCCAATTCAAGAATTGAATTTTTTTTGCCAAGCCTTCCAAGTAGATTGAAGTGGAAAGTAAACTTCAATTTTAAAGAAAGGGGACATGATGATTTTTTCTAATAGATTTACAACTTGCCACTTCCTTTTGACTGAAGCTTCAAGGATGTAATGACGAACTAGAATTTTCTGATGTCATCTCCACTCTAGTAGCTAGAATAATCCATTTAGTAGTTAGACATAATGCTTGAGTTTTGATTCTATGATCTAAAAACCTCATGTATGTCTTTGTCGAATGCAATGATACCGAGAAGAAGCAATGGATCTAGTCCTACCATCCCACTCAGAATGGAAAGGAATGGTCTAATTAATTTTTGCAAATTTTGGTAACTATATTTTAGAAGGCATCTAGTAAGAAGAATAATAGACATGAGTGGAAATAAGAATATTATTAACTTGAATCTTACCAACTTTGTTACTCCAATGTAATAACTTATTTTAAAGAATTTTAAATAACCAATCCCACATTTTAGAAAGAGGGACTCCCAAACCAAATGGGATGCCAAGGTATTTGTTGATCTCCCCATGCTTCATTTTGCCTCCATTCCCTAGGAATATAATGAGAGATAGTACAATTATAGATCATAAGAAAATCAATCTTGATATGTTTTTGTTAAGAACTAAAGGCCGAACAAAACAAATTATGAATGCCTAAAATGTTATTCGACTCTTCTTCAAAATTTTTGCAGAAATAATGTGCTATCATAAAAAAATGAGAGTTAATGAAAGAATTATTATGATGAATAGATATTCCTTTAATAAGATTCATTTTATTGGCTTTTTGAAGAAGGCATCCCAAAGTATCAATTGTAAGAACATATATGAATGGAGATAAATGGTATCCTTGTATTATGGATCATCACAACTCGAATGTTTTTTACATAGTTTGATTAATAATAAGATGAGAATTGGAATCTCGGAACAACAATTAAACATGATTTTGGATTTTTAGCCCAAAACCTAGCTAATGAAGCATTTTAAGAATGAAGCTCCAATGAACTATATTATAAGCTTTATCAAAGTTGATCTTAACTAGCACAATGGCCTAGGCTGATTATTGGGACAATGGTTTTCCAAGAAAACATTAAATTGTAAGAGTCTAAAAACCAATACAATAGGTTAGATCCTAAAAACAACACCTAAGTAATATTATCATAGGATGTATTTAAAAGAGTGATTGGATAACAAAAAATAATACTATTTTGCTTTCCCCCTTAGGAATGAGTTTAATTAAGCCTTTATTGACTCTTGGACCTAAGGTTCCTTTTTGAAGATATTATAAGTAGACCGTATAAAAGTCACCTATTGACACGATTCCACATAGTTTGATATAATTCAACAAGAAGCCCATCAAAATGTTGGCTTTTGCCAGATTTCATAGAAAATAGAGCATGCTTAATTTATTTTAAGGAAAGAAAAAATCCAAGAATCGATCGTAACCAGGGTTAATTTTGGATAGAATAAAATTGTTCACATTTTATCTAAGATTTGTTGGATATTTTCCCTAGTTATTCTATTGCTTGAACAACTTTTCATAAAAACTTCTTACCAACATGACAATTTCATTCCAGAGCCTTAGAGTAATCCATCTTCATCCATGATTGCACTAATTCTCTCTTGTCTATCTTTATAATCGATATAATTAAAAAAGAAATTAGATTCTTTCTTTCCTTGTTTAATCCATTATATCCTAGCTTTGATTTTAGCTCCTTGACCTTAGTAATGATCAAAATTTCAAAGTTGATATTTAGTAACAACAATACTAGTCAGAATCTTTTCATTTTTAGGATCAATATTTAACTATTTCCTTTCATGTTTGTGTTTCTCTTGAAGGATTTTTTCTCCACATTTACATTTACATGTCATTGTCTTGCCAAATTATTGAATAAAATGAACACATTGTAGTATAGAAGCAGTCCACCACTTCAGCCAAGATTTTCCTTCCTATGGTTTAGGAATGTAATTCCAAATTCCAACTAAAGTTAAAACACATTCATAATTTATAATATAAGAAACATTAAATTAGTAGGAAAGTTGCAAAGAGGAGGAAACATTATGAGTAAAAGAGATAGAACAAATGATAGGAAAATGATTAGATAAAGTAGTTGTATAGGGGTGGTCCCATAATAGTGTGTCCCACTTTTTTAGACATGCTATTTTTTGCTGAAATAACACATTTTTAATAAAATATGATGATTTAACCCTTGAGAGGTTCCATTTGAAGGAATTAATTACAAATGGTTAGCTCAAATCCTCTTAGATTAAAAAAATATTGATATAAAATCTATACTCCTCATTCATACCTACAATGGAGTCTCCTTTGCACCTATTAAAATGCTGACAGAAAATCACTTGGACTTTATGTTTTGGCATATCAAATGAATCCATTTGAAAAACCTATCTATGTAGTATGATGCTATTTGAAACAAGATTTCTAATCAATATAATTTTAATACATATTGAGTTCATTATCACTTTTAAATATTACTTTAACTAAACATAGGTTGTTTGGTCATTCAACAACTTGTCTCTTCAAGACTCTAGGAAAATTAGTAAATTACAAATTTTTTTATTAAAAATATGTAGGAAAAGAGTATTTGTGTTACCTTTCTATATAAAAAAGAAAAAATGAATTTCGATATACACAAATCAAGTTAGAGCGATCCAAGTGACCTTATGTCTAAATTACAGTTACTGTCACTTTAGAACTTAATAAACTATGAAATATTGACCCAAAATGAATGAAACTAATTGCATCCTTTAGATATTGAAGTTAAAAATATAAAATCAAAAGAATT